>CM028930.1:22136036-23336036 GCA_016801845.1 Polydactylus sextarius | reverse complement strand
ATAAAATCAAAATGGAAAGTTTTGATAATGGTTCCAACATTTCTGGTGGGAAATGCCTGAAATGAAAAGAAAAAAAAAAGAAACATATTCCTGTTAATTGTAGCTTCAAAGGCAAAAGAGCTTATGAAACAAAAGAACCAATTAAAAATCTCTGAAACCTTAATTACTGCTTTAACATCTAAAAATAGACTGCTATATCCCTGTCTGCCTCGGTGTAATAGATAGCCTTGTTTGAACACAGATTTTTGCATTTCTCCATGCAATTAGTGGCCTTAGGTAGGGATCAACGAACGCTAATCTGAGAGAACTAACTCAAACAAATGCAGCTGTTTTTTTTTTTTTTTGAGAAATGTCTTACTTAAGGAGCACTTCAAACTGTACTTCAAAGCAGTGATTACACATATTTTCTTCTTAAGATAAGATCCAAATAGATGCCTTTTATTTTGACAACCCAACACAAATATCACGTGTCTATTAAAGTGGTAAACCACAAAAAAAATTCTTGAGTGTGTGTGTGTTATTCGGTGATATATTTTGGCACTAACAGTCAGCATTGCTGTGTTGTTTTTGCGCCGTTCTGCTTCGAGATCACTTGGCAAACAAACCTTGTGGCCTCGATGGTTTGCATTTATTTCTTTTCTCTCTCTGCTCAAAGATGAGAGACATTATAGCTCATGATAACAACCCACTTCTTTCTCCCTTTTCTCTTCTGTTTAGCTTGAAAAATAAAATATACCACTTTCCATGCACCACTGAATTTTCACATGTTAAAACAACAAATGTACTAATTTAACAGCAGCTCAATAATTTTGTCAGTTCAGAGGATTCATCCTCTCTGATATGATATTCCATGTTTTTATAGCTGAGGAATACAACTAATGTGTTGTTAGATAAAAACTTATTTAAAAGATAAGATGTAATTATTGTTAATAAAATGGAGCTCAACTAGTCTCCACTTGTATGCTGATGAGAAGCAGCAGGAACATGCACAAGGTGTACAACCACACAGAATGCTAAAGGGAAAACAATAGTTTTCATCTGGATAATAAAATATAGTTTATCTGATTTGGTCCAAGTCAACGACGCATCTCAATGACTGAATTGTTTGTATTTGTATTCTGTTATTTGCTGCACATGATTTTCAGTTCTGAATCTGCAAAACATTCAAAGTTGCGACAGACGTAACCACAACTTTAACTACATTTATTAAAATATACATGTTTCTGGTCGTTTCTGTTAAACTTTTGTTTTGAGGCATTTGTATAATATGTATCTACATGTGACACGTTTTCCTAATTGGGAATTTTGCCTGAACAAACCTGAGCCTGTTTGATGTGACTTTATGTGTGTGTGTGTTCTCGTGCACGTGCAATGACACACAGTATCGTTTCACACTTTCATGTCTCCAGTGGGAGAGGCAGGGCCCCTAATCTGTGCCCGGGAGAGCTCACCCTGTTCTCCTCTCCTGAACTTTGTCCCGGTGTGGGTCACCTCACCGGGGCCACGGGGGAGAAGGCTGCCTCAGCCAAGCTCTAATCCCGGGGAGTCGATAGATGCTAGCATGGCTGCAGGCCTCAGCTCCACACAGGCGCCCCAGGGAGGGCTGCTCATTTCAATAAATGTAAAGTGATGCTGTCCACAAGCAAACATGAAAGACACACACACACACACATGCACATACGCCGTTATTATACATGCACACACATACCCACACATGTGATCCAGAGCTCATATGTACGCAGATGTGATGGAGAATTGGTTGTCCTCGGGGCAAAATATGGAGGAGTGATCTGGTGATGTAGTTAAATGACAGGCAAGCGAGTGGAACATTTGCTCGCTTGATGCTGTCGATGCGTCGCTGCTGCCCCGATAAGACCTTATTTACATTTGTCAGGGTGGAATTGATTTCTTTTTTGCCCTTTACAGACTGCTCAAACTGCAGAGTGGAAAAGGAGCTGCGTCGCCTGCCGCCGATGAAACTGAGAATGTCTGTCAAAAGGGGCTGTCTTGGTTATGAAACCCTGACAACTTTTATAAAATAAATAAATAAACAAATTAAGTCTGAAAAATCAGCACTATTTTTCCCTCAGATTTTCTTCCTCCATGTTGCCACATGTAGCGGTCGAACAAACCAGCTCCCTTCACCTTTATGAGTGTGACAAGGACATGTGTTGATGTTAACCCCCTGTGGAGAAGCTGCAATATTTGTGTTTGTGTGGATGTAAACCCTTGATATGTGCGTGTGCACATGGGCTCATGTGTTCCCATGTATCCTGTGTGTATGCATATGTGCACTGTGTGTGTGTGTGTGTGTGTGTGTGTGTGTGAGAGAGGCAGAGGAGGACACAATGAAATGGGTGGCTGAGCGGGTGCCTCCCACCATTAAAGCACTAAATGGGCAGCCGGAGGTCCCAGTGAGTGTGTGAATGAGCAGAGTTCTCCTGGGAGGTTAAGGTCAGCAGGTTTCTGATGGGACTGTATGATTAAGGTCAGACTCGGCTACTAATGTGACTGCGTGTGTGTGGCGTCTAGAGATGGATGCCAAACTCTTAAAGGGTTAAGTTCATGATTTTTCTTTTTAAATGGGCCAAGGTTAAGATCAGACATTAAAAAGAAGAAAAGAAAGAAAACACACTAATGTAATTGTCAGAAATGAGCAGTTTGTGAAAGTGTAGATGAGGAAGCGACGATGCTGCAGCAGCTTTGAACTGACATTCAACACTGACTTTAACTCTGCTTGTGTCTGTGTTTGGCTGAAAATTTGTTAAAAATACTTGGAGGAGCAAAAAAACTGTACTGTTTTATGTTAAATTTATTTACTGGGAATATTTTAGCAACAAGTCTTTTTCACTCTTATGACTGATGATGAATCTGCAGGTCTGGCTGATTTAAATACATTTATTATATAAGAAAGATAAATTTGTTTCTTTCTCTTTACCAATGATGTCATTTTATTGAGGTTATTTCTTTATTACTTTTACACGTCTTCTGCAATAAAATCTGAGGATCTAAGGACAGAAGGTGTCATATTTTAGTGCAGACTATAAAGAAAATATTTGATTTTGAGCTTCAAATGAAATATATTTGACATCGAACTCATCACACTTTCCCAGAGGCCAAGATGACGTCTCTAATTTGCTTGTTTTTTCCAAAAAAAACAGCAGTTATTCAATGATGATATAAATCAAAGCAACAAATTGTCATATTTTCCTTTTTTTATTTATTCATTTTTAGTTTTGTGATGTTCTTCAATCCACTGGTGACACACAGATGATATGAACCATCACAGGATGAAAAATGTCACTGGAAGGTTTTTGACTTAACATCAGGTTGTTAGTCGCTCGCTGCACCTCATTCAATTTTAATGAGATCTAAACAATGCAATGATATTTTGGCCACTTCCAATGATACATAGCATCAATAAAACATCATCGTGGGATAATGACATTCCCCGACAGTCTTCACCTACAACCAATCCAGTGTAAATGTCTGGCCGGACTGACTGACAGATACACAGGAAAATAAATAAATCTGACCTCCAGTACTAAGGGTATTTCACTTAGAGCTGCCAGACGGGCCCTTCACCAAAGAAAAAAAAAGTGTTTATTAACAAGCAACCGCCCCCCCTAAAAAAATAAATTAGAAGTGGCCCTCCCTGCCTATCTCCTTCGAATCAAACTCAAAAAGATTATTCCACATAATTATACTAAAGGGCAATTGGTTGATATGTGGCAGGGTCGGAGGTCGTGGCCTGGTATAAGCAATCTGCAGGCTGTGGTTGGCAGGCGGTAATACGCAACCAGGCGTCAGCCTCTAACCCTATTCCCCAGGCTGATTGCTACCTGTCACCTCCCTTCAACTCATGTAAATTGCGTCTGCTTTCTGCAGGAGGAGGGAGGTGGGGTGGAGGGGTAAGGATGTGGATATGTGGATTTTCAGCTGTGTATGTGTGTGTGCATTTGTGAATACATGGCTGTCTGCCTCAGTGTGTGTGTGTTTAAGTTGGGGCATGTGTCCACTCTCCACCAGCGTGGTCCTGCTGCGGCTGGTGGGCGGTAATGGCTTCTTGGTGCAATCAGAAGGAGACACTTTCTTGACTCATCTCCTTTAATGGCGTGTCCTCCTCAGGCTAAAATTGAACAGTCCCGACATGGCCCGAGGCGGACGATGAAAATTCAATAATTCGGCTCAGTCAACGTTGTGTCATTTTTTTTTTGGAGATGGAGAGTGTAATTACACCCTCACCAACTTGACATCTGGACACGAGTGGGTTTGTGTGTGTCAGGGTGGGTGCAGAGGTGGTGTTAAGGTTTATGACTG
This sequence comes from Polydactylus sextarius, assembly GCA_016801845.1. Taxonomy (NCBI): domain Eukaryota; kingdom Metazoa; phylum Chordata; class Actinopteri; family Polynemidae; genus Polydactylus; species Polydactylus sextarius. Next base: position 23,331,716 of record CM028930.1, on the reverse strand, counting down.
ATACCTGCAGCACCACAGTTGTGGTCACCTTGATGCTCCCGTCTAATCTGACACCAGGACCTGTTCAGCCTCATGAAACCACATCACTGCTCAGATCAGGAAACTGGGCTTTGTCTCATTCTAATTTTTGTCATTCTGCAGTTTATGTTGTGTTATTTCTACTAAGGTCTAACCCATTTTTTCTATAATGTTGAAATAAGTTCGACTATATTAGATGTAATTCGTCACACTAGTTTATTGAAAGCTTTATGTTGAGTCCTGTAGATTTAATCTCTTTGTAAAATATATAAATACATAATTTATGTTTGTTTCCTTGATATGAGAAAGTAGACATACAAATTTGTCACAAAATAATGAAGTGGACACTATGTATGGTTTATAAATTTATATTGATTTTTTTTTTCTTCGATGTCAAAACAATTTTCAGGAAAAAAAAAACAAAAGCGAGCGAATACATTTGAAATGAAGAATGGTTGTGACATGGCGGCCCTATTCGGCTCTGTCAGTTTTTATGTGACATTATTATTCTGCGGGTTATAAATTCTGGCATGTTAAGATCTCCGACAACAACGACATAAAATTCAATCAATGACGCCGCCTCCTTCTCTTTCTCCCACCTCGACTCTTCAGCCCAGAATCAGCAGCAGCAGCAGCTTGGTCCTCTCATAGTTCCTAAATCAAAGCCAATGGGATTCTGCATAATTGTGCAGCAGCAGTGGCCCCAGCGCCGGGAGTCACAATTGGTGACCGAGTGGCTTTAAGGAGTTAATGTGAATGGTGTTATAAAACACAGCTTCATAAAACACTACAACACTGACATATCACAAAAAAAGGTCCATGGTTATTTATAACCTCTATTGCTTCTTCTTGCATTGAGACATGGAGATACCTCTAAAAGTAGATTTTATTTTCAAAATTAAAACAGGATTTTCTTTACGATTTCTTGGCCCCAAATCCTCACAATCCTCCTGACACTCATCAGTTAACTCATAAATGTTTTTGTTTGAAACATCAACAGCTGGTGATGAAAATATGGAGCCAGAACTACTTTGCAAGTTTTATCATCTGACAAGAATATTTATGAAAATATGTCTTTCATTTCTTTGGACTTTTTCTATTGAAAACTTTTACAGGCTTTTTGACGACACAAGTTTTTTGTTTTTTTTTCCCCCCTCTGGATTTCATTGAACAATGTGGCGTCAGTTTTCACATTCTCAGATTAAATAACAAAGACACAAGGTACCGGATGTTTTGTTTTCCTCTAAATCATTGGGAAAATCATTACAACAATTTATTTGTGTTTTTGTGTGTGTGTGTGTGCGTATGTGTGTTTGTGCCTTGACACGTCTTCGTCCATCAGCATGCGGCTGCTCGCCTGCCTGCAGATTACTTTGATTGATCATTATCTGATGGCCTCTTAATTAGAATGCTAATGAGGAGGAGGTTTTCTGGCCGGACCATCTCCTTCTTCCGTGCCTTGTCTCTGAAATGAGGCATAATGGAAATGCAGTAATGGAAATGACATGGGCGATGTGGGGATGGATGATCCCCCAGTTAATAATTCCAATCTGTTAATCAATGACCTGGTCGATCTGCTGCCACACACAGCAGCGACACCAAAACCACTTGGTGTCAGCACCCTGGGTGAAAGGGATTGTGGGAAATGACAGCGATTTCAGGTTGTGGTTGATTGAGTGGATTGGAAAGTCCCATCAGAAAGACTTGAGAAAAAAACCTAACATGTTCATTTTTAATTAGATAATAAATAACATTGTGTTCCCAATATTGTGAGACTGTTCACAAGGTTAGATGAACATAAAAATAAATCCTTTCTGTTTGGGTGCCGGTTTTGTGGCACTGGGGGTGGGTTTGTTTGAGATCAGCACGTGGAATGAAAATGTATTAACAGCATAATAACAAAAGATTATGTTCATCTGGGGCAAGGCCCTCCGTTTTCTCGCCAGGCGCTGACTGTGAAGTCTTTATTCTGTGAGTCGGCAGCACGCCGCACCCTTAAAAAGGTTATTATGTTCCCTCACTGTGGCAGCACAGGCCCACGGAGCGCCGATATTGTGACGGGGGTCGCCTGTACCACATTAGAGCCAATAAATGTGCGTTGGCACTTCCTCAATTTAAAGTAAAGCCCCCTTTCCCTTCTACCTCCCTTCTTCATTCCTAATAGGGTATTCCAGCAACGCATCTAATAAGTTGTGGGATCTCTGCTGTGGGATAGGTCTGAATTATTTCTCTTCTCTCTATCTGCAGATGTTGCAGTGGGAATTTGACATCTGGTAGATGTTACTTTTTGTGAAACACCAATCTTTACTTGTGTTTTTATTCTTAATTAACTCTTTACAATTTCTCTTTTCAGTTGCTTTGTTTTCTTTCTTCTTTTTTCTTTTTAGAATTTCACATCATTTAATTTTTTATTAATCTATTTATTTTTACCTTTGATCCTTGTTTTACTTCATGTCCTCTTCTAAAAAAATATCAGGTACATGACTCCAGGTGTGTTTCTAAAGCAATATCACACTGCAAACAGCCTTAAAAACTCCAGGTCTGCTGTGCTTATTGTGGCTTTTAAAGAAGTTAAGGTTGGCGAATCTAAACACATTCTAAGCTCGGTTATTCTCTGATGCCTATCATGGGAGCTAATATCAACCTTGGGGATCATCCAAAGCCCACTGGGTCTGCAGAGGACTCCAAATTCATGAGGAAGGTCTGTGTGTGTGTGTGTGTGTGTGTGTGTGTGTGTGTGTATAAAAGGGGCAGAAATAGAGGTTTGATGATATTGTGATCACCTGCGAATACTAACCACCATCGCAGGTTTAAACTTGTTCCTGCCTGCAGTAAAAGTCTGAGCTGAAGGCCACGAATAATTACCCTCACACACACACACACACACACACATACACACCCGTTACCACACTGAAAGTCTGTAAGTAATGAAGAACATCCTCCAGCAGCAGGACAAGCACTTTCAATGACTGATTGGTGATTGATTGCCCGCAGAGCACCTCCCCAACAGTCACTGTGTGAGGGTTTTTCTTTTCATCTTTTTTTTCATCCTTACAGAGGAAGAGTGAGGGAAAGGTAGAGATAGAGAGTCAGAGAGAGAGAGAGAGAAGGAGCATGAATTCATTAAATGTGCCAAACCCTTGCCTCTAAAATTGATCTCTCCCTTTTTTTTTTTCTTTTTGAGCCATCGCCTGATCTCATCTGTATTCCAGATCCATTCCCACATGATACCACCTCGATCAAGAGGCAAATGCAATAGAATCGTAGAATCATAAATCTCCTTTTTAAAAATATCCCGCTTTAGTGTGTGTGCATGTTTGTTGGGATGATAGGATCTAATTAAATAAACCTCAGTTACCAGCTGCTTTATTCTCCGCTGTTTAAAAAATGTAAGGTTTTGTGGGAGGAAACATTTGATAAAAGCAAACACGTGTTATTTGTCTTCACAATGTCTGTTTACTGTCTTCAGGGGATTTGAGAGGTCGAGTAAAGACTAACCATCTGCCTGCCCTCTACTACAATTAACGTTAATGATAGTTTAAATAGCTCAGCAGAAAGGCCTCAGATTTACTTCCCTGTCTGAGTCAATTAACCAAATGACATATCTCACTTTCTCCACAGTTGAGAGTGATGTGACATTTCCTTCCTCCAACCATCCAGTGGCACAATCCAACAGTCTTGGTCAGCAAATCGTATCCTTTTTTTTAAACACGCATTGATTTGAGGCGTCGCCACATTAAACATTAACTGGGGCGCCATGAACAAGAGGGGCAATTAATAGAGCAGTAATAGCAGGGGGGAGGAGGAGGGAGGCAGAGTGAGAGGAGGGAGGGGGGGATCACTCAGACAGCGTTGAGTGATGACCGGTCTGTTGCCACCTGTTCCAGTGTGGAGGGAAATGAAGTCGAACCTTGGCACCCCCGCTGTGAGATGCTGATTGAAATTTACAAGGCTACACGCACGCCACTGACAGCCATGTCGGATCAGACACTTTGAGGAAAGCCAGACATGTAATAAGTAAAGCATGCGTTGTGCTAAAGACTGTAGGCATGGAGAGGGCTGTTGGATATTAGAGAAGGGCAGGAATAACTTATTAGCAACGGAGCAACTGTCACAGACAACAAGATATTAATAAACACAAGGAGAAAATGAAGTGTTTTTTTTTTTTTAAAGTAGAACCTAAAACTAAAAATATCACTGACAAGTGGAGGAAACTGACTTTCTTATTGTCTTATTTCTTATTCTTCATACTTACACAGACCTTCATGCCATAAAAACAGCCATGAAAATTGCCTCTTGCTCCAAATGTCTTCTGTCCTTTTGTCACTTGCTCCTCCTAACAAGACTTGACAAGTCTAAAGTGGCCCTGTTTGTTCTCCTTTATCAGGCAGGCAGCTCCGAGCCTCTTGTATTCAACACACACTACAGTGGAACCAGATGTCCTTTTGCCAGCGGCACAACTTTCAAGTTGACAAAGTCCCCCCAGAGGATGGTGGGGGGGTGGGATGGATCGGTGGCAGGCAGAATTTGTGACTAATAGCCAGTTTGATGTGACAGGGCCCCGCCGTCTGGGGAAATTGAAGCGCTCTCCGTGTCGATACCTTTTGTGTCTCGCTCAGTTGTAGGTTATTGTTGGCCTGGCCTTGGGGACCCAGGGCTGGGTAGTTTACATTGCAGACACTACGTGGTCAGCACCAACTTTTTTATTGTGGGTATTGATTGGTCCCTGCCGCCCCACTGTGGCTAATTTGCTTGTTAACATAAATTTGTCAGAGGTGGGGAGGAGGCCGGGGAGGGGGTTTCATCAGCCTGAAGTGTCTGTGCCTCCATTTTGTCCCTCTCCACTCCTTCATCTCCCCCCTGTGTCAGCCCAGACACTTATTTCAAGCCGTATTTTTTTCCGTTTGTCTTCTCGTTCGATTCTGCTTCAATACATGGGGCCTGTTTATTAAACAACTAGTTGTTAAGCTGTCATTTAATCAATACCGCTCCCCCCCCACCTTTCACTGCCTGGAATTAAACACGAGTTAAACACAAACCAGGCATAATGACCTTTTTATGGGACCCACTCAGCCAATGAAATTAACACCAGAGACTGTCCATTTATACCTATAAGCCTGTGTAAGTCATTAACTTCAGAAAATATCATTTTAAATGACAACACATGGCAGTCAGCGGGGGCCACACACTTTCTGCTCCCACCCTCTCATGTGCTGAGTCTGTCAGTGCGCGGAGGAATGCCGTGGCTTTCTAACTAACAACAGACTGAATATATCTGTGAGAGAGAGAAAAAAAGAGAGAAGACATGAATTTTATATTAAATTCCTTTGGCTAATCCAGTTCGCTGTTCGGTCCAGACTGAGTTTAGGCAAAATATTAATAATGCATTGAAAAGAGCTTATTTTCCTCCTCCTGGAAAGGGTTTAGGAGGCTGGTACTTTCTCAAGTTATGCATCTTGGTTATTTGTAAGCACCCAATAACTAAGCAGGTGACAGTTCATTTTATGAGATCTTAAGCCTGCCAAAGCCTGAGAACGCCTCTGGTTGGATTTCCTAATACAATAGAGAGATGGTATGAAAAGCAGATAATGAATTGGTGGAATATTTTCGTCCCATTTCTTTGCATCCTTGAATACTGCTGCCTGAGGCACTTCCTTAACCTTTTACAAGCCATTTTACATTTCTGTAAACAGCAGTTTGTTCCTATTGTTACGCTCATCGTATCAGTGAACTCGTGTTGTTTTATTTTACGTCTCATATTTCACTTTAAATTCACCGAATATCAAACTTCTCTGTATCTGTCACATAATGTTGTTGGTCTATCTACTCAGGGAAGCACTAAGTGGATTTGTCTGGCACAGACACATATGAAATGATATAAACACTACTTACTGTCTTAGTCTTGAACTGTTTTCACATGCCCAACAGTGTTTTGGACTGTTTCTCAGTCTGGCTGCACAAGCTTTAGCTGTCTTTGCCTCATCTCTGGGAAGTATAATTTTGGTTTTGGGAGCCGCTGCTGTCCTGTGGTGGGGGGGACATGGCAGGGAAGCTGTCTAATATGACGCACTGTCTATGCCCCCCAGCATGACACATGTGCACAGACTCATCCCTCGTCCCCCCTCTTTCAATGGACGGTGTAAGGTTTCCCAGCATGCCGCTGCCTCTGAGAACGGGGAGCACCAGGCGTGGTGGCGAAAGCCAAGGGTGACATCAGCAACAACTGGTGGAAGATGCCATAGAAACATCAATAATATTTCTCTTGGCATTTGAAATAAATCATTTCAGGGGGTATAGAAGTTCTTCAGCTATAAAATGGTGAGTCCGGTAATTTAGTGAAGCATGTTGCTGTCAAATAACTGTAAAAAAATAACTGTAAAAATTACTCACAGCCCTGCTATCAAGGCCTAATAATAATAACAACACGGACGTTATTTCATTATAGAATAACCTGGTGTGAACTGGTAATTATTAGGTTTATTGTTTTGTTCAGATGACGTCTTCAAAATTTAATCAACTAAAAAATGATTGCACTTTTAACTGCTAGATGACAACTGATCGACGTATAGATTCATCAACTAATCATTAGATTTCTTATTTTTACTTTTCATCCACTTCCTTACACTTGGTGGTGTAAGATGACATCTCTCTAACCGGACTCAGAGGTAAACAGTGACCACTTAAACACTCCCCTAAGGGGGCTGCATACTTTGACCTCACCGTGACCTCAACCCGGCCATAACCCTGACCTTCATCCGACCCCCGACCTCTAAATTTAACCCTAACACCAGCTCTGGGCCCGGCCTCCACCCTTAAAACCTGATGGCCTGTGCCTCGGAGGCACATCTGCTTTGGGATCCAGCCTTTGAGAAGAAGAAAGACAACGAAATCTGACTCCCAGATGAAATCCACTCAATTTCTCAGTGATCCGCTACCGTGAGACAAATGTTGATCTTTCGTCACTAAAGCGATGGCGGCCGCCGGCTCCTCCCAGAATGCATCACGTGCCAGTGGTTGTTTCCGTGCTCAGCGGTTCATACGTTCATGGGAAATTTGTCAGGCATGAAATTAGGCTTTGCTACAATGTCAACATCAATTGGTATTTTTGTCAACAAGACAAAAATAGGGATTTCATGGATCATGTGTTTTATCTAAATAAATTTTGAGGATACTTTTCATTGCAGATTTATGGAATTAATCAAATATAAAACATGCAGCTGAAATAAAGATTCTTTATCTTTTGCATTATCGCTCTGGTTCAGCTACACCTCATGTTAAGATTGAAGGTAAAAAAGTGAAAATTGCTGAAGGGTGGTCATATTGTAAAATTCCTGGAAAATACACAGTAGCCCCAATAACATCAAGCACTGTTTTAGCGTTCAGCTCCTCAGGCAACAAATCAAAGTGTAATCTCTGCACTCAGGGTCTCTTGTAAGGACAAATATTTATCTCTTTTTAAAGCGGTCTTTACATTTGCCATTTCACCAAATCTGCGAAGATTACTCAGGTCTTCTGTGCTGAGCATCCTGCCATGAATCGGCCCACTGGCTCATCTCGAACGTGGTGGTCTTTTTGATACATGGGCCTGCGGACTGGCCCAGGAGCAAGAGAACAGAAATAAATTTCCCCTCCTTACCCCCCTCCCTCCATCCATCCCTCCCCCCTCGTCTCTCTCTCTCTTTCCCTGTGTCCCTGTGACTCCCATGCCTGAGCCGCACTTTTCATCCCAGCTTCGGAAATTCTCCCCTGCGGCTTTTGGCTTTAGCTCCTTTTGCGGCCTAAATCTCTGGACCCCAGAGCAAGCGTGGGCCCAGGGTTGCGATGGGTGGTCACCGAGAAGGTTGTAGACTTTCAGCGCACTGAGGAAGACACGAAAAGCGGACGCACATTTTGAGAAAGGAAGAAAAAAAAGGAATAAAGCTGCATTAAGCAGACATCCTGTTAAAAAACCCTCCCTTTTGAATCCAGATGCTCATATTGCATCTGACAGTTGTTGGGCGGTAAAGTTCAGGCTTTAAAGCAACGGGCTTTCTGTTTCTGTTTTCAGCTGTAGCCTCCTGGACTGTAATGAAAGCAAAACAGTAGAAAATTCCCACATTATTAAATAAAACATGTCGATGGCCGGGGGCCAGACATTGTCACGCTAACAGCAGCAAAGCACACAGTGATATTCTGCTCTGTTGTAATTCTAACATGATTTGAATGACAATTCAATCTGTTAAATATTACAAGTAATTAATATGTAAAGAGAAAATGCATGTATTGTTAGATTAAAATGTCAATATTTTAAGTTATGGTGTTTTCAGACACTGGCTCTGGTTAGTTTTCCTCCTTTACTTCAAAGAGTTGATATTCATTTTATTTTCTACATCCCACCTCACAAACATGATATCTCTTGTCAATACGGCACCAAAATGATCTGTTCCAACCAGAAAGATAATCAGTTTCAGCAGTCGGTCAGTCAGCGTCGTCCTGGAGTCGTCCTGGAGTCGTCCTGGGGTTGTCCTGGAGTCGTCCTGGGGTCGTCCTGGGGTCAACGTTACAGGTCCTACTGACCTTGGCCTCAGTCGTTTGTTCATGAGACAAGTCTGAAGATGATGTGTGACTCTGGTTCCACAGCCTGTTGGACTTCACAAAGACATAATATGATTCTATAGAAATATGTGTCACTTAGTATGAGTCTAACCTCTGTAATTTAAGATGCAGCTAAATTATATTTTATAGCTCAACAAAAGCAGAAAATAAAAGAAAAACATGAATTGTTTAAAATGAGTTTTTACCATTTTCTGAGAAAAAAAGATTAAATAATTTACTGTATTCTCTGGTAGATTAATTATAGAACCCAAATTATTAATCTGACATCGATATACATCGACCAGTTATGTTCTCTCAGTTGATAGATAGATAGATAGATAGATAGATAGATAGATAGATAGATAGATAGATAGATAGATAGATAGATAGATAGATAGATAGATAGATAGATAGATAGATAGATAGATAGATAGATAGAGATTAAAAAAGAATAAAATATAAAACAGGGCAACAAAAAAAGATATCCATAAGATAAATAGTAGTAAAATACTAATGATGTTTTTGATATTTGTCTTAATGAGTGATTACTAAGAGTCTGATGAAATGTGCAGGAATTTCTGATTCAGACACCAAGATGCTGGTTAATCACTTCCTCTCTAATGAGTAAAGATTTCCTGGCAGGAAACTCATTTTCAGTGACCCACAGTGTGACTGATGTGTGTCAGAAATTATAAGTGTGTTACATTTGCGTTGAAAAGACTTTGATGAAATGAAGACAAAGAATGTTTTTTTTTTTTTTTACCAGTGTGCATCAGTATGATCTGAGGTAGCCCCCCACTCTCTCTTCTCCTTACAGCCTTATCATGGAGGAATCCTGTCCGTAATAGAATCCAGATGGGGAAAGATGAGCAAACACAAGACACGGCAAAGATAGAGGCAATAATTACTTTTTTAAAATAGTACATTTTCCAAAAGGCCTTACTTGATGAATCTGATATAAAAAGTAAAGACATCCACTGATCACATCTCATACACTTTTGGGGCTAGATACAATCATTTAAATGAGGAAAAATGCTGCTGTATTCAGAGTTATCCTTCAGTGATGGATGCTCTCTTTTATCTTGTGTTCCTCTGTCACAAAACTAAATATTATGTGAGAAAAAAGATAGAAAGGATTTGCAGCGACATGATAAACTTCTCAGTTGTTGTTTGCGCTGAATTTGATAATAAAGATTTTTATTGTGGTCTGACTCAAGTCTGAGACATTGCCAATTGATTCTCCGAGTGTTGATATGGTACATTTCCTTGTTAAAACGTTGGTTTGTGAAGGAAACTCAGTCACAGGTCATCTTCTAGAAAATCCAGTAAATTCCAGCATGAAATGCACAGAAGCTACATTGTTCGAGATAACACTAGTTTGAAATCCACTGTACTGTATGAGGGGGAATAAAAGGAATATAGTACCTCTGGCAGATAAGAGGCGGGAAAAAAAAACATGTCCCCACCACCCCCACCCACCACCGCCTTCCCTGCTGGTTCCCTCTATACCTGCCTGTCTTCTGCTGCTAGTATCCTCAACACCTTTCTTTGGGATTTACTTAGAATATGAAAGGATTGAAGCTACACCTGGCTTGACAGACACTGTGCTACTTTATTAAACCTCATGCGTCAAGTATGCCACCGTATTAAAATTGAAAGAGAGGCAGCGAGAACCCGATTCCTCTGGATAGATGGTGTGAAATCCTTGGTCAAAGCACCATGGATCCATCTCTCCCAGCACCGACTCTCTCTCTGTTTGAAGCACTGAGAGGCCTTATTGATATTTAGATGATGCCATCGTAGGTAGGATAGGCATTTTTTTTAAAGATATTGATTTTAAATTGCACATTAGGCCTATTCCACGCTGCTCTTGCTATGTCTTAAAGATGGGCCACTCTCTTCCCCAGGCACCGTCTCACGTGTGGGAATTTGTATGGATTTTTTGGGGCTTGTTTGCCGTGATGGAGGAGCCAATGCAATAAGCGCTCCATTACTTACACAATCTGTGAGTGCTCAGAAAATTAGTCACCAGTGACCTCTTGGCCTCCTTCTCATACTCATTCGCAGTCAAAAGACCTGATGGGAATAAGAATAAAGTCAAGCTAATGCGATTTACTGCAGCTGCCTGTAGAAAAACTTCAGACTCAAAAAACATTCTTCATATTTAAATGATGAAATAAGACAAATACAAACCAAGAAACTGGACTGAAGAGCAAATGCACACATGTAGTTGAATAAAAAAGAACCAATGATTAATGTAGTTCCTCTTTTCTCTGTTCCTGCTCCACTGACGGAGCTGTTTTACATTTCCATATCTGCAAACACCATTAAAAGTTTCTAAAATTAGATTCGGCTCAATTTTCAAATTTGTAAAGTAACTTTATGTGTGCACATAAAAAATGTGTGACATATGGTTAACAAGTCATATTTAATTTGAAATTACAAGTTAATATCACTTTTTTCTCCACATCACTGTTGAATCAGTGTCAACAGTGAAGTGTCCAGAGGCTGAACAGACACAGACGGTGTCCAGTCACATTCTGTGGAGATTTACCAGGATTTTGTCTGAATGTGGTTTGGAAAAGAAGCTGGACTGGAGCCGTTTCCATCGATCATTTCCCTGTATCCTTTACTAGATTGCACATGTAACGATGGCAACACCAACATCAGTCGATCAGTATCAACATGAATCAGTGAGAAGTTTCCATTTCTTATGAGATTACAATCAGTCTTTGTTTTGAAATAACTTTGAATGGACACAAAAACAACTGTAACACTGTGTTTTAGATTTTTTTGTGTGTATACGTTTTGTGTTTCTAATGTTCCACTTGTCTGAGCAGGTTGCAGTTGTGTTGTATAGTAACAAAGTACTAATACGTTGCTACTATACTTGAGTTTTTCACTTTTCCTTCACTCTATTTCCTCCTTTTTCTTATAACTTAATGATACTTTTACTCTGATACATTTTCAATGTTCAGTGTCATTACAAAAATCAGATGAAATGAAAAGTGATGTTTCTCTACCGCTCTGGTTCACTCTACTACCTGTGACTTTTTAGACCATCAACACCATGTTTGAGTTTTGATGGAGACTCCATCTTAAAGGAGAAACCTACACAGAGAAATTTAATAAATATCAATATCAAACAGAAATTTAAATTTAGTGAAAAAAGAACAACTTTAGTTCAGACTCATTCATTGTCTATGAAGATTGTTGTAGCTCCATGTTTTAAAGTGCTGGATAAACTTCATAATATTCTCCTGTTTTTATTAACATGTACTTTTACTTTCATTAATTAAGTACATTTAATTATAGATTAATTGTCATACTTTAGTATAGTAAATACTAGATACTTTAAGACTTTTACTGGAGAATCATTCTAGTCGCTGACTTGAATTTCTACCAAAATCATTTTTTGATCAAGTATCTGTACTTCTACTCTAGTGAGACTTTCAGATACTTTATACAACACTGGTTCGATAGCATAAGAAACATAAAGCTGCTGTGTCATCACATCTTCACTGTAAAGTTCAGAAACTCATTTATTAAAGAAATATAAACGCGTATTGTGCCATGAGGGCAGATGTTAATGTATATAAATAGCACGGTGGAAAAAGTCTGTCTGCGAGTCTTGATTCATGATCAGGATTTTACATGAGGATGAGAATTCCAGTGCTTTCCTTTGTACGCACAACATTTTTCTTTTTCCTCTTTTTTTTTTCACTCTGCCAGTCAGCCTGATTCATAATAAAACTTTAAACAAATAGCTACAGAGAATAACAAATACACTCTGTGTTTCTGATGAGGCCTATAATCTCTTGATAGGAGCCAAAACCATCAAAGGGAGAGACAATTGGCTTAAAGTTGGTGCCTTTTGTGCTGCGACGAACTGTGATTGTAATATAAAGGGTTTGTTCAAAACTTTGTTCTGAAAAACATTTTAAGATTAAAGATTATAGTAAATCTCTGAGAATATGATTCAGACTGTGCTGAAACTGCTCTTTAATGCAAAGTAAATTGAATGACGGGTGACTTGGGAATTTCACACATCAATTTAAACAAGCTGCTCCACTCAGTTACACATAATATGTTCAGGTGTTGGACTTTGGCTGAAGCTGTTTTCTGCATCAATAAACTATACGTGTGTTGGAAAAGTTAGAGCACCAGGTTATGGAGCTACATCTTTAACCAAATGAAAGATTTTACTTAACATAAATAAATGAATGAATTTGTGACCAGTGATTCGCTTCGTTTGTATTTGTGTTATTCTAAACAAACAGTTTGTAAAGTGTCTAAGTGCCTGTGTATAAAAGCCTGCAGGCTCCACCATAGAGAAGGGAGGGTAGGTGATGTAAAATGTAAAGCACTTCCTCCGAGTTATTTTTAATGAAAATAAAGTAGGATCAGCACAAATCGAACAAATGATGAGAAACGACCTGGCAGAAGGTTGTTTTCTCCCTCTGAGGTGATGCAGAGGGAGGAGAAGAGGAGCATGAGGGCCTCTGTTTCACTCTGTTTCCCTCCCTTTTCCTGTCTTTGCTGCTCCAGCTCTTTTTCTTCTCTCTCTCGCTCCTTATATCTCTTTCTCCCTCCTTTCCAGTGCTTAGAAATATGAAAAGCCTTGCATCTTCCCAGGCGTATGATTCCCCAAGAATAAAAAAAAAAGGAAGAAAAAAAGGGCAAATCACAGTGATGCATTGCTTAATTTAATAAATGAAGCTTGAGAAACTTGATCACACAACACACTTGTCTCCATAAAGGAGCACAAGGGGTCTGACTATTGCCAGATGCCGCTGGATGTCTGTGAACAAAGAGGACACACACATGTAATCCCTTTGGGTTTGGGGCGACACTGTCTATTCGATGGGTGCCAACAGAGCTCTCACTCTGTATGACTGACTGTACTTTGACATCACAGGGAGTGGAGGAAAGATACTCCCTCTTTATGAAGAGTAAGATGGAAAATCCATTTACCCGAGCTGACTCATAACCAGAAAAAAAAAAGAAGCTTGTTTTAGCTTTCAAAATGAATCCATGATGAAACGGCACGGTACGTATGGAAATGTGGAGGCCTAGTTGGCTACAGGGGAAACAAAATCTGTCGCAACCCTGCAGGGCTCCCGGCTCGTTGTGAACTGAGAGAAAGGAAATCAGTTGCAGTTGGTCAACAATTAACAAAGAAACAATAATGTGTGAAAGAAATTAAACTGTCAGCAAATGTTATTTTCACAAAGCTCTGCGGTTCTAGGCCGTTTTTTGTATTTTTATTTTACCGGGCATAGCAATTAAACAATTTATCATAATTGTATTCACATGTTAAGTTGTTACAACAGTAAACAAAAGTTCAAACATCCATTTAACATCAGGCTGAAATAAAACGATGCATCAATAAAACATTTCACAAATTAGCATTTTAAAGACAACTACACAAACACAATGTTAAATAACAAGAAAAACAAAGTGAAGTCTCAGTGTTTGTTGTTCTTATTAAAAGTCAATATAAATGATCCTGCACAAAGATCAACTTTTACTGTTACAGCAAATATGAGTAATTGTCTGATTCAGGTTTAAAGTCTAAAGTAAGATATGTGAAAGTTTCTTCTTGAACAGCAATTTCAAAATAAAAGTTAAACAATCAGATCTTATAATCACTGAACTGGGTTGTGGCGTTAATAAGTTTACGTAAAGACAAGTGATGTGTTTTCTGTACTGAAACTGCTCCATTCAGAGCAGATCAACATCTACACAACGTGAATATCTCTGAATATTTATTGTATTCTTTGCTGATCGTCGTGGTCGCTGGTTTGAGTTTCTCAGAAAGGACAAACTCCCGTTCATGTCATCCCATCCTGACCTCAGCTGTGACAGATACGTTCATATCTGTTTTCAGATGCTTTACAGATCTGGTAGCAGAGGTCATGTGATACTCACAGATCTGTCAGGACGCAGCTGTCGTCTTCAGCACCATGAAATCATCCAAAAATTATTATATTACTTATAAAATTCATACTGACATTATATTTAAATCTATTAAATATTCTTCAATGGCGCCACCAAATTTGACCATGTCACACTGTCGACAGACCAAAGTGTAAATTTTGCAGAGTTGTCACGGATCCACACGGCATCTGAAACTGTCCTTGAAATGATGGCACCATATAATCCGTGGACAAATACATTGCAAGCTGACTTAATCTGTGGGATCACAAGCAAGGATAGACCACATTATCAAACAGCCATTTAAAACAGCGTCACTTAATCTGCGCTCAACTGTGTCAGCATTGTTTGTGTGTGAACTGAGTGACAGAGTAGTAATATGACGTACGAGTGAATTTTACTTTCAGTGAAAAGTTTCAAACTGAAATTGCACCAGTTTTTAGACTGAATATGAAGTTACATAGGTTGTCGAGACAGTTTTTTTCTCTGTATATGAGAAACCATTTTCCTCCTTCAAGGATTTCTTTGGTTTATTCATTGAAGTATGTATGCCACGGCCGAGAGAGAAAGATCTGACGAAATTCCTTTGTCATGGGTGGAGAAAGATGATTATTTATGGTGTTGTTTTCGCTTATGTATTTCCTTAATTAAAACATATTGGCTTCCAAAAGCAATATAAGAAACAAATTGCTTTGGCATGGCTGTGGCAGTTGGAGGACAGACTCTGCATATTGGCAGACTAAATGAGATGGGATTTGGAGTCTTTGAAACTACATTTGTGCTTCAGACTATGGTAATGAGGCCTAGCAGAATGATATCACCATCCCCAAATATTTAGTTTGTCATTTTGTGGTAACAGGCCCCTCTGTGTGTGTGTGTGTGTGTGTGTGTGTGTGTGTGTGTGTGTGTGTGTGTGCGCGCGCATGTGTGCGTGTGGTGCAGTTTTTGCAGGGGTGGCTGAGCATCTGAGGATTACTTTTTTCCCATTACAGATCATTTTCGAGGATTACCTGTTTTAAAAGGTAATCGTTGTTTTAGGGTAACTCATTTGGGAAGCCACGGTCTTGGTGTAATGTCATAAATGTTGTTCTATTTTAAAATCTTTCGCATTTACAATCCAATTTACTTTATTACTTGTAATCCAACTGTACTCTAGTGTTGTATTGACATTGGACAATGTTGTTATCCTTTCAGCAACTAATTCATTCATGCGTTCATTCTGTGGACAGTAAGTGTCTGCATCTGTGTGTTGGTGTCGTGTGCAAATGTGTGTGTGTGTTCACCAGAGAAAGATGTTTTCAATCGTTTGACTGTGACAGTTTCAGCTGGGACCGGGAGGAGACCGTGAGACAACCCCTCCTCAAACAACAGCGAGGGGTGGCGATACACTGCAGCGATAATGGCCTCTTTGAAAACAAGAAGGCCCTCCCCGCCTCCTGTATTTTGGAGGGAACATATGTTTGCCTGTCTCTACTTCTGTCAACAGCCTCCACTACAGTGGCAGAGACCAAAGAGAGCCCTGCTCCTCGTGTGCCGAACGGGGCGGGGGCGGGGAGGGAGGAGAGCTTCCCTGTCAGGCTTGGCTGATATGACGACTCATTTCACAGCAATGCACTGGTGTGGTTTTGCCGTAAACATGGATATGAAAAATACTCATTGGGAGGCAGAAGTTTGTGGTCAAGACAAAAACATGACATAAGCCGTTCCAAAATCTAAATTGGTAAAAGTTTCTGTTGGGTAAACCAAACTCTACTCCCTGACCTCTCGCTACCCCCAAAAATATAAGTCTCACTCTTTGTCCTCTTCAGAGAGTGGAGACTCAAACCAGATGTTTTTAACAGATAACAAATGTCAGAGGCAATAGCTGACAGCACACCTGGTACAGTACAGACAGGGAGCCCGGCTCAGGTCACGTGAACAGTCTGGCTCCTGACTCTTTTCTGATCATGTTTTTTAAAAACAATCACACTTCATTGTTCATCAGTGTGTCATAATATGAAACAGATGTTTCAAAATCACAGAAATCTTTTTTGAATTAGTAAACATCAAGGATGGGCGCATATAAAGACTTTTTGGTGTCTTTCTTGCCATGTTCAAACAGCTTCCACAAGTCAAGTTGATGTAATTTTTTCAGTTTCAAAATCCAGAACTGTCCTTTTAATTACTCTTTGGTCATTTCATGCGACACAGCGGTGTGACGTTGTGGGTCACCGGGGACGTTTCAGCCCCTCAGACCACCAGGCTGCCTCATCTCTTCTATGTATTTTTCCCATAAAAATAGACACTGAAGAGTGCAGTAAAAGTTCACGCTCTTCTTCTTATGTGGCGCTGAAATTTCTATTTTGATCAGTAACCGAGCCAAATGTTTATCATGTCACTGTCACATATATAAAAGGCACAAATGCATCACACTATTAGTTTTCTGTGTTGGTATTGTCAGGTTGAAGTGACCCTGATCTATTATGAGAGATCATCTCTGATCTGAGGTTTGCTTTTTGTTTTCTTTTTGTTTTGTTTTTAGGGACTGACATCATATGAACTGTATATAGAAAATCCTCTCTTACTGATCAGAGCTCGGAGAGTTTGAGCCAACACAGAGACCAGTAGGGGAGGGTGGTCTGGTCCCCCAGTCTCTGATGATTGATGATGCTTCTTGTGACACTGACAGAGAGGGATCAGCACAACAACCAACAACTTCTGCATAACTCTGCTTGAGCCAGACGCCAGCCACGCTATTGTGTCATCAACACTGGCGCACACACACTGAGACACTAGTAAACACATCCGCCCACCAACTCACACACACATATTGAGTCACTCAAAGGGATGGGGCTGATTTATAGTTGCTGAAACATAGTTTCTCATACATTATAAATGGATCCTGGACATGTTTGCACTCTAATACGCTCCTATAAAACGATGATTATCTTCTGTTCTATATGGATTGGATTACTCTCACACCTGTGCTCCCAAGCTCACAATTTTGGTTGTCATCTCTCCAAAATCAGCTTCTAGCCACCTGTTATGATGACCACAAGGATCTCTGGGAACCAAGATCATCCACTGTGTGCACTGCAAAAAATATCTCAGGCTCTAAAAATAATTACCTTTGAAAATATTAAAGAGAAAACACCAGTTACACATGACTTCGACTCATATATTTATAGCTTTGGTCATAATTCTTATCAGTGTGAAGTGAGAAAAGACAAGAAACACGAGCAGTCAGACGGTCATAGTTTCTTTAAACAGATCCTCAGGTTAATTAAAGATGTTAGGAAACGATTATCTCCATTACAACTTGAGCTTTTATTTTGTTGTACTTTGCTGCTGTTCTCTCCCCAGATGTTAAGAGTTAACTTAGTGTGTGCAATGATTTCCTAACTTACGCTATTAATGATCAAAATTATGAAAAGAAAAACATAATGTGCAGAATCTGCAGCATCAACTATTCTGTCACGATATCCTTCAAACGTAGTACAGTCACTTTAAAACAAGGCAGCCTCAACTTCACTGACCTCTCAGCTGCGTTTTACATTTCTGTGCTACTACGTTGGGTCTCCGATGTTGCAGTGCAAACAGATTTTTCTTCTTAGTGTTGGTCAGGAAGAAGGTGCTGTTCAAGCACAATGATCCCTGAGAAAGAATGAATCGTTGAAACAAAAGTCACTTCCAGTGCAGAGAGAAAAAAAAACCTTTATTATAGGTTTTTGATAAATATGGTCTTTTTGACCGAGGTATAAATTTAACGTCAAGATAATATATTGTGGTAATGTAACTGACAGACTCCCGTGCTGAGACCGAATGACCCCTGAATATGGACATTTTTTGCAGCGTGGTCACACATCAATCATCATTTTTGAGTTTCACTCTTGCAGCTGCCTAGATGTATAATTTACAACATTAATGTCTCAAGTCACTTTCATTTTATTGAGTTATCAATTTCTCTGCATAAAGAACTCTAACAAAGTCCTGTGATAACTCCCAGCACATACAGAGATGACATTTAAAGAGTTGGCCATTAACAATATATCTGGTTGCAGTCCGAGTGAACCATTTTATTACCATGTGCATATCAAATAATGGCGTCTGTTGGCACATGGACGCGAACAGGACACATCAAGAAACAGCCTGTGGGCCACATAGAGCATCCTGTGGTCACTCCCATTTGGCGCCGGCCAGGCAGACCCAGAATTCTTCAGTTCATAAAAAAAATGTTCAAGCCCATTTACAGTGCCTGGTAATCAATACTACCGGCACAGCTGTTAGACTATAAAACGGCCCTTAATACAGAGACAGCCCCTTCCTCCCTGTCAGTCAGCTTCAGCCAGTAGTAAGATGTTAGCGAGCTCACCTAGATGTGGTAAAGATGACAGTGACAGGGCCAGCGTGGGCTGACGGTAATAAAACTCTCACAGATTTGCAGTTTTCTTTTTCCCCCTCACTGACAGAGCACGCAGCCTGTTCATATAAACCTATAACATAATATCTTATACACAGATGTTGCATGACTGAATCCAGGAAGCTGTGGCTTCTCTTACTGCAATGAAGCATGATAAACACTATTGTACTGCATTAAAGAAATAATCTAAATATTTCAGCACAAAATACAGCTCATTGTTTATCCCCTATAGTGTGCACTTTTTCCTCTGCAGTATTTTCCCTATTCCCTGAAAAAGCCCAGCAGTGAAACACTGTACTACAATGCAACGGTGCAATCTGATCCGTCGTAGACGAGACCTTGAAGTAGGCCAGAACCACATCTATCACTGACTAAATCTGTCCTTGCATTCTCGGGGAAGACTCTCAAGGATGAAGCAAGTCTTCAAAAGCATCTCTCCCTTTTGATGTAAACTTCTGTAACTGGTAGGGTGCCTCCTCAGCCCCGCCGTCTTTTAATTGATTATGTGAGGCAGAGGGCATCGTATTGTAAATGAGGTGATAGACAAAGACCGCAATGCTCAGTAGCTTGACCCTCTGTTATTTTCCGCTACAGTGGTGGTTAACAGTAAAGAAAATCTAGATGTGTCATTCAAGGAAAGGAAAGGTCATGGGAACATTTAACGTTAGTATAATTTACTTTAAAAAAACATCTCGGAAAACTTAGTTTTTATCCTTAAAAATGAGATAATGTTCCAATTTTTCTGACATGAATGTCATTAATTAACAAAATTAAGCTGCCTCCCTTTCCTGGAAAATACTGCAAATCCCATTGTAGTCATACATGTTCATCACCATCATGTCTCACATGGTCCTCAGGCCAAACAAACACAGGAGTGTGAACCTTTTTTTTTTCCCCTCTGGTGGTTAAAGAACGTTGTTGCTAATAGACTCTAGTGTTGGAAATAAAATAAATCTTTGGACTCCACCCCTCGGCTCAGGGCACCATGACATTTGACAGTCTTTTATGGTGCAGAATGAGACATGTTTGGGAGTTGAAAAATTCAATTGCGCCGTATTGATTTCCAGCCGTCTGTCATTATTCCCAGGTTGATTGACAGGTGGAAATTGGTTACGTTAAGTATTTCATATGTTATACGGGCTGACATTTGTTTGTCTGCTCCCTATGTCAATATTGTTGGAGAGATCTGTAGCTTTATGAAATAGCATTATACACTGACTGTGGCTTTTGTGTGATGTTCCAGTGTTTTTCCTGACATAATTTAATATATATTAAAAACCAGCAGAATCTTGAGGTGTTTAATGCCAATATTATTGTCTTCCTCCAGGGGATCATGTATGTTCATAATCGGTGGCAGTTGTGTGCACGTGCGCATACGTATGTTCACCTCATGCGCACAACTAAAAATATATTCCCCCTCGTGCTTCCAGGCATCGAACATACCAATGACAGTCAAACGGGACTATTTTGATTGAACGGTGTCGACACTTAGCATAAGAAGAGAGCGCAGTGACCTCCTCATGCTGACAGTCAGCTCACCTGGGCCTGTGTGATATATGATCCACGTTAGCTCCGACATAATACTATTTTTAAATTCATGTCAACCTGTTTTTAGTGCCAGTTGCTTGAGGTTTTATACATGTCAGCCACATATTGTGTCAATCATAGAAACATATTCACACACTACTGCTCCTCATAATATTGTCATTTTTGGACTTAAAAAAGGATCAACCTTAAACAATCAAAGTTTGGCTTTATTTGTTGGAAAATGGTCCCAGAATTGATCTGATTTTTCAACTCAGTTGTATGACTTTTCTTCAGATCCTCTCAGCTACAGTCAATAATTAATTTGCTGTCTCTTTACATACCTTGTAAGTTGTTTGTGATGCTGTTCCCCGATGAACTTGGTCAGTTTATCATTATTTGGTTCCAGCTGATACTGAGTTCAGATGTTTGATTCATGCATTGACAGAGATAATTAATAAATCCTTCCTTGATTATATCCAGCATGTTTTCACAGGTTACTTCCACCCTGATACTGTACATTAGTCTGATTTTGCGCTGGAACAACGCCAGCTTTCTTAGTGATAGTAGCAGATCGTGCAAGCGAAGCAGACATCAGCGTATTGTGAACAATAATTATTTGCATACTGGAGGCCATACGCATAATTACTTGCATGTTAACATTCGGATAATTTTGCCTGCCTGCTAATTATCTGGCTGGATAACTGGATAGTGGAAGTGCCAAAAAATAGCAGGTTGCTGAGATGGCTTCTCAAGCTGCAACTTGTAGTCGAGAGTGAAAGACAAAAATATTGTGTGTACACTCCCAGTGAACCTCATCGGGCAAATGAAGTGATTTTCTTTCTTCTTCCTTTTAATTAAATTAAAGCAAAACAGAAAATTAATGAAACTTCTGTTTAACACAACTATCTCCATTCTGATTATCTGACAGATTCTCTCCTGCTTGTTACTGAGACACTATGTTTCTTTGTTTACTTGAAGATTTTGAGTCTAAAAACACAAGTAGCATCTCACACAGGTAACGTAACACCATCCATTGTGTTTGGCTGATTCGGACTTATTCTTTACTGGTCACACCCAAAAGCAAATGTTTAGATTAAACTTGCCCATCCCTTATGCTACAGTGACAGAAGCACTGTCCATATAGATCTGTAGTCTTGGGTCAACATTAGCTCTTAGCTGGACTGAGGTCAGTGGATCAATAGTAAGACTCGCAAAATCTCCGCACTTGTGTATAAGACATCATGTTTAATGTTTATGTTTTGTTGAAAAGTCTGTATTCTTTGGCTTTATGTTGAGTTTTGTCGTATTTCTTTTGTCTTATCTCTGGCAGCGGCTCATCCCTCGCCCGGAGCCACACTTGTTGGGTTTAGTATTAACCTGTCTTTTCCTGCTGTTTGACGGACATCACCAGGTGTTTGAGTGGCTCAAGGGTGCGGCAGTCTCTTCAGGACGGGTCTCTCTTTGCTTCATTGTTGTTTTGTAGTTGAAAACATTGCTTTTGTGAGCGCATGATAACAGGCCTCAGGCTGCAACAATCACACTGTGGTGATTTCCCCCTTTATTGTGTCCCATGATGATTTTTCACGTGCCAAGTGCTGTTGCTTTAAATTAGAAACTTGCTTGTTAAACTCTCCTAAACTGATAAATGCTGCTATTGATTCTTACTGTATACCACTAATTAGACACAGTGTGTGTTCACGGGCCAACGTTTTACTGCCGTCGGCTTCATCAAATGCCTCATGTACAACTGGCAATTAGTAATATTGTTTGTGCCTGTGACACAATTGGTATTTTGCCAAGATGATAATTTATGTGAGTTAAAGCAGCAACAAACCAAACTTTATTTCAAGGTGATGTCAAACCTGCAGTGAATCTGGGTCCAATTATGTTCAATTTCTTTGTTTTTGTTCACAGTGACATTTTGATCCATGATTTATATAAATACATCATTTCCATTGCACCACGGTGGCTGCTGTTAAATATACCTCAACCAAAGTTTATTCGCACCAACCACAGTTTTTCCCAAACCGTGCTGTAGATAGATCCATGTGCACATGTTGTAGACGGGGAGGGGAAAAAATGTTAAAATCTTGGCATTGAATGTTTAAACTCTTTTTGTATGTAATCCAGGGTTTTACCGAAACATTCGATATCAGCATTCTTGTCTGGCGATCATATGTGATCATATGTGAGTTGTTATACAAAATAAAATAAGAGCTGATGAGCTGGACAGTTATAATGTTATAAAACGTTGTGAATCATCTTTAGAACAACATTAAATATATTTTTAATGAGGGAAAACAGACAAATCAGATTTTGATTACATCTGTTATGTCCAGCTCGTTCCTTTTAATTGATCACATGAGATGAGTGGACGTCAGATCTTGTCTTGACTCCGGCCACATTAAAGATTCATATGTGCCTGTGGGATATAGAAGGTCTGGGAGGTGGTTTGTTGTTACTAGCCTGTGAATTCTGGGAAACCCTAAGTGGAGTAAATGTACGTCGTGTAATCCCTGGATTAGCATAGCAACCAGCTAATGGCCAGGGATGGGCATCTCGTCTTTGAGTTTTTTGTGTCCATTTCACCTGAGGCAACATGGTGGGTGGACTAGTTAGAGAGAGAGAGTGGGACGACTTAGACCACCAGCTGCTACGTGAAGGATTTAGAGGAGGAGGTGGACAACGACTTCAAGCTGTGACTCGTCCTTCCAACTATCGTTGCTTACTTAAGACAAATATGGCCTAAATTATATCATGTTTATTTCTAATAACAACTTTGAGATCACATTAGATGTACTAACAGTTTTTTTATTACATTATGTGGGTTTTTCTCCCTCAACATTGTGCAAAACATAATTAGACTGAAGGTTTTTTGTGTGTGTGAGTTTGAAACTTTACAACACGCCGCCTACAATTAAATGATGTGAAAAAACATCCTCATGAAATTGTATATGTCAACAGTTTATAACCCATTAAGAATGTGATTCTCAAGCTTCCCAAAAAGCTAATGATTAAAATATATTGTAATTTGTCATGGCGTCTCATGGCTAGACTAAATGACTACTTTTAATTCACATTCCTCTTGGTTTTGTAGTCACTCATTGCCCCGTTTCTATATTTATGGCACAGTTTGCCCAACTGTTTTAACATTTTATTATGTCATCTCTTGAATAAACTACACTGGTTTTATAAGAAACACATGATCGAGATGAAAAGTGATGTTCTCTCTCTCACATAAACATACTAATTTGGCACAAATACCTTGTAGTTGTAGTGTAGTGTAGTGTAGTATACATTAAGACGTTTAACAAAACTTTATAAAGAAAATAAAGAAACTTTGATTATAAAAGTAAATATCCCTCTAAGTAAACTAAAAGTGCTTTACATATTAAAGCTTTTAGATGACTGCATGCAAATTTGTCATCAAACTGCTGCAATCCGGCGCTCTACATCCCCAGAAAACTAAAATAAGCGGCCTCTCAAGTTTTCTCACTTGAGTCGTCAAACGTGATCCAAGGGTTTTCATCACCAATCACCACACTGATCTTTTTGCATTCACGCAAAACCAAGAGAAAAAAGAATATGACAGTTGGCCTATAGCTGTCCACAAACGATGCCTCAAGGCTTGAAGTGTGAGTTCAACCAAGCGTAAAATGTCAGACAGGGAGCTTCCAGGGATCGCTTGTTGGCAGGACAAAGTGGAAACCCAGCTTCATGTGAGGGGAAAGGGAGAGGACGTTGGGTTTGTACTTTGCAGCTTGTGGATGGCTCTGTGTTCCTCTCAAATGTCATCCAAGACAGTCTTGCAACACTGACCAGAAACAGAAGTTGTAGCCTATATTTTAGCTGGGTGATTATTTATGTACCTGCCATGAATTTTCAGTCAAGCTTGCCTTGTACCAAACCTCCCTCATCTCCCCCGAAAACCAGATGGAACAAGGCTGAGTAACCACAAAAAGCAGCACACTCTCAACATTCTCACTTTCTTGAGTTATGAAGTCACCATATGTTGTGCAAAATTATACTTGTGAATCTAAAGGCTGAGGTTTGTTTGTGAGATGCTCTATGAGAATAAACACTGCAATCCCACCTTAAGACCTCAATCAATCTTATCGGGTGGTAGGCTGGATTTGCATGATAAAAACAATCAAATTTGTGGTTTCGAGAGATGATTGCTCATGGTATCCGGCACCAACTGCTTTTCACACAGCTAATGCTAATGCATTATCCACAACTGCAAGAGCAGCATCATACACCGGCTTCAGAATCCATTAACAGTATATTCCTATTGAAAAAAAGAAATCTCAAGCACCATAATGTTACTCCATCAGCTTATCCTGTTTCAGCAAAGCAACGCCGTGCACTGAAAATACACCATCACCGACAGAGAGAGCCTAATCCAGTGATTGGTTTTACCTTATCACACAACTTAAGGAGTGTACACTTCTAAGCTGACGGATTGAACCTCTGTTCGATACAGGTTTGCAAAACTGAATCTGTTGAGCCTCCAAGATTTGATATGGGTATTTAAAGCTCTGTGCGGCATTAACCGCGGAGCACAACAAATAGCCTGCCTTTTAACAGGGCTAGGGAATCCCGGGGCCAGTTGGGATGCAAATTGAAATGATCCAAGAGTGGATTGAGAAGGTGAGGGTGGGCTTGGATGGGGCTGAGTGAGGGTGGATGTGGGAGTAGCAAAAGGAAAGAGGGCTGCAGGAATGTGGGAATGAGACGAGGTGGTATGAGGCTTGTGGTGAGGGGCTGGCGAGTTTCTGAGGAGTTAGCTGTGATTAGCCTCAAAGACTGACTTATGACTTGAGTGACAACTGTATAGTAGCAAATAGAAGAAGAGAATGTGCCGCCACCCGTGCTCACTCCCGCGTCATCACCCCGGCTTCCCACGCAAAAGGGTGACAGTCATTTGGTCAGCAAACAGTGGATCAGTGCTCAGCTGTCGTGTGTGTGGTGTGTGTGTGTGTTTCCAGTCTGAATGTCAAATCGTTTCGAGAGAGAGGGGGTGTGTGAAAGAAAGAGCAGACTCTCTGCTTAATGTTCTAGTTACACATTCACCATGTGATGATTCACAGGTTTATCCCAAATTACATTATAATGCTGCAAAATCAACAACATCGGTGCTGTTGATTACACAGCTGTGAGTTTCTGCCTCAGGCATTTGTGATACAACGAGTCGGCATAGAGACATCATTTTTCAGAATTATCACTGATCGTAAAATTGCTGTGGCAGAGGATATTCCTCCATGGACAGGCAGACAGACTGAATTGAAAGCATGTTGGCAAATGTTTGGAAGAGAGAGAGAGAGAGACAGAGAGTGGCTGAGTTTAAACGATATGTGATAATCAAAACCATGCGTAGCGTTGGCCAGAAGGAACAGGCAGCGTTAGGAGCAGTGGAACCCAACGGTATAAGTCGTGCATGCTTCCTTCATTAGGTACACAGTCTGCAGACCAGAAAATCTGACACCACTAGAACAAATGGGATTATTTTGATTCAAAATTGCCATCATGTTGGCACCTACAGTGCAAAATCAGTCCTGCCAAAACTCACTGACTGTCTTTCAATGTAAACTTTCAAGCAGCCATTTTAATTGTTGATGCTCTGCTGCCAGTGACGCCATCATATGTGCACAATCTTCTGCTTACCTGCTCACACACACACACACACACACGGCGACTCACAGAAGGGCTCATTAATTTCCTACAACAGTTAAGCAGCTACTGACTAGTTATTGAAGAGTGTAACCTACGTACTTTTCATTATTGTAATTAAAAAGGGATAAATTAACGCAGTGGACATGAAAAGAAGAAGACTCCCTCCACTGACCCTGTTAATCAAGACTGGAATGATCAGCCTAACTGGGATTTAATTGCCTTCTGCTGTTTTCCTCCAGCAATAATTTGGTTTGCATTGGCTACGCTGTGCCACTGAAGTAAGCCAAGCCCTGCTGGCCCATTAAAAGCAAAGGCACTCTTGTTTTGGTGGGTGTGGGGGTAGATGGGAAGAGGGATAGAGGGGGTGATGGCAATGCTCACAGGGTGACTCACAATCGGGAGTCCATAGAAGTCAATGCAAGACTATAAAGAAAGCAGCTTCCCTCTCTAGGGTGTGGTGAGGTTTAAGGGCTTTCACATACAACTTTAAAGAGCCCAAGTTTTAAATCCTAGGATATACTGTTAAATCACATGGGAGGCTTATTGTTTTCAAGGCTTCAAATATAAGCACCGTTAACCCTCTAAATGCCACTGAAACCAGTCCGATGTATGCTCATTATAGAGCATGAGCAATCATTAGCAGGGCAGGTGTGAGTGAAATGCGTCAATGTTCGAACACTCCACTATGTTTCCAGTTATTATCCGGTATCATATTACATTCAGTTGAATAAGTGACTCTCGCCCCTCTCTCTCTCACTCCTCCTGGACAACCCCCTTCCTCCCATCTGAGTGTGTCCATATATGATTGAGCGTGCATTCGTATGACCACCAGCCCGCCGAAACCACCCTGACATCACTGAGAGCTTTTTTGCTGCATGTGCAAAACCAGCGAGCGGGGCCGAGATTGAGCCCTTTTCATTAATCTATCATCAGCTGTGACTGAGGCTGTCTGCGAGACAACGCTGCCTCTTCTTCATGCTGGGAAGAAGATGAGAAGAAATGAATAAGAGATAACATTTCTGACAGGCATTTCAGGAAATTTTCTTTTGGTATTTTTAGCAAAATTATATTGAAAAAATACACTAGAATGAGTAACAAGCGTGAGGGCGTAATATAAGGTTATATTTGATGATAGGAGGTAACATTTGAATCCAGGCAGAGTTACACTGCTGCACATGAAACCAATTTCCTCTCATTTCTTTGTCTGTTTTGTTTCACATTTGAAGAGTTTTGTTGAAATGAGATATTTTCCCTTTGAGTGAAAGTGACTCTCGGGATTTTAGAGACTGTTTCAATTCATGTTGCTTTTTAAGAGGTGCAGAAAGTCTTAATTCAGGACAAAAAAAAAAAATCTGCAGACTAAATCCTGTTAGACACATGTTTTTTGACTTACTTTTTAGTTTTTTATTTTGGTGAAAATAAGCATTTTTCATTTTTCTACCATGAAGCCGTTATTTCTTGCTTGTTTTCATTTAACCACCCACCTCTCCTCACCCCCTCCCTCCTCACCCCCCCTGTCGGTGCACTGCGCTGCTGAGGCAGTGTCAAGAAGTAAGATATGATTGTATCATCAGATATCGATCCTGCTCCGTTGCCTGGTTTTGATTTTCTCAAACTGGTGCAAGAGGCCTGAAATTGGTCGTGCGGTGAATTTTCACTGGGGGGGCGGGGGGTGTTTTTATTTGTCAGAGAAAACATTCATGCACTGCTCAGCTGTGTCTTTTGTCTCTAATAGGTTTTTACAAGATGTGTAAATTTTTCTTATGTCTTTTATTTGCTAATATATGATGTGTATATAGGTGCAACCAGCAGCAGTAAGTAATGTGAAGAGCAGTTAAATTAATAACAGTTTGTCTGTATTTTATTCTCAGACAGTAGCAAATACATAGGGTATGACTTTATTTCTTGTGCACATGTGTTTTATCTGATACAGAGTAAGTGATCTGGGGCAGTCCTGCTCTGCCAGCGTGGGTCGTGGCATCCAGCTCACTATATATTCCTTTTCACTGGAAAATATGAATGTGTTTAGGAAATCTATTCATCAGAAAGCTGAACTGCTGCAGCGTGACTCGGTCGGTCCAGTGAACAGAGCAGCTCCTCATCAGTGACTTTAATCTGATTTAAAATAAGATTACAAGGGATGTTTTAGGCCTTTATCTGATTGTGATGCAGAAAAAAACAATGCAGTTGTTTGATTAAACATATAAATGCTGACAGGAAGAGGGAGGATATGCAAGTGCAAATTTATAATAACAATAATTAGCACAGAGACAATTCAGCATCATAAATTATTCAACAGACATTTTGTTATTTGTATGTTTGTGTGGGTAATAATGTATAGAGTAAAGTATATGCTGTGAGAAAATTGTAAAAAACAAAAAAAAAACATAATAAATTTAAATGAATAGGAGCATTTTCTATTTAATAATAAATAATAAAATAGTGATATTTATAAGCAGATGATGAGGATCCATCCACATCTATATTCTTTTCACACAGTGACAAATTCTTTCACCACCACTGATGAAAACCTTTTACTCCAATGAACACCAACTAAACAACATGACCCTGCTCATTCTAATGAAGTCACTAATTTAATATGCCACTGTGCTTTGGTGGCAAATAGATTCAAAAACTAATCTGGGCCAAAACTGATTAGGCCTATTAAGTGGTAATGGAGCGGGGGGCACTTAGCATGCTCGGAGGTTAAGCACCTTTATTTAAGGCGTGGCTGCTCTTTTGTTGTGCTGTTGTTAAGCTGATTGCATCGCTGTGACCATCTGTCTACTTGTGTGGTCGTCTGGTTCTTCTTCTTCTTTTTCTTCTTTGCAGGACTGAAAAATTCACATAGTCCAATCTTGAAGATGTAAAGAGGAAGTGTCACCTGAAACGTACAGAATCTAAAAAAAAAAAAAAAAAAAAGTAGATTTAAGCATTTGTAAACATAGATAGTTTTTGTAAAGAATCATTTATAGATGGATATTGATAAAAAAAAAAAAAAAACACTTAAACTAAATCATATTATAGTCTAGAAAAGTGTGACAAATGTAGAAAAGCTGAACATATATTTGAAGCATTGGAATGTGATTTTGACAGATAACACTAAAAAAAAACAAAGAAGTGATTGAAATCAAACAGTCTTTTTAAATAGTGCAGACTCCATTTTAATCAAGAGCTGTATAAACTAAAATCTCCTAAATGGCAATAGCCCATATTGTGTATTACTTAAATAGTCGAATAATCTTTCATTGTCTTTTGATGTGTGACTGATCTGCCGACCGACACAAGCAGAAGGCATTCCTTACCCAGAGAGCTGGCTGTGGATCGTCGCTCTCTGCCAGCTCAACGCTCTCTGCCACGGCACGTTTTCTTCTCACTCCCCCAGAAGGCCTTGACACTTTTCTGGCATGTATGAGGGATAGATCATAGGGCATAAAAAAGACAATGTCCTGCAGTGTTGGAAATTTATGGCCGGTCAGATCGCACAGACCCATATGGTTAGGACTGGAGATGGTGTGTGTGGTGGGGTGTGATTCTCAAAGCTGCAATCAAATACATCTCAATTAGAGATTTTTTCTCTCTCTTTCTCTCTCTCTTCTGCCGGTAATACCTGCTTTAATGTGACAGACAGACATGCCAGACTGCAACATGAGAGGCTTTTGCAGCCATTGACATGGTTTTTATGCTGCCTGTGACTAGAGTCATTTTTGTTTTTGTTTTTGTTTTTTTTTTTTTGTTTGTTTGTTTTTTTGTTTGTTTGTTTGTTTTATTTTTATTTTTTAATGTGCTTAGAATATATAACAATAATAGAATAGTAACAAACATTAGAAATTAGTTTTATTTGGCTCAAGACAAATAGATTTTTTTTTTATTATTATTATAAACTAATGGGAGAAAGAAGACAGACTTGGGTGATGTTTTTAAAGAAAATGACAGGTTGAGAGAAGAAATTTAGTTTATAAAAAACTAATAATATTATTGCACAAAACAATAAGAAACAAACAGGAGGAACAACTGAATACAAACTGCGCTAATATGTGAAGGATTTTGTGATGCAGCCAACACCTTCACTCTTAACCTATGTTTTTATTTTTATTAACGTTATTACATTTGATGTTGGAGGGGATCTGATGGGCTCATGTCAGCTCACCTGCTTCATATATCTGCATTTTGCTGGAATTTATTTGTTATTAGGAATCCAGCAGTAAGGTTAGACCTGCAGAGGAACTGACAGTGACAGTGAGATGGTCCACACATCTAAAGCAGGCGTCAGACGCCATCTACTGGCAGCTCCAGCTGCTTCAGCACCTCCGACATTACAGCCGCTTCACAGCAAAGACACATTTTTTAGAGAGTGTGATGAAATTTTTTAAAAGACGCTGTGAATTTCAAAGTGTTTTTATTCATATTGGAAGCTTTAATGTTTCCATGTCACTATTTTAAATTCACTGAGAGCAAAATAAAACCTGGGCTATCTGAAAACAAAATGAGCAACATATGGAAATAGTTTTTCTTATAATTACAAGTCAAATGGAGAGAAAAAATAAGACATGTATGTATAGATGGTACAGTTATATGATGTATTATATTTCTAGAAATCCTGTGAGCCACAAATAATTTGATTTGAAATGGCTGTGGAAGAGGAGAAATGTGTAAATAAATTGATCCCAACAGTCAACACTTTACTTTAAATCATTTGAAAGTGTTTATGCTGAAAACTAAAACCAAAATTACTTAATGAAGCAAAAAGTAAATTTACTCAAACAAGCCAGAATCAAACAAAAAACTATCCAGACTGAATAATTCTGCTCAGGACTCAATCAAGCTTCATCCCCAGCCGTTTGAGGGTATTCTCATAAGAGCTGGAGGCTGAAAACGCAGCCACGCAGCAGCTGAGCACCATCCTGTCCGTGACTCCACCATGTGACCCACACGGCCTGTCTATCCAGATGGCTACTCTTCTGTCTCGCCCGTCTTGCCTGTCTCCCTCTCGCTGCTCTGCCTCGATCCGAGCCGTTCACTGGGAGCCGTTCTCCTGACAGCTCGCCGAGCTGCTGCTAAACACACACACACACACTTCAGTGTGTAGGGGTTGAATCATGTGTTTGGATGCACATCGTAGACCAATTCAAATGTAGTTTGTTTTAAAACTGCTGCTGGTTCATGTATTTTCCACATTATGTTTTAAATTCTACAATTTCTGTGTCGAGACTTGAGTATTTTATTTTTCTTCTGTGATGGAAAGGCCTGTGGAAAAGTTTTCAAACCATCATGGCACATTAAAGTTGTAAATTTATGAAAAAAATCCCTCTAACAGAAGCACTGACTCACTGGTTAAGGACATAAAACTCCCTTAAGATAAAGAAATAAACTAAACTCATAGACAGTGAACAGATGGACAAACCAGGAACTGATGTTTTGAGACAAATATCAGCCTGATGTCCTGATATAATTTGTGTTGATCTGAGTATAACAAACTGTATAAGGTAAAACATTAAGAATTAACGTCGCCTTCAGGTGCGTAAAACCCGTTTGTGGGTTATTTTTACAGATGCTATTTTCCATGACCCTGTTTTGTAAACTGACTCTTCCTCTTACGTGAGGCAGAGATGTCCGTCCACAGGTGGGCGTCTTCATTACTTAGGACTACGTAGACCCCTACCCCACCCCCTCACACACCCACAACCCCTCCTCAACATGGAGGATCTCCTCCGAGTCGTGTTTTTATCGTTCCTGGACTTAAGTGTAGGCCACTTAACTATCTAAGCTTTCGTAGTGATCATCCCATTTATCTGGGATTATTGCAGTGAATTTACTGTTTGGTCTTCTTCCAGGCCTAAAATGTCAAGTCCAAAGTCATGTATGCAGTAGCTTTATTCGGTAAGACCTTCGCAGATCCATCCAAAGCTGGTAGCAGTTGATCTTTGGATAGAGCATGAAATAAATAAATCCTCTTTAGCAGATCAATATTCATCCTATTTAATGCTGGATGTGAAACTGCTGGATTTGAGGTGGTAATGCTGATGTACAGCTAATCGTTGGAAAATAAGCAGCAGGGCTTTGCGATTCTCCAGCAGATAGTTTAAACAGGAAGACGGATGGGTAAATGCCGATTGTCTAGGCAGTGAAAAAACCTGGTAGTGATTACTTGTAATTTATACCTTCCAATTAATACGTAGCAAGTCTCTTGGAGTGGGAGGGGACGGGGTTAGGACTCGTGTTGATGAGTGTGTTATTGAAGCAGGGAAATGAGCCGGTGACACATTTCCTGCTGCAGTTTCACAGTAATGACATTGTACACTAATGATATTAGTTGACACTGCTTGTATAAATAGGGAGAAGGGAAGTGAATTGATATAACAGAAGGGATGTGAGCTTTCATTATTATTCTTCTTACTCCCTGTGTATTTCATTGTGTAAAGAACAAGCGAGAGGACATGACCTCTGGCTGGATTGGATTTTGGCATGAGGGAGGAACCGACTCTTCCTCCATGTGTAAATTCACTCTCGCAGCACTAAAGCACCTGTGACATAGTGTGACAGTGGAGGGCCCCTGTGGACTCTCCACCAGGTTGTGTCTGATAGGTTTGCAGTGCACGCCACAAGGCCCCGGTTCCCATCGCATAAAATACATTAAAAGCATCAAGAAGTTGACTGGTGTAATTTACAGCTGAACTTTCTGTTCCCTGTTGTGAAGTGCCCCGCCCACACAGACTCGCTGCCTTTCTGGCCAATGATTTACTTCACATGTTGCTACTATGAATCGAGCGCTGCAGTCTGCATACCGACCGTGTACAGTCGTCTTTCTCGACGCTAGCAGGACGGCAGTTCCTTTTGATGGATCGTCCCAAGATGTGTCCTAATTCCAGCAACAAATGAATAAGGAAATACTTTGGAAAAAATATGTCTATGGCCAGTGCTTCTTTTCTTTTTCTTTTTTTTCCTTTAATTTTATCATGAAAAATTAAAACCTCATCTGCTTGTATGTCTTGACTTCACAGGCCTCAGTGGGATAAGCAGGATTTAGTAACAAATAACCAAATAGACCAAAGGATTTTCTTTCATATTTTAGTGTATTTCTGTCTCTTTTTCTCAGGCCAACCCTGGTTTTTTTTTCCCATAAAGCACAAAAAACGTACAATAAGACAGTTCTCCAACAGGCTAATAATAGAAGTGAATGCTGCTTTCAGACATGTTTCCATACTTGATACACATCTTAAAGCATTTAAAAAAAAAAAGACCCAGACTGTTCTTGTGCTACTTGTGTAAACCAGAAAGGTTAGTCCCGTCGATTTCCATAAATCAAGACACTGTTATGAGCAGAACTGTGACATGATGACAAAGAGACCTTAAAATATAAATATTAGGCCATTAAGCTTGTCTTTGCCAATCTGGGATTATACTGATGACCTCGCAGATACAAAATCTGTTTTTTTTTTCTTTTTCCTACTGACACACATGATACCCATATGGCTTCACAACTCACATGAACACACAAACAATAAATTTTGTAACTTAGACTCAAAACACCTGTGTTCTTGTGGCTTAAATGACGCAGACAGAAAATTATTCTTCACTTATTGTCGTTTTAGGATTAAAGTTGCTTCTAGTGCACAAACAAAGGAGCAACAATTTGTTGGACATATTTTTAATGTGTATATGTGTAAAATATGGATGTGTTGGAATATAAATTCATGAAAAAAAAACAAGTGGTAGGTCACTTAAACTGTGCTGGAAACCAGAGATCCCAGTGTAAAGGAAGGGGTGTGGGGGGGCACATAGAAGGAGACCGGCTCGACGCTACAAAGCTGCCGAGCCGGGATGTTTACCAAGGATTTTTGGCTCACCAAGCTGAAGGGCTGAGAGAGAAAAGAAGAAAGGAAAGACGAAAGAGGAAGAAGACGAAAAAAAAGATATTTGGCATTTCTGACTTTTCCTCAACAAACACCCCAGGGTCTAAGAGTCTCATTTAAATAAACAAAACCAAGGGGGTTGGATCAATTTGTGGACAATAAGCTTTGCCTCGGGGCCCTGTGCTCTGACAAGCTTCGAAAGTGGCGCCGGACTGTGTGTCGCTGAGTCAGAGGTAGAAATCCCATCCTTCAACAAGTTGTTGTGAAGCAATGCTCACAGGCTTCACTGGTGGCCTCAGTGAAAACTTTGAAGTTAGTGGAAGCAGACTCGGCTGCAAATAGGCAAATCTCCATGTACAAAATGGCCGCTTGCCACAAAAGGGTGCAGGAGCGGTGAAAACAGACAGCTCTTGGCTGCGGCGAGAGCAGCTTGGACTGAAACGGCCGCCTGGACCAGATGTCGGATGAAGGAAATTGACTGGAGCACCTGCAGGAAGCAGCAGCCAGGTCTCTGTCCTACACCACTCCAAAGGTCACGACCTCTCTTCAGAGGTAAATTAGAGGGTTTCATCAGCTTTCCTTCTGCTCAGTCTTCGACAGCAGTTGTACGGCTCAGCCAGTTTGTAGTTAGCATGTGTGACCAGCAGAGGGCGGCCATGACACAAAGAAACCCCACAAACTCAGCAGTCAGTATCAATCAGTAGTTTTTTAAAATGTCAACAAAGATTGGAAAGAAATCTCAATTTCTGCAAATACTTAGCAGTTTTAAGATGTGTTTAATGTGCTTTAGAAGAATGTGAAACATAAGACAGACATTCAGTCGTGAAACACTGCTGCGTTGTCTAATTCTGACTAAAGCGTGTGAGCCGAAAAACAAACAAAACAACAGGCAAATTAACATTTTCTAGCTCCACACTGGCACTAATATAAAATACAGTGGTAAAAGGTAAATGAGAAACTCACAGAGTTTTATTTAAACAAATCAAAATATTAAGACTAATTATTTATTTATGTTCAGAATTATGTCTAAGTGGATTAACCTAGATATGCTGGTGCATAGGAAAGATTTTACATTTTTCTGGTGACTATAAAAGCAGCTGTGACTCTTTGCACATGAGTGGTCAGCTGTGATGAGTGTGGTAGACCACTAGAGACTGAACTGTGTCCACAAAAGACACTTTTTTTTTCCACCAAAAAAGAAAAAGCACTAACCTGAAACCAGGACTTCAATGATAAATGAGTACATTGGAGGTTAAAAATGAAAACGTTTCACTTAAGTTCTTGTCTTTCATTCACTCACAGCATCATTTTAACAACTAATGAAATTAACATCACAGAGTTAACGAGTTCACATGTTGTAGGCGCCACAACGGACATTACATTTACTGCAGGTGAATCAAAAAGCAGAATGTAAAGGAAAGGAAGGAAAATAACAACCTAAAGAGCCAGTGACACATAATAAATTGTCCTTTTTTTATACCCACATAAATATCAGGTGTGATCTGAAACTATTTCTCAGGTGTCTGGTTTATGAGTTTAAGCTGTGAGCTGACGTCAGTAAAATAAGGGAAAAAGTCTCATCGCTGATTTGATCAGTTGTTGTAACATCATGTATTAATAATGATCTTTTTTCATATTACAAACTAATAAAAATTTAGTTTCTTTCAAAAAAAAAAAAAAAAAACTCTCATCAGGAAAATAGTATATGTCTAAAACACTGGTCACATGACTGTTTGTGCTTAAACACACAAAGAAAAACATCACATTTCTTGTTGATTAACTTTTTTTGTTTTAGTGATAAATTCCTAAACTTTATATTTTCATTAGTGAGCTGGATTCGATATCTTATCCCCCCTTCATTACACATCCAGAGGTCACATGGGGTCACTGTGTGTTTGACATGATACTCTACAACCGAGCCTCATCCGCGACACTTATCAAGACATTTCCACCATCCGATGTATGACTGGCTTTAAAAGGTTGGGGGGGGGGCCCGAATCAAACCCGATACACGATGAAAAATATGACATCAGCGTCGAGGCGGGACAGAAAAGTACGATACCACCAACCCGGCGCTGTCCATCTGCTGTCATGTACGCTCTAAAAATGTCAGTTCTCTCTTATCGAGGAAATGAATTAACGACAGTGGCTGCCAGTTGGATTTGGCCGCAGGAATACATTAACAGAAACAACAGAAATGTTCCCAGCACAGCAATTGAGACTCTCAGACAAACCACAGAGAGAGGGAACATATTTTGCTGTGGCCCAGCCCAGAATATTCACTTCATACTATCGTTAGAAAACTGAGAGTCCCGGGCTTCAATATCATCTTTCTTTTGTTGCTTTCTGTTTCTTGCAATCTGATTTCCTTGACTGTTTGAGAGAACCCTGATTTAATCAATAACTTTAAAAAAAGAGTTTTTCTACAACAGCTTCCTGTTGTTATTTTTCTTCATTTCAGTAAAGTTTTTCAGCTTTTCTATTTTCCCCAGGTAAGATCTGAGAAGTGAGGGCGGTTTAAGTTTCCAGATTCAAAGGACGATTTACAGCCGCAGGTCAGAGAAAGGGCGACTACATTAATGTTGTGTGACATTTTTACACTTTTAAACTTCTTTGATTCTCCTGAACTGAACTGTTGCAGTTTCTGTTATTTGATGATATTTGACTTTGAACAAAAAACAACATTTAAAAATTATTTTATTTCTTAAAAAATATCACGCTTGATATCAACTCTTATACAGCGGGAGGGAAGTGGAGGTTGAGGAGGGTGTGACTTCTTCTTCAGCTTGTATAGATGAAGAGAATTGAGACTCTTAATTTCTTTGATCCCATGGCTTCCTGAAATGGCCGGCTTAAACATTGTTCTGCTGTTCTCTCGCTTCCCACAGGAGACTTTCCATCCCATCCCAGACACTGAACGAGCTGGTGTAAGCCCCTCTAAGTCACTCTTAGCTCCACCGCCTCAGCTTGTATAAGCCAATTCATGCTGAATAAGATCATGTTAATCTGGGGTTTACAACGGGGACTAAGTAACTTGATTTCTATCCTCTGTTAACCTGAAGTTTCTGCAATCGCCAACTGGACTCTAATGGCTGGAGGGTTTTTTTGTTGTTACTGTTCCCGAAACAAATGTGTCCATGTTTTCCTCACGAAATCTCCTGTCGCTTTTTTTGTCTTTGAAAAGAAAAAATAAGGCACAAACACACACACACACACACACACATACAAACTGTGTTCAAGAAAAATTAGTTCCACTACTGAAGTTAATTTTTCTGTAAAAACTATAAATACATTAACTCAAGTTTTTCTGAATTTTCTCTACTTAAATGTCACAGGAGCAAACTGAGATGAAAATATATTTCCACCTAATTAAAACTGTGGACATGACACTGGCCTGTGTGTCTAACACATGAGTTTTTTTTTTTTATCTTTCTGTGCAAATTTACCGTTGCATTGCACAAACCAGGAATAATATTTTTCAATAAGCAGTTTTCAAAACAAATGTTTTTTTAAAATCTGACTTAAAAGAAACAGAAAAGACAAAAAAAGAATAAAAAAAGCTGCTGATCGCACAAAACTATAGACGCATCAATAACAGTAAAAGCCGTAACTGTTAACGCATCTTTAATAGAGCTGAGCTGTGTCAGAAAAACAATTCATGACACTAGTTTGTCTTAAATTTCCTGATAGTTTGATCCAGCGTTTATGAAGCTTCACTGCAAAACTGTCAGCGTTTGACTTAAATCTGCTGTAATAATCTGAATTTATAAGGCACTTCTTAAAGTTTGTCAAACCTCACAACCATGGATAATAAAAATTAATGATTCGCAAAAGACACGGCCTTGGAAAGAGTCAGGACAACTAAAGCTCTACAAAAATATAAATTAGATTTTAAAATCAGATTTAAGCCACTGTTTTGGCTGTAATATGAGTTTTATGATCACTCTAACTTCACGATGGGGATTTTTTTTCTTTGCAGACAAACCTGGTGTGTGTTAGACTTTGGCAGAACTGACAAGGGGTTTGAGGTTGATGAAAACCTGTCATCAGGAATCCTCAGATTCAGGTCTTGTGGTGTCTGTTGCTGCAGGAGACTGGACTTATCAGCAACTGTCTGCACGACGTGATGTATGGACCGACTCGTCTCTCAGAGGTAAAAGTGCAAAAAGTGGTAGCATTTATTAAATGTACGGATGAGAAGCTGTTTATCTAAAGTCAAATAATGTCAAATCTTGCAGATAAGCACCTTTTTTAATCAACTGAAAAGTTGTCCAAAAAAACCAAAACAAAACAAAAAAAAAAACAAACAAACAAAAAAAAAAAAAAAAAAAACACCTCCTGTCATCTTATCAGAGTTTCTGGACAAAACACAGAGAATCATCTCAGATGTCATTTTACAACTCTTTACATATTCACACAAAAACTAATCCACACAAAGTGTCCAACATTACTCAAAGGTACCTCCAAAAATGTTGTTATCAGAGGCCCTGTTGTGGAGTACAGTCAGGGAACACTCGGCCCTCTGCTCCTTATCTCTGCGCTCTTCACTGAGGGTGAGTGTTTGTTGGAGGGAGATGGGAGGGAGATGAGTGGAGCAGCAGCAGCAGAGGGCGGGGGGCTCTAGGTCCATGTGGTGGATGGACACTGGAGCCTCTCGTGACTGGACATCGTCAGGTGGGGGTCGGGTGCAGGGGCCCGGCCCATGGGCTCAGGAGGAATGCAGACGTCTTATCAGTTGTAAAGGAGCTGGAGACCTCTCTCCCAAAGAAAAGCAAACGTCTCCATAGGAAGACACAGATGGGAACCTTACAGGAAATTTTTCTTGCCCTGCCTCGCTCTGGTTGGCAGATTTAAAGCTGCGGTGCAGATACCAAGTGACACCAACTGTCATGAAGGTTGTGATTTAAGACATGTTTCCCTTTTTTATCCCTTCACCTCCCTTTCTACTAATATTTTGATAGATTTATATAACATACTGATAATGGCGATTGTTCATCTGCGGAGACAGTAGCTTAAAGCTTCGTTCTGCTGGATTTTACCAGTGTCGTATAAAGTCCCACTAGAGTAGAAGTACAAATACTATAGTAGAAGTAGAGATACTTGACTAAAAATGATTTTGGTAGAAATTCAAGTCAGCAACTAGAATGATACTCAAGTAAAAGTCTTAAAGTATCTAGTATTTACTGTGCCTAAGTATGACAAGTAATCTATAATTAAATGTACTTAAGTACATGTACTTAACAAGTACATGTTAATAAAAACAGAAGAATATTATGAAGTTTATCCAGCACTTTAAAACATGGAGCTACAACAATCTTCATAGACTTTAGGTCTTGAGTCTGAACTAAAGTCTCAAAGTTTCTCCATCCATCTACTATTTAAAATAGAGCCTACATCAAACCTCAAATGTAGTTTTAATAGTCTAAATAGTCACAGGTAGACTTAGAGTGAACCAGAAGAGAAAACACCACATTTCATTTACTCTGGTTTTTGTAACAACACTGAAAATTGAAAATGTATCAGGGTAAAAGTGTCACTAACTTAGAAAATGTAGTGAAGTAAAAGTGAAAGTTGACAGAATTAAAAAAAAAAAAAAAAAATGAGTAAAAGTACAGGTACTCCCAAAACATACTAAAGTACAGTAGTGAAGTATTATTACTTCATTACTACAGAAACTGAGACACTTTCACATGTGTAATTTGAGGATTTGTATGAAAACATCATCAGCTGCAGCTTTAACTTCCTAAATTCAAACTTTACATGTACAACTGCTCTAAATATCAGCAAACCTTAATAATTCACATCATATCATCACATTTGCATGTAATGACTAAAACCCACAGTTCAAACCACTTTGAGTGAGTGTTTTTTATGATCGCAGAAAGTTGATATAATGTGAAAATATCCAGTTTTTTCTTTATATAAAAATTATGTATCAACTGAGCTGAAAACGGGCAGAACTTGAAATAGGTCGACACAGATGACAGCGAGTTTGAAGCTACAAAGAAAAAGTTTTCTAAAATTCTGCAGGATTTTTATAACAGCTGTGAAGTTGCTGAACTCAGTGCTGCCTTTCTCTCTTGGGCCATTCCTCATCCCATAATCCCTTGCTCTGTCTCCTCCTCTCTTCCTTGGCAAGACCCCGGCCAATCAAAAGCCCTTTAAGGGCTGAGTGATAGGGGGTAGGATGAACCAATTATCGTGGCGACGACTGAAACCCTCCCTTACAAACAGCCAAGTCACTAAGTCGCAGACTTGTTGCTCAGTGGGAAGTGAGCACCGGTGGATTATCGCTGAAGCAAACAGGCACAAGGGCCAACACTGCTGGGGCTCTGACCCCTCAAGACGGGGGAGCAACACCTCCATGTGAACCTCATAAAAAACAAGCCATCGAGAGGTGAAGGAAGCCGACTCCCCCCATCTCTCTCATACTGAGCTGACCAGCAGATTTGCATTGTAGGGACGCTGTTGGGTGGTCATGACCTCGTCTCTATGGCACTGAGAGGCTGACAAACCAAAAGTAAATCCTTCAGCTTACAGAGAACAGACTTATATATAGACTCAGCCCGGTCTCTTATTGAATTAAGTCATCAGTGGCATAAAATAGGGCCATATATGATCATACAAAAGTCTACAAACAAATTTGTGTGTGTCTTTTTTTTTTTTTTCATTTTCATAGCACAATAACCTGCTGCACTAGCACCGGTCTGAGCTGGTGACAACAAAAAAAGGTCACTTTTCCGGACGCCTACGTGTTTAAATGAACTCCCACTGAGCTAAAGAGAAAATAAAAGAGAGAAATCAGTCGTGCTGTGACAGAACGGAAACAGTATTTATATGCCTCGGTATCACAGATCTAGTTTTATGTATCTGTAGTCTGATCTAAAAACAAAGACTCCAGATCAAAATCATGATAAAAGCTAATCTAATAAGTCATGAATCAGCCTTGTGAAGAATGTATTAAAGGAAGAGCTTAAAAAAATCATGATTTGTGTGGGGATTTGAGATCCAGTCATAAATAGTCAAGAAGCAGCTCCATGAAAATATATGAACAAATATCAAAATAACAGAAAAAATGTTTTAAGGACTTACTTTTCTCCCACCAACATCTGAAAATTATTGAGTGATATTAATACTTTACAGTGAAAAATCATCTTGGAATAATTCTCACGCCTAAAAATGAATGTGTCACAAGTCACAGTCAGATTCATCATTTCCAAACTGGCTTTTTATGAGGAGACTTGGTGAAAACTTTTTCTTTGGCTCTTCAGTCAGGAAACAACAGCACCATGACATTCATACCACTGTCAGTGCATATTAATAATTATGACTTTTTTTTTTTTTGCCATTGTCAGGTACAAACACTCAAGCCAACTCCTCCTGAACCGCTGCTGTCTCGAGGAAAAAAGTTTTTTATCCTCACTTCAGTACAAATGTTTCTTGGCTGTGAGTTGTTTGACTCCTTTTTCCAACTTTTTCCAAGTCATCTACAGATAATGAATCATAATAATAAGGTTTAAATTATACAACACACACACACACACACACACATATATATATATATATATACATATCATTTCTATTTGAGCGTGCTGTGCTGTGTATACACTGCACGTTACATCCTGTGTCACTTTCAAAGAACAGACAACAAATTACAGCAGACAACACAACCATCAGCATCACTCCAAACAGATTGCCACCTTGCTGACCTCCAGAGACAGAACATCTAAACACACCGAGAGATGTGTATATTACACACACAGACACACACATTCCCCCCTCAGTCTAATGACCATTACAGAGATAAATTAGACTGAAGAATGCCCATATGCACACTTTATATGTCCAGATTAACGGACGGGCAGTTTGAATCTCTACACTGCTCGCATGCAACGGGTTTTGTTTTTTACATATAAATTTTATTTCTTGCCACTTCTTAAATGGTTATTCTGTTGTAAATCAACAGGGATATATTGGCTGGTAATGTGATACTGTGATATTCATTGTACTTCTGTCTCATTTAAAACCACCATGCCATGTTGTAGCATCATAATAACAGCTCATTAAGTTTTTCCATACTTTTCTCTGCAGGATACTGAAGTGTTTGAGTTGTAAATGGCCTTAAAATCAAGACACATTCAGGAATGTTGCTCATTTTTTTTCATATTCACACTATTTTTCCGTAGCGACTCTATCTATTAATATATTGGAAAGTGTAATAAGTACCTGCTGTATGAACATGATTAATGGAACAAAAGCTGAAGACCTTGGCTGATACTTTCACTGACTGGATCTTCTGAAACCTGAACTGCTGCTTTTCCAAAGAGCTGTTATTCCTCTGAACTCCTCACGAAGCTTTTATGAAAGTGTTATGCAGAACAACGATGACAGACATAAAACGACCTTCTTTAAACATCTGTCATTTAGTCCAAAACGTGGCCCATAATTCTGAGACAGCATTGGCACCACTGGGCCCGTGGCGTCCTGCTGAGCCAGGACTCTGAGCGATGAGCTGCAGCAGCGCCAACGCTCATCTCTCGCAGAGGCGAGCGGGGCCTCGTGGGTGACTGAGTGGGTGCTAGAAAGCCGAGCAGAGAAGTGCTGGGTCACGGTAGAGGTTAACAAAATCAAGGCAGGGAATTTACGAGCGTCCGTGCTTCACAAGCGATGTCGCCAGGAGAAAGGGGGAGTGTAAAAGACAAGGGTGGATGAGGAGGATTATAGAGTGTGTGGGGGCATGTGTGTCAACGTATGTGTGTTTGTGTGTGTTTGAAAGTGGGATCCTCACCTACTTTGCAAGAAATACATTGTGACAGAATGATGAGGGTCCTTTACTGTGTGTGTACTCACTTCACACACTGTTGGACCAGTTGCACTCTGTAAACGGACTAAAAGTAGCTGAGACACTGTACGTATTATTAGCATCTGCATACAACATCATCTGTCAATCTGCCATTTTATTTTTGTCATATACACTTTATCTACACGCACATAAACTACATATCCTCCTAATAATAAACATGTCAAGGCTG
This sequence comes from Polydactylus sextarius, assembly GCA_016801845.1. Taxonomy (NCBI): domain Eukaryota; kingdom Metazoa; phylum Chordata; class Actinopteri; family Polynemidae; genus Polydactylus; species Polydactylus sextarius. The sequence goes on along the minus strand of CM028930.1, from coordinate 23,288,703 downwards.
GAATGAAAAAGATCACACAAAAAGATCAGTACTCACTGTGCTTTCGTTAAGTAGCTCTTTCATGCCTAACTATAGTAATAATGACCACAAACTGTACAGCAGGGAGGGGTCCTATACATTGCACAAGTAGTGACAGGTCTGACTGAATGTAGTCTGAGTCTGAAATGATGAACATGATGGACTCTTTCATTGTGAATTGATACGTTTCCTTTATGGGAAATCAAGAAAAACCCTAGAAATAAACTTGATATATGCATAAGTAGATATAGTTAAATCAATAGTTTGTATCAATATAAATAAATATTATTTCTGTTCTTGAAAAAAAAAAAAGATTTAATGGAGGCTGCACCACTATTCTTTGTATATTATCTGAGTGCCGTGTGTTGCGTATGTGTTAAATGAGGAGGTAAAATGAATGAAGTGATGCTGAGAATAACAACTTCAATATAAGTAATATTTGTGAGTGTGTTAGTGATGAATACATATACATTATATTACATTATATAAGCTGCATCTTCACTTGGTATGGCCTCACGGTAGAGGTGGCACTAAATATGATGTAAACCAGTGAACTTTTTCAATTGTGCAAAAACATTTTCTCATTTTGTTCTTGTTTATGTTATATAACGAGGGTTTTTGTTATATAACCAATTCTAGGTGGTGTTAATAGACTTTTTATGGGATATTAAAGTTGCTTTATCTGCAGATGATGTAAACATTTACCCCAACTTTACATCAAAAACACTGTTTCATTGTTTCTCACATTAAAACTACACTGGATGAATTGCAAACCATCTCAGACTGCCATCATCTGACTAAAAACACTATCTAAATTTGAAAATACTGACATGCAGTAATGTGAGAAGCACTTCCACACATCACCAACACACACACAGACACTCACACTGTACAGATAAGATGCCTCGCCTGCGTTTCATGGCTGCCTATAAGTAGAGTAGGGGGGCCCTAGATTTTGGGAGACAACCCAACGATAGGACACTTCATCACAGTGGTTTGTGGACGGTTCTCAGCTCTCTCCCCCACTGATAGCTCCAGTTTGTCTGGAAGAGGTTATGCTTTGTGATAGTCTGGGAGAATCATGGATTTGTCTCCTCGGACCAGTTGGAACCTGTACAGTGTATCAGGTTCTAGCAGCATGTGGTTTCAATTTGATCTCTCGCAAAACTGCTTTCATTTCTCTTGATCAATGTCAAGCCGCGCAAATGCTATTATTCTATACATTATCAAAGTAACAACAGATGATATAAGTGGTTGACTTCCAACCAAGTGCATGGCTGTGGGCTGGATGTGCATATTTAATGCTGCATCACATTCTGGCTCCCTGACCGGTTCCTTGCTGGCATTTTTTTTGTCTTCACCACATGTGAAAACATTCATCCTTTTCACATATAATAACACAGAGCATTGAATTTCCCTTTCTTATTTTGACAAGGCTACCCACGAGCTTAGTGCACAGTAGGCATTGGTCTGTCTGTACAGCTAACCAACTGCGGTGCTGGCGGCTGGTAAATTCAAGCAATATTTTGAGTTTCCAAAAAGCTGTGGGGGAGAGTCTGTGGCTGATGGCTCCACCCCGGGCTGAGCACCATCCATCTCGGCCCTGTCCCGTCGCCTGCCGCCCCTCTGCTGAGCGCCGCCCCACTTGAGATCCATTCGGAGAGCATATTTGCCAGATGACAGCGCGCTCTGTATACCATCCATTATGGCTAAGGCAGATACATTGTCATCAGGAGCCTCTCATGCTGGCATAAATCCATGGTCAACAGTAAGTCTAGGTCAAGTGATTTATACACCGGGGCACGGACGGACATACACTCGCTCTTCTACAGACGTATACATAGAGGCATGTTCAAACACACATCTGCCAGGCAACTGCCCAGGCCAAACTATGGAAACCTGTTACTGTACTCACAAGAGCTGTAATGGGAGTCTTGTTTAAAGTACAGAGGAATCTGGTCAAAGTCTGGCGGGGGTCACTTCTTGAGGAAATGCAGAACCCGAGGGAGTGAGTGCTAGTTCTCTTCCTCCCCACTCCTTCTAACAGAGGAAGAGAAGGAGGTGGTACAGTGTGAAATTCACAGACACGCTTATACTCACGCATTTAACACATGCATGCATCCAGCATGGAAGCAGAGAGCTGTGCACGGACAGGAGAAGATGAAGTGCTAAGCGGGTTGACTGTACTTGACCATAATCTCTGGATGAGAACTGAGGAGATGCAGTGTGTGTCCCGGAGGCTCACTTGTGACATGACTATAGAGCCCCTGGTAATACTTGCGCATTACAATATTGCAGAGAGGGACATTTCACTTGACTCAATTGGTTTGTTCTTAAGGCCACGGTGGTGTTAAGTGAGCACACATCCACAGTAACACCACACTTGAAGAATTGATACAACACTGAGTCAATAAAAAGGTTGTATTCCTGCGCCATAATTCACATACTGTATTACTGACAAAAATAATAGCACATAATGTAAGCACTGTAGGTTGAATGTGGATTTAAAGGGTTTCTAAAATAGCCAAATAACGTCATTTCCATCATACCAAACAAACAAGTGGTATGGCAAGACTATTGGCACGCTGTCAAAGTCATGTCACAGCAGGGAGATAGACTGATCCTTCTGATATTGTCCACTGTCTGCTCTGTGAAAAAATACAACTGACAGTTGCCTGTCTTAGCTATATTCCTCACACCCTCCCGTCTTTTCCCCTGTGCCACCCTTCCACCCCATTGTACATCATCAGACTTCAACAATATTGACTTCTGTTGCGGAGATTAGCTGTCAAGCTTTTATTTTGTTAAGGGATCAAGGTCCTTCATGTTCTTACCTAAATATAACTTTACTCCGTTGCAGGTTTGAAATTACTGGTGCAGGTGGTATTTCATTTATGAGAGCGCTCAAGACCCAGAATGCCTCGGCTTGACCACTAGGCTTTGGAGGGATTATCTGATGAATTCGTGTTTTACAGCAGCTGTTAGTAAGGAGTCACCAGGGGTCTAAAAGTGGATGCGAAAGCCCTCTACCAATTGTGGCGTATGGTCACTTTCATTTTTCATTTGTCTGAAAAATACCCCGTTTCTTTCTAAAACTTTACAACTGCCTATTTGTTACAAGTAGCTTTATATTTTGATTGAGATGTCATGGAAAAAAACAAAAAAACAAAATACATGACACCAGCACAGCACTGTATGATAGGGGTCATATCAAACTACACCCAAAATTAAACGTCCCCAACCGTGTCTCTGAGAGCATCAAGTTAATCTTGTGCATGTCTGCATTGATAAAGATCTGCAAGACAACTATGCTGCACCTCTCAGGTCATTGGAGATTTTGATTTATTAGGCAGGAGAGCCTACGATTGATGACCTGCTAATGCCCACTTGGATGCTTGGATTGCCATCGCCATTCACAAGAGGCCAGCAGACCAGGACTAAATGAGACTGGGTTGGAAATGTCACCTGCGTGCACAACCTTCTACGCCCCAGAGCCCTTCTCAGAAGTGAACTCTATCTTACACTGCTCTGACCACTTCCATTGATGGCTCATGGCAGAACACCAGCCATGTCCCACTTCGCTGTAAATCAAACCGCTATCTAAAGCAGCAGGACTCAGCCTTTCAGCACTGGATTGCAACATATGGGAAATCCCCCCCCAGTACTGTTATATACCACTGGATGTCCAACAAGATCATAAAGGTCACAAGCCTCACTTGGCAAACTGTGTTTGGATTTTTGTTACATGGTGCGCAAACGAAGAGGAAGCCTGGTACCAGGTCCCTTCAGCAAGAACAAGCTTGTTGACAGAGTTTAAATAATTGAAAGCCAATCGGCTGTGCAAATGAATATTGGGTTTAACGAAGAACAAACCCAAGTATATCAGAAATCTTGATTCTGATCATGCCTCTGAAATTGCTTAACCTGTGAAACAAGTGTGTCTAGAGCTTTTAATCCAACGTAAGATAAATCAAAATGATGACTGGCCCATTGTACAAGAAAATAAAAGCTCATTGGCTCATTGGTATTAGATGTGTATATACTGAGATTTAGCCACTTACACAATATATTCAGAGAATCACATTGCAAAATATATTGGTGAATGCTAACTGCTTTCTCAAAAGGAACAAAAACCTCTGGAAGAATGGGACACTAAGACGTTGTTGGTTTTTGGTTTAGTGTGAACTTTATGCTGATGGATACCACTGTGACTTCAAGGCATTTTGTGTCTGGAGCAGCTGGCTGTGTTCTCTGCTTTGGCTCACCAAAATGCTAATGTCTCTCCACACTTTTGAATCTTTCAGAGTATCTGTCATCATCCTCACACAATAATAGAAAGGGTGTAACTTCTGACTTCCTGTTTTTCATTTGATATACGATGAGGTCTTGGACCTTTGAGCCTCTCAATCTTACAACTAATAAACACAGTATGATCATTTATGCTTTCAAAAACTTCAAAAACTGACAGATCAACACACTTCTATTCACTATTCACACTCATTCATATTTATTCTATACTGCAGTCCTCCAGCTCAGTCCATACAATGTTTATATAATGTTTATATTTCATGTATATAATGTTTATTCTGTGTTTTTTATGGTTGTATGTCTAATTACATTGGAGCGAATGAAAAGAACCGCAGACAAATTCCTTTTATGTTCACATACTTGGCCAATAAAGCTGATTCTGATTCTTATTCTGAAAAACTTTGTACACTATAATGTTAAACCTTAAACTGACCTAATCAATGAACTTGTAAGACTTTATCAGTAGTGAAAAAAATGACATGACGTACTACTACTTTAGTGTTTTTGTGTTGAGATAAATAGTATTACCTCATCTCTAAACATTTCCCATGGGTCTCTAACATTATGACATATGATTTTATTATTTACGCCCACCATTGTAAGCGGTGCCAGAGACCCGTCAATGCTGCTGCACTTTATCTATATTCCTGAACACTCAGGATGCTTTCAGCCTACAGCAGTAATGTCTCTGCAGCAGCTGGCCTCTGTACTGAGCCTGACTCGCCACATGCAAACTGTTCACCCCAGCATTCTCACACACACACACACACACACACACACACACACTCCCCCAGGGAAGAGTCCTCTGAGTAATGAGACATAGCTGGGCCTATGTTCAACGTCCCGTCACTTAATGTGACATGTATCTCCCCGGCTATGTGTGATCGATCTATTTATTACCCTGTTTATGTAAAGCCAAGCAAAGTCTCCTGACGCTGGGATTTCTTAGGCTCGAAATATCAATGGCCATCACTCACTTTTTATTGCTTTTTTCTTGTCCTTTCAGGTCGTGTGGCATTTGTTTTGTGATGTGACAGGGTCAGGATTTGTGATATGAAAAACACTGCAGTAAAGTGTTTGCATAACTATCAAATTCATGGCATTTTCCAACAGTGGAGAATGAAAGTCTCATTCTGAAATTAAAGACGAGATGATGTGTTTCATCTGTTTGTGATCATTGAATGGAGAGGGTTAGATCTTGTTTATTGTGACTTATTGTGACTTTGCTGCATTTAATACCAATAGAAATCTATCACAGTTCATATAAATCTGGCACAACAAATGAACTCCAACTGATATGTTTGTTGGATGGCCAATCAGATCTCTTACTGCACCATCTCTCCAACATGGGAGAACTTTCAAAACCAACAATTCAACATTCAGGAGAAACAAGGCATCGGCTTGTTAAGTATGTCTTAACATGGGCATCCCATATTTAGATCTGTACATTTCACAGCTGTAAATATGTCATGGTCCCCAGCAAATATGTCTGCTTCACAAGCATGACTTAACATTCAGTACAGTGACATAGGCCTGAACAACCTATAGGTTATTCAAGCAGTCTAAGAAGATCTATTCAATCTGAGTTTAAGAAAGTTTAAGAAAAGTCAGTTGAACCTGATTATTTCAGGCTCAAATGTTCTTGTAAATAACTAAATAAAACTGAATTACCTTTTCCATAATAATAAGCAAAAGGTAAAGACATAAGTTATAAATGTAGCAGTCCCATTGCATTTTAACTAAAGGCACACACTTGAGTCATACACTATGTGATAATCTGCATCAGATTATCTCCAGAGGTGTGTTGTCTGCGCTGGTCCAACCACCGTCCAGACCTGCTGTTTGCAGCAGTCGTGAGCGCCTGGGCTTTTTGCTATCATGCAGATGCCAGGCCTTCCTAAGAGGGCTTCTCGGGGGCAATCCCAGTTACAAGCTGTGGTGTTAACCCGCTGGAGGACTCTTATCAGCTAGATGTCATGTTCACATTTTCCCCACAGTTCCGCCAACCCCTCTCCCCGTCATCTCAATGCTCTCCTGAGCTCCACCCTCAAAACCACTTTTATCTGGTGTGTTAAAGTGGCAAACATATTTGTCCAGAGCTTTCCCACAGTCTGCAGCGGTTGGAAAGTGGACGAAGCTGTCAGTGTCTCAGTCAGTGTCTCAGACAGGGTCAGGAAGTTTCAGGGCTCTCAGTGTTGACCATCAGATGGACCATATCATTGGTTTTGCATGTTTTATCAGATTAAAGTGTTGTATATTTACTGAAATATTCAGTTTTCTACTCCATACATTTATGAGACAGCCCATACTGTTCATTAGTAAAAAAAAAAAAAAAAAATAGCTTGAGACAGTTAATTCATCTTCTTGAGTATAACTCTAAGATGAATTGTTTTGCTCTCTACTAACTTGTCTTTTGATAAATTAACACCTTGATCTTTTAGAATTCAACCACAATGTTTCTTTTTTTAAATGAAACTGTGTTTTCCACTTAGTTTTACACAAGAAACTGATGAATTTCATTGCCTCTATCATTTAGAAACCTACTGATAAGACTTGATGGACAATTACAGAGTAGGCTTTTGACTCTTTCGCTCTGCTGACAGCTACAACCCGAGGCCCCCACCCACCACAGACTCCCCACTCAATCCCCCCCATGCTTATTACTGGGAACAATGAAAGACAAGGAAGAAAGAAAAGAAGAAGAAAAAAACACCAAAGTGGGTAAAGTTTTATTGCCTGTCTTTTGTCATGTCCACTCAGAAGTTCCTGAAACTTTTGGTTTTTGTTGATGGGGGGGTTTGGCTTAGTTTTCCTCTCTTTGCCTTTGACTACTGTCAGGCCTTTTATGTTCTTCCTGTGGATTTTGGGTCACCGTCAGAGAGACTAAGAGAGAGTGTGAGGGAAATTTCAATGTGGCTCTCCAAAGGCTGGTGGAGAATATTGAGTGGCTGGTTTTCTTCTGGGAGAAATACAGAGTGTGTGTCCTAATTACTGGAGTTCAACCAGCCTTTGATGCATCTGGAAAACACGTGAGTATCTTTTTATATATATATATATATATATATATATATATATATATATATATATATATATATATATTTTACAGCAAAAATGTTTTATTAGATGTGCATCATTGGTCTGATGAGATGTTCTGACTTTTAGTATATGTAAATATTTATAGTCAAGTGGTGCAATGGAGTTTTCTTTCAATTTTACCATCAAATATATTGGAAACTCCTTTAGTGTTGCTAGCTGGCCAATGAAGAGACACCTATCTCTGCTTCATGTTGGCACCTTTTTCCCTCCTTGGGGATTAGGAGCTGTCAATTGCCCCCTCTGCTCCACACACACACTCACACACACACTCATACTCTACATACACTCTGCAGTAGCTTCTCAAATCTGTAGTTCTTAGGGTACTGTGTATGATAGTGACTAGGCGAGCTTGGGGCTTGATTAGTGCAGTTAGCCCTTCTAAGGCTCTGGCTGTTTACAGTGGATTACAGGGAGGGAGGCAGGGGTTAAGTCTGCCCAGGCACCATGCCTCCTCCACCTCCCTTTTTCCCTCTCCCACCCACGGGAGCCACTGCAACAGGGCTGGCAGCTCGTCTGGGCTCCCCATCGCAAGGCCAGGCTGACAGGTAGCGGGATTTGGCAGAGCACTTTGCATGAGAGCCAACAAGAAAAACTGAACATGGCGGATTAGCTCGGGATTATGTTGTCAGAGTTAGCCTTGACGGACAAACTGCAGAGGAATAAATTGCAATCTGTTTGAGGAGCACGCTGCCACGCAAACAGAGGAGGCATCGGCTCGTCTCACAACCTGTCCAAAATGACAGGGAGGGGAGAAAATCATTAATAATTTATAAACAAAGTCCACGGCCATTACTGACGTCTGCCCACTGTGGCTGGACGAGACGTCTGCTTGTCTAACCCCTGAGAACAGGAGCTGGTTCATGTTAAATCTTAAAAAACTAAAAGTGACACGGCATGTATGGAGATTAGAGAAGGTTACTCAGGGAAACACTCGTAAAACGTCCTCCTGTCCATCATCGTATTTCTGATAATGTAGTGAGAGAAGAGCAGACAGGAAGGTCTCCATCTACCTCCGTCAAATTCAATTCAATATTATTATCTTACACTTCTGACTAATTTTGTCACCTGCCACCTCAGAATGAGCTTTTACTAAAGACATGGAAATTATTTAAGTAGCTTTTATAAAACCAGGGATTCCTGTAAACAAAGCCCAGTGTTTAGGTTGTGGTCCATTAATTGCAAAGAGCACTTTTCTAAATGTAAATCTCAGAGTGTCTAGACAGCTCATAGCTTCCGTGCAGGGCTGTTTTGTGGTTTCTTTAGCAATATTGTGACTTATATTATACTCGTAGGCATTTTGTGAGCAGTCAAATGTGGTCAAAGGTCATATTAGTATTTATTTATTATATACAGAGCTGTGTAGACACAATACAGCCCAGTATCACAGTATTTACTCTAGATGACATACTTCAGATTCTGCCTTTATGTAACAAAACTTACATTTTAAAAGTAGACATGCAGTTTGAAAGACTTAACAGGAAAAAAAACTGTCTCTGTAGAAACAGGTGGAACAGCAGAAGTTTTGATTTTCAGTATTTACTAAAAAAAAAACTTCAGGAAGTAAAAGATTTATAAATGAGAAGCTAGCCCTACGTCCAGATTAAATAATAATGATAATGAAAAAATTCTACAAATTTCCCACTGAAAAAGTAAACACTACGTTTCATTTCTCTCTGTTTTCATCTCATATTTGAGTCGTTGTCTTTATTGGCGAAGTGAATTAGCTCCATTTGATGCCGTGCTGCATCGCTCTTGTGTCGGGGACTGACTGGCATGGTAAAATGTATTAATGAGCTTTATTGCATTCTCTGCTCTCCTACATCATTAGGAATGCATGTCTGTATGTTAAACATATGAATATGCATCGGCATAGAGCATTTGCTCTCAGAGTTAGCAGTGAACCGGTGCTGTGCCTTGAATAATAATCCAGCAGAAGAAATTAACTGCGTTTTCTTTGCCTTTGCTTTATAATTGAAAAAAGATGATAACAGAACAATTTTTTTTTTTTTTTTTTTTTTTTTTTTCACAAATTTGATCCTGAATGTCACATTGTGTTTTGATTGAGAGAATAATTTTATATGTGGTGATATTTACCAATGTGATAAAAAGTAATTTCATTGATGCATGTTTAAATTAATCTTTGCTCGATGTTTCTCTGATAAATTAGCACTTAAATAAACATGAATGATGCCGTTTCACTGTTGACTGAAAATGCAGTGTGTTGCTGACTGAGATATATTTTACACTCATGTCTGTTTTCTCCCTCGATGAAACCAGCGTGGTTTTCCCAGTCAGACCGTCAGGCTGAGGGTGAGTCTGAGGTCAGCAGAGGTCACTGGATAAAGGTTAACAAATTACCACAATGCATTGCACACAGCTGATTGATGTGGCATGGGCAGAGGGTGGAGGGGGGATGTTTATAGGGGTTGTGTCAAGATAAGGTAAGCACAGTGATGAAGTTTTCCTATAAAAAGGTGCTTTACAGCAGAGAAGAGACATAAAAGAAGAAAAAACAGATAAAGACTATTTTTCTCCGTATGTTGTTGCATGTTAACATGTTGGTCATCTTTACATGTCCTCCTGACCGATGGGCAGTGAAGCTTTTACTGTAGAAAAAATAACTTCATTTTCAACTATCACTAGCAAGATGCAGTCATGTTCCACCCAGCAGTGTTATATACTGAATGGTCTCATGTAAAATGAGAAATCATGATCCACAAATGGAAACTTGAGCGTTGCCTCATTCTGAAATAGCAGCATTCAAGTGATCTTCTTCTTCTTCTTCTTCATCTCAGTTCTCTATGCATCTGTCCTCTCACCTTATGCTCCGTGTGGCCTGCAGAAGACCTGCTTTTCATTCACAACACACACACACACACACACACACTCACACACACGGTCACCAACGAAAACAGCCGGCGCCCCTCAAAGAACAAAGACACTATCTGCTCTCATCAGGCAGTGTGTTTTAAGAAAGGGTGACACAGGCCAGTGAGAGGAGGAGGGAGGAAACCGAGCCACTGATTTACTGACAGGACAATTAGAAGAAGCAAATCTGCTATCAGAGCTAAATATTCCAGATAGGATGGGCATGTGGTGGGGTGACAGATAGGAGGGGGCACCGCTGGGCGTGTTCACACTGAGGTGAAACACAGATGGTTCTGTCTTCTTACTATTGGAGCAGTTGTTTGCTCATTATGATCCAAGAAGTAAGAAATTAGAAGCATCTGCAACTAGAAAGGAAGACAAAAAATAATTTATAACTGTTTGCTTGAGAAATAGTAACAATCTATCCATGTTTTTAAAATCTGGAAAGATAAGTTCCAAAAAACCAAACGAGTTTCCAACATAGACATAAAGCATTTTGAAGGGAGACTAAGAAAACCCCAAGAGCAAGTTGAACGTATTCCCAGCTGATCTGCTCTCAGTCCCCCTTCTGCAAATAAATAAATCTGCTCCATCCCTGCACGCAACTTTTGACCTGCGGTGACTTCACTCGCTGGAAATTACAGTTTCCATTTTCTCTTTGATTTCCAAACGGAATCATCTTTTGCTCTCCAGTGGAGGGAGGGTAAACAGTAGCAGCAGAGAGTCATATGTCTCTTTAAATAAACTGCATTGTGTGATGATGTTTTAATGGGCAAACCTAGATCCCCTGGGCAGTGACCCTTCTGAGTGTGTCTCAGCTATGTACTCAGCACAGGACACTGAGATGTAATTACTATGTACATACCAGGATATTCTCTGGTTACCCCACTGCAAAAAAAAAAAACAGCGTCTGAATGAGAACTCCTTTTGAGATTACACTTCATGGAAAACGTAAAGCTTTTCATTTGAAAATAATGAACATCTTGCTTCAAAGATCTTAACAAACAGCACTTGGATCTTTGCTGACAGTGACGTCCTACAATATTTCATTAGTTCAGTATCTTTACAGGCAGGAAGTACATTTTTTCACACTATCACTACATTTTAAATGTTTACACTGTCCCAGGTTCATAAACAACAGTGCTTTTTTCTTTAATTCATTAAACAACAAGAAAAAGAAGAAGTTGGTCATCAGGATGTGGTTCACATCCTCATCTGTGGTGAGATTTAGGCAAAAGAAACAATTTGGTTGAGGTCAGGGAAAGACTGTGGTTTTGTTTTTTGTTTCAAGTCAGTGTGATCTTTGTCTGAATAAAACCAGATAATGGTCTTTCTCACTAACCATAACCAAGTGCTGAGTGTGTATAAACATAAACATGAAACAGCCGCACAATGGTGGAGTCACTTTAAGTGAATATTTCACTGCAACTATTCACTGATACGCTCAGTATTAACATATTTTCAACTCAAAACGAAGCCTAGTTGTGGTTGCAAATTAGTCACATTTGTTGGAGACAGTGTTGTTATGACATGATTTGAATCATGGTGGTTACTGGCGAGTGGTGACTCTTCACACTGTGGTTGTTCACCATCACCACAAATGGACCCATGAGAAAGACAGCTAACACTAACAGGACCCTCTGAATGCCGGCCAGAGAGGAAGCTGCCAGTGACTCAGTGAATAGTTACGCTGAGTGGGACTTAGTGCTAATGGGAACAAGCTAAGCTAACGTCCACTACAAAGTTAACAGCACCAAAATTAAATGATCAACACACGCAGTCTTTGTTCACAGGCAACAAACATCCATCACAAGCCTTAGTTTTATGTGCAAAATTGTTTCATCCATTAATAAAAACACATACATACATTATATTTTCTGACATTACAAGTTGTTGACTAGACTATGAGGTTAAAACATTAGTGCAGATGGATATTTTTGCAGCGGATGTCTGACTAAGTCCCTCTCACCTTATTACCACACCAAGGTTTGTTTCTTGTCAAAACTTCGAGGGTGTCCTCAGATCAGACAGACAACAAACTACATTTTTTTTCCACCACAGCCACCCACGCACCTGATTTTAGTGATGGGAAGAGATGTGCTGGAAAGACGCAACCACAGAAAGGACAAGGAAACTTTAAAGGAGGGGGGAGAAGGAGGATGTTTGGGAGGGGAGATTTTATCAGATTGAATGAATGAGCAGCAGAGAAAAAATGAGACAAAGTAACTCAACTCAATATGTGCACAGCTCCCCCGTTTTCCTTTTCTCGCTGAAACTAATGAAATTTTGCGGGGAGAGGAAATGCTTTGGGAATAGGTAAAAATTTCATCAAACACCGGATGTGTGCACTTGATTAGTAATTCAGACCAAAGCTAACTTTGGTAAGACAATATTACAAGAGGGCTCAAGGAAATGGCTAATGAGCAGCTAAGCTAACTTTCTGCTGCTCCAGAGCACACACTCATCTGATTTTCTAGGCATTGAATCCTAATTGGATTGTGAAGAAGTGAAGAGGACAAAGAACATTTATCTTTCACAATTATCAGGAATTCCTGTCTTGGGTAAATTTGCCAGCTTACATTACCATTTGATTGAATTAACTATTGATGAGCAGCAGAAACCAATATCATTTCAATCCTCCGACCCTGAACAGTCAATAGATTATTCTGATTTTGGAGATTTTAAAGAAAGCGTTAAAAAATCTCTTTTGATTCTTTCCTCTGTCTTTCCTCTTTTTCCTCCCAACAACTGTCTTCCATTAGGGTCCAGTGACCAGCTATTGACTCAGGAAGCGATGTGGTGACATGCGCGACAGTCTCGAATCATTCACGAGTCAACACCGAGGGCGCGGCCTGATGAAAACGTAAAATAATATCCCAGCAGCACATGAGGTCAGCTGCCCCCCGTTTCTGTCTTTTTTTTACAAGCAACATGAAAAGAGGTTCGAGTGCCGGTCAGGAGACAGGGCTGGGCCCCTTTGTCTCAATAAAGGTTCATCAGCTCAGATAATGTAACAGGGCGAGGCGACCGCTGCAGGACATTGCTAATACACCATGTGATGTAATTAGATAATATTGCATGTATTCATTAACATCTGCAGACACAAAGAACTTAAAAAAGAAAAAGATATTATATTGTCACTAGGTTTAAAATTTACCACGATGCATTTTTTACATTGTCTTAAGGGGTCACGAAAAGGGTTCATGGGATGTTTTCTTCTTTATCGTATAGAAAATATGATGCCAGCTTTTTTTTTTTTTCTTGTTTTTTTCACAGGTGATGTTTTGTCTACATCCTGATCTGAAAACAGTTCAAGTCAAGAGTAAAACTGAGATCATTTCTGTCTGTTTTGACGCTGTCTGCAGGTTTTTGGGCTCCCAATTAGCACCAGATGGATGGAAATTGCCCACACGAAAGGTGACGTGAGGTGATTCGCCATCACTTTGGTATTAGTCCCATAATGCAAGCTGACGGTGGGGATTTCAGAAGCAGGGGAGGTGAAGTGGGGGGTCCAGAGGGTTCGTGTTCAGGCCTCTTCTGTGAATCATGCAGCCTAGCGTGCGATCGGCACACTGCCCTCCTCTTGACTCCCTCATAAGCTCTGTTACAATAACACACTTGCCTTTCACTCCGGCCCTAACCCTGTACCTCCTCCGTTCCCTCCACCCACCACCAACACTTTACTTCTCTGAAAAACACATGAGGAAAAAAATAAAGAAACAGACGGGTACCTACAGTCTTCTGTAAGATAAAAGCTGGAGGGTATTTATCTCGGCCACTGGTTCCCCACGAAACTCCATTACTGTTGTTAGCATAACTGTGATGACAAAGATAATCTTTGTTATCATTATTATTATTATTCTTCCCCACTTTAATTAATTTCTCCCTGGGGCTCAGAGAAGTAATGAGGAGCAGACGTTGACTGTTTCTGCCCCGATCGACTTCCTCCACACTGACGTCCCAACCAAGTGCAAGTCAAGGTTAACAGTGCCATCTACAGTAAAGAGAAAACCAGTCCATCATGTACCCAGATCATATGAGAGGTAGACTGACATGTCTTCATGGTTTGGCTTCAACCATCTTGTACCACTTGGATCTTTTCTTACTGTGATCTAAAGTAGGTTCAGAAAAAGTGAATCTCTTCAACGACACCAATCCAACAAATATTATCTGTTTCTGACAACCTGTATTAACATGCACATGTACATGATTGATCACTGTTTTAAAATAAGAAAACTCAACATACAGTTGTGTTATTTTAATCTATCACACTGCTGATAACAGGTCATCAATAGATATTAGAACATTTTAATATAATTTACATATGAATTATTCCAGTTTCAAATTTGTGCTCATGACATGATTTTTTTTTTTTTTTCCACAATACAGAGGTTCGATAATGTGCCAGTTTATTGTCATGTTTAATCAAAACCAAAAACTGTTTCATTGCTTTACCAACAAACAAACCAGCTAATAACACTAAACAAGTACTAAAAACATACAATTATGTCTTGAACACATAAACAACATGGTGGAGCAGGAAGTAATGAATTTATGTGACAGATTACAGTTTTATTAACAGACCTGTAGATGTTCCTTCAGGTTCGACATCAAGCGTTTCAATGTTGACAGCATTTTCACTTCTGGTAAAGTTAAAGGCCTTGTCTTGTCTAAGAAAAGAAATAAAAAAAAAACAGAAAAATACACTGAAAAAGCTCGTGACGTGGCCACCCACCATGACCTGCTGCAGGTGTGGCTCTGTCAGATCGCTTAAAGCTTCATGCATTGATTTGATTGGTAGAGGAGAAGTGAAGACAACCAATCAAAAACAGCACTCATGATCCAAACACATGCAACCTGGTTAACCATCGTATGCACTTCAATCGCCCTGCGTGAGTCTTGTGATTTGATAATGTGGTAAAAGAAGGTAAAGATGCAAAGCGACAGAATAAATGTTACGTTCAATCAGTCAGCTGCAACCATAATTATAAGCATTTTGATTAGTAATTGTAATTTAGTACATTTATATTCTACTTTATTGAAGTCACAGTGTCAAATGTTACTCCCCTACATTGACAAATTAAACATGAGATATGGGATAAATTGAATTCTATTAAATTCTTACCTGTTAGAATTTCCTTCAGTAAGTGTTTACCATTTTAATCATTTAAGCAGGAGTAAGGCCAGGTGAGTGACATGAACTAATTCACAGCTGACTAATTTACTACATCAGTGTCAGCGGCTACAGACAGGGATTCAGAGATTTGACTATTTGTCCTGATGAGGCAGAGAAAAAAAAGACTAAAGATGGACCATTACTGTTTATCCTCAGCCTTATCACTACTGGCGATGGGCTTGTAAATATTATCCTATTCTCCTTAATCCACTGCACGACGCCATGCTCACCCACTTACCGGAAGCTTCGACATTTACCTCGGGATTTGCTGGGGCTTCGGCTACAGTGGCTGCAAGTGGGAAAGTGTTAATCTACAAGGCAGATTCAGGATTAGTGTGGTGAGCCAGGTGAGCTGAGGGACTGAGATCTTATTGGCCAGAGGAGATGCAGGCCTGTGGTCCGTGGCAGGGGGTGACTAACTAGTGGAAGCTGTGAAGACAACGACGAGGAGGAGGAGGAGGGGGGTGTTTCTCTCCAGCTTCTCTTTCCCCTTGTTTCTCCCCATTTTTCTCTCTTGCTCTATCTCTCTCTCCCACACACTTTCTCTCTTTGCAGGCTCTCAAGAAGCCCTGATGAGAATTCCACTAATCAGCTGAGGATTAACAGGGACTCAGACAACACTACATCTAATTCCCCCTTCACTGCCACTGGGGCAACAAGAGGCCCCACGCAGCACTACAGCTCACAGCAGCACACCACCACCCAACACATCACTATGCATGTGGACAAAACTCTTTCTATGCAACTCAGACCTGAAATACACATTCACACCATCACACTCCACATTGCTGAGAAATTAGTATATGCATATATGCAATTTATTTAATCAAATACATTTTTTAGATAAATGTATAGGAGTGGTAAAAGTCCAAAAGGAAAGAGTGATGGTTTATGAACAATTGTAGATTGAACATTTTTAATGTTTAAGCTACAAACTGTCTGACTGATGTTCCTCACCATTAGACATTGTTCCAGTAGAATTGGCCAGAAATCAGTAATAGAAAAGTGTTTTATTTAGATAAATATTCAATGAATAAATTAGTAAATTATCGAACTATTAAGTCCTTTATCTGGTAAAACAGCCCAAAATTTAGGATTATTTTCTGGTTTTTCCCTTTGCTTTGTTGTAAATTGAATGACTACATGTGTTCAACTGTTAGACACAGTCAAACAAAATAAACTTTAAAGATTTTAATTTGAGAAACTGCATTAGTCAGTACTGATTCAGACAAGTAACAAACATTGGTGGTTGTAACTGAATCCCCACAACACTTCAGACTAAACACGTTAAAAACTTAACTTTTATTAAAATTTAAAAAAATATACATTTAATGGTGATCAGTGCTATTGTTGTACAGAGTAAATAAGTCCTTATATTATATAAAAATGTGCAGTTCAAACAAAGCAGAGTTTAATGTTTCAGGCTCCATGTTTTGTGTGTGTATTTTACTTTTGTCTGAGATGAGTGTCAACCGACACGACTGCTGCAGGCGTTCTCCCGTGTGCTTTGGATGGTCAGCTCGTGTTTTCTAAAGTGACTCTGACTTCAGGAACACATTCATTTTAATGGAGAGGCTGACTCGCCTGCCAGGTCATGCTGGGCCACCCAGTGAGTAAAACTACTTATTAAAACATCAGAACATCAAGCCTGTGTAGTAGACACCGTGTGAGGTGGGATATGTGATATATTATAAAGCAGGTTTTCCTGCATCTGCTTAATAGTAATATCTCAAACTGTGCATTACACCCGATGCACAATTCATGATAATAAATTAGAGGCATCAAGGGTAAGTGGGTTGCATTTTCAGTCTGGTTAAGTACAATTTGGCAGCGGTCCCGTGCTATCTCGGAGACAGGTTGGCTTCCCAGCCTCCCACAGTTTTGCAGTAATGAAGGAGCTGTCTTACCCAAACAAACAGGCTCTCTGGAGATGTACCTCAACTACCTCCTTAATCCAGGAAGTCTCTCTTATCTCCCCACAAATGGCCCCGTAGCGAGGCGCAGCACACTACAGTGTCATTCATCAGTTAAAGCCCAGAGCGATGGGCAGGTACGATTGCTTCACATTCTGAAAGTGAAAAGTGACGGCGTGAACCACAGGTTGTATGGATCAGAGCTCTGAGATCAGTGTTGTCGATCTGACGTCAATCACTGTGTTGAATCCGCTCAGAATCATGTGCTTTTATTTTTCATTGGCAAATATCAATATCTCTATTACTCAAGTCCCGCCGCTGGTGTGGCTGAGCTGCTGTGGTGGTCACTGAGGATTTGAAGCTTATTCTACTGAGACATTTGTCATAAATCTTCAACAGCCTGTTCAATACAGTTCAAATATTTTGATGAATTATTTTCTCAGATGCTCTAACCAGGATTTTTGTCAACAAAATCACATGTTAAGATGCTGGTATTTCTTTTTTTTTGTAAAAAAAAAAAAAAAACAATTTTCTAATTTTTACTTATTGGAGTTGGTTCCTACATTACACAGCATTGACTTTCTAGGTTTGTTATTTTTTTTCCTCAGTTGCCCTTTATGTCTTTTTAAAGCTTGTTTATAACTATGAGAGTAAAATAACCAAATTTATATAATTTATATCTACAGTTTTTATGATTTGGCTTTAATTACTGTTTGTCACACAACAGAAACAACATAAAACATACTATTAAGAGTTGATATGATTGTATTGTATTTCCCCAACATCCAGTCTTGACAATCTACAAAATACAAAGTGTTTGACGTTTGAAAGAGATGCAATGAAAATGTTTGGTGGTTTGTCCCTAGAGATGGCAGCGCAGTGCCTGAGGGTTTGAGAAAAAAGAAAAGTGGAGGAGTGAAGACTGGCAGTGGAGAAAAGTAATTTGTGGAGGAGTTGTGACACCTGGCGCCGCTCATTAGACAACTTCATAGAGAGCTAAAAGCTTTGCTGCTCCCACTGAACACACTCCCACACACTGCTGGCTGCACCATGTCAGGCACCGCGCTGTCAAATGAAAACCAGGACTCTGTGGAAATGTGTCTTTATATTAAATGTGCACATGGAAATTGATTTTTATAAACATAATGCTATAAGATTTTTAAAAAGGATGACACAATTAAGTAATGACAAAACACACACACAAATAATTTTCATTTTTTAATTTATTAAAATCTCCTACAATGTCATTACATCTTTACATGAATTATTATTTTATTCTAAATTATTATTAATAATGACACGTGATGTCTAAATACTACTGCTACTACTACTGATGATAATGAAGAGATGAAGAAAATAAAAAATCTCAGATTTTTACATGCAGAATGTTAAATTTCTAAGTAAATATAATGTAACACAAAAATGTATGATAAAAAATATAAGAAATTATGTTATTTTACTAAAATTACTAAAACATTTAATTAATTATAAAACCTTTCTTTTTTGCTGAAACAATAATTTACTAATATTATCAGAATTGCTTGGATTTTTTCCAATAATTTGTATCATCAGATTTTACATATATGTATAATTTATATAATTAATATAACCAGTGAGGTTTTTTAATTGGTATGATTTATTTATTATCATCATCATTTTCAAAATATATTAATCGTATGTTTTTCTTTCAATAAATATTTTTACATATTTTTGTGATTTGTGTTTTTTTTTTTTTTTTAACTATGATTTACATTTAAATATATTTTCTCCTCCAGTTCAGAAATGTTCAGATTTCTCATCTTGACTCAATATGTGTGTGTTAAATGGCCAAGCAGTTTCCCATTACTATCAATTACTTTGAGGCAGGTTTTGAGCCAGTTGCTAAGAGCTTTCATCCAACAGTGTTGATCGTTATTACTGATCTTTACATTTTTTTCTAACCAAAGCTCTTATAAAGAGCTAAGACCATAAGACTGTGTTTGCGAGTTTAGCGACTACGCCAACAAGGCAACAAGGAGCTGGGGAGAATTGGAAACCGAGCTCACAGCCGGTTCAGAGAGCTGAAAACAGCTGTGTTTTTACAACCACTGAAACACAACGCTAGAAAGGATTTTTTTTTTCCATCAGCTACCCATACTGCACCTGCCATTTCCATCACAGCCATGTGGTCACAAAGGGAGCAGTATATCTGTCAACAGGATCAGGTCCTCAATAGACCCCGCAAGCCACTCAATCCTTCAAGACACCCCCTCCACTGGCCTCAACAAAGCCTCAAAACCCCTCAACCTGGCCACCTCATCCCAATTCATTGAGGATATCCTCCAATTTTCTCAGCGGAAGACACTTCCGTCACCTGTCCAAACTGTCCAAACTACCTGGGAGCGGGGTGTTTCAGATACAAAAGGCCGATCCGGTAGCTATTTACCAAAATCTAAGTTTGTTTTGGAATCTGACACTGAAACATTTACTTCTTGAAAATGTCAAGATAAATAAGATAAGATAGAGGTGTTTTGTGAGAGAAATGTACAGCCTGATGCAATACTGTCCCAGTTTCTGAGTATATGTCAAATATTACCTGCCTTGACAACAACATTTACAGGTGTCATTTCACGGCAAATAAAAACTCACTGCCACTCGTAAAGAAACTTGTCAGTTCTGCATTGTAAACCTGCCGGATCAGTTCAACACCAGTTTCACTATGGGGTTCGAACCCTCGGAGGTAAAAAAAAAAAAAAAAAAAAAAATCCCCCCAAAAAGGAGGGAAGGAAACAGAAAGACTGAGGTTGACGTGCTGTGGATTAAGAAGGGGTCGCAGTGGATCAGCTGGGTCTTCCTCTCCCACAGAGGAGGGAAAACAAATATTAATCACCTCTAGCACTTCACACACAAAAGGCTCCAAGATGTGAGGGCAGGAGGGGCCCGTGGAGAAGAAGACACAGGCCTCAGAAGGTAATGAAAAGCTCCCACGAGAGCCACGTTGTGGTGGGGACGACGCTCTCAGGACACCTCTCTGTGTGTGAATATGTGTTTGGGCGCAAATTCACTTGTGCTCGTACATGCAGGTGATAGATAGTTGAGTGGATGTAAGTGACTCCTTGTCTGTAATGTCGTCATGTGATTGTTCTACATTTATGTTACATTTATAAGTGTTTGTCGGAGGAAGGAGCAGATATCGGTTTGACAGCGAAGGTAACTGAAATGTGTGTTTATTTATTCTCTTCCTCGTTGGCAACATGTTCCATCCACACTCCTCTTCCTCCCAAACCCCCTCCACCCCCCCGAATCCCTTCGTCCATGAGGCATCACATGAGACGAACCCCACCTGGCATACTGGTGACGGCGCCATCTGGTCGCGGCCAAGGCTCGCCATCGGGCCTGCAGTCAGTACCCACAGTGCCAGTGTGGTGTTGTTTAATGAGCGCATATGAGCAAACATTTGACTGCCAGGTGGCGTTGCCGCCACGCCATGCCGACCAGGCGGAGCTCTGCCATTGCCGTTCAAACCCGGGGGCATCAAAGGGGGGCCTTGGATTTCCAAAGTAACTAAGCCATAATCCACCCCCTTATTGGTCCCATTCATATTGAAATACATGATCAGAGGAGCTGCAGAGGCCCTAATCTTGCCAATGAGCGGTCCGGCACAGCTGCAGGGATAAAGTCAGAGTATGAGACCACCAGTATATTAGAAAAACTCAGGCCTTACTGATTGGATTAGGGGAGACGAAAAGGGAGGGTGGCTCAGGGGTGAAGAAATGTCATTTTCCAACGTTGTGTGTGGTGTGGTGGTCTCGGTGTTGGCAACCAGGGATCAGGAGGTGGAGCAGACACACTTTGTCCCAGGGTTCGGTGACCCGCAAAAGAGAAATTGGAGGGGCTGAGACGAAGAATAGCAACAACAAAATGGAAAGCAAAGGCAAAAGGCTGACTGTGTGGAGTCAGGCCTTGACAGCACCTCCCAGCCGCTCAGCATGAGCTCGTCTGGTATTAAGTTGTAGCATGGCAGTTTTGAAGAGGGAAAGAAAGCAAGAAAAAGAGAGAGAGAAAGAAAGAGAAAGAGAGCAAGAGAGAGGACTAAACCGGGCATTAGCTGTCGACTTAAAGGTTTGTGCTGGTTCCTCTGGTAGGAAGAGCCGCCCCGTTTAAGTGTGATTGAGCGTGGCTTAGATGGGGATCAATGGTTATCCTCTCGACTGTTTTGTTTTGAGGTTTCTTTTCTGTATTTACTGTGAGGGAAAAGGAGAAGCCATTTTGTCTCACAAAGCAGGAGCCAAATATTTCTGTAGTTGTATGTATGTCTGTGACGGGCAGCGAGGTTTATTCATTTAACCCGACATATTTGTCCTAAACACAAACTAAATTGCTCATTATTGCTCATGTGAAATTTTCATCTTTAACACTAATGTCAGAAATTCAAGTGTGGAATCTTATATGATTAAATCTGGTGCTATTTTGAGAGTTTATCGCAAAAATGAATGAGATCGCACATACATAATAACAATGATATCATATATATTTTAAAGACATATTAATAATTCAGTATTATATTACCAAAGTGATACAGTTATATAAATGGTACCCATTTCTTTTGGGCAGACCATAACAAGTTATTTACACAGAATGATATGCACAAAAGTGTCCATGTGTACATACACTTAGCGTATACACACAAACTCATGAGATGCCTCCTTCTCTCAGTCCTTCTTTGAGTTTGTAGACAACAGACTTTCATTGAATCCCTCTGCAAACTCATCCAGCCGCACTAGAAAAACGTCACCACTTCTGCACTTGACTGTGAAGATGATATATAAACCGAAACGCATCTTTTATTCTTGAACATGTTTAAGATAAATTCTGGATCCAAGAAAACAGTGCTTTAATCTGACACACCGACTACAAATAGAAGTTTTAAATCCAGTGAAATAAAAGTACATTGTCTCAGTTTTTACTTGTGGAGACTCATAAAACTGTTAATCTGTTACCTGAAAATTTAATAATCATTTCCTCAAATTTCACTAAATCCAGACTCGAATTCAGAGTCGTACCTGGGACTGTCGTGTAACTGACCTCTGACCTCTGAATTTTCTGTGAATGTTGCCATGTGACAATATAGTTGTGCTTTTTATATGTGGAGTGAATATGTTTTTATATTAGATAATCATGCACATATAGTTATATGCCTTGTTTTTTGATTTTCAGATTCATGCTAATTTATCTTATTGTTCCAATTGTACATTAATGCATTGTATATTAACTACCAGAGAAATACTGTACAATACATTTGATGCAAATATGGAACTGAGACATAGATTATGATTTATCGTGTGTGTATGTATCATAAATGCATATATGATTATTTAACTAAACCTAAAGTCTGGAGTTCTTCTGCAGGATTGTTGTGTATTTTCCCACATTCCCAACATTTATTTCTTTACAAGCTTGTACATTTTCAAAAACACTAAAAACTTGTTCTTTGCTAATTGTATTTGTGTTACTGAATAGTTAAAGGTTTGTGTCAGATAGTTTTCTGATTGTTCTGTTATTGATTGTTATGTATTTGAATTTAAAAAGTCCACATCACCACAGGCTGCATACCTGCAG
Organism: Polydactylus sextarius; assembly: GCA_016801845.1. Classification (NCBI taxonomy): domain Eukaryota; kingdom Metazoa; phylum Chordata; class Actinopteri; family Polynemidae; genus Polydactylus; species Polydactylus sextarius. The sequence goes on along the minus strand of CM028930.1, from coordinate 23,265,726 downwards.
CATCCATCATGTAATTTAATCTGTGTTAGTGAGTTATGAGGGTCACTTCAGTCCAAACACAAATGTTGACTCGGGTCCCTGTGGACTATGAAAACCAGCTCAACAATGCTATTGTTCCTCACAGGGATCTACAATTGATTAAGTGCTCTGTCGAGAGAGTAGAGCAGTTGCCAAACAAATGCTAAAATGTCCAGAGAAAGAATGATATTGGTCATGTGCCAGAGCTCATTATCAACTGTCCAGATAATTACATCCATCATCTGAAAATGTATATTTATAGGACTTGTACATATGTGTACATGTGTGTGTGTGTGTGTGTGTACTGGTAGAATTACCTCCGAGGCCTCTGATGGGCCGTCATGTGTGTTACAGTAAATTTACAGTAAAACAGACTGAAACAATAAAATGTAATCATTAGTTTTAAAAACAAGGGTAAGAAAAGTGTCGCATTGACACAGACAGTGAACTTCCCCCAAATATTTTTATCATTCTGTATCATCCACCTTTCGTGAATTAAATGAATTGACAGTAGCAGCTAAGTCTATTTTAACACATCTTTGGCTGATGACAGAGCACTCTACCAACACACTGACTGACATTGCTTACAGTGTAAAAGAACATGTCCAATAGCCAGTAATGTTTTCGTGACTTGACTTAATTATAGCCACATATATTTCTCCCTCTCAGCATTGCAGGCGTTTTGATAGGTCGCCCTCCTTCTGCTATTCCAGCTAACAGCTTGTGCCAATATGGCAGACTGCAAATCTGCAGCCCCAGTGTGCCATGGGAGTTGGGTGACAGTTTGTGTCAGCTGTGTCTTTTACCTGTCGTCGGGGAGCGGCTGCTGTCTCTCCTTCCTTCTCTCTGGGAGCAGGTTTCTCCTTCGTCTACTTGTAGCAGAAGGCTCCTCACTGGGTGACATGCCTCTGTAATGCTGAGGAGCCCCACAGCTATTTATCTCCATCTCTGCACCTTTTGGAATTGGCAACGTCCCCATTTTTGCTAGTGATCCCTCAATCAGCAGCTGAGTGCCTGACTATCTGGCTGTAGCCCTGACAGTTGTATATTCTTACATGCTGAAATAGCAGCAAGTGAGTGAGTGAGTAGGTGAGTGAGTGAGTGTTGAATTTGTCAGTGTACCACCATGTTTTAGTCAGTGCTCGGTCCTTTGGGGCCACAAATGGCGAGCAAGTATCACAAATCACCAAACAGTCACAACTGGTATTAGTAGAGTAAGTGAGGCCAGATTGAGTAGAGTTAGCATGAGATGGAGGCATCACACCACAATTCATAAGAATATATTCAACTTTAAGAGTGTGAGCTAAATGGTAAGAAATTCTTGGCTTTTAGCTTTGTTAGCTAACTATGTAGCTTGTTACCAGTGAATAGTAAAATCAACACCAGTGGCCACATTAAAATTTAGATCTAATGTCTTCAGTCATTAATCAAAAGCAGTCAGCCAAGCTGCGTGTACACTGAAGACCACAAACACGTCCGCATCACATCACAGTTGTCTTTGTTAAGCCACAGTTAGCTCCGCATTACAAGTCCAAACTTTTATTAGGTGAAGTTTGTATAAAATCAGTCAGCTTTCAAACCATTATAGTGCAATTAAATAAAATCGAAAATCTTTAAATTGCTTTGTTTTATACCTGCAGATTTAGATTAAGTGGAAATGTAATTGATTTGAGTTGTTGTTGTCTGTTGACTCAGACACCGCGTTCACATCACAACAAAAACTTAGAAAAGGTTCATTTTTAAGTGTAACCCCCTCAGATTATCTTAATTATACACTATAATGGGGCTCAGTTCTTTGAAAGTTAATCTGCTCTCACTCCACCATGTAACCACATGCACCAGTAAAAGATCACTGGAAACCCCCACTGGAGTAGTATGAACACGCACAAAATCTTCTGTTTACACAAACACTGTGTACATGTACACTAAGCACAAAGCATTATGAGGAATGCTGTACTTTCCATACAATAGACTGAACTGCAGTTATTAGGCAGGTCCGTCTGATGTCCATCTCCACTTTGTTTGTGCAGAGCGGTGTCAAATTCAACATCATGAATATATTCTTCATATTTTCAACATTCAATTCAAAACACAACGAGCATTTTTTTTTTTAAAGAAAACTAAAGAACGTTTGAGAGGATTTTTGTTTTGATCCGTGATCTGTTCAGGTTTGTCACCTGCCGGCTTCTTGTTGTCGGCCGACTCAGCAGTTTTCAATTCGGTGCTTATGTGATTTTGACTGCAATTTTGTCAGGCCTCTGTTGTAAATGAGAACGACAATAAGGTAATCTCAGCGGGTTTAAGTGAAATAAAGTTGAAATACACACACACACACACACACACACACACACACAAACCTGAATGTGTCTGCTGTGAAAAACTTGATGTTTCCTTGATGACATTTCTTTCACATCAGTCGAAGAAAAACCAACATCATGTATAATTGTTCAATTTACATCTTAACATAGATAAACCCATTTTTATAGTGTATCCACACACCTGCTGTGAGATCACATGATTTTATCTCAACCTGACAGAAAAATCATATGGTGAGCGAATGGATCGTGTAAAGGAGATCAAAGATTTATTGTGCTTACCTTGCACCCATACCTTGATGTCATAAAATTTTATGATGTGTTTTCCACTGAGTACTTTTTAAGCACATCTTTACCAGACAGACAGAGGCATAATTCATCTGTGGCTGAGATGTCTTTTCTGAGGCTGATATGAACCTGCTTCGAGTTAGACCCAATGTACATATTATATACAAGTGCTGGTATTCAATGTTTAGTTTTAAAGTACAGTCAAATTAAATATTTCTATTGAGGTGCAGGAAAAAATGCAAACGTACTGAAGTTTTAGTCATATTTCATCTTCTTACTGGCCTCTTTTAGATAAATAAACATGACACAACAGGTAATTTATTTAGTTTTTGAATAGATTAAAAAAATGAATATTAACAAATATCTAAGTATAAAAGGCCTATTTATTTTTATCTTTTAGAAAAATGTTCACACTTCTAAGTCTGAGCCACAAAGACAGTGCACCATTTAAACAATTCACCATCTGCACATGCACATGTTAAAAGTTTAAAAAGGTAGAACAAACTGCGACAACACTTTCTCTACTGATACCCAGAATCTTCAGGAGTGTAGCTGCAGGATGGGCCAAGCAGTATGTCTGACTAACACACAGATTTTTGCATTATTTTCCCAAATTCTGCATGCAACTATTATGCATCCATTAGATCTATGGTCTGACATTTAAACTCATGATTTGTGCACATGTAGAGTAAAATATTCAAATGTCTATAATAGCTAAGAGAATTACACGTGTTACAATAGTAGTCAAATATTTCATTTATAATATATTGAAGTAAAAATGTGTTAAAGTTCAGTAAAACATCTTTGTAAAATTAATCTTATTATTCACAACATTCCTTTTCTGAGTAAACTTCTTTAAGAGAAAGAAGTATCATGAATTTTCCCATGACATTAAACAGATGAGCTCGTGACCCTGCACTAAAGAGATGGAAATCCTACATGACTTTATGTGGCTTTCATAAAGAGTTTTATAGCTATTTTATGGTCGAAACGCTTCTTCAACGCTGCCAAAAATCAATTTCTCGAGGAAACACTTTCACTCCTTTGGCATGTGTGCTTCACTTTGAAGAGATTCGATTCTGGCACAAAACTTCTAACGTAACCAGGTTCAATACAAACATGGTAGTATTGATCAGACCCTGATAAACGTGAACACAAAACAGTAAAATGCTAAAATGTAAAATATAACACACACACACACACACACCTCTTGATGCAGATATAAACACACACATGCTGCATTCAGTTTTCAAAAATGTTACACCACAGAGAATTTTGGCAGTGAAGGTGTTTTAATTAAGCTTATATGTTTTGGTTCCCAGTTAAAACTCACTCATTTTCACTTGGATTGGAACGCAGTAAGAGTTCAGACTTGTCCTCTGAGTGATATGGTTGGAGGACACCAAATCCTCGATCTGTTAATTAAGGCTCAAAGAAATATTGTGGATGAGAGAAAATATCTTGGCAAAAAAAAAAACATCAGTGAGAGAGGCTCTGGGGAAATTATTGTTTTTAAGTTAATAAGTTGTTTTACTCTTAGCAGAGTGCAGGGGGATTTTAGGGATTCAAATCAAAACAAACAAAATGTCCAAATGAACCAAAGAGAAAGTCATGGGTCTTTGAAAGGAAATCAATATCACACATGGTAAAAACACAACAGAGTTCAGATGTCATCAGTTAAAATTCTGCTTCGACAGTATTTATGCACATGTAATGACTCACATAAACACACACACACAATCGGAAAAAGGCTTGTCAAAGATAAAACATTATGAAGGAGCCCAATCTTGTCACGTTAATCAAGATAAATAGCCTCTACTGTAGCAAATTGAACAGGCTCCATTTTAATGCTCTTCTAATATTCATTTCTTATCTGAGCACAGGCGTGCTATTAAAACATGAAGGTTTGGATAATATTTAAAAGCTTGAAGCTGACACATGATGAATGTGGTTACAGTTGGCAGATAAGAGAAAGACTAATGGCTCGGAGTTTGCTGCCAATTGCATCGTACCCTGACCCGCCATGTTAACACACATCACACCCACCACAACATGAACTTGCTTTTATTTTCTAAAAATCATTTCAAACAAACGTGTCTTGAATTTACCTGAAATTATTTGTCTTTTAGTTCCATAAAATTTATAGTTACCTTGTAGAAATTGCATAGCGTTGAGAGAAGCGACAATTTCTCACATTGATCCCAAAAGAGTGTGTGTCATTTATTCGAATATCAGAGAGCACAGAACTCAGAAATGGCACCGCCTATAAACAATAATGGCATGGCCCAAAATGTCACTCTGGTCATTTAAAGGGACTGTGTTCACTAACAAAAATACTTCAAAACCGCAAAGACTGAACATGAAAATCTTTCACTGTCAGACATATTTCTAGATAATGGTGAATTATGTATAAGCATGTTTGTTAAGGTAACTACAACCTCAACAAATTAAAGAAATAAATAAACTGAATTTCCAGGTGAACATTTCCTTTTATTGGCACCAAATACTCTTTTGTTAATGTTCTAGTAAAATACAATCATGTGATGGACGGTGACAAAAGATTTTATAATTTTTCAACCAGGTCTTTTTTCTTGTATTTTCTCGTCACTATCAGTATTTTACATGTTGCACAAAATGACAAAACTCTGTCGTCTAATTTCTTTTTCATCAGAGGAACTTTGTTTAATCTGAATCATAAAATGAACGTGTTTAAACACATCAACAAACTGATGATGATCAGAGCCACAGCTGTTTATTCTACTCACATCTATAAGAAACCGTAGGTAGATAATTCTTATCATTTGCTAAAATACAAAGTAAAATAACAGTTTTTTAAACAAGAAAATCATGGACAGAAAAATAGTTTTTAGTTTCCATAAATGACACTCGAATAATATGTATGAAGCTGTTATTTGATAAACATAATTCTTTTGTTTTTCATCTAATTTAAAAGCAAAAACAAGCTAATCTCTAAAAGTCTAAATGTTACAATGATTTACCTTAAATTTCTCCCAAAATATCAAAAACCCTGAATATTCATCTGACACATAAAAATGAAAATATTTCTTTAAACGTTCTGTCCTAGTCGCTTGGTATTTCTGAGCTTTGCCAGAAATTTCTTTGTCTCTGAAACTCAGAGTGATGATTCTGTGCAGCACTGCGCCCCCAAGTGGATCAGCACTTCCACTGCACTCATCACAAAAAACACAAAGGTTTTTGATTTCGCTCAACAACAACTAGACATTCCTGTTGTCGGGTGGATTTGTATTGGAACATAAACCCACAGCGGCGCTTTGAACAAAAGCTGTAGATATTTCAGCTTCAGGTAAATCTCCCTGTATTCCTCCCAATGTCAACCTTTTTTTTTTTTTTTTTTTCAAAGAGCAATGCTGCAACTGATCATTAAGCAACAACTTCCAGTGCAGACTCTCCTTGAAACAACCCAATTAGTGGTTGGAGTGTTGATCCGCCTGCCACTGGGCAGGGACACGAACACACACAGGCCATGAAATCAATGGGCACCTCATCTCTTCACAAAAACATAATTTTCTTTCACAGCAACGATGCCACTTCAGTTTAAAGATGAATTTATTGAACAGTCATAATATCTCTCTACATAAAATAATAGTTTATTCATTCAGAGATCCATGATGTGTAACATTTATTACGTCCGATAATCTCTTAACACAATTATTCTTTATTATTCAACTGATTTTTAGCTCAGATTTCTAGTGTTCATACTTTACTGTTTGTGTGTAATATGCTGATATTTAACTTTATCCTTCTTTTAATAACCCTAGTTGAGCTAAATGCTGTAACATGAATATATGAAGCGGTGGCTGTGTGTGTGTTCCACTGGGCTCCTGCTCTACACTGACTTGTCAGGGCAGGACAGAGCTCTGGGGTGGGTAAATCTGCCTCCAGTGCCCCAGGGGTGAGGGATTACCTTGGGCTATTTGACTGCTTCCAAACAGGTGAGGAGCCAGGTTAGACATGACAGACTTTGTTGGGGTGTCCAGGGCTTAGGGGGGATATTACTTTGAAAGCATCTTGGTGGGTGTTCCTCCGGTGCTCTCTCCTGCTTGTTTGTTTGTCAGTCATTAGAGATGGAGCATTTTGTGCTGGTAGTGTTTCTTAATCCGAGTGGTAGTGATTATAGGGCCAGTCAATAGAAGCTAATTGTGTGCACTGTGGAGTTAATAACACAAATACAATCAGTCAGATTTAAATGATGAAGTCATTTGTGTCATGTTGCATGTTTTTTTGATTAAAAAATATATGTATATTTCTCATGAATAAAAACAGCACGACTGAAACGGCTTCTTAGTAAAATACTTATTGTTGACAAATATATTCACTTTGAACCAGCGTGCATGTGATCGTTGTTACTGGACCCACTTCTCAAACGTTAAACCCCAACTAGGCCGGGGACTTTGTGAGCCTTAATAAAGTCCTAATCACTGGGAAGCATTGTTTATTTTCTGTTACACTGGCCCCGGGGCCACACAAATTTAAACCCTCTGGCACTGTGGCTTTCCCTCAAAGCCTCACATATCCGCTAAATACCAGCAGAGATCTGAGACTCTTCCTCCATCGCCCCTTTCATTAATGTTTATGGTGACCTGACTCGGCCTCTCTGGCACCGGTGTCCTTCACTGATGCTGCTGAATCAGCGATACTTTCTCTATCAAACATAATGGAGTTTATTCCACAGGGGAGATAGTTATTTGTGATAATGACGATGTTGTTGCAGTAACAATTACTTTATATTTGTTTCCTTTCGTGTAATGTTTGTAATTTAGGATTTGTAGCTTATTTCGCTGCTTCTTTCACGTGGTCTGATTAAGAGCGGCACTTTAGTGCTGAAGGATACAGGATGAATATCTGGAAAATGTGATTTTAAAGCTAAGGAGTTCTGTCAAAATACAGAGTACATAAGCACATGAATAATAGACAAAGTATAGTTTTGATTAGCATGCTAAATTCAAGCAAACATGGCAATCTGGTCTTTTTTGTTGTACTAACTCTTTAAAAATTTCTGCGTATTTGCAGTAGCAAACAAATGTTTTAAAAAAGATTTGATCGTATTAACTTGGAGTATTTATGATGTGGATGTGTGGATCTGTGGTTATTATGGATATCACATCACCACCTAGTGGAGTTTGTTTTCACAGCAGATGCTTGCTCTGTTTTTAAAACTCAAAGGAAGTTAACAAGGTGAGAGAAAATAGTCTCCATCAAATCATTTTACAAATAAGATCAAGACCCACATGTGTCACTTTATACGGCTTCTGTACACTGGACGTCTCAATAAGGAGCAAAAACATCCCATCCCAATTATCATTGACTGTCACTAATATTCATATCAAGGCCAGATTTCCCTCGTTTGCTCAGGGAACATCCCATTCAAGCAAATGTGTTTGCTCATACTCTCAAGACATGTGGGCTGAGGAATGAAATATCAAACAGGACAACTGTTTAATGGGATACACACACACACACACACACACACACACACACACACAAGGATGCATGCATTCAAATACACGCACACACGCTTACTGACACTACATATCTCAGTTTCCCTAAATGGTAATTATACCTCTATGATGTCTGCTGAATGATCAATGACAGGATTGTGAGTTTTACATTAATAATTTGTGATGAGGAGGGAGAACGACAAAGCGAGATGGAGAGAAGTGGGAGATGTGTCCTGTTGTGTTGTGGGACAAGGGGAAGGCTAGATTACCCATGCGCCAGGGGAATCTAATGCAATTATGAGTGTTTGCTTACACCATGTGTCCCCTTCCGTCTGCGCAGGGGCATCGGGACTGCACCCGCCACCATCCTGCTATTCAACTCTCTTGTTTGTTTTCAGTATTTACGCCACCATGGCCCCCCCACCCCCCTCATCCCCATCACTACCACCACCACCACCCCTCCTCATTTGCCCCTGCCTTCAATAGCACTAATTAAAGTAAACCAATAAAGTTGGGGGAGGGCAGAAAATAAGACATGTTTGAGGACCAGATTGAACTCTACCGGCAACTCAGAAGTCAAAAGAGACACTGGTGTGTGTGTGTGTGTGTGTGTGTGTGTGTGTGTGTGTGTGTGTGTGTGTGTGTGTGTGTGTGTGTGCTGGCAAAATATACATTATTTATAATGCAAGAAAGAAGGCCACATAGGGAGAAAGGAGGTTTGTTTAAGAGATTAGTGATGGCCTGCTTATTAGCTTTAGCTCACATTCCCAGTCATTTGCCTTTTCTTCAACACTCCCATTCCATCCACAAAGAAGTAGCCAGATTATTGAATACATGAATACATCTGTCATTGGATAGATAGATAGATAGATAGATAGATAGATAGATAGATAGATAGATAGATAGATAGATAGATAGATAGATAGATAGATAGATAGATAGATAGATAGATAGATAGATAGATAGATAGATAGATAGATAGATAGATAGATAGATAGATAGATAGATAGAGCATAACTCCAAACATCAATATGTAATTATTTTTGGATTGAAATGTTGCCCTTTGCACTATATCTAGCAGGGCAACCCTGGTTTGACTTTCTTATTTTGACTATAACCTGGGACACGGATGACATTTAATTTCTGTGTATTTAGTGCCAGGGATGATATTAAGCTAATCTGCCCATGCTCCTGTTTGCTCTCAGGGATTTGGGAAGTATAGGCAAACACGAGGCACACAGAGACTCCAGCTAAGATGAAGGGTGACAGAACAGAAAGAGAGACTTTTGGTAAAGAGACGGAGCTGAGGTGGCAGCAGCAGCAGAAGTGTTGGCTCTCTCAGTGTGAGGTTGTGAGAATATCGTCCACGTCCAAACCTCCCCTCGCTAGGATTACATATTTGATGTCAAATCCGTTGCTAAAGTTTAAGTCTGTGTATTTTCCCGGCAGAAAAGATGACCTTACAATGTGAACCTTGTGAAAAACCAACTTCCCAAAGACATTTGGGATTTTCTGCTGCTTTACTAATACAAGTCAAGAACACCGTGGGGGGAAATAATCACAAAAAGACACAAAATCACCATCAGGAACCATTTTAATGTCAACCAGTTTTGTTATTTTATTTATCATTGTTCAAATTAAACATGTTTAAAGCAAATTTATCCTGCAACAACTATTAAAATGTGTCTTTGACTTCACATTTATATTGATATATATTGTGTGGTACATGTCTATATTCATAAACAGATTTTTGAAAACAGCTCTTAATTATGAATAGTTCTTAATCCATGTCCTACCTCTTCATATTATAATCACAAATATCCCTTGGGATGAATAAAGTCTCATCTATTTATAGGCTATTAAGTTGTCAACATCCAATCACATTTCTTTGCCCTCATACCCTTGTTTTTTACACCTTTTATAAAATTTACACAACACAATTACAACACACAAAATCTGCATTTAGATGGTTACTAATAACTATAAATTAATGTTTGTTGTTGATGTTAAATAAATGAATAACTCTGTATCATTCAGTATATTTCATCCTGGCTTCAAGCAGCTAAATACTTAAAAATCTACGTAAACGGTAAATTCACTATTACTCACTTGTATCCTGTCGGCCAACGTGTAATTGAAAACTGTGGGATGTTTCAGGATGAGTAATGTGCCCAGGCACCTATAATGGATCATTTCAGGTTTCTTTTCTTTTCATCACAATTACCAGCCAAAGAAAAGTGTTTCAACTGAGCTCAGTTCGAAGTGTATTTTTTGGGATTGGCCCAATCCTTTTGTGGCCTGGCAGCTGGCCAGAGAACAGCGATTTGAGAGTTTCATCTCTGGACAACGGTGAGTTGTTGGGAGGCAAAGGAGAAAAACAGAATGATGTACTTTACCCGTGGAAATATAACAAGGTAACTATGATTTACAGTGCAATCATTTAGATTTTTTTTTCTCGTCCCACCACAACCTTGAGACTCATTTAAAGTAACACCAGAAAATATATCAAGCGAGACGAATGCAAAACAAATACATCGTGACAACTCATGAGTCATCAGCTGGAATCTATTTTAGGTCCAAGCACAAGTCTAAAATTTTCTTAGTGTTGTATGAAGGAGTTCACTAATAATTATTGTTATGAGAAACATCTTGAGATTATAATTTAGTCTTTTAGATATTTTGCTCATTGAAAACGATTTAAAATGAGAATCAATCAACTCGAGTTATGGCAGCACGTACATGATAACACTTTGTTGATCTAATTTGGTTGTAAATCTTACTGTTTTTATATAAATAGTTGCTTAAAAAAAGCACAAAAATGCAGCTGCAATGATTTTAAATGGAATGAAGAGAAGACATGACAGTAAAGAATATAATAATAATCCAAATCTATTATTATCACCTATCATACATACCATATTATTAGGTCTTATATTAGTTTATAAATCTGCCCACTAAACTGTTTAATTGTTATGACTATATTTGCTCAAGATGTTCAAATATTTACCTTTATTTCATTGACACTGTGAAATAAACTTGTTTATAATTTGCATTACTTTTAAACATCATCAAGAAAATGCACATTTTTAACTCTGTAACTAATTTTAATTTTTTAATCTATTTGACTGTGTTATATTACATTGATTTGAACATTTTATCAATAAACAACAGGCACCAATAAAAATAAAAGTAGTAGAAGATATTTTCTATGCACAGCTTTACTGAACGTTCACACATTGCTTTTGTTTGGCGTATAGACCAGTCTATTGAAGATTGTCCCATATACGACAACAACCATCAATTTCATACCAATTATATTCTTACAATCACACAAAAAATACCCTCACAAACATTCCCAGGAATTACCTGAGCCCCGTTCGTCTGTGGAAAACAGGGGAGCAGGTTTGGGAGGTAACTAAATCTCCCAGTACTTTCCTCATGCTTGTGAACTTCTTCTCAGGGATTAGGGGGTAAACACACAGGGTCTGAGAGAAATATCTCCCCCTACCTCCAGCCCTTAACCACATGAAGCGACTCTTGTTGATTCAATGTTGGCACGTTGGGGGGAAAAAACAGCATTGCGACAGATGGGGATCGGCCTGGGACCAAGTCTGTCACGGATGAGTTCTGTCACGTCCACAAGGTCAAATGATCTAAGATACTTCTCAAGTTTTCTGACAATAATGATTAAATACAGAGGCATTAACACATTTATACAAACTGACAACGTGATTCTCTAATCCTGGTTTCTGCTTTGTCTTTCCAGTGGATACCATCATTTTACCAGGTCATGTGTGACAGATTCATATAAACTAAAGTAAATCAAACTCCACCAGGTTCCTCGGTGTGACTCCTTCCCACACATTACAGTAGTGTTCTGTGTAACCAATAAGGGAGCGACCAAACAAAGGAGTGCCATGATAGCACCTTAGAGCTAATCTCTCAATTACTACTTTACTGCTGCTGTCAGACAAAACACAACAAAAGCTTAGAGCTGGCACGCATACAGCTCTTTATATGTGTGTGTATGTGTGTTTGTAGTCTCTTTGGTAATAGCCATGTGTGGTCTGTCTAATCCTGTTCTTTGTTGTCTATTTCTGTTGCAACTTAACTATAAAACACTGACACAATATGATTGACAGATTACAAAATACAAAACATATAGTGTTGCATGGCTGAGTGAGAAGAGCATGATATGGTCATTACCATGGTTTGGAGTTTGGTGAAACAATAAAGGCTTTGAGGTTAAGAACCACTTTTATATGTGCATGTGTGTATTTTTATATGCATTTAAAATGTGAGCAATGTGATATGTTGGTGTGCTTTTTATGTGTATGATGCTTTACTCTTTTTTTTTTTAAGTTTTGTGAACTTTATTTTAAAACAACACATCTAGACATTATAGTAAAAAACATCATTATTGTTGAAACCCACTCCAATAAAAGAGTTTTATCATTTCTAAAAATATTAACATGTTGACAATAAAACAAAAAAGGCTTTTAGTTCATAACACAATACACCATTGTGTCAGATTTGTCACAATGCACTAATGCGGTGGAAAACTAGATGCCCCTCCAAGACACTAAACACTCTGCTGGGCTGTCCTTTACTGCAGCTGAGTATATTCCACTGACACAGAAGCTAAAGCTAACCGTGTCAAAGAAAGACCAGGGATGTCACAGGCAATGCCTGACATTAGCCATATAATGGCCGGGATTTGTGGATAAAACAGGGGCCTCACATTGGCAGTCTTTAGTGACTTAAGTGGGCCATTCTTCCATAGCCATTGGGGCTATACAGTATATCCATCCGTCTATCTCTCCCTCTGCTACACTGGTGATGTCTCTTTCAGATGAGCTTTTCCTCTAGCATTTCTCTTTGAGATGTTGATACGCTAGTTTTTCTTTGACTGATTAATGTGACTTTGTGATTCATGTTTATGATGTGGCTGACATTTAGACCAACAGGTGTATAAACACTTTATATGACAACACCATAACATGAGCTTACACACATACAGAATATAATCCACTCAATTTTAAGTTCATATATTTCTATATAATCCTATATCTAGTTATGTCACAGGTCTTTTTTCTCTACAGAGGAGATGTTGACTATTCATAGTAGAAGAAGCAAATTCAAAGTGATTTCAGAGTCAAGAAGCGTCTTTATGAAAGAGGCTTTTTATAAAGAATATAAGTTGCAATAGGCTCATTATATGTGTAGCACTACAGAAAGATATTATAGTAAAAGATGTGGAAGATTTGCATAAAAATAAATAAAATATAAACAGCAGACTTGATTCTCCTGCCCAGTGAACAGATTACAGATCAGTAAATGTCACTTTATCCCAGTTTTCATTGAGATAAGATGAAAGTCAGTATGACAAACATCAAGTAAAGCAAAGCAAATAACATAACTATAAATGGACATCTTGTACTGCAGAACATGTAGCGACTGGTTCTCCTTTTCTATGTGTATTGTAAAAAAACTAATATAAAATCATACAAATAGTACAATTTGTAGTTTCTGGTGAATGTGCCAGTTGAATCAGAGGGACACCAATTCCCATTTATAATGTGTATAACTAGGAATTATTATGTATTATATTTTTTGTTGTTTTAAAAAAAAAAAAAAAAGAACACTGTCTTTGTTTAAATGGGGTGTTTCCCTCCCACTGGTTTTGTGCTCTCGTCATATTCAGTGAGCCATCATCTGTCTGTCACACAGGAATATAGCTTAATAAATAAGGGAAAATCTCTTGATCCCAATCTAAATATTGTGAAAGGTAAGGCGGCACTTTTTGACATTTTTTTCCCAGACATGCCCTTATTTTTGTGATGGCATTTACCTCATCTGGCATTTCTTTTGTTTGTCAATTATCTTCATGAAGTCTCATGTCTGAAAGAGTTATCGCAGTGAAATGATGACAGCGGTAGGTGAAAAAAAAGAACATGGAAATAAAAAATATATAAATATAATTTGTAAATGTTAGGGTTGCTGTTTCTATGGCTATTCAGTTTTTCTGCATACGCCTGCCAAAGTTTTTCAGAACAGGTGAATGTGAAGCATGACGAGACAGACAGTTTTAGAAATGTGTGCAATGCTGTGGTTGTAATTCAGAGAGCATGTCCTCCTCGTATCAGTTGCACAACAATGTGACAATTCCAGAGGTTGTTGAGTTCAAACACAAAGAGAAAAGACGGTAGGAGACTTATGGTCGTCACTTTGGATCGCTGTCTTATAGATGAGGCAGGCATTCAGACACATGTCCCAAAAAAAGCCTTATAAATCTGTGAGCATGTCCAACATTTATAGATGAGGGTGCCCACTCACATAACCACCTGTCAGAGCTTGTCTTCCCTTTCTTTTGATCTTCCTCTCTTATCTCTGTCTGCTGCTTTATTCTCTGCATTATTCTGCTTTCTATTTAGAGAAAACTTTCTTTACTTTGAGATTCTTTTGGGGGGAGAGGGAGAGGAGGAGGAGGGAAGATGTATAATCTGTGATTGATAGCTCACAGGCAGAGGAGACTAACACAAGAGTAAGAGCACCAATTTATTTTCCATTTTAAATAAAGATGGAAAAGCAGGGGAAACTGCCAAGGGTCTTCATTTGATCTGAATGGAACTTCAATAAAACAAATTCCTTCGACAGCTATTTCAGTTCCTCACTGAGACATTCTTCACCAAACAACCTTTTGTCTTCCGCTCTGACAACCCACAACTGTTATTTTAGCCCAGTCTCACTGACCCCCCCATTAAATCAATATATAATATTACCAAGGACGTAATTTGGTACGCCTGACCACATGAAGCAGAAACTACACGTCTGATGACACATTCAGCAGTTTTACTCATGGGACTTTCATCCCATCTTCTATACAAATGTATTTAATCTTCACTTCACACTGATAGCAAGATGAGAATCACTGAACCAGACAGATGTGTGTGACAGATGTAGAGATTTGTCTCAATGTTATTGCAGATGCTGTGTGTATTTCTATGAATTACATTTGGTATCATCCTGCAGAAGTGCAGAAGAATTAATTGTTAGGTAATGATTCTGTGGTCAACAAATTTTAATAAGCAAGTATTGATCAAAGTGAACATTTTCATCTGATCAGAGATACAGAATTATTTTCAGGTAGAAAATCAATGATTTCATAAAGTTAGTAAGTATTTACAGACACAAACACAAAAGTCTTAACATGACGTAAGACTGCCATCTAGTGGTAAAAGTGCTGAGTAGTTACAAAGTCAAGCATAGAAAAATAGGCATTGTTAATTTTTCTAAAGAAAAGGAGCGTAATGGTCTCACAAGCACACTGAAAGAGTTGTAGACAAAATACTGAATGTCGATCATCTCTTTCATAAAAGATCCTCCGCTTGAGAATGTCACAGTGTGATGACAGTACGGATGCTGAGGGAAAAAATAGGACGTAGTAGAGATGAGAACTGAAATGTTTCAAAATAAAAGCACAAATTCTAGCAGTCACAAATAAATCAAGTCTTACCTGCTGCCTTTTCTCAGAAGCTCAAAAGCTTCATTGATTTGATGCAGCGAGAGTTTGTGGGTGATAAACTCATCCAGCTTCAGTTTCTGGTTCATGTACAGGTCAACCAGTTGTGGCACATCCTGGACACTCTTCCAACCTTAGAGGAGGAAAAACCACAAGATGGACGACATTAACAAGCTGCTGAAAAGGGAACTTTGGTGTTCGAAAGTGGAATCTAATATTAATATTACACCTGCCTCTTCTGACTCTGAACTGATTCTTCTGAATGAACAAGCTTTCATTTGGTCTTTTTAACAATCAATATTCTAATTAATAATTAACACAAATCAATGTTCTGAGCGTTTATTAAATCAGTGATATTTTCTTCTAACATCAGAAATGCAACAGCTAACTTCAAACCGTTTTTATGAACAATTAGATGCTAAACATGAAATTCCACGTATTATTCAGTTTCTCATGTCTCGATACTGATGAAGCTTTGTATGAACTAAAAGATGGAATATTTGTTTTAAATTCACCTCCAAAGTAAGTCCCCTTCAAAGTCCGTCCCATCAGGATCTTTTCAACTTTGACGCTCATCGATTTGGTCTCAGACCATCCAACAACCACACACACGCCCCAGGCATCTCTTGTAGACTCAAGCGCAGAACTCTAACACCATTAATACAGCCTTTAAAATACATGTGCATGTGAACAGACTAATTGATGAACAGATTAGTGCGACTGCTCCACACCTACCATGACCACTGGATTTCCAACACACTCGAAGGCGTAGTCCACTCCTCCATTTGTCATCTCTGCCACAACCACCTCGATGGGCTTGCCTTGATGATCAGCAGGGTTGACACATTCAGTGGCTCCGAACACTTTGGCTTTTGCAAACTTTTGGGGGTTTATGTCGACCCCGATTATTCTTTTTGCTCCAGAAGTCTGACAGCCCATGACGGCAGCCAGTCCGACGGCTCCGAGTCCAAACACGACACACGAGGAATCTTTTTCAACCTGGACACAAACAGTGTGAGAGTCAAGTGTTAAAGCAACATGTGATGACCATGGACCCGCCTGGACCATCCTTTAGTTAAACTGCTATAGGATTAGACTGCCTGGGAACCCCAATGAACACCTGTCTCCCTCACACTCCATGTCTTTATATCAATACATTACACATTACTAACACTCATCTGCTTTCTCTCATCCCACCCTTCTCTTTTTACAGGTAGTTGTTTTACGTTGTTGTTGTTCTAGTAGTAAAGATAATGATAATTTTGCTATAACAATTACTTGTAAATAGCACATGTCTCTTACTGGTCTCCCTCTCTTCTCCCTCCCTCTTCCTCTCTCATTTCTGTTTCTCTTCTCTTTTTTTTCCTTTTTCACCCCAACCAGTTGAGGCAGATGACCGTCCACACTGAGTATGGTTCTGCTGGAGGTTTCTTAGTGTTTTTTTTTCATTGTCGCCCAAAAAGTGTGTAAAATGCCTTGAAATAAATGTTTTTTTATGATTTGGTGCAATATAAATAAAATAGACTTAAACATGTCAGTTACCTACATTTCATTTGTTCATTGTTTGACTTGAGAATTTCAGGTTTTATAAACTTTTATTCATCATTTCTCGAGGACTTTGCAAAGTCTGGCTTGTGTTGTGTTGTCAAAATGAAACCTACTGCCGCTGTTATCATATTACATTAAAAATAGAAGGTGAATGTCACTTATTATATTTGTCACACTTACAGTTCTGTTTAGCAGGAGTGATTTTCTAATCAGCTTGTTTTAACATACAACAAAAATATGAAAAAAAAACAAAAAACAAAAAAGAACAGATGGTGTGGAAACGTGGACAAACACGTTACAGTACTGACATCTAGTGGACAAAATAAATAACTACTTTTAAGGTGTGCCCTGCTCACTTCAATGGACACTAATTTAGTAATAACAACAAAGATGTTTTCTTTTCTTATATAATGTTGTTATAATACGCTCAACTTGTTTGTGAATAGAAACTTCACAAATGTGAGTGGCTGTTGTGGATGCAGCTGAATGAAGATGAAAGGAGAGCAGGTTTGTATCTTCTTACCTTTCCTGCATTGATAGCTGCACCATAACCAGTGGAAACGCCACAACCCAGAAGGCAAACTTTTTCAAGTGGTGCATCACTTCTTATCTTGGCAAGTGAAGTGTCTGGAACCACAGTGTACTGGGAGAAAGAACTGACTCCGAGGAACTGGTACAGCTGCTGCCCTTTAAAAGATATCCTGCTTGTACCATCAGCTAAAATGCCAGCTTGTGTGTTTTCCCTATGAGACACAAAAGAGTAACACCGTGAACTGAATTCCAATGAAGGCAAAAATGAACAGGTCTGTGTATGTTTTGTGTAAATGCGGTAATAAGATCACCAGTTTTTCCTGCACTGGTTTGTTTTTGGGCTGGCACATCGCTCACATTCCCCACACTGAGGCAGAAACAGAGGAATGACTTTGTCCCCTGAAAGCAACAAAACATTGTACAAAAAAAAAGAAGAAGAAATGATCCAACAAAATGTGTTTGTGTTCATCGTGAGCTGTAGATTTTACCTGGAGAAAAGTTGGTGACCTCTGGACCAACACTCTCCACTATTCCTGCTGCTTCGTGGCCGAGAACTAAAGGAAATGGTCGAAACTTCATCCCCTTTTCAGATCCAAACAAGTATTCCCAGTCTGTGTGGCACACACCTGTGGCAACAATCTGTTAAAGTAGAAGAGGTGATGTGCTGTCTTATGAATTGGCCATTTGTTCTGTAAATTTTGCATTTCATCAGGTCGGAAACAAGAAAGGAAGTCATATGTGGTTACATGTTTCCTGTTAGTCAGTGGTGTGTCAGTGTAATGGTGTGGTCAGTGTAGTGTTTATTGCTTCATATCATTGAGACATAATTTAATGTCAGACTGACACATAAATACCACTGAGAAAAGAAACTGATGATGGATGGTTGTCTGACCTTGATGCGGACTTCATGGACCTTAGGTGGAGCCACATCTACATCTTCAATGACCAGGGGTTTTCCAGGTTCCCAAGCCACAGCTGCTTTGCAATGTATGACCTAAATGTTTTATATACAAGTAAAAAAAAAAAAAAACACTTCATTTGGGCCACGTTATAAATAAAACAGCTGTGTAGCTGCTCTTGTCTGGGTGTGGTGGACGTTTGGAAACTAACACGAGGCACAAAAAGGGCAATTCAATAAACAAACTCAAAACAGGAATTCAAAAATAAAATCTACATGTTTCATATGTTTTTTATTTTAAAAAATAAATAGGTCAACATAGGTTTTTCTCCTTACCTTACCCTCTGTTGACATTGTTGAGTAATTTGCTTTACAAATTCCCTGCGTTTGAACAAACGAATTATTGTTTATATCCGCACAGGACCTTTGACTCACACAGAAATGATCCTTGTCCTTTTTTTACACCATGAATAATTAAATACGTCAAGTCAGTCACAGTGTTGACGTCTATGTGAGGCTGAGACAACTTGCCAGTAGAGGTTTGGTCACAGTCTTCTTTATTTGTCCCAGCCCTCTATGACGAGGAAGGATCGACTTTTACGACGCTTTACGACAGCCGTGAACAGCTTTACGGCAGCCTCAGTCAAACCACACGTGTTGTCATCGCATGGAAGCTGCACGGAGGCATTAGCCGCAGCTAGCCGATTAAACCTGTAAGTTTTCTTGTTTTAACATCGTGTTTGTATCGTTGAAGACGTTTTATTAGTTACATTTAAAATCAAACACACAACTTGTCAGCTTGTTTTAGAAAACACGGGTGTATATTTGTAGTTTGACTGACTTGAGCTAGCATGCTAGCTAGGTAGCAAGAGTTCGTGTTGTGTTTCTGTACCTACACCGCGTTGCATTTAACAAGCCGATAATCCGCGTGGTTTTTTTGTCTCTTCTTAAAAAAAAACTTTTATTCACAGTGGAGAGAAAAGAGAGCAAATAAAATGTCCTTCAGAGGAGGAGGTGGACGCGGCGGTGGAAGAGGTGGAGGTTTTAATCGAGGCGGTGGAGGAGGCAGAGGAGGAGGATTTGGTGGCAGAGGTGGTGGATTTGGACGTGGTGGTGGTGGCAGAGGTGGATTCAACAGACAACAAGACTTTGGACCTCCAGAATACGTTGTCGGTGAGATCATCGAGTCACAATAAAAACTATAATGTTGAAAACTTGGTGTAGAGACTGAGGCTGAACTACAGATGTATAAACTTTATATATATTCAATTGACCCTGAGACACGAGTAATGCATTGGTAGTATATTATAATAATAGGAGAATTAGTTTGTGTCCAGTGTTTATTGATAAGTCACCACAACTTGCACCGAGCATGAAACCACCACGCAGTTTAAATGGCGCCACCTATATGTTGACCATGTCATAGAAAAAGTTGTTTCCAAGTGTAAATGTAAATACCGTCCATGTCTGTTATAACTATTACTTGTGCATGTAATTTTGTAATGCTCACACAATCAGCATCATCATCTTAGATTTTCTGAACACTTACAAGTTATATATTATTTTTATTTGTAGACTTTATAAGTTCCTCAAATGCTATATGAAGAATGAGCACTTGTTTAATTACCTTATGTGGAAGTTTCTGTTTTATCACTTTACTGAACATTCTCGAACCAAATTGCACAGACACAGCAAATATTGCACATTTTATCATTGAGAAAAGTCTCTAAAGTTATCCTTGAATTTCTCATCTGTCTGTACTGAAAAACAGAAATAGGAACTTGAACTTAGTTCATGATGTTTACTCAATGTTTTCCACCATTACACTACTAACTGTGTGTCAATGTCGTTCTGCTCTGCAGCGCTGGGAGAGTTCATGCATCCGTGTGAAGATGATATTGTCTGCAAGTGCACAACAGAGGAAAACAAAGTTCCCTACTTCAATGCTCCAGTCTACTTGGAAAACAAAGAGCAGATTGGGAAGGTGGATGAGATATTCGGCCAGCTCAGAGACTTTGTATCCTTTCTATCAATTGTCTCAGTGTCTAGACAAGTATAAAATGTTTAATTTCTGAAGATTACATATCTTTATTTCTGCTCCTGTTTCTTCCTTAACCTCTCCTTGTAGTATTTTTCAGTCAAACTTTCTGAAAACATGAAGGCGTCTTCGTTTAAGAAACTGCAGAAGGTACAAAACATTTTAAGTGGTTCATTTACATACTTACCAGCATTATGGTGCCTGTTTACAATAAACCATATCTAATTTGCAACTTGTCTTTCAGTTTTATATCGACCCGATGAAGCTCCTCCCACTGCAGAGGTTCCTCCCCAGGGCACCGGGAGAGAAGGGTCCACCCAGAGGAGGCCGAGGTGGTAGAGGTGGAGGAAGAGGTGGTGGTGGTCGTGGAGGTGAGACATCCAAACATGTTGTCTTATTTTAATAAATCCTGTCTCCTTATTGTTGATAATTGTGTCAGTTATTGGGAAGAGGTGGCCAAAGGTTGGAGAAGCAAGCTTTTGACTCAGTGAGAATAAATCTGACTGGGTTTTTACTGCTGTTTAGCGACATCTAGGTGTGAATGTGTGTAACTGGATACATGATATCATTGGCCCCTTTAAGAGATAAAACTTCTTAGTGAAACTATTCTGAACAAACTAACTTTGCTGGAGTTTTTACCCTCTGGAGCACTTGATGCTCACCTGTTATAGCTATTTAAAGAAAAAGACTGTTGGAAGATTGACTTCAATCAAGTCTTCCTTGTTTTTGTTTCAGGTGGATTTCGAGGCGGCCGTGGGGGAGGATTTGGAGGCGGTGGGCGTGGGGGAGGATTTGGTGGTGGTGGACGTGGAGGAGGAGGCTTCAGAGGAAGAGGAGGTGGTGGAGGAGGACGTGGATTCAGAGGTTAGCCCCTTTGTCTTTGTCTAATACAAGTTTCCTGTTATCTTTCCCACCATATGTTAACATCCACAACGTTTCTAATGTTTGTATTTATTTATTCTTTTTGTCTGTGTAGGTGGGAGATGATTTGACGGTGATCGTCTGGTGTGATCTTCTCATCTTTGTCTTCACCTGCTCCGGCAGAAAGACTGTGTCCACTGCCCGTATCTGGACCGGTGGACTCAGAATACAGACATTGCCTGTTTGTAGATCTTTAGCGGATCTTCAAATTTTGTTTTATTTTTGTACCAGTTTTGAAGGTGTGATTAATCTTCACAGTGTTTATTTAAAAGGTGTAACATAGCAGGGACCTTTTCAGTCTGTTATAAAGGGTCAAAGCTTCACTTTGAACAGGCTTTTCATTATATCCTGTGCTGACTCTGTTAAAATGTTTGACCATGACAGATGTTTGTGCTTTTGATAAATATTTCAGGAAACACATTCAGAAACTTCCATATATTACTTTTGTCAGAAGTGGGGAAATGTGTAGGAAATGAGAGTTTATACAGGATTAGCTGAAAACATTTTAATATCAAAATATGTGAAATCTTAAGCCAAATATTGTCTCTTTTGTTAAAAGCCTTGATTAAAAGGTTCTTTATAACTGTGTGTCTGTTTTTACGTTCTCAGATCTTTCACAAATCTTTGACGTGTTTGGTCGTGGATGTTTCTGTCCATTGAATTTACTTTGCGTGTTTAAACTTCACTGTTGAGATGCCAGGAGCCTGACATTATAATTTCATAATTATCTATCAGAGGGTTGTTAATCATGATCCAACATGCAAAGAGCTGAACTGTAGAAACCTTTGATACATACTGATGAATTTGATGTATAAGATCTCACCCACCTTACTGTAAACCACTAAACAAGAACAGCATAAAAGAGAAAAAACATTAGATTGGATTAGTTGGATTCTTTGAATAAAACTCTAAAATTTTATTCTGTTTTTACAGATTATTATTGACATGAATATTTTTTTTATTTTCATGATGGATCATTTACATAATGTTTTGGTGTACAGTGTCTTGGAGCACTGATCAGAGGAGAAATAAATCTAATTTAATACAGAAAGAGTTAAGTTAGCCGCATTTAACCAGGTACGACATCATAACATGAATGTTTAAGCAACAATCATATGATATATAAAAGTATATCAGACACACACGCAGTACTTTTGATAGGTTAATACTACTAATATTTTCATAATTATACTCAGGATTTTCATTGCAGGACTTTTACTTGTAAAACATTACTTTATACAAATTAATACCTTTGTTTTCCTGTATTTATTATATCAAACTATTTCTTACTATGGCCAGAATGAGCTTTGACATTAAGGTAAATAAATATTCTACCGTTAAAACGATTTAAGTTATTTTGAGATGTTTTCTAAATGTATAAAATTACTGCGTCATTGAATGAATGAAAGTATATATTTTTTTAAATCCGCCGCCGATCCGCCGTGCCTACGTCATCCTTACGTCCACGTCTCCTAATCTCTGATTGGCCGAACGTTAGACTCTTTTACGGCCGCGCGCAGCCCCGCCCCGTCCTCTCGCGGCGAAGGGAAGAACATGGAGACAGCTGGGAAAGTAAGTTATACAACATTTCCAGCAAAATATGCAAGATTTTACTTGAAATGCATTTAATTGTCGTGCATATAGCGTATAGGCGTCTTCACGCTCACACGTTGCGTTAAAAAAAAAAACAAAGTTACTCTGACTGATTTGCACATTTTTACGTGTGTCGAATGAACACGTACAAAGAATCAGTGTTCAATGACTAAACGGAGCTGGGGTCCGGCGGTAGCAACCGGTATCTGCAAGTTAGTGTCATGTAAGTTTACACGAGACATTTTGAAAACGTGAAGCACACGAAGCTAGTTTTTTTTGTCAACGACAAAGCAAGGTGCAGCCATGTTTTCCTGTTCTGCATAAAAATAAATAAAAGGTACACAAGGCAAAAGTTATATTAAGATTTACTCCAACTCTTGCATAAGCTTGGATACGGTTCAAAGGGTGATTACACTGCAGCTGGTTCAGCCTGGTACAGACTATAAAACTGCAGTTAATTTTATGAAAAATAAAACTACTACTTTGTTTTCCTGCAGGTCATCAAGTGTAAGGCAGCTGTTGCCTGGGAGCCTGGGAAGCCACTGTCCATTGAAGAGGTGGAGGTTGCACCACCTAAAGCCAATGAAGTCCGCATCAAGGTAAATCACATGTTCCACGTTAGAAAACACCAACATGAGTGGAACTGATAGAAGTTCTGCCTGAACAGATCTTAAGATGCTCAGTTTGTGCCACATTATTTCTTATCAGCACGAGAAGCTGAAACATTTTTGTTACACAATAGTTTTTTGTTTCTTTTTGCAAACAAATTGCATATTCATACTATTTAACCTTTGCCGCATGAATATATGTTTGCAACAAGAACAATGTCATTCAAACATTTTGAGAATGCATTACTCTGTTTTATTATTTGAATACTTCAAATAATCTTTTCCTTCCAGCTCTTCGCCACAGGTGTTTGTCATACTGACGCCTACACCCTGAGTGGCAGTGACCCTGAGGGACTCTTCCCCGTCATCTTGGGCCATGAAGGCGCTGGGACGGTCGAGAGTGTCGGTGAGGGCGTCACCAAGTTCAAGCCAGGTATAGTCAAACCTCAAATTATTGAAAGCACATCCTGGTTGTGCAGTGTTACAAACAAGTACTAATTACTGATAATTGTCTTTGACGCAGGTGATACCGTCATCCCGTTGTATGTACCACAGTGTGGTGAATGCAAATTCTGCAAAAACCCCAAGACCAACCTATGCCAGAAAATTAGGTACTGTTTTCAGACTAATCTATGTAACCTTGAGTTGGTGGAGACTTGTCTTTGTTATTCACTGATGAAACTGAAATTTAAAAATGTATTTCTTTTAAGCTTCAGTAGTTGATCACACGGCCTCAGGCAGTTCACCCCAGGGCAACCAAATCAAAGCTCACTCATTATCTGTTTGAGCTTCTGCCCTCCCTGCATTGAAGTATGCAGCAGTTTTGTATTTCATCATACACACATGAAATGAAACCATCTTTTCCCTGTTTCCACCCTGCAGAATAACTCAAGGCCAGGGCCTGCTTCCCGACAAGACGTCACGATTTACTTGCAAAGGAAAGCAAGTGTTTCACTTCATGGGTACCAGCACCTTCTCGGAGTACACTGTGGTGGCCGACATCTCTCTGGCCAAGGTGAACGAGAAGGCTCCCATGGATAAAGTGTGCCTTCTTGGATGTGGCATCTCTACAGGGTACGGTGCTGCGCTTAACACTGCCAAGGTGTGTATAGCAGACTATAAGACTACTGCCTAAAATGAAATCATGTTATTGTTTACATTTTTCTCTAAATGGACATAACCTCTGCAGAATTTTTTTTTTAATGTTCAATAAAATTGCTGTATAACTCAATATAACATATGAGAAACCTCAGTTTTCAAACATGCAGAATATTTTTTTTGATACTTGAACTGTCACACTGCTCTTTGTCAGGTTGAACCTGGTTCCACCTGCGCCGTCTTTGGCCTCGGAGCTGTCGGCTTGGCTGTTATTATGGGTTGCAAAGCAGCTGGAGCAACCAGGATCATCGGTGTGGACATCAACCCTGCGAAGTTTGACAAAGCCAAGGAGTTTGGAGCTACTGAGTGTCTGAACCCTAAAGACCACAGCAAACCCATCCAAGAGGTTCTGGTGGAAATGACTGACGGGGGTGTGGACTATTCCTTTGAGTGCATTGGAAATGTGCAGATCATGGTGAGATTTGGTTTGTGTTTCCACATGTTCTGTTATAAGCTGATAGTGTTCATGCATAATCTCGGTTGGGATTCTGGTTGTCCATAGAAGAGCTACTGCAGATGTGCGTTGCATTATGCACAGGTGTATGTGTGTGTGTAGCAGTGTAAAGAAACCAGAAAATGACCATTTTGTAATTTCAGAGAGCTGCTCTGGAGGCGTGCCACAAAGGATGGGGTGAAAGTGTTATCATCGGCGTTGCTGGAGCTGGACAGGAGATCTCGACCAGACCGTTCCAGCTGGTGACAGGCCGAGTGTGGAGGGGAACAGCCTTCGGAGGTCAGTGACCGTGTCAGAGAATTTCTGTTTTTTATAATGCATTTAATATGGTCTGGCAGCAGTTCCCTGTTTCAGCAAGTTCAAACCCTTTTGCATATTATCTTCTGAGACAAGAGGCAGTTCTGGACTAAGGAGAAATCAATGGGCACTTGGGCTTTTATAGCTGCTACTTTAATTATGCTGAGTTTAAACTGGAACTGAAACTTATCTTTTAATAATTTGACCCAGGGATGGCAAATTGCTTCCTAATGAAAATGTATGTACATGTGGTGGTATTTTATTAGTCCAGAGGTGCTCAACAAACAAATGTAGAAACCCTTAAGCTATTCTTACACCTTCAGATTCAGCATATAAGTGGAACAAATTAGTTTTTGTAGTTTGGTGTTACTTGTGGTCATTTTAGTTGATCTACCAAATAGAGCTTGACCATCTGTTTGTATCACTTTGTGGAGAATAAGCGCCTTGCCCAAGGCCTTTGTTTCGCCATTAGTGTTATTTATACTGTTTAGTTTTGGCTAAATTAAAATTACATTTGTTAAACTACTTTCATATTCACCCGCAGGCTGGAAGAGTGTGGAGAGTGTTCCCAAATTGGTGGAAGAATACATGAATAAGAAGCTGAAGGTGGATGAGTTTGTCACCCACACTCTGCCCTTTGAGCAGATCAATGAGGGATTTGACCTCATGCATGCTGGAAAGAGGTATAAAAAAAAAACACAATCCTCTTACTCAGTCAGTGGTGACATGATATGTTTTTTACTCTACTGTAATGTCGATTTCACAGTCTGACATATTTTCATTCTTTCTCATCACAGCATCCGCACAGTTCTGACCTTCTGAAGTGCCTACAGCATTGACATCCTTCACATCCGGCCTTGACACAATCTTCCTTCCATAGTTGTAGCACTTATACATTTCTCTGCACTTACTTGATGACATAACTTTAAGTATTAGAACATCATTTTTATTAACAGCACAAAACCTGTTTGCAATACGAACAGTGTGATTAAAATGTGTTGAAAATGCTTTTATTCTCAGTTTTTCCTTTTTTTGCTCATTTACTGACTAATGTGACGTTTTATAAGAACCGTTTATAAAAACCTTTACTGCTCTTGAGTTAGTCACTCCTAAGTGTTGGTTGCATGAAAACAGCATTTAATGGCATTACCCTAAAAGTTATAGTACCACAGTCACACTCATATCATAGCTCAAATATCATTTTATAATCTCTACACACCGGGTTTTTGTAATATCTTCAAAGACTCAGCGGTGGTTTCTACTAACCCTGCATGTTATAAAATATGCATGATGTTTATGGGTGCTATGTACTGAGCCTATAATATACTTCAACAGTTTGTTTTTTTCTATATTACTCTCACGCTGCAAAACAACAATCATCTATTGTGTCATTTGTACTTATTTCTTGGTGCCGCATACACTCCTAATGAGTCTAGTGTAATCCAATACAAGTAGTTACACAAACATTTGTGCCTGTTGGGTTTAATTTTAAAAGGCGTTTTTGTTCTTTGTCCACTGTGATGACCTTTTAGACTGGGATGTTTTCCATATAAATGAAACTGACCTCCAGGCATTTGCAGGCATCACCCCGGCTCTCAGGTCACCCAGCCACCGAGACAGTACACACACTAACACAGTGACATTTCACTCAACAGTAACACACTGACGCCATCGCCATTAACGATATTGCTTAAAGAAGAAGCAATTTTTCTTGCCAAATAGGCCACTTTGTTGTGACAAAATTATAATGGTTAGAAACTGTGTTATTTTTCTTCATGAATCTTCTGCCGTCTTATAACCACAACAGGGGGTTCAGGTGTGATAATCAATGTTATTCTACGTGATGGATTTATCTTTCTAATTTTTTATCACTTTCATCAGTGATAAAAGTTTCATACAGCACAGAGGTACTTGTACTTTACTTAAGTTTTTTTTTTTTTTTTTTTTGCCTTACTTGACATACAGACAGATAGAGATATTTAGAAATAAAATAAAAATTGTTATTAAAAAAAAAAAAAAAACTTTGCATTGACTTAAAAGCACACATATATTGTTTTGGAAAAATTCTAAATTACATTCAATAAATAAATAATAATAATAATATGTCTATAAAATAAAATAAAATTGAACTTGTTATTTTTTAAAATTCAAAACAAAACAAAATTAGTTCCTGGATATCACAGGCTCACTATATATTGAAATGAAAACACATAGATCTATTTTTTTTAAATAATTTTGTTTAGATTTTAGACTCTAAAACACGTTAATTCTTGAGTGTATTGATATTTAAGACACTTCGGGGAGTTTGACTTGTAGCAGTAGTAATTATTGATTTTTATTTTGGTGCTTTTATTTTGGTGAGGAAGCTCGATTGATCAGACACAATATGAACTTTTGTCCGTCTTCTTCTTTGCGCATGCGTCGTAGAGAAAACCAGACGGTCCAATCAGCTATTTTAACAGACGCCAAAAAAAAACTGAACGTGATTTCCAGAAGATGGCGACCGCTCTGGTGGTGAGTGCATCGCTGCTACATCACTCAACTTTGGGGCTTAAAACCGTCAAAAACGAACCGTTAAATTCAAC
This sequence comes from Polydactylus sextarius, assembly GCA_016801845.1. Classification (NCBI taxonomy): domain Eukaryota; kingdom Metazoa; phylum Chordata; class Actinopteri; family Polynemidae; genus Polydactylus; species Polydactylus sextarius. The sequence goes on along the minus strand of CM028930.1, from coordinate 23,237,472 downwards.
ATTTAACACACGAGTGAGAAAATACAAGTTATCGTCAGATTTGACTGAGCAACAAACAGCCTCGTTAACTGTTTAAACTTGGTGTTTATAAGCTCTGACAGGTAACACCAGTTGGCTAGCCAAACATTATTAATTCAGCATTGTTTGTTTTGTTTTGAACGTTAGCAGCCGTTGTTGTCTTTTATTTAAATGTTTACGGTTTTAATAACGTCGCTAAACGTTTAAAAACCACTTGTTTTTTGTTGCTGGAGGAGAAACCTCCGTCCAAACACACCGGGAAGCAACTCTGATGCTCGGGTTGAATGAAAGGAGTCGTCTCGGTTACATTTAACTGTCAAACCCTCAGACGTGTCGCTGATTTATGGAAATTAAATCACTGATTCACTAGTGTTGAGGAAATAAAATAAAATAAAAACAGCTGATCACGAAGTAACTTTGACTTAAATGCATCTGTTCATGTCACAACAGTCATGTTATATGATAAAGAATAGTAAAAACAATGTTCACTATTAATATAAATATTGTTTATTGGCCAAATTTGACCTTAAAATGCAATTTATACATATATATAAACATTTAGATTTTGATCTAAATTCAAATGCACGCACAATATTAAATTATTGTCATAGATAAGGACAAACAAACTAAATAAATTGTCTTAATTATCTAAATAAATCAAATTAAATCAAATCCCTTTATTGATATTGATAAGAACAACATGCAACCTGACATAAAATCACATTAAATATAAAAAATTAAATATATTAGCAGTAGTATTAATTATAAAATTAAAAAAAAAATTATTCTATGCCCCAATATGTTTTAAGGAGTTCACATATTACAGTTTAGTACATATTACAATTTTAATGGGTCTGTTTGTGATTGTGTAAAAGAAGATAAATAAGATTATAACCTGCAAAAAAAAAATAAAATAAACTGCTGCATGTATTCAAAACATCTGCAAATGTTGTGTTGTCTGCATCTGCATCATTTGCATTACAAGTGAAAGCGATGACTCCATAAATTAACAACTCATACTTACCCCATCTCCTCCCCATCTATAATCCACTCACATAAACACACACTCCTACACACACGTACGAAGTGTCACAGCTATAACCATAAGTTTGAACAAGAAAAAATTAAAGAAGTTTGTCCTTTTCTCTCTTTCTCTCTCTCTCTCCAGGTGTCAACTTCAGTTCCTGCAAATCCTGACAAGGATAAATCAGAAACGAGCATCCAGAAGGTTGTGAGTCCTGAAGCGTACATCAAACACCCACTGCAGAACAAGTAAGATCGCAGCTCATTCGCTTTCTAGTGGGTTTTTAGAAGTTACAGCTGCATTTAGAGAAAACTTTGTGAACAAGTGCATCAGTAATTTAAATTACAGTCACATGCCAGTTGGACAGCTGATGGTGGTTAAGTTAAACCGTTTCCAGACTCACACGATGCTGTTATATGTTCCTGTCAGCTCACACACAAAGTTTAATTCTCATTTTAGATGAACGATGCTTCCAGTTTGTGCTAAACGTCCATACGGTGTCACTATAATCTACGATAGCTGCATAGGAAAAGTGTGCGTGCGTGTCTGATTTAACTGTTCTTTGATTTGCAGGTGGGCTCTTTGGTTTTTCAAGAACGACAAAAGCAAAACATGGCAAGCCAACCTTCGTCTCATTTCTAAATTTGACACTGTGGAAGATTTCTGGGCGTAAGTGTATTATCGCTGCACACATGGCTGCGCTAAAAGCTGTATAATTACACCCGACTTATTCATGATCAGATTTGTTGCAGATCAGTTCGACCATTCGGAACGGGGAAATTAAATTTTAATGCTCGTAAATAACATTGTGGATTTAGTTTGTGTACCCGTTGTTCTCTAAACACTTGTGTCAGTTTATATTCTGTGAAACTGAAAATATTTAATTGATCAATTCTCTGTGTTTTGGTCTCAAAGGCAAAACACGTTGCTGCCGGTAGTTGATGTTTTTAGAAAGGCTGCTGATAGATTTTTTTTTTTTTCTTTCATTTGGCTGAATGTAAAACACGTTATTTATTTCCTCTTAGATTATACAACCACATTCAGCTGTCAAGTAACTTGATGTCTGGCTGTGACTACTCGCTGTTTAAGGTAAAAGTGCATGCAACTTTTTATAATGTTTGAATTATTTTGACAACTAATTAGTGTAGTTTGCTGTCATCTTGGTGTAAAAGAACAGCTGATTAATTACGTATCTTAACTACAATTATCTTAGTGTTGTGAGCTTTAAGCTTTTAAGTTTTTGTTCGGATGCAGGATGGAATCGAGCCCATGTGGGAGGATGAGAGGAACCGACGAGGCGGCCGCTGGCTCATAACTTTGTCAAAACAGCAGCGCAAAGCAGATCTGGACCGGTTCTGGTTGGAGACGGTGTGTGAAATCTGTTCTGACATTTATTTTACTGTTCCTTTATCTCTTAGTCTTTAAGGTCTTTTCACCGGGACATTTTTGATGCATCACAGCAGGAAAAGCACAAGTTCAAATAATAAAACTAATGATGGCTGAATTCCACGTAGCTGCTTCAATTTCAGGATCTTGGTTTTTTGTTCGCTCTACTTGAACAGAATGAAGTCATTGTTAAGTTTTTGGTAACACCTCTGCCTTTCCTACTGTGACAAGTGGAAAAAGATCCAGCAGCTACAAACTGCCACTGAAAAGTGAAAAATGTCTCCGTTATAACAAGACATTTTGTACCAATGTCTCTGTTTCCTGCAGCTCTTGTGTCTTGTGGGCGAAGCTTTTGACGATTACAGCGACGACGTGTGTGGAGCCGTCATTAACGTCCGCGCCAAAGGAGATAAAATAGCGATATGGACCACAGACTACGAAAACAAAGAGGCCATCACACACATAGGGTGAGCTGAGGATGTCACAGTTATTGTTGGGAAAAGTAACAAATGTCAATATAAAATCAGCAAAAAATCAATTTAAAACACTTGTAACTGTAGAAACCTTAGATTTGGGATATTAAAGTGATGGATGCCAACGAAAACTGTTGCAGGTATCACACCTGTGGAAAGTTTTCTACAACTTGATGATGTGATAGAGATAATGTTTGGTTTAATCGATCAGAGACGAGAGAATAACAATGTGTTATGTCATTACACACATTATTTTTCCATGTGTGCATGTTTACCTTCTGTTTTCTGTGTTTAGGCGCGTCTATAAAGAGAGATTAGGCGTTCCATCAAAAGTGATCATTGGATACCAGTCACACGCCGACACAGCCACAAAGAGCGGCTCCACAACCAAGAACAAGTTTGTCGCCTGAAAACCATTTACACAGAATCACCTGTTGTTTGTTGTTTGTTTGTTTGTTTTTGGTTGCCTGCACAGTTTTCTGTATTGTTTTTGTTTGTTTTTTTTCATGAATGATATCTTTCTACCAAGGAGATGAAATTGCTTCTCTTTTGTTTGCTGATTCGTTGCCACTTGACCAAAGCTTATGTTCACAGAGTAAAAAATGTAGCATTATCGTTTGAGAACGTCATGATGTTCGTGGTGGTGGGCTGAAGATAAGTAAAAGATGTTTTTCATTTGTTATTTCATTTTCAAGTGCAACTGCATATTCCCAGTGAATCTATAAACTGAACCTTTATTTTAGTGCTGTACATACCAATCAGTTTCATCAATTTAAAGCATTAATGTATGGATTTGTACTTTGTTGCACAGTCAGATATAATCTACACGTCAAGTTAAATCCACACCCTCTGAAAGTGAACAACATTTCAGTTGAAACGTTTTTTCCTTTAATTCATCCTGTTGGTAGGAAATCGGTGAATGCTTTGTGCATTTCGTCTGGTCGACGTACTTCAAAGTCACTTTAGAGCCAACGTTGCAAACATGAGGTCTGAGTTTGAACCCTTTAGTTTCTTGTCAAGCAGCTGCTACAAAAACGTGTTTAAAATTGAGATGTTCACCGTTCTGCAAAGTGGAAAATATATTTAGATGCTTGTGGTGCTTCACAACGAGCTGCTGAAAGATTTTGAAGTTGACATCTTTGCCACTCAAATAAATTACAAATTTCACACTGAAATGGACCAGGAAGCAGAGATAATCCTGCGGTGCTTCAGATGTATCACTTGAGCAAACGCAGTATAAAAATGTGAGCTGCTCATACCTGAGCTGTTTGGTGTACATACTCGGAAAGATGTCACGACAACAGCAGTTTGTACCACAGTGTGTAAAGATATTTTTCCAGATATAAACAGGGCTGTTGTTTGTATATGATTATTTTTGTCTTGTGAATCCACACGCTGTCAGCATGTGACTGAAGTGTCTTCTTACATTTCAATGTTTACTTTTTCGTCAGGTACAGGTTTTGATGATCTACTGCGTCGATTTAAAAATTTACATAGTATGATTATTTTCATTCCAGATTAAGTTTTGTATGTGACAAAAAAAAAAGTAACATTTATTTTGGAGGGATTGAACTGTGCCTTGAATGTAACGCCCGGCCGCGTATTTCTGAACAGTACATGTACAAAAGATGTGATGTAAATAAACATGTACAGTGGATTGTGTTCTTTCAAAAGAAGCACTTCTGTTTCATTGTGCACTCATGGCCTTGATCACTAAATCAGGATTTTTTCTCTCAGCGCACTGCTAGGGTCACCTGGACGCCTCATTTGTGTAATTATGCAATCAGTGAATCATGTGGTCGCTTAAAAATCACAGATACAGGTCAGAAGCTTCAATGTGACTGTGATCAGGAAGAGATATCGTAGCAGAGTGACTTTGGTAGAAGTCAACAACTAGAATGATACCCAAGTAAAAGTCTTAAAGTCTCTAGTATTTACTGTGCTTTAGTATGATAAGTAATCATAATTAAATGTAATGAAAATAAACATACAAGTACATGTTAATAAAAGCAGGAATATTATGAAGTTTATCCAGCACTTTAAAACATGGAGCTACAACAATCCTCATAGACGATGTCTTGAGTCTAAACTAAAGTACAAAAGTTGTTCTTTTTTCACTAAATTTCTGTTTGATATTGAATTTTCTTTAAGTTTCTCCATCCATCCACATCTTAACAGTCTACATCAACCCTCACACATGGTTTGATGCAACTAAAGAAATACTCAGATACTCCCTAAATCAATAACACCAATCAATCACAGTTTGAATACCGCAGACTGAGTGTCACTGTTGCACATGTGCATCCTCTTACAACCTCGACTCCAGCATGTCACAGAGCAAAAGTCGTCAAACTGGATTCACGCGTACGACAATGAGTTAGACATATTTCAGTGCGCCTCTGCGTCATCAGATCTGAATCCAATACAACACCTCTGGGATGTGTTAGAACCGGAGATTGGCAGCATGAATGTGCAGCTGACAATTCTGCAGAAATGATGTGATGCAATCGTGTCAACATGGAGCAGAATCTCAAAGGAAACATTTCCAACATCTGTGGAATCCATGCGGCAAAGAACTGAGTCTGTTCTGACAGCGATGGGACGCCCTACACAGCGTTAGTATGGCATTCCAGATAAAGTGCTCTGTGAGTGTACTTGGAAGGCTGTGTACATTAGCCACAACACTAATATACTACTCAACCTTTAAATTTAGCTGCATGAAAGCTCAATTTATCTGGATTAGTGAAACTGCTCAGCCATTGAGAATTTCTTAGAATTTATGTTGCTCTCTATCTCCCAACTTTGTAGTTTTTGCTGAAGTTGGATAACTTAAGGTTTGGTGAACTGTTCCTCTGAAATAATATGTTTTCATGGAATCATTAAGTCACATATTTGTGATTAGGTTTTTGTCGACAGTAACCATATCAAGGTAGATTAACAGATCTGTGTATTAGCTTCAGCTACACTTATTTATAGTTTTCACCTTTATAAGGCTCCACAAATTGCAATTGGACTTTAAGGGGCTTTATGTAATCTATCACATCTATTGACTGCTACTTGAGAGCAATAGCAACACAGTCCCTCATGTCTCTTTGAAATAAGCCTTCCTGTAATTGACACAATCAATCAAGACGTATCTTAACACTAGAGACAATTAAGAGGAAATTAGAAGAGATTCAGAGACACGTCTCACGAGATTGTAAGGTTAAGGGCTTTATCTCTCAAAGCCGAACACAGCAAATGACCTTTGTCTTTTTTTTTTTATGTTTCATTGTTAAGACCCTCAAACCTCTATGTGCCACTGTTGAACTGCTGAAAATAATGACTCACAGCAGACCTTAGAAATAATCTTCATTAGACGGAAGCAGAAACAGATATATTCACAGATGGTATTTCACGACGCCCTGACATCAAGACTCGAGGCGCCGGCAGTTTCACAGCTGAATTTTGCAACGGTTTGTGCTTCTCAGCTGCTGTGTAAGATGGTGGACTCGTTCCACAGCTCCCTGACACACTGAGCCTGATATGTCTTGAAATAATGATAGTACAAATGCCTTTGATGCATAAAAAAATCTTTAGCCTGACCTGAATCTTTAGCTAAAAGGTTGATTGAAGTTGTAATATCCTCAGTTGACTCTGACCTGGGTGGCAACGCCGCCAATCACGTCATATTTATCTTGAATCATTTTAACAGAGAGAGATGTTCCCCTGCAGGCTCTCACCATGAGTGTCCTATCAAATGGACTTTTCTGATTATCACGCAGGTGTCAGGAGATTTGTAGTTGTTCTTTAAACACACTCGTCTCATTTATATATTACCCATATAAAACATAATGCATAAACAAACTCCTTTCTTTTTTATTTATTTAACATTTCCCACAATAAACTTGATACAAGACATTTTTTCTGTTCATAGTTTTACAAACTGTCATGTCAGATCAGGTTTATTATCAAATGTACATTTGTTGAGCTGTTAACCTTATTTGACTTTCTTTTCACATTTTCTACGTTTTTATTCCTCCTCTGTTCAGTTTGAACACAAGTTCAAGTAAATTAACTTTCTGTGGGTACGGTCAGTCCTTCAGGCCTCTGATGATTTCAGATGTCCTCCTGGTGCAGGTCACAGAGATTATTTGCCCAATTACTGTATAAAAGAGTTAGTGTGTGTGTGTAGCAATTACAGCATGTGTCAGATTTAAATAGATGAGTACAAAATGTGCTAATTTAATTGTCTGATAATGTACTAATACCCTCTGATTGATACTTTTATTACTTTTTATATCACCAGCTACTATAAGTCTTACTTTTTCTTTACTCGTGCTGCCATTTTAAAGTCTTAAACACGATGATGACGCTGCCTGATCTGGCAGTGACATTCAGTATTGATTTATGCAAAACCGTACTTTCCTTCCCACACTCTTTTCCCCTTACTGATTATCACCTTTTAGTGGTAACAGCTGACACCTGAGGTGTGTGGATTTCATAACCCTGATGTCCTGACAGATGGAAGTGATAATATACACTCACACCTATAATTGACAGAGGTAATATACTATATAAGGGTGCTCCATTTCTCTATGGCTGCAATGGAAATGCACATGTGTACATGGGAAACGTGCAGATGTTTCAAAGCTCAAATGCTCCTCAAGCTCATATTTTACATTTGGGATTTTAGCCAGAGGAAGAGGAATTATTCAGATCTTTAACTAAAAGTAGCACGTCAATGTCAAAACACTGAAGCAAAAATTCTGTCTTAACAGTTTTTTAGAGTAAAATTGTATATAAATCAAATAAAAAAAGTCCCACAGACTGTTAAACTGTGAATTCAATTATGAGCAGCTTGTTAATACTGCAACTGGTCCTGGTAGAAAGTCTCGCCAACTGAATTAATCAGGTTCTAGTTCCTCAAAATTGGGCTTAAGCACAGCGCTGATAAATTAATTTGTCACTTTGCTCTTGTGTTTTCAGCTAATTCTACTGTTGAGAGGGATTTACACTGAGTGGGCTCAGGTTCACTGCCCATCTAATCAAAGAACACTTTGATTAGATGTCTGTTTCTGAGCATGTTCGCTGCTGCAGGGATCAAAGCCCATGTTCTCAAGCTTCTTGGGATATACAGCATGGGATTTCTTTTTCTTTCTTTTTCTTCTCCACATGCATGCTAAGTGAATTATGTGTATTATAACAGCTGACATGCATATCCTCAATGAAGCTCCAATGCTGTACTTACATCTTATTACAAAACCATGGGCATTAAGCTGCTATAGAAGTCTACAATCTAGTGGTTTCAGGCTTTCTACACATTTTGGCTGCAGGGATTCGCTCAGATTCAGCCACGAAGATGATACAACACCAGGAGCTGATGTTGGGAGATAAGGACCTGGATCACAGTGGCCATTCTGATTTCATCCTAAAGGGGTTGGATGCCTGAGGTCACAAATCTGTGCAGATCTCAACCACCAAAACCCTGAAAACCATCTCTTCATGCACTGTGATATTTTTTTTTACTAAAACAAAAGTATTTGTGCAGCTTCCACAAACATTTGATCTCATAATATCTGTTTATCTCTCTGTCACCTATCTCTCTATCTATGAAAAAGGTGATAGTGTTAGTGATTTTCTTTTATTTTCATAAACCGTCCACAAGGAGGCAGTGTAATTACACACTACAGTAACATCCTCCAATCTTTGAAACGCTTTGGGAGAGGAAATTGGGATTCCACTGACTGCCTCTCACTTGCACACGCTACGGAAAGAAGATATCTGTAAATAGCAGCTGGGTGTCTTATTTATTTATAAACCTCCCCCACGACCACCACAACGGAAGAAAAAAAAAAAATCACATTAATTCCTCCCTTTATTGCACTACTGCCAACTGTCAACCTCCTGCTCACCAGCTCCTCTGCAGCCCACAGAGGAGGGGGGTGAGGGATGGGGGGGAGTCATGGCGTTCACCTCCACTTGACTGATGTTTTTGTACCATCTCCCATGCACAAGTGCAGCAGTTATAAACCTGGTGACATGGCACTACTCTGGATGAGACTGCAGCATAAAAGGTTGCAGATAGTTCCTTCCATCAGCAGGAGGTGCCGGTTGCCCCTGTGTTCCGTGACAGACATGTCACTGAACTATCTCTCGTTCACAGTACCTCACCGCTGACTGCCTCTGAGGACTCTAAGCTCGACTCAGTAGGTCGGTTATTATCTACGGCGCTGCTGACAGTGTCCTAGAGTCAGTAATAATCTTGTCATCTTTCTGTCTGAGCCAGAGGAAGGAATCCACTCATTTGCCAAGTTTCATATTGGGGAGGAGACACAAACAAGTTCACTCTACACCTGAGACTTTTTAAATCAGTGGAACATGCTAAATGGATTATTGATGTGATTCTGATTATGTTTAAATGATAATTAAAGTTTTCAAGCTGCTTAGCAATCCACTGAACCATGTTTTGTTAATGCAACATCTGGATCATAACATCTGGTGACCTTTGGTTACATGTGGCTGTAAAAATCCCAAACAAAATTTTTGACTTTTTGGTTTTTTTTTTTTTTTTTTTTTTTACATGTCAGCAAACTGAAAACATAAGCAGATTTTTTCCAAATCTTCTGCTTTAAGTTATGACATTTACAAAACTATTTTAATATTCAGGATTTTAATTGGGCACAAATTCTCTTATTAGTTTGCATGTGGAGATCCTCATTAAATCTTCAGCATCGTTTACCTGAGACAGTGTTTGTCATATTTTGACATTTGTGGCAGATTAGCTGAGCAGTAAATAACACGTGGGATTGTGATGCACAATAACTGAAAGAGAAGCTAAAAAGTCAAGTTAATTGGTATTTTTTTCACATTTGAGGCAACAAAAAGTATTTGGCATTGGTTGGCAGGGTTTTGTTACACCTGTGTCATTTTTTTAGGTAAATTTGATATAAATTGCTTCTTGTTTCTTGTTTGTCTCCTGTCTGAATCTGTCCTGATGCACTTTGTTCTGTAAACCACTTTATGACAAACTTGTTTGATAGACAGGACTTTGTCAATAAATTTAACTTTCTTCTTCTTGACTCAGTGGAAATGGAAAGGCTGTGAGGCTAAAAGCAGCCTACGCTGGGATGTGCAGCTCATATTTACTCTTCGTAATTACTTCAAACAGAGCTACATTCAAGTATGCAGTAGGCATTTCACTACCTAAACAAAGCTCAACTTGAAGAAGTGCTGTCAACGTTGTCCACATCTAATGCACCAGGATGTTGGTTGGAGTGTTGATCAATGTCATGCTTCGCTGTTACTTTCACCAGAGAGGAACCGTAAGAGCTTGTTAGTTCTTTGCAAATCAGCAGTTCATCAAAGACCTTGAATATTTTTTAATCACAAGTAAACTTCAGTGTTAAAAAAGGGTAATTACATACATGTTGTCTCCCTGATTTCTTGCCCCCTCATCTACAAACCGACAGTCATTAATGTGCCTCTGTAATCCAGAACCAGAGGGATGTAAAGAAGCTTGACTGTTCTCTGCACCAACAAAGATGGACTATATCTGTGGCTGCAAAATGACATTGTTCAATGAAGTGAGCAGCCGTTGTAAGTTAATTGATTTAGTGGTTCACTGGGTTGTAGTGAGAGAGCACAGTATGCTTCTCCTCAGTGGACTCCTCTCGACAACGGTGATGAAATCTGAAATCTCCAACGCTAATTACACTGTTGTCACGGACAAAAAAAAAAAAAAAGCAGCTGAAGTTAGAGTTTAGTTGTTGTTGTTGCTCTTGAGCTTTCACTTGAGAAGATATTAGTTCAAATCATTATCGGGTTTTAGTTTCATTTTCCTCCTCAATCCTCCACAGGATTGAAACTCAAAACTAGCAGCAGAATTATGAACTGTAAGATTCAGTGTTACTTTTCATTCTGTATATTTTAAAACTTTTATATCAACAAGATGTTTATGTTTGGAAAAACCTATGTATGTTTTATTATTAATCATATACTTCCCCAGTGGCATCAGTTTAAAAATGCAGAGACAAGTAGCATCACGCTTCAACCTACACTGTGACAGGGATGAAAATCACACACTGGTGAAGTGCAAAGTGAAGAGGCTGAATCATTTGTTTCAATTACAAAAAGTAGAAGACATAAGATCCTTTAATAAATAGTAGAAATAAGTTGCTAAATATAATAAATAAGGTGGCTGTGTGTGTGTGTGTGTGTGTGTGGATGTTAAATGTATTTTTGTTGGTTAAAATATTTATTTTATTTGTATGGAAATGTTGTAAAAATATGTTATTTAATGTTTTGAAACAAAAAGACTTTGGACGTATATTTTCTGTCACATCCTGGTATGGACCAGGAGGTCAGAGGGGACAGGAAGGACTGAGAGTCAGGCCGCACGTGGCGAAACAGAACGAGAGAACAGCGTGTTTTCCGGGAATAGCACGAGACGTATCCATCACCGGTGTTTTGTAAAGTTGATCCTGGAGTTTTCTCCGTGTGAAAACACTTTTATCCGAATGAGACCAGCTGCTCTTGGACTGAGCTACCAGGCTAGCGGGTTGTGGAGCCACCGCAGCCCGACAACCAGTCGGTTTTCCCGGTGGATGAATCTCTTCTCCCCGTCATCATTCTTCTGAGGTCCGCAGAAACCCACATGGTGGTCCAGGTAGCATTTATGTTTTTATTTTGAAGTTATAGCCGCCCAGATACGGAGGATTGTGGCTGTGGCATTTTTGGATTCGTTTTGTCTCAGATGAATCAGGGTGGAGGTGTTTGGTTTAACTGGTTTATCACACTACTTTAGTAAAGTAAAGATAAGCAAGGTTGGCTGTGGGGATTTTTATTTTACTCTTTTTTGGAGCAGTTATGTCTCTGTCTATGTTTTGGACTTCCAGAATTGGTTTTAGCTCAGTTTGACTCCCACTGACCTCTAATTTGAGCCATATTGGGGCCATACATCCTAATGAAACCAAAATTGGGTCAAATTTGGCCCATAATGACATTGCTATCTGGGCAGCTTTATATTAAGTATTTAGGTTGAACATTGTTGTATAAAGGTTTGAAGATAAAGACAGTTAAAGGTTCAAGGTTTTTATTTGTCACTTGCACAGAAAAACAGTGAAATGAGGAGGGGTCACTGTCACTGTCTCATAATTAGAAACTAATTAATTTTCCTAAACAAAAATCTGCAGACAATAATGGAAGCATGAAATTACACACACACACACACACACACACACACACACACACACACACACACACACACAGATCACTGATAGACATGCCCAGCCTGCCAGAAAGTGCTGGCAGATCCAGATGTGACAGAAGTCTCAGAGTCAGCTGCTGATTTCACTTTGGCTTCACCCAAAAGAGATGCTGCAGGTGCTTTGGCCATTGGCTTTTCCCACTTTGACCAAGGTGAGATCAGCAGCTGATGTCGAGACCCCTGTCACATCTGGATCTGCCAACAGCTGATGGCAGACTAGACATGTGTATCAGTGATCTGAGTGTGGAGCAGTGGCTCGGCCAACAGCTTATTCTTCGTGGTTGTTGGTCACTGAAGCACTGCTGGTGATATAAATCTGGGGATGGCCAGAGTCTGAATCCAGAATCATTATGTACCTTAAATACTTTGTACACATTTCCTGTATTTTCTTATTTTATATCTGCATAAAGAAAGTGAGAGATAAATATTTATGGTCTTAACAGCACTGCTAAAACACAGCATGTGAGGTGCCTATAACTTTTACACACTGTTATATATTAGTTCATAGTTCACTGCTTCATGACAGATTTTATTTTTCAAAACAAAGAACCGACGGTAGTTTCTGCTCAGTAAAGTCAGATGACTTGAGTTGAGTTTTGGAAACACAATTAAACTTCTGTTTGGCTTCTGCATTTTGTCTTTAACATGTGAATGTAGGGTTTGTTCACCAGCTGAGGAGCCACTGGTAACAAGTGTCCTTCAATACAACAGTTGGTAATAAACAGTTACAAAATCTGATTAGTTTCTCTGAGGGAATGAATGAAACTATTCAAAACTGGAACAAAGAAAAAAAATAGTCAGAAAACAAACATTCTCAGATTTTTATTATACAAAGAAAAAAATAGTAAACACAGTCACTTCCATATTTCGAGTGATGTTTTCATCCATGCAGATTTGTCCTTGAGTGAGACAGTGAACTCTTACCTGCTCCTGGCTGCTCGGTGCTTTGACCCATCTGGTGAAATGGCAGCGTCGATGTGTGCAACATAGTGAGCAAGTTGCTTAAAATAGGAAAAAAAAAAAAAAACACTCATTCCCCTTCGTCAGTTTTAATACACATGTTCAGTTTTGGGCATGAAAGACCCCCTGGCAGTTACTTAGTTAAATGAGCTCCCCCTCATGTCGGTTCAGTAATCAGTGGTGTCGCTGCTCCAGAATTTGGTCTATGTTGGATCTTTTCCCCAAAGCTTGTGGTGTCATCCATCTCTGAGCCTGCCGTGCTGGACAAGTTGGGCTTTTTTTTTTTTTTTTTTGACCCAGTTTTCAAAAGAAAAATAATGATAATACTGCAACAAATTTACATCAGGAAATACTCAGGCAGGATGAGCTGCTGAAATATGTGTCTTATGCAGAGTTTGATCTTGACTCCGAGGTCAGCTTGTCATGCGTAAATGGTGTTTCCCTGGCAACATATTCCATATGAGAAATGCTGATGAACGCAGCGGAGTGAGTGGAGTGGAGATCTCTATCGAGAAAATCGTTCACTGCTGCTGCAGGAGCGTATGATGATGATCTTCAAGGACCAATATTTTAGAATTTAAGACACACTTGGTGCATGATGTATTAAAATTAAGGATGTACATATAGTGAAGTGTAAATATAGTTCACAAGACATTTCACCAGAGAGCTAGTGAGCAGCAGGGACAACAAACTGACCAACTGTTCGCTGAAACAGGTTAAGACACAAATTGACACTTTGACAAATAAAAGGTTCAAACCTGTGACCTTTTTCTTTTGGACAGAAACGTTTCTCTGGACACACTGTTGCCAGGTAACATTTACAAAAAGTCTCATTAAAAAAAGAAAGAAAGAAAGAAAGAAAGAAAGAAAGTCTTTTCTTGGAAATATTGTGTTTGAACAAGGCAGTGTCTGGTCACGCAACACTGACTCTTCCACCTTCTGCACCAAAAAATATTCAGGCCACATAAGATATTGATATGCCATTACTTTTTTTTCTCCTGATGGATAATGAAGGCGCAGAATTGTTTAGAAAAACAAGCTGCTACTTGTTTAGTCGTCCTGATCTTCGGACGGAGGTTAATGCAACAAAATCCTGGGTGTTGGACATTTGTAACTATACAAAACTGTCTGTAATCCAAGTCTCTGGTGTTTAGGGAAGCATGTGTTTGTGTGTATGTGTGTGTATCGATTTGTTAGCTGTGTAATCCTCGATTGTGACAATGGTCAGTGAGATTAGGAGCTAGAGCCACAGTGTCGGCCCTTTTAGGTGGGTAAAAGCGTGTTAATTGCCCTTGACTGTTGAAAGTAAATTAATTATTGATCGCTCTCTCGACTCCTCTTCTGTACTTACATACCCTTACAAATCCTTTTATCTCCAGCTCGGAGTACGAACATTTCCTCTTTTCCCATCATTATGCAGGCTGGCGATCAGGAGGACCAGTAGCCAACCCCTTGAACCAAAGCCTTCCTGCTTGTAGCAGCGAAAAGGTCTGTCAGGAAAATCACACCTCTAAAGATGCTTTGCTTTTGCCTGTGATCTCTCGCACACCTCCTCTCTCTTTCTACTCCCTCCTCTCTAATTTTCTAATGGTTCCTTCTTCTTCTCGCTACCTCCTGCCTCCTCTCACTCGCATACATCCACACGTATGCACATTCACTTACTACGCACACGTGTTCTTTTGCCCCCGCACCCGCAGCTGTTACAAATAAATAAAGAGAGCGGATGAATAAAAACCGAGGCTGAGGTCTAAAGGCTGTGTCGTAAATTGATGACAGTGAATCTAAAGGCGTAGAAGCAGTACAGACAACAGCATCATTATTCTGCTTATTGATTTTCTCCCACTGCTGCTAAAAGGAAAAAACACCTTGTATTTGAAATGAGATATAAACAAAAACCAACATGATATAAATACATATATTTTTTTGTAGAGGCGTATGTCAAAACCCATTAGATTGAAACTGCAGCTTGAAAAAAAAAAAAAGGCTTGTGTGTGGTAGCTATGGTTACATAACCTTGATATGTATATGTGTTTTCCCTTTACTGCAAAAATCCCATTTGATGTATTTGCCATTTGCCGTTTATTATAGTTGTATATTTTATTGAACATCAAAGTGAAAACCAGCAGTGCTGTAATTTGTCTATGGTTAGACAGTAAGTGCACTGTCTGATAGGTCTTATATCACAGAATGTATGTCACACATATTATGTGTGTGTGTGTGTATGTGTGTGTGTGTGTGTATATATATATTCTCATATTAATTTGTTCTTTGGGTTTTTGTTTGTGTTAAATTTACATTTAGTCGTTGGATAGATGCTTTGATCCAAACAGAGCTGCCAGTGGAATTGAACCACCAACCTTATTAGTTGATGACAGAACGGCCCTTACATGGTGCTTGCACAGGTCTTGAAAGTCTTCAACAAGATGGAGTTTTAAAACACTGTTTTCCAGACCTTGAAAAGTCTGGAATTTTGTGTGAAAGTCTTAATAAAGTATAGAAAAAAGTTTCTCTCATAGTCAAATTTCAGAGTATGCTCAAAGGCACATAATCTTGTAAAATAATACATGCATTAAAAAAGCATATCAACCTAAACCAACCTTGCTGATATCCAGTCAAAGCTTGTGCAAAAAAATTGGCTCCTTAGTTTCCTGCACAAGGATCAATGAAACCTGCTCACAACATCTTCTGGCTCCTCTGCTGTTTGTTTTTGAGTGGACACAGTCACACATGTAGCCCAGTTCTGTCGGCAGAAATGTGTTGTCGCGTGTTCTCAAACTTATGACTTCAACACCCGGTGTTTAAAAATTGTATTTCACCCTGACCCTAAGTCCAACAGTTGCAAATTTTGTACTAAAAACATGGACATTGTCAGGATGGGAGAGGCAGCACTGGTGAAGCCATCTCCAAAGCAAGAAACACTCAAGTCTGGTGGTGGAGCACTGAGATCAACGCCAGAATGAATTAAGCATTTATTCATTCATACTTTTACTAAAATGATCTTTTCTACTAAACACAACAAGTAGAATCTCAACCAAAAAAATAAGCAAGTATGCAAGTATAAAAGTACGTAAAAACAAGGTCTTGGGGAAAACAATATTGGTTTTGAAAAAGTCTGGAATTTTTATTTGGAAAAAGAGCATCCTGCCTTAGGTTGGATGAAACAGGATTTGTGCAGTTATAAGTTACATAAAAAACAGTTCAGCTCCATCATAACGACAACAACCGTCCCCGTGTTAGAAAACCACCAGATGTTCTGAAACTCACTGGGTTTATCCTTCAGGTTACACTTAATCTTTTTACTTAGTAAACATGATGCTAATTCTAATTCTAGCCAGTTGAGGTTGTTTGTTTTTCCTTTGCATCACTGAACATTTGTTGGCTGTGATAAGAGCAGTTCTGATACATTTGATTTTTGCTTTTACTGAGAAATCTTATGTATCAGCCAGTGAGAGAAACTGTTACAGGAGGAAATTGTTCATAAAACCACAACATATAAGTGAAATGTTAATCAGTGAAGTTTACATGAGCTCACAGACCGAAGAGCAGCACTGATGTTCTTGTCTAACTCAAAATAAAACAACACAAATATCTGCGTTTACCAAAATGCTGCACTGCTCCTTCTCTGCAGCCATTAACCCCCAGGACCCTCCAGGAGTTTATGATGTTTTGACACAAATTCAACCAATCCTCTATTATTCTGCATGACTTTGCAATTCTGACCAATCACTGCAACTTTTCTGCAATTTTTGACCAATCATCACGATGAAACGTTGTGAAACGTTGATCCATACGTCAGTGAACTCACTTCCTTGTTTCTTTTAGGAGACTCAGGAAACATGTGAGATTAAAAAAAAAAGTCCCATTTACTTTCCAACATCACTGCTAAGGACCAAGAGAAGCAGTATTCGAGCAGAGTTCATGAAGGAAAGACGAGGAAAACTATTTTATATTGTTGTGGAGCAACAAGTCATCTGTTGAAAAACAGACGGAGAATGAAAATACAGGGAGGACGTTAGACCAGACACATCACTCTAACACACCGGTTTCATCCTCTCAGTTTTAATTTAATGATAAATTTAAGCCTTTATGATTATACTGTTATTCAACTTTGACTTGTTCCTCCAACTTTATTGTACCAAAATGCCTGATAACACCACAACTGCAGTTTTTCAGAAAAGCCGACACAAAATCAGACAAATTTGGCCTCAACATCTCAAAAAAGGCCTAAAATCCTGGGGCAGCTGATTATAGTCTCAACTATTTAATATGTGTGTTAAACATAATGGTTAGTTACACATGGTTACCATAGTAAACACGTCATTAAACTTATATAACAATGTAGTTTAGTTTGTAAACTCTACTTGTTTAGGTTGAAGAACTTCATCATCTCGGGTACAACCATAAAACAGTTCATTTTGTTGACAACATTGACTATTAACAAACCTAACTTCTTTCTTTTCTCTCTTCATAATTATTAGATGGTCATTTATTTGTATTTTTAGTTTTGATCTTTTATGACGGATGTTGAGTTTGAGACTTTGTTTCTTGGCAGAAAACACATGTACCTGTATTTGTGTATTTGCTCGGGGCAAAGTTTTTTGTTGTTATGAATATTTATTGTCAGAGACCAGAGAGTCAGCGGTTGTTGCTGTAGAAGAAATACCTCCGTGTTATGTCATGTGGTGTATGTGTGACTGGAGGAACGGCAGAAATACACCACAAACAATAAAATGGCCTCAGACTGGTGATGTAGCGGCTGTAGCATTGCTCCAACATTATAAGTGAGGCCGGTGTCGTATCTGCCTCTGGTTTTGATAGTCGAGTGCTGCACGTTCCTGCGCCAACGACACAAATGAAAATTCAGTTCACATTCGTTGCTCTTGAGCTGTTCTTATTCAGACGTCTTTATCATCGAAGGTCCTTGAATCCTCCCGTAGCATCTCTACTATGATAATTGAAAGAGAGATTTAGGCAGATCTGAGGCCTCTGTGTGTCCTCTGTGTGGGCAGGGAGGTGTTCATCTCTTTGAGGCTTGGATCTTTGTGGCGATCTAATCTCTTGCGTTTAGGTTTTTTGGTCAGTTGAATTATATCCTCTCACTTTCTGAATAAGAAAGCAATTTCTTTTTTTGGGCTGAGGTTTATGCAGTGAACCATTTCAGTGACTGGACTTGAAAAAAGTAAGGCAGAAAGTTATGTATGTAATGACCACATTACTTCTACTTCACTTTTTTCATATCAAGTTAAATTTATCTTAATTGCTTTCAGAAAATAGGTGTGAACAAAGTACAGAAAATGGATAAAATCAAGAGAAGAATTGAAATGAAGAATGCACAAAATCATAAACCAGACATCAGGGGAAGGTAGGCCACTAAAGTTTATCGACCCGTTGAAGACACAAAGATTACAGCAGAGCCGTAATTACAGCTGTCACCTTTTGGACTGAAGAGGATAATTAATATGAATTCTCCAGCTCTCTCAGATAAATTGCAAAAAAATCTACAATGCAGATAAAGTGAAGGAGAATATTGAGGTTTGAAGGTAACAACCACTCAAGCATAAAAAACACAATTCAATTATACAGAGGACACAGATGTTTTCAGTGTAATGATTTTTTATTTAATCCATACATGAAACATAGAAGAGAAAGAATCATATCTTACTTGCTCATATTCAATTATATCTATCTCCTGAATGTTGTTTTCCCAGTGAAGTTTGTCTGTGTGAAGGGTTTCCTCTGTCATTCGTACCTTCATACTTTTCCATTACATGACCCATGAATGATTCAGAAGCCACTGTGTTTGTTGCAAATAGTCATTCATTTTTTATAGCAGCTTTATCTTGAAAACCCTCTCCTGTCCTGAACCACCCTGCTGGATCACGGTTGGATTTTCATCACTGCTAGATGAAGTGCCACACTGGCATTTTTTTTTCTGACCTGCCCAGGCGCATGAATTCATAAATTGTGGATGTGGCGCTGATGGACTCCCTTGTTTTCGGTGATGACATTTCCATACATGGCTCGCTGTGGAAAATGTCATTTTGGCTCACAAGCGTCACGCCGTTGCCTCTTATGGTAAATGTGATGTGTAAGTGTTTCCAAATAGCACAAAAAAAAATCACCCAACCATTTTCATACATTCAGACTGATTTGCATGTCTTTCATCCAGAGCCCACGTGGTTTTTTTTGCCCTAGCCACAAAGCAAATGCCTTTCAGTGGGAAGACAAATGCATGTGCAGCACTAATTTACTGTGCGTGGTTATATGGTTATATGCTCTTAGGTGTTTGAGTCAACCTCATTTCAAGTCACTTCCTGTATAGCTGCTGTGGGTAAGTAGCTATTTACCCAATGAGCAAAATATCAAATGATATAAATGCCTTATGTAAGAGATCCTGTGTTAGAGAGGAAAAACAGCGGAGTTGATCCTCAAACCCAGAGCTATTAGTCAAGGTATAATACAACCACACATCAACTTTTCATAGCTGCGGCTTATCACAAAATACCCACTGTACTGAATCTACTATTTATATTGTGATGTAATTGAATTTTGACCTCTGGAATAGATACTGAGCTGCAAGTGGTAAGAGGTGGGACCTGCTGCAGTGAGGCTATCCAAAAATCTCTCTTGAGGCAGAAAATAAAAAAAGAGCCAGTCATGTTTCTGAGGCTGTGTGTCCCTGACTTCTCTCCAGCCTTCAGGGGACACCTTCCTTTTTCCTCAACTTTTTCTTTGCTTCATGGTGGTGGCACAGTCTCTGCAGCTGTGCCAGGTGAGAGTGGCAGCTTCATTTGAGTTAATGTTTCACTTCTTCTCGACGTTCAAACAGTATGTACTGTATCTTGTCCTTTCTTCACCCCATCCTCATTCACTTCTCTCCTCTCATCCTTTTCTTTTCCCCGTCTTTCTTTTCCCTCTACATCTCAAGATTAATAATGCAGCATAACTGATCCCTCCTTATTTTATCTTCACCAGATAGTGCTCAGCCAGCACAAGCTAATTTTAGAGGATGACACTGCTGAGTGCTTGCGATAAGCAGATCACAATGAGTGGGACATTATTTTCTCTCTCTGTCTCTCAGGTTCCAGGTCTTTCTCAGGTGGAAATCATTGTAAACACACTGTGCTCCAGATCTCGTAGATCTCACAAATTGCACAACATACTTTTGCATCATTACGCTAAAGTTTTAAAGAGAGCGTGTGGCATACATCTTGTGACTATTTCCTTTCTTGTTGCCTAAAGGTGTAGATGTAAAGCTGCTATAGGGTATTACAGAAATAGCACTTAAGGTTTTGAGGCTCTGCACTTAATTAGAACAAATACAGCTATTTACTTTTGAAAGAACAGACTGTAATAGTGGATTACAGCTGAAAATGAGATGGGGGGGGGCATTGTCTCTGAGAAAATCATTGATGTTGCAAATTCAAAGCACATTATGTGCCTTTTTCTAGGGGTAACAATTGCCTTAAGAGATGTATTTTTAGCAATTAACAAGGAGGTTGTGTCGATAACGGCAGGGGGCCCCAGATCCTCGCTCGGTGTTGCTTTCTAACTGTTTTGCATTCAACGCCTGGAGCCCATGTTGCAAGTTTTTATTATACAAAATGTATTATTAATTTCCAAGCCTTCAAAAATATTGACCTCAGTATTTGTCTAACCTAATCATGTTTATTTTATCTTGCCCATAGCGTGTAAATCATGCTAAATCAGCTTTAATTACACTGGAGTGGAGTTAGTCTACAATTGAGGTAGAAGAGATTAGATTCAAGGACAGGATTATTTTATTGCTATCACTGAATTTTTTTGTTGCCTCCTGCTGTGTGTGTGTGTGTGTGTGTGTGTGTGTGTGTGTATTGCCGCACTGACATGTGAGCATTTGTGCATGTGTGATCTTATCTGACGAGGAGATAATTGGAATTTATAGGAGGTAACAGATAACACGTGCTGTACATCCAGCTAAACTGACAACAGCAGGAGCAGCAATATATATCCTATCATGGCTGTTCATTTTCAGCGAGTGGTTTAAAATGGGAAGCCAGTGGCTCGATGATACAGTGGAATCTGTCTGACAGTCTGAAGCTGCTGCATCTGGGATTTCCTCTGTTTTTAATCCTGGTAAACCAAATGCCTTGAGCGTGGGTGGTACTTGTTTGTAACCTGGGGATTTTTACCAAACGCAGCAACACATTATCTCTTATACAGTCCTGTAAGGTCCCGGAGGCCATTTAAGCAGTTGTTATCTGTTCTCCTCTGCCACCGGTTTGAGTTCCTGTAACCTTCTTCCACACTCTTAGCCATTGCACTGATTACAGAACAGAAAATGTTCAATTACTGTAAAGCAGCACTTTGAAATTCAGAGCCAAAATAAAAGAGAAGAGAGGAGGTACAAAGGCCTTCTCACGCCCACGTTTATAATGCTGAACTTTGAAATAAAACCATTAATTCAGTGGATTCACTGTAATCAGAGAATTGTCTGCACATGTCCAGGCCTTCACATAAGAAGTAAGATTTATTTTTCAAGCTTCCTAAGTTACAATATCCAAGCTAGTGTGGCATCAAAGCTGTATTGACTGGACGGCACCGTTCATTTTCATTGTCTGTCGTGGCCGTAACGGCCATGATCGTTGTCTCCAATGGTCTGCAATCATGTGAGCGTTGTACTCATCCCCTCGTGCAGCTCAGGTTTGCTCCTCATGCTGTGGGTTGAGTCATCGGTGTCACAAGTCTGCTGCGGATATCAGTCAAGCCACAGCTCTCCCCCTCACCACGGTTTGGAGAAACCTACACTGCTGTTCTCTGGTTTCTTGGCAGATAATTGGACCAGTCAGCGCAGCATGATGCCCGTCTAGTATAAGTCCTCAGCCTCCGAGCCGACTGCTGTTGTGTCTTCTTTACAGCTGCCGCTGCTACTACGACCACTATTACCTTTGTTACCGTTACTTTTGTGTTACTTTGGGTGGTGATCAGAATTATGGTTATTTTTCTTGTTTGTTAGTTTGCTTTATTTTGTTTCAACTTTCTTTGGTGTGTTGTGTGTTTTGTTTGGTTTATTTCTTTAGATTATTTTGTGAATTCACTATTTCATTCATTTGTAAATTTTTTTCCGTGGACTTATTCAGATTTTTTTTTTTTTTTTTTTTTTTTTTCGTTACTAGTACAGAGTCTGGTGTTGGTGTGCGGTTGCGCTACACCCTCCAGTTACCTATACTAACTGTTGATGTGTCGTCTGCAGGGCAGGAGCTGTGGGGCGGAGAGCGGCTGCTTCCCTGGTGGTGGTTTCCTGTTATTGATCCTCCTCTGTACAGCACTCGGGTGTGGTAATCACAGTGGTGTACATCAGGATCCTTTCCCTGTTTCCCTAAATTTCCTCAGCTTTGGTAAGTCCCCAGTCCTGGCTTAGGTAGTTGGCCATAGTGTGGGTAACTGCAACATAATTGTGGGGTTGTAAATGTTAATGAATGGTGGATATGTCTTTAATTGAATTGTGTAAATACAAAGATTTGTGTGTTTTTAGAATCATGTCTCCAGTCTAGTACTTTCAGTCTGGTGTGAGCTCTAAAGAGACATGAATTGTGTTTATTTCCTCAGGGTAAAATTCCCTGAGGTGGTGTTGTCCTCTCTCTCCACCCTCCACTATACTAGCATTAGCATTAGCATTAGCTTTTTCTCTTCATTGGCCACACAGACAGAATAATCTGTAAAAATGTAAATGTAAAAACAAAAAAGGCTAAAATAAAACTTAAGGTGTTGTGACTGGTGCTGCCACAGTCCTGGCTCTTAAACAGGAAACGGTTATTATTGTAGGGCTCCGCCAAAATAAAATATTTCTCTTGCAGTCCCTATTTTCAGAGGATTCATAGATAAATTTGTATCGTCATGACAGAATGTAACAATGTATTCAAATTTGTGCTTTTAAAAATAAGTCTTTGTGTCATAGAAGTTCAAATGTTGGTTGAGACATTGTGTGGTCGGTTTTCTTCAACTTATCTCATTCGATCTATCTCCTCATTTCATTGATGAAGTCCGGACAAGGAGCATTTTCAAAACATGTGAACAAACAGTGGTTTTAGTCTTTACATGATGAGATGTATCGTTGATGTAATGACAGAATCTCTGTTAGGTTGGTGTGCAGAGATTCTTGTTGTATTGAAATGAATGTTTGACAAATGAGTTTCCCTTAAAGACATATGATACATTATTAGCATTTTATTATAACTAATGATGTGAGTGATCAGGATTATCTAGAGAAGATAAATCATTTCCCTTCACTTCATTTACACAATGACAATGTTTTATGGCTCTTTGCTGGACATTAGACCTGGGTCAGAGATTATAGTTAGAGTTGATTTTAAAGGGATGTTTTCAACTTGAGCTGTCTTTTCACAGCTTTTTGTAACCCTGACAAGGGATTTTTTTTTGGTGAAAATTTCATCACCCACTTGTCAAAGGAGCCTCAACATACTGTAACTCTGTTGAAAGGGCCAACGCAAATTCCCAAAAGGTGATTAAAGCACAACCCAATCCAGCGTATATTCTTAATTACTTGTACAATGACAGGCAACTATGATGAAAGTGGCTGATACAGCATGTATATTGTATTAACAGTGAGGCGAAAAGTCCCTTTCTCAACGTCTATACTGCATTAATACTGAAATGATAACAAAGGTAAAGGTCCCACGCAGTACATCTATCTTACATTAGTCTTGCCTGCGTCTATGTAACCTGTTCTTTAAAAACTGTGATAAAGTGCAGTTAAAGACTTGCAGTATATTGCGACAGTGACCTCATATCTCAAACAACTGGGTGCTCAGCTATTCCTTTTGCTGCCTTACGACAGCTCAAAAAAAAAAAAAAAAAAAAGCACATTTGAATTTTTTGACCGTTTCTTCTAAGGGCAGAGAAACACTATTAAAAGTGGTGGTGTGGCGTGAAAAATGGTTTGTGTGACAGAGAGGGGCCTTGGCCAGCTTTATCAGGCTGGCTATGAGACAGACTAATAAACATATAATACTAGTAAGAGAGACAGTGTGAATGCGCAGACCACTCTATCATTCTTAGCTCTTGGCAGCGTGTGCAACCACGGCTGTCTTAAGGCTTTATCCTGGACGTTGTCTACACAAGACTAATGTCCTCCAAACTGTACTGACAGACAATTCAGGTAGCGAGTGTTGAGGTGCACAGACGCACACCAGTCTTCCCTCTGTTTGGGGATTTCTATCTGCATTCAAGACTGTGCTTCACTGTGCCCATTAAAAGATAAAGGAAACACATGGACTAGCTTAATTGAAAAGGGAGAAAAATCATATTTAGTTAAAGTAGCATGTGTTGAAGTGTTTCCAAAATGAATTGCTTCTATTTCAATGACCACCTTTTTCAAGATGTTCCTGATGAGACTGGTTAATATAAAAAATGATGGCCGTGAGCGTGCATAATGCGTGTCTGTGTGAAGGCATTCATCTATGACTGTGAGCCACTGGAATACGGTTAACGTGATGAAAGAAATTACTGTTTTTGCAGCTTTATTTTTACCGTCTTACTTTACAAATACCACACTCAGAAGCGGTTAACAACCCAGTGTTTAATTTAAAACGTCCATGATCAGTCTTGTCTTGTTTTACATTCTTTGAAGCAGATGACTCATACTCATCTTCATGCAGGTGTTGCATTCACATTAATGTGCTGGACCAAACACATGGATGGCTCATTTCATTAATTATTTCACAAGTCCTTTGATGAATTTCATCCCGGTTCACATGTGTTTATCTCTTGGTACATTGCTCAAATGCAGAGCTTGCTTTAATGCATGACTTATAGTTGATGTAGAGGATGTTTGTTCTGTTATGCAGTATGTATACTATCGCTGCCTGTACTAATGAGTTCAAATGTGTTATGATGAAGTGTTATTTACTTTTCAGATGTTAACTTCCCTGCTCTGCATCAGTGAAGGATTCTCAGTGTTTCCTGTTTTGTCTTTTGACTCTCCCTGGAGAGCACATGTGAGCTTGTTGCATTCATGCCAGAGGAGAACAGTAGGAAAATCAATGTTTTTCCAAAGCAAAGGTCAGGACATTGACTCAAAACATCTCATCCGCCAAACATTGTGAATACAATTTTCAAACACTATAATATAATTTAGGCAGATGTATCTCTGAACCGGTGTCATTTGATTTCTTTACATTTATTTCATTTAATCAAAGGTATTCTCTCTATCTCTCTGGACAAAAAGCAGCATCAGAGACCAGTGAAGGATGAAAAGGTCGTGCCAGCTCTCTTTTCAACACTGAGAGGCAGCCCACTGTCCAGACCTCTAGAGCTGCTTGAACAGGGCTAAGCCTCAGAGCAGATCATGCCAACTACTAAAATTCAGAGCCACACAGCAGTCGAAACAAAGGTGCCCTCCACCTGAACTCAGACACATCTTTATTTATTTATTTCTGCAGAATATAGGTTGTTATCTGATTTTTTTACAAGACTGCGACTACTCTGTATAAATCTGTCTATGCTGTAAAAAGACAGAGGAAAGTTTTTACCAACTGAGGGACATATTGTGAAGCCTGTACAGTCCTAATAATGTTAAATAAAATGCTGCTTTAGCTGAGGGTTTAGATGAAGCTGAGCAAGCTTTTGATTGAAAGATAAATTGAGAATGCTGACTGCTCATTTGTTCCCCTGACTATGGTCTAATGATACCCTCCAGCTCTTCATTTTGTCACAGTGTTATTCTAATATATATATATGTAGATATAGATAGATATATCGTTTGAAAAGAGGTCAAAAGAACAAAAGATGAAATCTCTACACAGTGAGTGAAATAGCTCAATAGTGTGGGTTTAATATCATCACCATCTTTCAATAATATTGGCCTTTTGACTGGATGAACACCAATTGGTCCTTGTAATAAGGTTCCAGATCCAGAGTCGGCATTAAAAGATTTTACGGTGCAGGTTCATCAGCAATCCCATCACAGCTCGATCAAGCATTATGTCTGGCCGCTTCACAATCAAAAACTGCACACGCTGGGGTTTTTCTGGGATTGATGTGGGAAAACCATTGCTTGTGGGGTTAAAGAGTACTGCCATTCCATCATGGTGACACCTGGGCACGAAATCCGGGACATTTTAATTGAACCTTGTCGATTAAAAGCCCACAACCTCGTCAGGCCTCTGAAATGCTGAGGTGTGTTTTTCTTCTGTCTACGTCTGCATGCTACAATCTTGTACAACAACCTTTAGTGACAGGATCAAGTAGAAACAATTACCTGATTGCATGTTTATTTGTTTCTTATTATGAGACTAAAAGGTAGGAAAAGTAACGTTGAAGCTGAAAATCCTATTTGCTAACCAGCAGAATGGCCACATACATGGTTTGATCCACAGCTCTCTGATATAACTTATATAGCTATCACAGTTATCACCACAGGGGGCTGATAAATGGTCCAACCCCACAGGACTCCAAACTACCTGCATTAAGAATAACACACTACTGGGTCAGAAATTATGGTAATTCAAGACCATATATAAAAATCCAAATGTAGAGTTGCACTGCCTGTACTACCTCCAGGAAATTATGTTATGTTGTTGCAGCACATTTACTCTTGTAACATGTTTTCAGCCACTGGTGCCAAAACATACATCACAAAGACGCAGCCCCTCCCCCATTTGGGAGGAAGGTGGATACTGTAGGTGATTTGATTTAAAATTATAAAAGCAGGTTTCTATTCTAGAGCTGTGCAGTTGTGAGCAGATGATTCTGTCAAACCTTTTCCCTTCTTATCTATATTTTAACAGCATGTCTCAGCTGCGTGTAGAGGAGAGTTGTCCATGTTTCTTCGTGTTCCTGTGCTGCCTTTCATGCCCAGCAAATGTTCCCTTTACTCTTTACTGCAGTTGCGTGTTTACTTTTTCCAATAGTTTCTTTATAAAGTCATTATCAGTCAGCCTATCTGCAATATGCAACGGCCAATCTCATCCCTGTGTAATACTATTTGTCCACAGGTCAGTGCGTGTTGTGATCTGATCATAGCTCAATTTAATGATTTTTTTTTGTTTGTTTAAATTTGATTCATAGTTTTGCGACACAGTGTGAAATAAAGGAGGTGCAGCTGAAGGCTGGAAGGAATTGTCGAAAAAAGTTAACCACTGAGGACTACTTGTGGCTCAATAAAGCTCAGTCTAAATCTAGATTCAGAGGTTTTGTGTCAGATTTTATTGCAGTTAAAGGTTGAATCATTGCAGCAGCAGGAATAGACTTCATTACCGCTCTGACAATGCATTTAATGAAACTCTGCTGCAGAACATGAATGGAGGAGTGTAACGACAGTTACAGGAAAAGTCAACCCTGCTGCGACAGACTGTTGTAAATAAACATACAGAGTCTGAACAGAGAAGCACTTTCCATATGAAACATGATGGAGAGAAAGCGACCAATCACAGTGTAACCTGGGTCACCTCATCAGTGACAGATTTGTTTGTATCCAGACTTGACACCAGTGTCACCGCACTACACCTTGAGAGTGTGGCCTCAACTCACTAAATAACGTCAACTCACCAAAATAATGTCTTGGTACCTTGTTTTCCTGTCTGCAGTCAGCCTCTCTGTAGTTTTCTGTTCCTGCTCATGACATTTTGTATTCCTCAGAGCTTATCTTCTCTGAGAGAATCTGCCTGTGTTCAGTTTCCTGCTGCCTCTGTCTGCACTTGGGTCTTTTCTTTAAAAAAAGAAAAAAGTGGTTGAATTTGACATCATTTATAAGACAAAAGATCTGGTAGGCAGCTTAAAATATCCTAAATAAATAGTTATGTGTTAAAAAAGAACCAAATGTGTTTTCTTATGAAGGATTACAAGAAAAAAAAATGAAAACCTTTGTCTCCAACAGGAAAAACATCCTGAACTCCTGAAAACCAAGTTTCATGACCATTAATTTAGACCTTAATTAAGTTTCTCTGCAGCTTTAACAAGTAACTGCTACATGTATTTGCTTCAACTCCCAAATTGGTGAAACGGTGAAGTTCATTTACATTAATTAAATAATATTAATGGAAGGTATGAATAATAAAGCTATTTGACTTTAAACTGTGCACCTCCTTTGTCAATAGAGTTAAATCACTTGACAGTTACAGGAAACATGGAGATGGTTACTATAGTCATGATGCACAGCTCAATACTTTTGCCTTTGTGGAGAAGATGCTTCTCATATTCGTTCGCAGAGAATGAGCTGATTAAGGAAGTGAGAGCAGAGAGGCCTGTTTACGATGCTACATCGACTGTCTGAGGAAAACTCCAGCTCTATTTATGTGTGTGGATGTGATACATCACTTCCAGTATGAACTTTGGGGGATCCATCCTCGCCACGCCTCCTCAATACATCCTCTTGAGATATTTTCTAGTGAAGTAAACTTACTGCATTTTTATTCATCCTTCATCTTCATGGCAGTCGTTGGCTCTGGGATTCTGCTTTAGCTATAAGATATTAATGTATGTCACATTCATCACGTGATACTGGGGTTGTCAGAGTTAATTTAACGCCACACACTGTTAATTCAAAAGGCATAACAGGTTAATAATGGTGTTTTTTCATCTTTTCACTCTGCAGTTATTCTGCCTTTGGGGGTTTAATAGCCACCCTGAGGCTCATCTACAACACCTACATGCAATTTCAGCAAGATGCATGCAATGCATGTTCTCCCCTCTATGCACTAGTGCTGCACAATTATATACTGAACAAAACTGAGCCTGGTAGCGACTGATAAACTAAAAACGGTAAAGGTCAGTCCTCACAGTCATTGACAGTAATGTCCAACCAGAGAACAACAGTTACATCGAAAGGATTGTAATTACTACAAAGAAAACAATCAAAGTATGTACTGTCAGATTAAGATAAAAACACTTAGAAAAGCATCACCATTATGAGAACAATAAAAACACCCTGTAGACACACAGCACTTTTAATTAATCCTTTTAACACACACACTCACAGTCCACATGAATAAAAATAATAACTAAATAATTTAATAATTTTTGCTTTGCACATTTAGATTATTTGCTATGTTAGTTCAGAGTAAAGTGATTACAAAATTACAAAGAAAAAAATGTTATTTCATTAACAACATTTTAGGAAATTATAATTTAACTAATATTGACTAATATTATTCAACTAATATAATGTCACTGGTAGCAGATTAAATATAGCCATTGATAATATTATCAAACAACTTTGAAGCAAACTAACTGGTGATGAGTTATGTAACGCTACAGATATTTCAAGTCAACCACCAAAGAGAGGATTCAGCAAAGTCTAGGTATTTTATGAAGATCTATGTGACGGTGTGGTTGAGTAGAGTGTGGTGTTGAATGTCAGGGACTGACCACCACTCGGTGCTGTAACACTGATGATTAACATGGAGCTGGTAGTCAGAGTTAAGTGGTCATAACAAGATTCTGTCAGACTTTTCTCCACTTGAAAGACACAGAGTCTGTTGGAGCTTTGACATTCACTTGAATCAAATTTATGGCGCTTTGAGAGAGTTTCTAAGTGAGTAACGTCCAGTCAGCGGCTCTGCTTCACTAAAGCTGTAACAGCTAATACACTTAGTAGAACACGAAGAATACTGGCTACATTCAGAGTCAACATTAATTCCAGGAGGAAGGCTAGTTGGGATGAAGGATGGGGTTTGGCATCAAAAGCACTTTGATAAAGGTTAAAGAAAGAACATGTTTCTTACTAAATTTAATTTTCTGTCACTAAGTCACTATGACCTTGTTCTGTATTAAACCAGAGAACAATCTTCCTGTAACTTTAATCAAGTGTTGTGTGAGTCTAAACATAATAATACAAATGTTTAACAAGTCATCATATGAAGATATTTTAATGCAGGATTGAGAAAACAAGTGTTGTCTGTGAACATTTGACATTAGTCTATAATCATCTCACAATCCACTTTGGTTGTATAGAAATGCAATTCCTCCGAGACTGTCAGAGAAATAAATCTTTAATTATGCTCTTGTCCTTTCAAGCTCAAAGGCAGACTTTTCTACCCTACACAATATAAATCTGTATTAATATCAAGCTGGTGCTTCTTAAACAGTTAACTTGAAGGCTTTATCATAAGCTAGTAGCCTACAGCGATTAGCTTGGTTAGCTGGAAAATTATCACAAAAACCAAAATTAATTAATAACAAAGAAACCATGTGAATTGTGCTCCTAAAGGGGCATTTGACAAGCAGATAAAATGTGTTTGTCAATATTAATTTGGTTCCAGATCTGATAAAATGGTGGAAGTTGAACCCAAACACTTAAATTTTAAACTAAATTCCTCCAGCTCTTTCTCCCCTGATGTTTACTGCCATGTTCTGCTTTGAATCCTGGGACAGTTGGGCCCTTGAGGATCCACCTGTTGGATCCTTTGTCACCTGGGAATTGAAAGACGTATTTCTCAGCCACATTTGAAGGAGACTCGGAAACAAGACGGCTGAGCTGAGCTGCGCGGCAGTGATGCAACCGGGCTTCAAATGCTGCGGCCTGAGAAATGGGACGAGGCTAATGTCAGTTAAAATGATAGAAAGCTGTCAATGATGGAAGCTGTAGAAAAAATGGAGGTAGAAGGATGCAAACAGGAAAAAAACGTCTTTGTCTTTATGTAACGTCTCATTATCAGCACAATAAGAACAAGGACACACATTGAGAAATACCTCATTTTAATTATTTTCTCTTATTAGAGAAGAGTGCCTCCCAGATCATGGACGTCTCCCAGGTTCTACAAATTAGACCTGGTGTGTGTGTGTATGTATGTATGTGTGTGAGTGTGAGAGAACTAGATAATCTCCACATTTACTGGAAATGACTTCTGATAGAGATTGGTTCTGCATCAAAGGCCTTGCAGTGTGGGTGTGCGTTTGTGTGCATATTGCATCTCAGTAGGTTGGTCGACTAATTAGCTGCTCACAATCTTTTTTTTTTTTCCTCCACAAAGTCAACAATCCATCTGTGAGGTGGGCACCTTAATTGTTTCTGGTCTGAAGCACATCGTATCAAGAATTCAGTGATATCATCTCTGATGGTAAAACTGATCTGAGATCTGTTTTACCTCCGACCGTCGATACTTGTTGCACGATGAACAACAGTGGACGAAAATAAAATCAGCTCACTTCACTATTAGTTTTTTTCACTTGTTTTAAAGGGAAATAGGATTTGTAAGGATCATTACCGGGTGAAATGTCTTGTGATGATGGATATGGTTTGCAGTGAAAGTGCAGCCGGGGCCATCACCTGTAATGTAATAGGGAACAGTGTTGTGATGGACTGCGACAAGGGCAGCAACTGATGTTCACCTTGAGATAAGAGTCACACTCTTGCCTCATAATCCATAAAGGAGCCGTAATAGCCTCTCCTTCTGCCATACACGACCCCTTTTTACACCAAAGTAGAACAACACTGTCTATCAGTACAGAACTTTATACTCTTACAGCCTAATTGAGCACATACTGGCACGTAGCACAACACGGATATGTGAGCAGAATGCAGTGATGAAAGACGTGTGAACAAACACACAAGGTGTCATTCTCATACGACCTGTATGAGCCAACATTAGCCTTCTGCTGCATATGGTAAGATGAAATTTTATAATGACGGTACACAGAGTGATTAGTAGAAGATGAGGAGAATAAATTGGTTTAATTAGACAAAAGGAGCTCAGCTCAGAGCTGCTGTTTTTAGAGCAACTGTCCTGGATAAGAAATGATAAATGGACTGAATTTAGACGCCACTTTTCTGTTTTTTTTTTTTTTTTTTTTTTGTGACCACTCAAAGCTTTTTACACTACAGTTCATACTCACTCATTCACACAGCACTACTATAATCTTTTTATTCTTATTTATATATATATATATATCATAGAACAACATTGAGGGCAGTTTTAGATTCAGTATAAATATCTGGGCATTGAATCTCTGACCTTGTGATCAACACACGACCAGACACAGGTTAAGTGCTTGTCTGGTCAATGTTCACAAAGATGGAAAAACACATAGAGACGCTTTCTCATTTTCATTAACTCTCAGGAAATGTTACATTATGTGCATCCTGATTAAAAAATCATTTTAATGTAATGAAAATACCGTTAGTGTTCAGATGTTACCATAAATAATTTAAACCCCCTTTTCTACTTTTATATACGACTCCAAAAGTGCACAGATGGCTGCTTGTGTAAGCTCATCCTTGCACAAGTTATTACATATATATTTAGCTAAAGTTTCATGTGTATTTTAAAAAGCATCATCATCCTGTGTTTGCAGAGGTACCACATTTCCTCATGTCTTGAAGAAGAGGATTATATCTTTTGACCAGAAGTGGATTCTGTTCTATAGAGTGTCTTGAGTATTCCTGAAAAATATATTGCTCAGCTTTTTTTTTTTTCCCACCACTGATGCTGTTTGAGCCGAGAATTGAGAGTCAGACAGAGAGTGAGAGGGAAACAGAGTGAGACAGACAGATTTGTTGACAGGTAATGTTGTTTTTGCTCCTCGCTGAGTGGGTTCAGGCCCTTGAAAGAAGTAATTATGGCTGCGTCTTAGCTGCTAAACAAACCACTGTCATTCTGGTGAAGCATAGCCTCTAAAATGGATTCATTTTGATTCAGTGCAGTTCGTCTCCATATTCCGCAGCGTGAGGATTATTATTATTGTTCCGCATTCATGTAAGAAACAGAAATTGAAACAGTGTTAAATGGGATTTTTTATTTTTTTTTTTTGGGATATGGTAAATCGAAGAGTTAATTTCCCCCAAAATTATGATGTAGCCGTTAAATGATGCCAGTTAATTAATCCTCATGACAATCAGTCCTTCAGCAGTGTTATTACTTAGTAATATAAGTGACTGAGTCTCCTTGAAAATGACTATTTGTCATTTTTTTTTTTTTTGCCCTGTCACTCAAAAAAGCAAGTGTCTTGTTTTCAGAATTTTCCGATGTCAAATTCAACCAAATTTATTCTAATTTTTTTTCTGTCAATCATATTCTGAGAGCAGGTGTCATGTTTCTCAAATGACAGATACAGTATCTCACTTTGGCACCAAACTTTTTTTTCTCAGCAACAGCCTTTTAGGAGAGAGACTTTTCCTAGTTTATGACCTTCTAAAATGTCCCAACGCCTGCAGCTATTCCATGACCATTAATGAATTATAATGTTGTTTTTGTCATTATCGTGGAGTTCTGCTCTGCTTGCTGGAATCTGTAGACCGAGGCCTGTACATGGCAGTGACGGACGCCACAGGTCTGACAAAGACGGCTATTAGAAGACAGAAAGAGAGAGAGAGAGTGAAATTGGACTAAAGTGAGCAGCCTAATGCCTCCACCAGCAGCTGACAAGCCATCTCATGGCGCCAGTGCTAAATGAACTCCACAGCTCCGCTGTTCACACTCTACCCACCTCACTCACCCCCATCCCTTCCCCCTCCCCCCTCTCAGAAAATGGGTACTGAGAATCCATTCTGCCCCACAAATCAAATCATATTATATTGTCATTTTCCATCTCCACTCTGTCTCTTCCTCCCTCTACATCCTCCTCACTCTATCATTCTCTTATCTCTCCCCCTTTTCCTTTCCTCTGTATGGACCTCTGCCCCCCCCCCCCTCCCCCCTATCTCTCTATTTCTGCCCCCTCCTTCCAGGAAAGGGCATCTGATGTGATTAAAAAATGTAAGTCAATGGGTGGGGAGTTTTCCCATTCCTGAGGTGTAATCCCATCAGATCAGCTGAGGACATCAGGCTCAGAAGACACAGGTGGCCTCAGTTCGATTTGAACGTTTTCTCATCTCTGTGGTTCGTCTTGTATCCGGAGCCAGTTTGCCCGTTTAATAACGACGTCTTTGGTGTCGTCGAGTACAGTTCCCTTTCCTTCCCCAAGTGGAATGACATTTCATTATCATAAACATGGAGAAAAAAAAGGTTTCTCCAGTGTACTCGGCTCACGATGACCTCCTTCCATTTTCGATGTGTCATGTTCACCACCAACCATAATGGTTTCCATCTTTAAAGGGGAACAGTGGAGCATGTGCAGACACAGAGCCACACCTCTCCTCCTGGGTGAGCGATCATCATCCAACTAAGTCTAAGAGACTATTTCAGACGCTGTGGTCAGTCTATTTAATAGAGGAGCTTCCAATGAAAATCTAGACTTCATCCGGAGAATCGGGCCCCCTCCACTGCCTTTGACCTTGGGGAGATTAGAGATTCAACATCCGTGGCCAATACTATGAAATAACTATCCTGTCCATCTCATCAATCCACCTCCTTAGTCTGCCTCTGGGGCTTTTTTATGAGTAGAATATCAATATCAATGGAATATCAAGGAGGCCTCTTTGAATACCCCATCCCACCCCCCCTCCACCCCCAGGGCTCAGCTATGCACATATATCAGGGAGTCCAAACAGAGGAAAACAAGTGAATAAAGCAGGTCCCCTGAGGGAATCATGACCACAGCCTGATTGTATTAGATCCTGTGTCCATCACCAACTAGTGTCCTTGCCTCAGTGTGGAGGACCTGTGAACTGCCTCGATGTAAAAGATTGTGGGGTGAAGATTAAATTCTACGGTGCTGAACAAGTCACACATGGGTTTATTATGTGAGGAGCCGATGGCTCCTGCAGGTGAAGAATGGACCAGTGCTTCAACTGTGAAGATGTAAAAATAAAAAGCAGGTTTGAAAGAAAAATGAGCTAAAATCCAATAATAACATAAAATAAAAAAAACATAACCACTGTTATTTTTACATCCTGTAATAAAATCTAAGCATTGTTCTTTTAAAACTATAGCAACTCCTATATGAACGCTCCTTAACAGTCTGGAAATACTGGATACGTTTAATTTAATGACTGTTTTCATTCTTTTTGTTCTTAACTAAGAACAAAGTACAATCAACTAAACCAATAAATAAAGTCTATACGTCAGTAATTCAAGTAATTAATTGTCATAAGTTTCAGGAGGATTAAAAGGGAATAAGGCAGACAGACGTGATAAGAATAAAACAATTACCTAAAGCATGTCTTCAAGAAATATATTTTTTAAGGATTATGTCTGTTTTTCTTTTTCCTCCTCAGATGGAATATGTCAACTAGCTGTGGCCCAACATCCTCTGGCCTTCAGTCTAGACCTTGCACTTGCCAATTAGCCCCTGTGTTTTTAATTCCCTCATCACTCATGGGAGAAATTAGTCATTTGCTTGCACATGTCCTGCAGCAAAATGCCCCTTTTCAGCAGGAGTAGATCAAATATTTTCAGCTGATCAGATTGTTGCAGTCATTGCGGACCTTGAACTTCTCCCTGGATTACATATATTCAAGGATGGACTTTCCAATCACTGTACCAACCAATATGATATGCAGCATAAAATAATCTAATTTTCTTTGACATCACAACTCCATTTAAGTCCATCTACTGTATGGCACCATCAAGGAAGTATTGAATTGCAGATCTAAGCAGGCAGTGGATTTTAATACGATGGATCTTTATTTCCAAGCTATTAGAGTCATTGAAGCTCATGCTCAGCTTCCTCATATAAGAAATAATGTTCGTAGTAATTAACTGTGAAGGTTAAGATCAGAAGGTTAAGACACAGACGCAGAATGTTTGACAGACAAACATTCATTTGAGACAAGTTCGGGAAGTTTGGGGAGGTTTAGAATACAGATAATTATTAAATCACAAACCTAATTCATATCTGCAAATTACGTTGAGGTAGGTGAATAGTTAGAGAAGCTATTCCTTCAAGTATATTAAAGAAAATATATTTGATAAATACACTGATGAGCCACAGCATTAAAATGGGTAACTGGGTTTAATGTTGGAGCTGATTGGTGCATAATAAAACTCCTGAACAGTCCAGTAATCTTGCTTTTTTATGTATGTGTGTGTGTGTGTTTTTCCTACATTGTGGTGACTTAAACCTGTCTACACACTCCTGTCTCCCTTATGGGGAAGAAAAAAGCAGGTCCTCATAATGTAAAAAAAAAATTTAAGGTGAAGACAGGGTTTAAGGTTTGGTCAAGGTTAGGGTCAGGTTTAGATAAAGGTTAGACAAGTGATACCAACAATTGAGATTTCTACGATTTCCAGGAAAGTCTCCAGGAAATGAATGCAAGTCAATGAAACATCCCCTGAAAGCATGAAAACAACAATGTGTGTGTGTTTAGTCATTAGAGACTCATACCAAGTAAAACAGAAGGTTCACAACTTAAAAGTCGTAATGAGTAAAGATTTGTTGTTTTCCTCAAAAAGAGAAAAAAGACTCATCGCATCTGTGATTCAAACCGTGAGGACTTTTACAGAAACACATGAACGGAAGTAGAAGTAGTAGATGTATCTTGGCAGGAAATGAAAGGGTTTTAAAGTTACATTATCTTCTAATCGATGTAACAACAACCAAACTACACTTTAAGATAAAGTTAAAAGAAAGCAGTGTGATTTATTTGGGAAAGAGAGAAAAGGCCATGCTTCCTCCAACCGATTGCCAAATGAAAGGTTTATCAACCCTCGGTGTAGTGACTACTGCATTTTATACTTTTGTACTTAAGGATTTGCCTTCATGACTGTACAAATCTGCCCCAAGAAAGAGGAAAAATTAAGATCATACTTGTTTATGCTGGAATTGTGGTGGACCAGTGCTACAATAGCACTAATAGCACTATATATTTATACACACATATATGTGTGTGTGTTTGTTTATATATATATATATATATATATATATACACACACACACACACATATAGTGCTTAAAGTGGCAATTTGAATTTGTGAAATGATTTGGGGTATTATAAAGATTGTTTTTCTATTGCTTTGGGATATTTCAAATCCTTTTTGGTGTTATAGGCTTTTTTGCAATTCACTCTGTGTCAATCACTGACAAAAACTTTTAGGGCTGTGGGACTGAACGAGCAACATTATGTTGGCAGCAGCGGGGCAAACCAATAATGTCATTTCAGTATGCAAATACGTATAAGTGGAGTTTTTATTACGCTTTTTTTGGTTTTTGCAATAGCCGAGTTTACTCTGCACACATAAGAAGCCCACAGGTTAAAAAAGAAAGAAAAAAAGAAATATACCAAGCAAATATTGGTGACTTTACCAGCAGCAAACACCTGTGAGGAGAGTTGGTCTGATCTCATCTCTGTTCTCTTCAAGTTTCAAGAAAATAGCTGAGATCCTCCATCAACATGTGAGAAAAGAGTTTGAGTAAATGTGGAAAAAAGATTCTTAAAATTGCATCTGTCAAATATAACACATAATTGGTGACATTTCTGAGTGGTTGAAATGTCACAGGAAATTGAAGTTACTTTGTATAAGTTGCAAAAACTGAAACTGAACTTTGAAATTAAAAAAAATTATCTTATAACATAACTTTGTTCTATTCTATTCTCACTGACACATAAGTTAAAATACAGAAGCTACATCCTGGAAAACACGATGTTACAGCCTCCTGCTCCTGAGAATCTTTCTTTGCGCTTTCACCATTTTTTTTTTTTTTTTTTACAAAATATCTCAAGACTGTTAATACTACAACAGAGAGAACAGAGCAGTGTACTGTATGTGTGTGATGTTATTATCTACTCCAGCACCACCCACAGCTCCAGTCCTCAGGATTAGTTCTTTTGAACCTTTGAAAATATTTTACAACATTCACCAGGACTGAAGGAGCAAATTTCTACTGTCAAAGTAAAAGAGTAAATATTAACTTGTTAATGATGGTAAGTCACAGTTCTTCTTCAAAGGGGCTGACTTGTTCACTAGTTATCTGTCTGGCTATCTGTTTGCAACCTGGCTACCTCTGTAGCCAAAGACGGCAATTAGACTGCTTCAATTCATGACTAATGGCCAAAACATGATGTGTGTGTTTACTGTTATAATGACTTTGACCTTTGACCTTAGACCACCAAACTTTAACCAGTTCAAACTTGAGTCTAAATGAATGTTTGTGCCAAATTTGAAGGGATTTCCTCAAGGTGTTGTTGAAATATCGTGTTTATAATAATGAAATTTACAAATTAAAAAACATAATCCCTCTAACAGCTGCCGCTGCTCATAAAAGGCATTAAATGTATTGATTCACATCTGATGATGTTGACGATTAAACGGGATTAATTTGAAATTTGCCGCATTATTCTACAGTTTTATTTTGATGTTTGTGTGAAAGGAAAAAAATGGAGGCTGAGACTTTTACATCTCAAAGCTCATGAAGTGTAGCATCACACTCACAGTTCATTGTGACGCTGACGATGAGTGAGGTCAAACCTGCTGACAACCCGTTCAGTATTAACACATCATCTAACATTTATACAGTTTGTGTTGTCTTTTACAGCAGCTACACTCCTGCAGGTGAAGATACTGATCTGCTAAATACAAAGAAGATACAGTTTTTGGAGTAGCAGCAGCAGTAGTTGTAGTAGTAGAAAGGTCATCATCCTAACCTCTTCAGAAGACCTGTGCTAACCTGAATAATCAGAGAGAAAAGCCTGACTGCCTCCAGCAACATCACGCTACTCCTCAGCAACCTTCACCCCTCACCCCTCCCTTGCCTATAAGCAATCAATAAATATGCTATTTCAAGTCATGATGGGAAAATCAATCTGAGTGTTTTTTTTTTCCACCACCTCCCTCTACCAGGCCGTTGCTCTCTCTCTCTCTCCTCTGCAGCTATGTCTCTCAGACTGCCTCCAAGGACCGGTTGTGAAAGTGGAAAGTATTTTCAAGGACTGTTCTGGATGCAGTTGAATGGGGAGATTAATGAAGCTTGACAAATCTAAAAAATGTGTGGCGCAGGAGAGCAGTAGATGCTGTTTGGCCCTTAAGATTGACTGTAATTAATTGATTGTCACTTTACACTAGAACATACACCTTGTTATGAAGTTATTGTTTTAGCGTTTGCATAAAATTTCCAAAAATCATCTTGTATTCGCATATCGCTGGTTTTCTGAGATACAGCTATCACAGCGTTCACCGTTTGGTTTCTGCATTATTGTTGTGTTTATTATTAATACTCATATTATTACATCTGTAGAAGAGTCTTATGGAAATATTAAAGTCAGTCAGTCCGTCCACTGCTTCACTGTCAAACCTGACGTCTGAAAATCATTTTTCACATCACGTTGTTATTTATTGACTAGTGTCAAATTAATGAACACAAAATGAGAAATCACTTTAGTGACGATACCTCTCACATTACTATTTCAATATATACGCGACATATCCCAGCGAAATGAATAAATGTTTAAAATTTAGTCCATAATAATTCAAACACAATTGTTTTTGCATTTTCAGAGAGACAATGACCAGCTATGAAACAAAGTGAGGAGAAGCTGAAATGACATTCAAATACATGAATCATTTATTAGGTATATGTCTTCGCCGTAAGTGAGCCCCGAGACTGTTCATGCAGCTAACATATGTAGAAATATTCTGATGGGTGGGACTTGAATATAACTGGGAGGACAAACTAATGAAGCCTCTTGGTGAGAAGTCCTCAAGTCAGGAAAAAAAAATCCAGTTGCTTTCGACTCTTGGATGTTGTAACACCTGAATGGCAGCTGAGACTCATGAGGTCACGCAAGAGGTCACTCAACGGTTTAATGAGCACGAAACTGACAGGAATCTTCTTCACATGTTCGTCTCCAGATATCAACTCAGTTCATCTTCTATATGATGCACTCAGACTCTGTTTCATGATCAATAAGTCACAAGCCACCAACCCTCCAAAAAAACTCTGCTACACGGCAAAAAATTCAAATCCTCTAATAAATGGGCCTAACAAAAAGGTAGTGGTATTTACTCAGTAATTATTTTTTGTTATTATTTGATGTTGTTGATAGTGTGTAATAAATTCACTGACCTTTCAGATACTGATGCCTTTTTTTTATGTAGTTTGCCTAATTATAAACAAACCCAATTTTCAACCAACTTTTTCTTGCTCCTCACGAGTTAATAGATTTTTTTTGTAATAAGATGAATGAGCCTCCCAACATCCTCTAACATTTCACAGTCACTTCTCTCCTCATATCCATTTGTTTTAGTTTTTGTAAAGCCGTATACTTTGCCATATTTTGGGGTTTTGAATTATTGATCAGACAATAGAGTACGAGTTTCTACTGTTTCAGTTTCATGTTCTGGTCCAAAAAGCGTTTGTTTTTTCATTCTCCTCAGATGGTTCATTGGTATTTTTATTTTTTCTTTAGCTATATGGGAATATTTTTACTTGTGTTAGACATTATTCTCCACCACCACCATCATCACAAAGAACAAAGATGCTGTTCATCCCTCCAGCAGAGACTTGTTAGTCAAACTCTCAATCCGTTGTTAAAAAACATCTTATTTTGTTTTTTTTTTTTTTTTTAAATTACTACACAATGTTTTATTTTCAGTTTAAATAGGCATTAGTTTTGTGTTTTAAGGAAAAAATCTGATCTATATTCAACCTAAGGGGACACAGTCACAATCACAATGAGAAGATCAAAATGTGGTTTTATGTTGCATCACACTCCACTGAGCTGCATGGCTTCGCTCTTCAAACCAAGTCTTTGCATATCACAGCTGCTGCTCTGCCTTTGGCCCTTTTATGCACCTTCTCCTTTAACATCTGACTGTCCTTTATAACATCTGAGACCAGCACTTATTATGATTTTGTATTAATAATCATGCTAATGTGTTGTTGCAGGTGTAGCACATTATGTTTGCTGCTAATGTTCTTGCAGATACTGAAAAGATTGGATTAAAAACAGGTCAGTTATCATACTGCAGAACAGTGAACAGAGGCTATATTTCATTTTAATTAAACTTTTTTTTTTTTTTTCCAGAGGATATTTATTTGTAAACACACATTTCATTGTTCTTATAAAATATAGGCTTACATCAAAAAATTTACACTGCAGCATATATTGTTAGCGGTTAGCCGCTAAACAATTAGGACTGCCTTTAATGCAACAAACAACAAAAACAACAACAAAAAAAATCACTATTGTTAAAAAACCCTCTCTATTATCAACATAGAGCATAATCGAAGGCATTAACCTTCTCACCACATCAAGCGCCATGAATTCACTTTAATGCACAGACTAAATCATTTAACGGCCAAGTCATACACAGTAGAACTGAATTATTCACAGTCAAGTAATAGGTTACATCAGAACATCAGTCTGAGCTTTATGGCAATCACCTCTTTGCATTAAAATGGGCTTTAATCCACAGTATTGAAGAATATACATATTTTTTTTATATATATATTCTTATTTATATATTTTTTCTACAAAACAAGGTGAATTAGAGATATTAGACAAAAAGAGACTAGACATTAGAAAATAATATTCCTTCACAATAATGTGTCTTTCAATCATTAGTTTTTCCATATTTGCTCGTAACTACAGTGTAGAATAGATGTTTAAATGCGGCGAACTCACCTGTCCACTTCATTGCTTGGATGACCTTATTTAGTGTGTGATGGATGATTCAGCACAAAAAAAAAAAAAAAACAGAACACAGTTCATTAGAGTCTAAACACTTAGTCAGTCAAAAGGGCATGAATTTGCAACTATAATGAAAATCTTTTAATTGTTTAAGACATTTTTCAGTCATTTTTTTGCAGTGAATATTATTAGTGAGTATTTTACATCATCTGTTTTTCTTTCTTCATCTCCACTTTAACCTTGTTTTGGACAATGAACAATTTCTTTGAATTATAGCTTCTTTTAAAATGTCATTTGTTGATGCTACTTATGTTTTTATTGTTGCACAGAGAAGCCAAAGGCAGTTTTCTTCCACACTGTGAACTAAACTGTGGACAATAAACTTCTCCTACATGTGTTTGTGAGTGTTACACTCAGCAGTACTTCAGCAGTTGTGCAACAAAAACCAAATTAACAGGATCAATATGAGAGAGCACAAACTCAATTCACTTTTCATTTTTACATCTTTACTCTTTGGATGAACTCGACCACTTTGAATGTGTGTATTTGTGAACTGGCATACATTAACAAAAAGGAAAGGTACCGTGCGTTTATACAAGATCAAATAAAACTTTACCAGGAGAGCTAGACGGAAAAAGGTTATGAAGGATATGAATTACTTTGAGGTTCAGTCTTTTTAAAGATTTTTTTATAGGCATACTAGAAAGAGATGGACTGGACTTTAGGCAGCAAAGGGTCCAGGATCCAGTTGGACACTGAGATTCACACTACACTGAGAGATACTGGAGGCCGGAGCCACAGTCATTTTTAATGGGGTAGAATAAATTCACCTGACCTTAACCAGTGTGACTTCCACCGACTGTAACAGTATTCCCAAACATTAACATTACGAACAGCCAACGGTGCACGGTGGAAGGGTCAAAGAAAACTGCAAAAAGCACAGCTGAGGGTAAAGAACATGTCGGCAGCAAGAAAATACTTGGGTGTTGGTAAAAATCTGCCTCGAGGCTGTGTCATACTGAAGTGAGGTGAGATCACTGAGAAAAAGACAATGATGTGTTGTTGAGTATTTATATTTGTTCTATGTTACTGGTTTTCACGAACATTTGTCTGATTAACAAGAACATTTCAAACTGAAGTTTCTCTACTGACTTTACTACCACAAACACTTGTTGAAAGACACGTGCAACTAAATGTCATTAGTTGATGCTGATGAAAAGCTTAATATGTGAAGACAAATCAGACAAATATTTTGATATAATCCAGTGATATCACATAGTTATTTTGTGTCTTCACTTTCTGTCCACACACAAAAAAAAAAAAATAACAGAAATCGTCTCTTGATCAAAGGTTTAATGCAATAATAACTCTGCTGTTTTCAAATGTTCCAGCTCAATTATTCTCCCAAAGGTTCACTAAGGTTTGTGATGAATATCAGAGCCGCCTGGATTCTGTTCAGAGGGAAAGTTTTCTTTGTTACATTCATGAAGTGCAGCGGAGACGTAGATGAGTCGATCAGGGTCGATGGCAGAAGTGCAAAGAACAAAACACCACACTGACACCACAGATTGGACTTTTCTCTGTATTAAATCAGACCATGATCTTTTCCCTTAACCTTAACCTAGACGTGTTGGCAGAGCTCGAATGTATCTGAGAAAAATGGAACGATGCTGGAGCTGCAAGATGTGGATGTTTTGGCAGAGGAACAACTGAAACACGTCATCGGCCGTTATTTTACTGATACATTCACACTCAACACATTTCCTCATTAAACCTGTGAAAACAAATCATTACATTTTCTTCAAAACACATCATTGTTTGCAAATGAGTTGGATGAAACCATCATTTCCAGGAATAGTATTGGCTCATAGCAGCTGCAGCTGTTTTATATTTTTCATTGTTTACAATATTTATTATTATGCTTATTATTCTGATATTAGCTGTATGTGAAGAACTGGTCATAAGTTTTAAGTCCAACACAGGATCTATTATCTCTATACTTTGTTAACATTTAATTATGATCACAACCAAAAACTTTTGCCACATTAAACTGTGCAGGATGTAAACACTGCAGGTCTCAAGGTCTTGTGCTTTGTAGATGCTGCAGATTCTAAACAACTTGGTTGTTTTTACTTTTTGCTGCTCTTTGGGTACAATGACTTATGTTGTTGAATTGTTCCTGTTATATTTTTAAATACTTAAACCACTATAAGAGTTTTTTCACGTTGCCTCAGTGGTGATAAACGTTTGTCATGGTTTGATTCCAACAGCATGTTGGGGAAAAAAAATCATTTTTGTGATTTAAGTGAAGTGAGTCTTTGACTTCATGACATTAATTACTCGACGATTA
Organism: Polydactylus sextarius; assembly: GCA_016801845.1. NCBI lineage: Eukaryota > Metazoa > Chordata > Actinopteri > Polynemidae > Polydactylus > Polydactylus sextarius. The sequence goes on along the minus strand of CM028930.1, from coordinate 23,193,573 downwards.
GTGGCCTCCACTTCAAAAGAAAAAAAAGACCTTTATAGTTTTGATGTTACACACACACACACACACGCGTCTTGATGTTGCACGTCTACAGCATCTTCGTGTTTGGTGGCAGCAATGCACTCGGATGCATGGAGAGGCAGGAGAGCTTTCGTGCGTCACGTCTCTTCGCCTGTGAGTCCTCTGTGCCCTGTGGCTGTATCTTTAGCCTCGCACGTAGCCTTTTACCAGCACCTCTAATGACAATACTGTAACACTGCCAGAGTCGTCACAGATTGAATATCCCAAAGCCAGGCAAAGCCGACATTGTCAAAGAGTAAGTGAGTGAGTGAGTGAGTGGGTGTGTGTGTGTGTGTGTGTGTGTGTGTGTGTGTGTGTGTGTGTGTGTGTGTGTGTGTGTGTGTGTGTGTGTGTGTGTGTGTGTGTGTGTGTGTGTGTGTGTGTGTGTGTGTGTGTGTGTGTGTGTGTGTGTGTGTGTGTGTGTGTGTGTGTGTGTGTGTGTGTGTGTGAGTGTGAGAGAGAGAGAGAGAGAGAGTACGCACACATCTGCCTTTTGCCTTCTATAACCATGTTGCCTTGACAACCATGCCTCTGTGTTCTTTGTCCTTTGTCATTGTACAGAGCAGCAACAGGATGAAATCATTTGCCTGATCAAGGTTGTCCACAAGCAGCAGATAAGAAGCAAAGAACAGACAAAGTAAAATTTCATCTTTGTATTAGATAGAGGTGTAAATCACAAGTTTCATCACAATAAAATATTAGTTCTTTAGACAACGGTATGATATTTGTCGACATCACAAAGTCTGTCATGATACAATTTTGATTTGATTCAATTCAGAGACCTGAGATGAAGATGAGAAGATGTCATGTATCTATTTAACACAATCAGTTCATTAAAAAAAATAGAATATGATTTGGTAATTTTATTTCTGACTCTTCCAGATTCTAAATGAAAACCAGTCTGTAGTTTTACTAAAAAGAATCAAAGACATAGATGTTGTGATGTTGATCAGCTGTGATTCTCAGAGTCTTTTACAGTTGTAGCTCAGTTTTAGTGGAAAATAACTGCTCAGAGCTGGTGAGCAGGTAACTGACACGTTAACACGGGTCAATGTCCTGCTGCTTCTTCTTCAGGTGCCCGGACAGGTCAGTCCTGGTTTCCTGACTGTTTTGCCTCCTACTGTGTTTTACCTGTTGACTGATCTTTTCTCTGAAATCCTAAAAGAAAAGAGTCCACTTCCACATCCACTGATTTATTTAGAGGAGACTAAATGTCCTTGTCATCTTTTTCTGGGCTACTTTCTGGGCCGTGACCTGCCTGGCGCTAAGCTACTAGCACTGTTTGAATGTTTAGGAAGGAGCAGTGGCAGGTGGAGTTTGGACAGAAACAGTAACACTGATGTGTCACATGACTTTATTTTGAATATAACAATATGGATCCATTCACTTTGCATGAATAATATTGGATCATTAATAACTGAATCGTTGTATCGATTTAGTAACATAAAATTCCCCATTTGACAGATATAAACTGCACTTGTTTGATGACGATGAGCTCGCCTTTATGACATTTATGAATGTGTCACTTCCAGGACTCCCCAGTGTGTCTGTTTAGTATTCCAGCTTGTGTCTATCCACCAGGGGGAAGCTGGTACATCTTTGGGGCTCCGTGCTCCTCTAATCCCACAAAAAAAAAAAGAAAAAGGAAAAAGAAACAAGATGGTACCAGGAGCCTTGAGCATTTAACAGAAGAGAAAACAGCCAGAAGTGGCCAGTGGCAAATTGTGGGGTGACATATGTCAGTTAAATAAAGCGCCCTGCAGAGACCGTGTGACATTTGAATACAGAAGACAGAGGTTTGTTTGCAGGGTTGGGTGGAGGATCAGCTGCGTTTTGACATTCAAGTTGCACGATCAAATGTGTGTGTACTGTATGTTTATATATTTCCATATGGATATGTGTCAATTTCATGTTTGAATATGTTCATCAGGGGAATCTGAACTGTTTTCACATCTTAAAGTTGAGCTCATTTTTGAAATCTGCTCACTTTTTTTTTCTTCTTAAGCTTTTTAAAGTGTTTAAAAGCATCAAAGCTTCAGGAAGTTGGGTGACATTTGAGGAATAGTGCAAGAAACTTCACTGCAAAGTTTTGATTCAAGCTGTTTTTCTCTCATCAGAGTTTGTTAAGTACCCCACTGTTAGATTTTATGATTTATCTCCTCTTTATAACAGTTATGTTATTGAAGTCTTCACAGACATGATTTTTATGAATTTACTCTGCTGCTTCATTATGCAGAACTGTCTTGTTTTCACACATTTTGACAAAGAATCTAAAAGTGTGACATGAAGCGCACGATTTTATATGCGAACGGGCAAGAAAAGTACAGGTCACTGTGTTTTGTTTGTTTTTTGTTTTTTTTACTGTGTGACAAAGATGCAGCCACTCACCATCTGCCATGGGGGCATTTAAAAAAAAAAAAAAAAAAACTAAAAAAACAAGACTGCTTAAATGTTTAAGAGTTGCCATGCAATTGACTGAACAAATGGATTGTGAAAGAAAGTGAGGCTGTGAAGTTTTTGCAGACGAAGCCGAAGGCTAAAAGAAAAGTGCAGCAAATGGACCCTCCAGTTCAGCACAATGGTGTTAAAACTCCAAGTCATGTGGTTTCCATATATATATATATATATATAATTCATTTATATTTATATATACAAAATTATTCTTTCCACTCTTTTAGGCAGCCATATTGAATGAATTACTGACTACAGTTTTTTTTTCTGAAGTCGGGCACCTCAACCTTTAGATTGTGTTTATTCTGTCCAGGTTTTGTTTTTTTAGATTTTCCTAATGTTAAAATAAGAAACACGCAGTATGTTATGCTATTTATGCCAGGAAACATCTACAGGCTGCCGACTGTCCTGTGTGACAAACAGTGGAGGATATTTTTGATTCAGACAGGCTTTACTTTCTCAGGATTTGTTTGTTCCCTGTTCGTAGCAGCCGTAGCTGGTTTGTTTGTCCTCTCGGTGGGGGTGAGGAGAGCTGCCGTATGTGCCAACATGACGTCAGAACTATGGTCTCCATTGTTACAGGCGCAGCAGGTTTCTCATGGAAACAGTTTTTTTTTCTGCGGGTGATGTGGGTGTCAAATCATAAAATCCTGTGATGTATCATGATGAGTTAACACCTTGATGGGGAACATAGTATATAGCAACATCATGTGAAAATCAATGGGGTAAAAGATATTTTTATGATGGAAATAACAGAGGACTAAAGGCTACAAGGGTTAATCATTAAATATATTTTCTCACTTTGATGATATTTACATTGCTATTACCCAATTTGATTAATAAAAGCTAACGATCCATACATATTGGTATATAAAATTTATTCTTTTAACTTCTCAATACATCAAAACACTCAGCGCCGCAGGACAAATTTCCTGCCTCTGCCTACAGAAAATATACAAGCAGATATTTTCAATCAATCCACTCAGAGTGGAGAAGCAATAAAGGGTGAGATAATAAGGGCAGATAGCCAGTTGCGTGAACAACATGGGAGAAGAGCAATTCAATGCTTAGGGCCTGGTGAAATACAGCAGCCCATTCTCACATGTAATTACAGACTATTCTCATGCCACACCATCGTAACCTACCTGAACTAATCACAAGCTTATTATACATACTATTCCAGCCACAATAAATAACTCTCACATCATTGCTTTAGCCGTCTAGGGAGCAATCAAGACTTCATAAATAACTCCTGTAAACACTGGCTGTCAATGACAGCGCTCGGCTCTAGCTTCACTTTTTTACAGTGGCTGCAGCAGAAACCGTTAAGGAAACATTTCCAAGCTAAACTATTTGTTGTTCTCCACAAAGATCATTGTTTTCCAATATTTCTTTTCTTTAACATGAGGCACTTGATGCTATTAAGACTTTAAAGTGACTACACATATAATTCTAGTGGGAATCAAAACCCCAGACCGTGGCTGTGCCGCCCACATTTAAAGAAACTGTGCTGTTGCATTAATGCGTTGAGCAGGCGACCGACTGTGAGGCTCCATACAGAGAAACTAAAGGCCTGTGCCTCCGAACACAACCAAGTCGTGTCTCCTGCTAAGTTTTCTGCTTCTATTTGTTTTTTCCTCCCATTTCCTCAGCGGCTGTATGTGACTCAGTCAATATTATCCATGTGGAATAATTTAATACTCCCCACATGAGAGGTGTTGCACTGCTACCCTGGGATCCATAAAATTATAATAGATCGTTTTTGACACAATTGAGTATGTTTTTTGTCGTCCTCCCGAAACCAGTTTTTTAGAAAAAAGAAAACGTTTCCATCTCTTTTAAACACATGTGCACATGTTGATAACCTCAAATTGAGTTGAGTCAAAACCAAATTACCAAAAACATATCGGATGCAGTGAGTATGACAATCTTTTTAGAGACATCCAAGAAAGTCTCACCAATGGATACACAGAGGCATCCTTTAGTGAATGAATGATGCTGAGAGTTTTTCAGAAAATAGTGATAGGTTCACAACAGTGCTCCAGGAGGGCCATTAGGGAGTTTGATGGCAACGCGGGAGGGCAGCCTTGGGTGGCATTATCATCATTTAAAAACCCCTGGGAGGCTAGATGGAGGGAAAAAAAGAGGATGATCCTCACTCTAAGGCCAAATACGCAGAGGCAGCCAACAGAATATTCAGGAGCGATCATTAAAAGACTGAAAAGCTTCAGCTGACTGAATGGCAGTCCAGTGAATGACAAACCTCTTGACATGAACACCAGGGAGCAAAAGGGAAATGTGTTGTCCTTTTAGGACGATGGAAAGAGCACAGATCTGTTTGAGTTCATTGTCATTGATGTTGAATGGACTATTGCTGGTTATTCCCTCAAACTGATTTTCTTTTTTAGGAAAAATCTTAAGTCACATTGTGCACAAGGTGAGAGAAAAAAAAAAAAAGATCATTGGTCCACCAATGATCGAAAACCAGCTTCTGAATACAACAGATGTAGAGCAGCTACTGGATTGTTGCTCTTCTGCAGTAATAACTGAAGGTTTTTGGGTTAATATTATAGTAGTTTTCTCAGGATGTGAACTGGGGTGACACTTAGTGTTGCCATATAGGTCTGGGAAAACATGCTCATTTTATGCAGCATAAACATAATTTATGGAGGCTATGCCTCCATCACTACCTTGTCCTTAGTCTGAACCAGGAATTCAGCAGTGAACCGTGTGGCTACTGTAAGATCAGATGCAGCAGGAAGCTGCGTTGTGCTGCAGCTGGAGGCAGCATGAAGCTACACACAGGACAGTTGTACAGGCTTGAAAATAGAATGGATATCCAATATTATTGATATTTTTATGAGTGTTTTATTTACAGCCACAGATGCATTAAACACCAATGCTATATTTATACTTATGCTTCAATGTAAAGGATTTATATCAAGGTGAGAGAGGTCATCATCTCCAGGAAGACATTAACATGGAGCAGAGTAGGAATTGAATCACAAAACACCACAGTGTCATTGTAACTACAGCAAACACGTCCCATCATTAGTCTCTCCTCTTCCTCCGCATCATTTTGCTTAAGGTGACAATCAACGTCAAACACAAGTCTTCCTACATCAACTCGCTCTTCTCATGCGCTGAGACACTGAGCGCACAAGAAAATGTGACAATGAGCAGAACAAAAAGCTTGTGTGTTGGTGTATGAGATGCTGCTTTGAAGTGTGAAAAGAAAAAAAAATCCACCCACCATCAACAAGAATAGTGCCATCATTGTCTGAATATTATTTCACTTCCACATCATGACGTTAAACTTTTTGGTTTATTGAAATTGTGAAATAACCGACTGAACTGAGTAAACACAACATCGTTCCATCGTTGTAGTACAACGATGGAAACTATCTCACTGTGACATAAAACACACGAGTCCTGGACAGTGAATATAAATCAACAGGCATCTTTTTTTCCTGTGAAGCCTTGATCAATATTTCTCTGCAGCAGAGTCATGTCAAACAAGCATAATGTTTGTATTTATGTGCATTGTGTCATACGGTCTCTTGTATTGCACTTCACTGGCTGGAGCATTATTAAGACTCTTCAACAGGTGACAAACAATGGGAGTCTTCACAACGTTACACCGCTAAGCCACCATCTTTGCTGTAGAGCTCTCGCTGTTTCAGAGGTGACAACATGCGGGGAGTAATGGATTTCAACTTCAAAGTCGTGTCTTTTCCTGAACTAGCATGTCAGATAAATGCCTATAATGCAAATATAAATCCACTAAATCTTCTCACACTGAAAGCTGTGATAAACATCTTTAAAGCCGCAGAGGAGAGCAGGTATTTATACTCTTGTTGGGGAATATGCTGTTCTTCAAACAGAGCACTTTCCATCACGTCTCACTGTTTTCTCTACTGTCTGGTGCTTGATGGAAGTCGACTGCATAGTCGACTTTCATCTGAAATAATCAGCCTCTCCTTTCTCTCTCAGGGGGTTTTCATATTGTGATGGAGAAGACACCAGCGTATTTGTCATTATATTATAATGGAAATCACCTTGTCGTTGTTTCTGCTGTTTTTAGAACCAAAAGAGGCAGTCAGTGCCTTTGAGGAAATACTATCCAGATGCCGAGTGCTGTTAAGGTTCCCTGAAAATATCTGGTTACTTTAATCTTCAGTACACTGGAGAAAAATTGGATGATTTTCTTTTTGCATGTGTGTGAACTTTGTGTTGTGATATTCCACTAAGATGAAGTCAACAGTACGATGGCCCAGTGTCACGTCTACATCTACGGTGATCACGTTGTTACAACTGATGAGGCATAAAATACTGCAACAGGTGACAATCAATCACCAACATCAGCTGCATGTTAATGCACAGAAAATCTATTCTTCACCCAGTAACTGAATAAAATGTGTTGACACACTGAGTAGCACTGACACATGTAAACACCATAACACTAAATCACCTATTTAGATGTCAGACAGTCTTAGTGACACAGTGACACTCCCTTTACTCCTTCTTGTTTAAATCTACAGACAACATTGTGGGTACATGCTGACCTATTCTTTTCTCCAGAAGCAATAAGAAACAAGAGACTTAATATTGATACAGAAAGACACAAACACAAACATGTTTCTTTCAGTTCATCACTCAACACTGATTTGCTGTCAGCCTCCGAAAATGTTAACTGTCCAAGATGTTAATTATAATCTCAGTCAAATCTGAGCAAAACAACGTCATACATGTGTGTTAAGATCCAAATAGATTCAGATTTGCTCACTACTGCCAACCTATTCATCCATTACTAAGAAACATCCATATAAATCCTCTTAGTAAACAGAAAAAAATCTTCTTAAATCTTTAGAAGTTGCCTGAGAATCATTGTGTTTTTAAGTTTTCTACAGAATAAGAATAAACTAGTAACAATCGCAATGCATCATGGGATACATTCACTACAAACATGAACTTTTAATCATTAATTTTTCATATTTAACTGCTGGTTTGAAAAAATGTCAACAAATATAAACTAGTCTGAACATATAGAACTAAGCCTTATTTTATTTCCGTATCATTTACTTTTGTTATTTTATTGTAAGTTGCTCATTAAATATTGTTGCTTCAACATAAACTTAAAACATAAAATTGAAATAAAATCTAAGAAGAACAATATAAAGTCTTACTCAAAACATGCGTTTAGCTACAAATAAATATCAAACATGCAGATGCCTGATCTTCCTGCTTTGATCACGAGCGTGAGGAGAATAGTGATGAACATCTCGGGTATAACAGCAGTAAGTCAGCGCTGCCGCACGAGTTTAGAGCAGCTCTGACTCATCGACGCCGAGGAGGAACAGTGAGGCTTCGTGTTGTTTGCTGAAGGGAGTTTTTAGCTGCAGCGTGTAGGAACCAGACTAATGAGGCTAGCTACCGGCTCTGAGGATTTGATGTTGATAGCTTTTGTTTTTAATGTAGTTAAATTGATCTGGACTCATAATTTACATGTTTTATTCTGTAAACCAGCAAAACTATCAAAGTTTTTTTTTTTCTTTTAAAACTAAGAAGTGTTTAATCATTTTAAAATTGTTTCATTTGTTTGTGATCATGATTTATATTTCTCAAAACGTTGTTCTGTTACAGCTAAAACAAATCTCTGGTTCTTTTTATTTTAGTGTTGTTTTATTTGTCTTGTAATTTATTATTGTAATTTATCAGCTCTGTAACAACCCCAGACATCCCAGTGTGTGAGCGGCGATACATCCCTATAAATTTACGTGCATTGCTTTTAGATAAAAAAAAAACAAAACAGCAAAACAAGCTAGTTTCGGTTATAATAATATATATAGAGAGAGCAGGTATAAACTGACATACACATTAAGTGGTAAATTCAGGCTGTTGATCCTCTTTTTATTTAGAAAATGACGACTTGAACGTCAAATAAAACATCAATCACTGAATTGTTTAAACTTGGTGTTAAAAGGTAAATTTTAACTAAACTCCTGTTAAAAGTTACTTCTCTGAGGAAAAATACTCTTCATCTAAAAAAATAAATCCTCTTTTACTGTGTGAATCTTCACACTGTTGTTCCTCAAGTGCATAAATTGATTTACACCTCATCGTCAGTCCAGTTTTCCTCAGACCCGCCTGCTGCACAGGTGTTAATACATTTATATGATGTGGGATAAGATGCAGAGTCAATTCATAGACACTCTTTCATTCTTAATGTTTGGGACTCTTGTTCGCTCCAGATGATGAGGATTGAGACGTGCGGTGTTTGTTTTTGAAAAAAAAAAAAAAAGATGTAATCTGTAACCTTAGTGGTGTTAAAATGGGTTAAATCATTTAAAACACAGGTATTCTACTAAGGCTGAAAAGATGGAAAATGTATTGAAAAACAAGAGGCAGTCTTGTGACCCTCATCAGATGAAACACTGATTAAATCACAAATAACATATAGATGCTTCTGTAACACTGAACATAGATGTAAATGATCCATATATTAGGCAATGACCTCAGGCAGGAAAAAGGAGAGAAAGAGAGAGAAAATCACTTCAATAGGCTGGAATGAAAAGATCTGAGGTGAAAAGAACAAAGAAATGATGTTGTTAGTCTTCCAGTAAATTCAAAGAGAAGCACGTCCTTTTCTCTAAGTGCACAGAATAAATACATCAAACTTAGAACAATCAACATGGTGGTGATGGTTTTGCACAGATATTATGTTGCTGATTATTTGTCATTTGCATTCTATACGGCAAATATCCTGCTCTGAAGGGTCCATAAACTTGTTTTCTATTACAAGTTCCCAGTATATAGTCATATTTTATTGGGTATAATCTACAGACAGGAATCATATTAGAATCAATGAATCAGTAAAAATCGAACATTAATATTTAAGTGTTTATGTTAGAAATAGATTATAGAGTTAGAATAGAGTATAATCACTATTGAGGCAGTTTGATGAAACATATACGATAATAAAGTGTCATATTGGGTGATTACTGTCATTTCCATCACGACAAAGAGACAAGCAGGAAATTAGCTGCATGTTTGTGAAAATCTTTGACACAAACTCGAAGTGTGCATAAGGCGAATAATTAGCCACATATGCTCAACTGTGTTTTAAATGCACTTTCAGGAACGCCGGTGAGCAGAATGCGTTTTACATCAATTAATTCAAACCCCCAAAATCTCAACCCGGTGCTTACAAAGACAAAAGACAGCAGGTGCAGCCAGAACTTTCATCAAGGTGGTTCAGGGAGGAGGGCGGGGGGTTGCAGCTCTGGCAAAGTAAGACTTGGTTTAGAGTTAAGAACGGGGCCAGAACACATCAACTATGAAGAGTCAACAAACAAACAAACAAGTGGAGCATTTGTTGAACTTCAGTTTTTTCTGGCAACTGTGAATGTGTCAGATTTAACATCGTGTGCTTTGTCTCTTTTGTCAGTGAAGTTTCCAGATTGTGTTCTGAGTGAACTGATGATGAAAAAGAAAAAAAAAACTGTTATTTATAAAACGGTGCTGTCGACTGTCACAGTTAAAAAGCTTTTCTCTCATGATTGACGACCCAAACAGCAGAAATATGCAGATTACACCAGATATTAGATCTTTACACAATGACCTTCAGCAAACAATTTGCTAACTCCAAATAGTCGACATGACAACCGGGTATTTATAAGCTCTGTGTACATTCACATGTATATCTATTTAAACTAGCAGTGAACCATGCATGCATGATAACAGAAGCAATTACACAGAACAACTGTAAAACAATGCATGATGAAATACTCTAAATAACCTGTTTTTTTTTTTTTATGTTTTTTGGAAAGTTTCCATGACTCTCTGTGGTAACTGCGCAGCTATGATCTACAATCTGATTTACAACACAACAAAATCTGTCCAACCATTTTCAACCCAGTGTTTTCTTTGAGTTGCTGCAGCGTCCACGACTGCGCTTTAATCCTTCACCACAGGGACCTGCCAGTAAACACAAGCCACTCTTATCTGCTTAAATTGCAAAGAGCGTCTGCAGGAGACAAGAGAGCATTCCTCTTCTCTAATTGGTACCTTGAAGATTCCCTGGTATGCCTCAGTGAAATTTTTGGTTGCAGATATTGACAGCTACATACAAGTTCTGATTAAAAAAAAAGCACAGAACTTTTAATTATTGTTATTATTATTATGACTGATAATATTTGCCTCTTGTTTTGACAAAATTATGTCTGTGCAGATGTAGGTCTTTGCCGCCATTAATTTCTGAAAAGAAAACACCTAGAGCGTTGAAACTTCATCCATTTATCCATTGTCAACCACTTACCTGAGCTGAGTTCAAGATGCATGATACGTAGCAAAATGTTCAATTCAACAGAAACAGAGGTGCACTGAGCATCGTGTTGCATGACACCAGCCTTATGACTATGACAGCTGAGAAGATGATTCAGTGTGACATTAAATAAGTGTAACCCATGAACATAAGCTGAAACATTTCCTTACTTTCTTATCAATCGGTGCATAAATTCCACAAATGTCTTGTCTTGTGAGGCAAAGACAAAATTGCATCGACCACATTTACAAACGACTTGACGAGAAGCCATTATGCACTGGTTTTAAAAAGAAAAAAAGTTTATATACATGTTGACGCTGACAGCGTAACTCTGTGAACACACCTACCAAATGACAGGAAACAGCCCAGAATGTCTGTTGCAAATTGTTGCACAACGTTGCAACCAAGTACGTCATTTAATCTCAAAAGCGTAACAAAACATTGTACTGCTGCAAATGTCTCTTAATAGTGTTAAAGTCACATTATAAACTTGTCCTCTTGTTTTTGAGACACAGGTCGAGTTCGACAGACTCCTCTGAGGTCGGGTAACTTTGGTCACAGGCAAGTTGTGAATCATATTCACAGATGTCAGCACATGTTTTTCACCCTCTGCATCTGAGACACTGAGCTGCTAACTACCACTCCTGTGTTTATTATTGCCATTTAACGAAAACTTGAACCGATCATTTCAGACCTGTCTGAGATCTTTCAGATAAGCCGAGAGTATTACAGGATGTTACCAAAAAAACATAATGATAGCTCTTGCATGACAGAAAATGGTGTGACCTCTGTTAAATATTTATTTGCTAAATTGAGGTTCTATTGATTTTTGTGTCCTTGTCTTTTTTTTTTTTTCTGATGCAATGTTTGTTACAAGATGCATGAATCCAGAAATGGAATAATCAGTCAGGGAACTTAATTATCACATTCAGATTTATGACTTATTTTTGAATTCAGTTTTATTACTGTTGGAGGAATTGGTACAGTAGCATCAGTCTTTATGACAAAGTCACTTGCACAGGCTCACATTCATTCCCACATGGAAGCAATACTGCAAGGTTACAAATATCATTTCATCCAGCTATCTGAAACCCGATTCTGAGAATGTAATTTTATGAGATCACATGTCTACACTTGAACCCAAATGACTGTAATTCTTCAATCCTCTTGCCCTTTTCCTCCTTCTCCTTCTCACCATCTTCCTGCATCACTAGGATACATTTCTGCAGATCAACTGCATCCAGACTAAATAAATGCCATCACAATCACAATCACATCCAGAGTGTTAGCGCTACTTCATCTGGCTGTGATGACTGGATTGCAATAAGAGTAAAACCTTGCCTTCGTGAATGTACTGTATTGTCACTTAATGATTCATTGTGTGATGAAAGTCATGACAGATGTTGATTGTGTCCTGTTTTCATTTTGCTCCATGCTGTCTGTGTTTCTGCACTTGGGACTAAAGGTCTCGAGACTTAAAACCAGAAACACTAAAGACAGACACTTTGAAATGAAAAAAAGGAAGGAGGAAATTGAGAGACGCTGCTTTGTTAGGAATTGTCTCAGGTTGCCGGTGTCAACTCGGTCCACTTAACACTGTGGTTTGTTTCTCTTCATGTTGGTTCAGGTGCAGAGAGTTGCCTCTGAGCTCTACCTGTGACCTCTCTCTTCCCTCTAATGCACAAACACTCCCTCACAGTTATGAATTTCTGCTCTGAGCACTCTGTAGAAGGTGAGCTTCTGTGTACAACACTTGCAAGTGTCACAGAAAAGTCTCTTGAGGGGGAGGTGAGAGGTCAGCAGGTATTTCCTGCACAACCATCAGGTGATAATCCTCACAAACTGTTAGGCGATACCTGACATACAGTATGGGTGAACTGAGTTGTTTTGCAGCCAAGAGACAAAGATTTTTTTAAAGCCGCAGTCAAGTCAAGACGCCCCTTCGAGACACGTTTGTAATGTAACTGAAAATACTTGATGAGCCCCCAAAGGGCTGCTTTCCTGAGAGCCTAACCCATCTATTTCAGGACATGATGGGATTTAAATGCGATGGAATAGGCCAAGCAAATTAGCCAGATAGAAACTGCTGCATCCACAATTGGAATTTTAGTTTCAGAGGAAGTCATGCTCAGCTGATCTGTGCGCAGTTTGGCTGTCATAACACCACAGAGAAGACCGGAAACCATCTGCAGGTCAGAGAATAATCGCTTACTTCCATCTGCCTGCTCATTCCTTTATTTGTCCAGTTCTTCCTTCCAGACATCCACTCATCTGAACATTTGTTTGCTCATCTGAGGCATCTGTAGATGCTCCGTCTGTCCCAGCTCATTCATGGTTATCATTATTATTTTCGTTCCCTTTCTTACACCAATCCTTCAGAGCTGAATCAATGCCTAAAAAAAGAAGAAAAAAAAACTCCCTCATTGCAGCTTTTAAAATACTTTAAATGCACCAGATTATTCATAGACAATCCCAGTAGCATGATTGTCAGATTAGCCAATTAAGCCCTTGCTACTGTGCGACAGTTAGAGATCAGAGGCCACTGAACTAATTACTTTCTAAACTAATTATGACGAGGATGATGCAGGTTTGTATTGATAGTAAAGTGTAAAGCCCTTGGAAGTTAGTGTGTGTGTTTCATCAACAGTGTAAAGTAAAAAAAACAAAAAAAAACAAATTAAGAACTTTGTGGTCACATCACATTAGCAATTAGTCAAGAACTGTCAGTCAGTTAAACACTCCACATAAGAGTTTTTAAAAATATATATTTACCTCAGTGTTGTGCAATGATGGTTGGAGTCTTTAATGTAGAAACACCTACAAAATAAGAATCTTAGATTCATTCAACCATATGTATGTAGGAGGATGCAAATGATGACATGTAACATGCAAAACCAACATATCTAATTCACCACTTTTGCTTGAGGCAACATGTTACTTTGTGATGAATAACAATTACAATTAAAATTTCTCGTCCTGTCGTATCTATTATCCAAAACCTATTGATTTTGACTGATCTGCTGTGGAGAACTTCAAAATAAAATCTGCACAAAATGCTGGAGCTTCTCAAAGGATAAAAAAAAAAAAAAACTAAAAATAAAGCTATTTCTAATCCAAGCTGAATACAGTCACAGGTCATATAGACATATAGAAACAAACAACTGTTCACATTCACATTTACACCTACAGAGAATTTACACTCACCAATTGAGCTTAGGTTCCAGAACCCCCTGCGAGAGGAGAAAAGTAACCATATATTTATTTTATTTTTTAAGCCTCCCCACACTGTGGATGCTGTCGGAGAGACAAGCAGACTAACGCTACGGTCGCTGAGCCAATCAGTGCCCAGGATACATGAACATCAGCCAATATTGTGCCGTGTACGAAAACATCTGGGCAAAGTATGTAGCTACAGTCCAAGCTGCATTTTCTCTAGGGGTGGTTGTCTTTGTCTACTCATTTACAGTGTGTATTTTATTTTGATTCATGTAATATTCTTTTAAAACTGTATGTTTTAATTAATGTGTTACTGTATATTACAGTATTTAAATTGTTATTTATTCTTTTTGGCTAGAACTTGCTTATTTTACCGCTTAAATAATGAAAATCTAAAAAAATGAAAATACATGTAGGCCGCAGAATATAATGCGATATAACGTAGATTCCCACGTTGTAAATTTACATAGAATAGCCGCAAAAACCTGCGATATATCGAAGCTGCAAGAGGTGCAAGTTCTGGAAATCAAGCTGGTGATAGCATGAAGTAGCTTGACCTACATCCTGTTGTACCAGTCTGATCTATAACCAGACTAGGATTACTTTTAATGAAGCAGATTTAGAAGTATGAAATTTTTATGAACTGTTACTTTGATCTTTCCAAAACTGTTTTAGTTGGCTCAGTCTGACCATGTTTATGTACCATAACCCACAATCTTTCTCTAAGCTTCATCATACTGCAGGTGTCATGCACAATTACTACAGAGTCCACTGCAGTGGTCCATTGTATTTTCTTTTTCCCTCTTGTAAACACATGCTACTTAACATGTCACCACATTGATCCATCTGTCAACCTTTCACTCCACTCCACCTTCACTCGTGACCAAGACCCAGAGATACTTGGGGCAGCAACTCGTCTCCCACCCAGAAGGATTAATCTGACTTGGCACCACGGCCTCTGTCATGGAGGTGCTGACACCAGTCCCAAACTACTTCACAACCGCTCCAATGCATGATGATGGTCACACGATGGGGCCAACAGAACTACATTAACTGCAAAAAACAAAAAGGCAACTCTGAGGCAACCAAACTGATTTTCAGGGATAAGGATTTCAAGGTGGGAGAAGTATTGTCAGTGACAACCCTGATGGAGCCCAACACACACCTGAAATGTACTTGACTTTGTGCTGACCATATGGTTACAGCTTTCACTTTCCTCACACATGAGGCCCAAACAGCATGTACTCCCTATAAAATTACTTTATGGAGTGGATGCAAGGACTCTCTGAGTCTATGAGGCAGATGTAGACTGTATGGGAAAACTCCCATCATCCTTCAAAAAGCCTTGCAAGAGTAAAGAGTTGGTCCATCATTCTATGGTCAAGACTGAACCTGCATTACTGCTCCTGAGGTTCAGCAATCCCTTTTTCTCTGGAGCTGAGGCACAAACACTGTCACTGTTAACAGCAACTGTCAGAAAAAAAGAAATGTTGCTTCAGAGATTCTTTCAGGACAGACCTGTCACAGATGTCGGATCTGCAACAAGAAATATCAAAGTTTGATGATCAATCTGGCTGTGACTCTAAAGAACAGCACAGCGGGAAACAATGTGATTGATTATTACCATTGTTACCAAGGATTGTATATTGTACAGCTACAATATTTGATTTTGTGTTGAGTTGTCAATTTCCTTTGGAGACAAAGTGAAGTGTTTTAATTTCAGTTGTGATGCACAGATGCTCTGTGTTTTACTGCAGAGGCACAGGCCTCCTCAGCATGTTTTCATAACCTACAGAATTATCCTTTTACAAAAACCTCACTGTGAGATACAGGACATGAAAGGCTCAGATAGAGAAGTGAAGAGATAAGGGGAGCCTATTTTTAAGTTTAAAGCACCCACAGGAACTGGTAGGTGGTTTATTCTGGGGAGGATCCCCTCTTTCTAAACTTGCCGTGCCAAATATACAATCCCTTTATCTCCAAACCATCACACTGATGAAGAATACAAGTGTACAGAGGTATTGGTTCTGTAACATTGCTCTTGATATTAATGTGTCAGAAAATGAAAACGTGTAATGCTGGATTTGTCACTGTCGAAATGAAAGACATGCCCAAAGAGACGTATCCACAATCACAAAAGACTGATAACACAACATGCTTTGATGATAAAACATGTATCTCTGCATCTCATCCTCTGAATTTTACAAAAATAGACACTAACTGCAAATGATTGTTTTCAGTATTGGAAATTATGTAGTTTTTGATTCATGATTTGGTTTGTAAATACAAACCAAACTGTTCATCACAGAACAGGTTCCTCTAATTCTTTAAAATCTGCACATGGCAGCTGTGCATGTGTGTGCATTACAAACCAAAGCATATTTGAACTGAGTATCCATTTACCTGACTTTGGTTGGTGCATTGCTCTTCATCTTTGTGTGTTAAACCACCAACTGTGGATCACCTGAATACTGTAAAACCAGCAACAGTGAAGTGTAACATAGTGTCAACTTTCAACAAAAGGTAAAAAAAAAAAAAAATTTCACATTTACTTCATGAACGTTAGATGCTCTACAGGTCTCTCAACCACTCTGACCTTCTGCAACCTATCTAGCTTGCTAAATAAAAGAAATCTAATTCAAAGCTAATTTCACTTGTACATGTGTAATAATTTTAATAAGCTTCCTAAACAATATAATAAGCTAAAAGAAAAGCTTCGATGCAGAAAAGACTTTACTCCATAATCTGACACTGATTAAGCCGATGTTTTCACAACAATCATTTTATAATTATTCTTCAGTTTATCGGGAAGTTTTTTAAACACATCTCACTTCAGGTTTGAGCTCAGAGCTTACACAGTGAATAATATTATTCGTTTCGTGCACCTGTGTACCTGGAAAAACTTAGTGTTTTTGTCAGAGTGATGAGAGGCATGATGACACGGAGCACCTCTCTGTGATCACATCCTCTTATCAGTCATTAAAGACAACAGTGGGGAAGCAATCATCGGCCCTTAGCAGAGGAAAATGAAGGTGGCCTCGCATACTATATAATGGCTCCTCTGTATTAGGTTGGGTACCACAGCTTTGTTATTATGTAATGGACTGTGTGTGTTGTGTATGTGTATGTGTATGTGTAGATGAGGGGATCTCTGGCATAAATTAGGCAAGCCATAGCAATTTCCAAGGCAGATAATTGGACATGGATTCATGCCATGGGTTGGCCAAAGCCCCCGAAGCTCTGAACTCATTTGTTGGGATGCAGAGCACCTTGTCAGGGTCACAATGTGGAAAATCTCCCTCTTCACAACACACTCACACATGTAGGCCTTAGATTATGCCTTGATGTGCATCTGACATGTTTTAAATTTCATGCAATTAACTCCTTCATTGCAGAAATGCACTTACATTTT
This sequence comes from Polydactylus sextarius, assembly GCA_016801845.1. Classification (NCBI taxonomy): domain Eukaryota; kingdom Metazoa; phylum Chordata; class Actinopteri; family Polynemidae; genus Polydactylus; species Polydactylus sextarius. The sequence continues at coordinate 23,176,114 of CM028930.1, read as the reverse complement.
TGGGGTTAAAGGCTTCAATCATGTTTAGTTTGTTGAATATTAAGGATAGTGAAGAATTACTTTAAAGATATTATCTTTCATACTGAGTTAACCAAAGTGGAAAGCAATCTCCTCCTTATCAACTGCTAGTTATAGTGAAATAGCAGTAAAAACATATTTATTCTATACTGGAATTATATAAAGTCAGATTTGATCACAAAATCGAAAATACCAATGTCTATTGAGTGAATAGACTCACAGAAGGGATGCATTATAATGTGAATGCTTCTATGATGGCTTTGTCCTTTTCGCTCCCTGCAACACCAAGCTCAGCACAGCAGGAAGTGGAGAGTGACGATAATCACCTCCCCCCGATAGGGGAATGTATATTCACAGCCTGCGGGAGTAAAGGCGGTGCCTGTAAAATGCTACATGAACAGCAGCAGCACAAGCAGCAAGTGGCAAAGTGGCTTTCACGTGAGCAGCGTGTGGCAGCAGGTGCTGCAGTAAAAGAGGGAGAAGAGCACCGGTTTGCTTCAGTGCTCATCTCTTACTGAAGGGGTGCATCGGATCACAGCAGATTATTTCCATTTCCATTCGCTCTGACCAACATCCCATGACATTGTCAGCAAATGATTAATTCCATCACAGTGTACTTATCAAAACAAATTAGTAGAATGTAAAGTCAGACAATGTACAGCTCAAGACGTTGAACAGGCATGAGTGACGGTCACATTTTACACATTTCTGACATATCACAGTCTTGAATGGAGCAGGATATTTACATTCTCTAAGATTGGGCCCTCACCTGTGATCATGAGCTTTTGGTAGTGGCTTAAAGAATGATAATGCAGATAGACCAGGCCCTCCAGGATTTCACAGTGTTGCAATTGCAAATATTAACACAAATTCAACAAATCACACATTTTTTTGACCAATCATTGTCATTTCCTGCAAAACATTGAGCCATAGGCAAGTCACTTCCTTGTTTCCTACATCTTTCAAAAGATGTAGGACTGTGAGAAACAGTATCCAGGCAAAGTTCATGGAAAAAATGAAATTTCAAAATGCCTAAAAACACAGCAACTTTCATCAGAATTTTAAAAAAGCTGCAGCAAAATCAGACAAATTCGACTGCAGCAATTTCGAAAAAGGCCTGAAATTCTGAAGGGATAGAAGCAGCCAAACTGAGTTTCCCCTCAAAGGTACCTTGGCTCATCCTTGGAGCTACAGTGAATTTAGAGTAGTGTTGCTGCTTCTTTGTGTCAAAAGGAGCTTGGACATCTGATTAAGACACCTATGGTGCCTCCTGTTAGAGGTTTTTTTGGGTATGTTCAACTGATCAGAGACTGCAGGGTAGACCCAAACCATATCTCAAATAATTTGTGGATCTCTCAAGAGGGCACCTAGACACTACTTTGTTTGGCCTTCTGCCACTACGATCGTACCATGGATAAATGTCTGAAAATGGATGGATGGATGGACACAGACTGAAATGTGTCACCAGGAAAAGGTTTGCAAAAAAATCTTGCTAAGCTTGTTAGAATACAAATCTTTGCTAATGGATTTTTGTTCACCTTTGTGTGCAAGGTCACAGTCTTAGGTGAGTGTCATATCGAGGGTAAGTGTCATATTATCCAGGAAGCTCGGTCGGTTTGATCAGCCATGCCTCATAAAGCGACAGGGAAAGTTATTTTTTAGCACCTCAAAAGCTGGTGAACATCGATTCATCACAGTGCCCTGCCTCTTAATAGCAACTCTCAAACTCTGTCATATTGAGTAAGTGAGTATCAGATGCAGTGACCTGTTAGAAATTTTCCTTTTCACGTGATCAGAAAAAAAAGGTAGGTGGATGGGTTGACCGCAAGATGCAACTCAACCCTTTTCTCTGGGTCTTACAGTAAAGTGGACAGACGTGGCCTTCAGAGAGGTCTGCTTTGTCCGTTGGTTTATGTAACCATCATTTGGAGAAATATCACTCTGTGGATTTAGTGCTGCTGAGCCTTTGTAATCCTCGCCGCAGATACTTTTACAAATCCTGTATTTAATTAGATTTCCCTATTTAGTCATTTGCAGTCAGAAGACTAATTCCTGCATAATGCCTACCGTGAGAGTGTATTCCTGGCAAAACCAATGGATCGGATCCTGTGTTCTACTTCAGTGTGTAATGGTCCACGGAGTTCAATTTCACCTCACATATCCCTTTTTGGTTCCTGGAGCTTAACAGAACAAGGACTGGCTTACCGAATGTTTTCTTTTCACTATCAGAAGATCAGTGTTACACAGGAACTTGGGTACTTTGGCAACTCAAGGGATAACTGGAGACGTTTCATGTTTGTGTGGAAAGAGATGGAAATAGACCAGAGATGGTCTTCTCAAAAAAGATGAACACTGAATAGTTCTGCAATAAATGCTATAGCTGTGTAACTAGAGGTATTTTCAAATGGTTTTGGATGATATTTTAGAAGCTCATGATGTGGTGGTGTCAAGTCTCCAGAGTTGGCTGGAAATATAACACTGACACCAATATTTCTTGCTGCAGTAATGAATTGATTGTCATTAAATGTGCAGAAATCAAGTGCTGCTCTGCTTTGTTTTATCTTCAACAACTGCTGGACATTAATATCCGCCCTTGTTTTCCTCATGTAAAGTGGCAATCTTTACATGCAGTATGTAAAGGCTCTCCAGATTTAATTTATTACAATATTGTTGTAATTACACAGTTTTTTTCTTTGTCCAATGGGAGAGTCTAGTTTCTACATGTGCATGGAAGCGTAAAAAAGATGTTGTACACACATTACTTTTGTTACAACATTCAGGAAAGTAGGGGTTTGATGCCCTGTGTGCGTTCCCCAAATTGCTCTTCCTTCAGCTGAGACCAGAAATCCACTCTGTTGCATCTACCACAACTAAACAGTGATGTCACGGTTTACTGATACACACTGGAGTACATCTCCACATCACTGCAGCAAGGTGAGTAGTTAAGCCACTAGAAGTCAGAAAAACAATGTTTTCCACTGGTGTTAAGTTTCTCTTTAACCTCCAATGTCTACCAGGTCATTTTAGGATTTTTATTGAAGTGATGACGGTCAAACAGTGCTGACATGTCAGTTTCTTAAAAATCCTGCCCTCCAGCCCAGTCAGGTGTTTTCTGAGGACATGCCTGCAGGACATTTACACACATTTTCACTATCTTTATCCTCCATTTAGAGAGAATAAAGCATTGTAATGTTATAAACATGATGGCAAAATATTAATATAATAATGAGCAAATCTATTATAAATCTGTTTATCACGGCTGTTTATATAATTTTCAACCAACAGCCAGTTTTCTGACTTTTTCATGGTTAAGTTGAGACAACTAAAACTCTTGTTTAAGGTCAAGAAAACATTTTGATCTTGGTTAGATATTAAAAATTTAAACCCTGAGGTGAAGCACGAGACAGTTTTAAAACTATGCTTTTCTTGTCCTTTACAAAAAGAATGATAAAATTCCACAGTTGACCTGAGAATAATTTTAAAAAAATGCAACACAAATACCTATTAGTTATCCTTCAGAGTTACTGGGGAAAAATAAACTGCATTTTGGCTTGTGGCTCATAGTAAATAATTACTGCTGCCAGACGAGTCATCATGAGAGGAGTCTTGGTGTGTGGATGTAATGTGAGAATAGACTGTTGATTATTTTATAACACACAGCAGAGCCCTTCATGATATTATAAAAGCATGAACTATATTAATATATCATGTTATATTGATATATTTTGGCTGCAGTGGAAAGAATTTTTCATTGTATAGTCTAATGTCAATATACTGTAATTAGATGTGATAGAAGATATTGTAGTTAATTAATTAATATTGATGTTCTGTGCATATTATAAATTAATACCTACTTTAATATTACCCCTTATTGCTTTCTAACACTCTCTATTACCTGGATGCAACCTGATTATTTTATTTTAGCTCATTATTCACTGATAAGTTCTAACAAATCAATACCTTAAGCTCTAGTTATTAGCCTCATTTTTGCCCTGTTCTTAGCCCACTGTAAAAATGAAATCATGTGATTACGGCATCAGTACATTCCCGCTGTTAATAACAAGTTCATGGCTGCAGCTCAGGAGGTTCTCCTTCAGTCTGTGTGTTGAAGTGTCCTTGGGCAAGATATTGAACCCCAAAGTGCCCCTGATGGCTGCTCTATCAATGTGTGAGTGGCATGTATATAAAGTCAGTGTGTGTGTGGGTGAATGAAAGAATGTAACAGTGCTCTGAGCGGTCACAAAGAACAGACAAATGTTATATAAATGCAGTCTATGTACCAGCACTGAGACATCACCCAGTTCGAATTAAACTCTACAACCTCGTTCACCTCAGTGAACATCAGCTACAACGGTACAACAGTACAACAAATCTAAAAACCATAAATTTTTACATTTATAGATCATATTTCCTACTGACACATGTTCATAAGATGAAAATATGTTGGTACACATTGGTAAAATATCCACAAATAAATATCTAATTTTGTAGATCATTTTGCTTTGCACATGCGTCAATGAATTACTTCATGCGTCACTCGACAGTTTATGTCCTATGAATATTTCAGGGTTGCACATGACAATGTCAGTGGTTTTTGGGCTGGAACATTAAAGCTCGTCATTCTCAATGACACAAGAGTCTTGGTTGTCATATTACTCACACATACACTTACACTTACACTTACACAGACTGTTAAATTGGTTTTATTGATTTTCTGATATAAATAATTACACCCTGTGGTTTTGAAATGGACCACAGGTCACAATTAAAGTGAGGTTTCAGAAAACCATCATCTTCACAGACTGTCATCTTGAATTTAACTGGTTGAACATAAGATGAGATAAATATTTAAGATATAAAGTTTTAATTTTGTAAAGTCATACATTTCATCATGTTTTTAAGACATCTGCTGTCATCAAGCAGTCACACAGAGGTGACCACATCATTTTTTTTTTAATGTACAGTCTTTTCATTAAAAGAAAAAAACCCACTAAAAACTGTATCCAAGGCATCTTGGATATTATTAGCTTTTGCCATAATTCATTATTGATTTTTAGAGGTTTTAACTTAGTCTCTCTACAAATCCATGACATTTTCAGAAGAAAATTATTTGAAAGATTAAGTGTGTTGGGGAAGGGAAGAGGAGGGGTGTCATCAGCGATGCCCTGAAGAAACCAGTGAAACAAAAGTGGAATTTCTACCCAGTCAGAGCTGCAGATGAACATGTCTCTAAACACTGTTCCATGGCACATTTGAACACAGATTTTTTTCCCTCAAGGCTGCCCTTTTGATACTTTCCTCTTTCAAACCAATAATTCAGATGGAAAATCACTGCTGCTCGGTAAATAATAAACAGAGCAAAACCAGACGTTATTGGATGCACCTGCTTAAAGGGCAGCTTTACTCCCTCTGTCAGTTAATAGACTGAACATTTCTGATTTTGAAGGCTGTTGAGAGATAACCTTTAAATGTGGTGAGTTGCTCCTGATGAAATGCTTATTTCCCTGGTAAAGTTTATGGTACATATGTCTCCTCTTTTGTAATTGACTTCATACTGCAGGCTTGAGAAAACAGTGTTCACTGGACGTTGCACAGACAACAGGCCCTTCTGCATCCTAAAGATAAGTAAAAGTGAGAGAATAGATTCATTCGCTGCTTTTTATGTAAAGTGGACTTCAATTACCCTTATGGTAAAGGTCACTCCATTATCTCTCACTTCACTTAATCCATTTACAGCCCATTGTTTGAAGGTTGATATCTAAAAAACATAAAGAGTAAAGCCAGAAGACAAAAACCAGAGCTTCGTTATTTTTCCCCTCACATTTTCTCAGCTGATTCATTTCTGTGTCACTAAAATATTCATCCCAAAACAATCAATACAATGTGGAATGAAGCAGGGATCTAAGATGGTTATGAAAATAAAAGCGTATAACTCACCAAAAAAAAGTTACAAGATAAATAGAAGTTCTGAGTTTGACCAAAATATCCACACGTCCAAATGTTCCCCCTCTGGGCAGCGTTTGTCTTTTAGTTTAAACACAGAATAGTCTGCAAATGAATCACTGCTTGAACAAGGAGGGGAAAAAATTTTCTTTGATGAAACTAGGGATAATCCTTCTTGACAGAGTCTTTCGTCACTGCTGAACACTTTTGGATGAAGAGAAGAAAAAAAAAACCTGTTCTGGTGTGAACCACAATACAGTGAGACAACGTACAGTAAACAGCTCTGACTAATCCACAAAGCTCAATTCATTTTCTAAGAAGAGATTAGGACAAACCACGGGAACACCTTGGTTTACAGACACTCAAACACAGAGTAAATTATAATTTATAAAACCAATGTAATAACTGAGTTATATTGTGTAATAACAAGATGATGATACAAAACAAAATGTGTCTTTTTTGGGTTGATGAAATGTATGTCCATATTGTTGAGGTAATATTCTCAGGGGAGAATATTACTTTGATACCACAGGGCTCATAACATATTGACTTCAGTTCAGTACAGTGGTTGGAAGTGGAGGTTTGCTGTTTATCTTTAAATACAATCATTGGTATCTTCCTTTCCATTCGGTCATTGAACTGTAAAAACTATAAAATACCTGCAATATTACTGAGATTTCTTGATGAAGAATGATCACTGATGCCTGACAGCTTCTAACGAGTTCCTCAGTCAACACAAATCCAACACAATCTCCTCGAAAACCACCGATTCATTTGTTTCTGCATTCTTCCTATAACAACTTAAAGCAGTTTGGCAATCAACTATAAATGAGCTGGGGTAATTAATAGGAAGCCAAAGGGCAACTGCAAACATAAATTTACCTCAATATCAGCACAGCATCCGAGACAATCTATTGGACGGTGCAGGTGATAGATGTATTGTTGCTGCCTGAGGAGCAAACGTAAGTTATAGGAGTGAGAGAGTTAAGTGCCCTGGCATGTTCGACGACTTTAAACCAAATTTAGAGGAAAATACAAGCTCAGTTGTTGAACGTGTCTCTGCCTCCTTCCTACTCTTACTTTCAAGCTCGCTGTTGTGCCATTGCAACGCGTTCATATTGTAAATGCAAAGAAGTGAGAAAGGTTTTCTTTTTTTTTTTTTTTTTTTTTTTTTTGTAATGAAGCTAAAGGCAATTACACAGTTTTTGGCTTGATTAGAGTAAATACCTCCAGGTAGCCTCAGGGTCTGTAATGAGTTTCATTAACAAAAGGTGGGAGCAGTGAAAACATGATCGATGAGCACATTCACACGTATATGAAAAACATGAGTGGCTATTTTAAGATGAGCTTCATACCAAGACACTGAACACAACAGTTTGACCTAAGATGCAAATTTAAACAAAGTTTTATAACATGTGTTTTCATATGTGAGTACTGCCCAAGAATGAAAACAATCAGATGTTTGTCACTCAGTGACTCATCAATTGAGCTGCGTTTGCTTTATTCATTCGTTCCTCAACTCCCAGTTGATGCATTAGTTTGTGTGACAAACACTGTTGTTTGAGCTGTCATCGCTTTTAAAACACAGAGTTTATTCCTTTCACTATATCATTACAACAGGAAGTCAATCTCGTTACGCACGCTTCTTAGATGCTTCATTTAATCAATACCAGTTGATTAATGACTCGCCATCTTATCTCATATCCCTTTGCTTGTAATGATTGCCTTTGGGAATTCAAATTCTATCTGCATGTTTTCTGATTCTCAGAGGATGGATACTAAAAGAGGAAATAATATTCTGAAATTAAATTAATTGAATATCAACAGTTTCCTTGTGAAAGATAAAGCATTATATTGGCTGTGATGATACATCTTAATAAAAACATTTTTCTTCTATACAACATCAAATCGCTCCTGTTTATAAACACTAAATGTCCTTTGTGCCCTCAAATTGTTTTATCTTATAGTCGACGACATAAAAGTATGAAATAAAATATGACTACTCATTAGTTCATTGCACACAATTGCACAGCATTAGCCTCCAGGGGGAATAAGCTTCACTGAGGAGAAATAACCAGATGTTCCAGTGAAGCTGCTTTCATTTGTGACGATTGCTTCTTCTTTTTTTTTTTTTTTTCTTTTTTTTCTTTTTCTTTGAGCTGAACATCTCTGCACTGAAGCTTTGAAGTTTTTGGAGGTGTTCGTGCCATCTTCCTCTGCAGCCAGAAATGTCTTCGCACGCAGTCAGTTTGTGTCGTTTTCAGTGACATTTGGCAGGTTAACCACAACTGAAAGTGCTGCTGGTGGTTCAAAAACTAAAATCTCAAATATAATATTTTGTTCTGTTGGAGATGAAGAGATGTTGTCTAAACTTTTCTCAATGTTTGCTGTCATAGAGGACATGATTCACAACACTAGATGCAATGCAAAAAATATTATTGGAAACCACATTTATACTTTCTTAAAGGACAAATTACTGTTATCTTTCTTATTGAATGACATCAAAACTAAGTGTGCACTAACTGTAGCAGTCAAATATTACTCAAATATTACTCAAACATGGGCAAATGTATTTGAGACTATTTTCAGCAGCAGATTATTACATAGTTGAAGCTCCACTGCGTATTTACAGCATCAGGACTGTGCTGAATGTGGGATCAGCTCAATAAACTATCATGCCTATGTTAATTGTAACGATGGGAAATATCAGCTCATATCAGTGAGCGAGCGCTGTGACTCACTGATGTTATTTTAATAGTTTTCTGGATACACTGGTCTCTAAGGCACAGACTAATCAGCTATGTCAAGCTTTGGTGAAGGTCAGTTCATTGATGGTTTTAGTCTTATTTGTTGAACTGATATTATTATAGACTACCTCCAGCATTAGGATCCTATCCAATCCCACAAAAATGTAATCAATATCAGAATATTACTGAGTCAGAATAAGATCAAAAATAAAATAATGTGATTAAAACATCTCATCTCTCTTATTATATTATTATCTCTCGACTTATTGTTCTTTGTATCACAGTCTATTAACAGATAGAGTATTTGAATTCACTAGATGCAGAAATGTGACTGACAATCAGACGTCAGCAACATAATTGGTTCAATCTGAAGGTCAGTCATGGATGGATTACTGCACAGTGTCGTGATCTGTTTCTCACTTCTCCCCAGCCAGTGTTTGCTTTTCCCTGATCACGTTTTTTTGTCCTTTCATTTCCCTGGCCTTGCTGTTTTTCCATCCACCCACCAGACATCCCTGCACTTCCTCCCTATCCTCATTTCACCTGCCCACCTGTTCCCATCCCTCCCCGTTGCCAGCAGTTCATTGTTTCCTTGTGTTTTCTTGTAAACCAGCGACCTGAGTTTTGTTTCCTGTTCTCAGTTGGACCCTCAGTCAGCCGTCCCCTCTGAATATCTGTGTGTTGGATGTCCTGACTGACATCTCATCCATTGCTGAGTTGGCTCATGTCAAATCTGTTCCTGAGGAGGCCACCATAGCTGATGTCTCACTCGCACTTGGAGGCTGTTTCTGTGTTAACCTTGCTCCTGACTTGGGTGACATCAAGATCTATTTCCCAGAAGGCCCTTGAGCTCCAGTTGGCCGATGCCTGATCCTGATCACCACTCTGCAGCTCCTGCAGCCATCCTGTCTGATCTGCAGTTAGCAGCCTCTTCCAACAGCTCGCCTGTTCTCCAATCGACAATCTCTGCTGATACCGTGTCTGATCTCTAGTCAACAGTTCCAGCTGACAAATTGCCAGACCTCTTAGACCATCAGTCTGCTGTTGTCTCCAGCTCCCAGAGTCTTGTTTCTTTTCGCCTGTTTCTTCATGCTTGCCTGCTGCCTAACAATTTACCTCCCTTATACCCATTCATCTACCCGTAAACCTGATCCCTATTATTAAATATTCCTCATCGCGTCACCCAACCTGCCTTTTTTGTGTCTGTGTTTGGTTTCATCCTGACCATGCTATTTCAATCAGCCATGACACACAGGTGTATCAGGTAAAAGTCTCGGGACCTTGAAGCCAGTATTTCTGTTTGAAGTCAGACAACAGTATAATTTACAATTTAATCAGTTATCTATGCTTCCTTCTCAAGAGAAATAAAAATGAGTCTGCACTGAAAACATCATACAGGGCATTATATTGGGGACCTATCAGTGTGTCCACAATTGAATAAAACAGATTTAAGTGTTACAAAACATAACCTTTAACTCTGAGCTAAATTTATTAGGATGGTATAATTTTACAATTTACAATTTTTTTTCCTTTCTTTTTATTCCAGTCTCTGTCACTGTCCAAGAAAAGTCTAAAGTCACAAATTAATTATCCACAATCAGAAGCTGCTGCTAATGACTGTGGTTCAGTTCTGCAGGTTATTCTTACTTTCCCCGAACACTTGACTCCTACATTTCCTTAATTTGTACGATGAAATAACATGTATTAGATATAATCACTGAGTTTAGTGTGAATATTTTCATTCCATCTAAAACTGTACCGGGACTGATATAATGTTCTGATGAGATAGAAACTTAGCAAAGAATTTTACTACTAGAAATAGATAAATCTGTCTTTGTCCATCTGTAATGAAACTTCAACAACAACTACTCATCCAGTCTGCTTCACAACATTGTGTGTGTGTTACTAAGGATCCAGAGAAGTTGAATGTCAGTTTTTTTTGTTTGTTTGTTTTTTGTTTTTTTTGAATGAGCAGCAGAGACTGATGGGTTGAGGGTTGGATAAACAGAGGGAATACAATGGCAACTGCAGTGACCTCGGTGATCTTATACAATACGATCTATTCATAGTATACTTTTTCCCACATATACTTGCAAGCAACGTTTATTTAACCCTGAAAATAAGTAGTAAGAGTAGAAAATAAGTTGCAAAAAATAATTTAATGTTAATACTCATCTCTTTAGGCCCTAAGAAAAATATTTCCACATTCAAAAAATATATATATTCAATATTTTTGATTTTATGAGTTGTATCTCCCAGGACACATTGCGCTATTAAGGTTTAAGTAGCAGAGTTTTGAGTAAGGTTCAATGGGACAATCAGAGTAAGTCAATGTTCATATAATAACATAAAAACAAGACAAGTTAGCAAGAGATCAGAAATGTGCAAGCACAGAATATCAAACAGAAGCCAGAGCCAAAAGGAGAAGATCATCTAATCTCTGAACCTGACTGGACAAGGCCTGGACGAGGCAGCCAGGCTCTGGGTCTAAGTCCCATATTTGACTTGAATAACCTCAGTTGGCTCAGAGGTTTCTGACTGATTGTTAAACTCTTTGAGGAACAATCCTAGTCAGGAGCCACAGAAATCAGCAATTAAATTGCACAAATTTAGAGAATATGACCACTGTACTTTTGCAGCTGCCATTGTTTCATTGTAGACCTTTTTTTTTTTTACAGGAGACATTTTGACATACCACACCAGGAAAAGCATGGGTGTAATTAATTAACAGTACTGTGCTCGCTGGCTGGATGGAAATGCTTTTACTGCTGCACAGACATAATGGAACAGAGCTGTCATGAATGTTATTGGATCCACCTGTGCTTTTCCTACCAACACATGTCAGACTGTCTTCTGTGAAAAAGGCCAAATGACCTGTAAATTTGAGGAAATGTGTGGCCACATCATATTTCCCTGCCGTTTTGTGTCCGGGTAACAGTCTGTCACTGGAAATCTATAACACTTGTTACAAATCTCCTTGTTTCTGCCCCATTTCTATGACCTTGTTTTAAATTGTTTTGCTGCGAAGACCACTGAAGCTGCATGTTACCTCACTGTGTAACAAATAAAAAGATATACGAATTGCAAATGGGTTAAAGTCATACTACTCATTTCTCAGTTTTCAGTTGGCCTCGGTGTTTTCTTATGCCTGAATATGTAATCACAGTGAAAAAGAAGTTATATGGAAATATTTTTCATTAACCTGGCATACTATTTGCCACTCTATCAAGTGCTGAAGTGATATTTTCAAGTTCATATGGTGAAGTCAGGTCTAATAAAATCTGTCTGAATTCACAACTGATATTACTGACATTTCAATGGGACTATCCAGTGTTGATCTGAAAGTCTTGTTTATGGAGGACATGCAGGTTTAGTCAAACCTTGAGGTCTTGTGATGGATGCACCTTTGTGGTTTGCATCATTCTGAGGACACAGCCCCTAAATTATCACTTAATGGTTGTTCTAATTACAGAGCATCATCAGTTCAATATCTTTGATCTTGCATCAGAAGGAATACACGTTTAATACCCTCTTTACACAAACCACAGGCAAGGTTCCAATAGTCGGTTACAAATTGGCTGTTAGACAGTCTGCTCTCTGAAACACACAGCTATCATTCTGGCTCAGTGATCCTGACAGCCCAGTTCCATATATTCTACTCACAATGCGCACAGACATATTGTCACAACAACCTTGCTTCAGCAATAAAAAAGTTATAGTTGACAGAACTCTGCTGTCCATAGTAATGGGAAAACACTGCCAATTGAGGTATTGCTGAATCAAACTTAATATGAAACCCATCAAAGTTGGGAAATGTGTTCTTTCATTTCTCCTTCTTCCTCCAACATGAATCAAATCATATTCACACATCTTTTACAATTGTGTTGATCTTCGGTGAGCTGTCATCTACAACACTGATAGAGGCAAACACATAAGTTTGGGAAAGAAAGGCTGCTTGTCACTTTCTACCTGATGGTTTATATTTAGAATATGGGCCCTTTAACTTCGATTTTATGTAGCAGCAACTATGCATGGCAATCACACCTTCCAGGACATAATTATGAAATAAAAACTATATAAAATATGATTAAAAACCAAAGTGGCAAAACCAAACAGGCTACACTAGGCCAACTCTGGGGATTAACCAGACACTCACCACTATGGAGCTCACAGAAATGTTACTGACAGAGAAAACAGAAAACAACTTAGCTTCACTGAATGGATTGAATAAAAAATGCAAACAACATTAACAGAAAGAACTACAAATATCTATTAAAATATGGCAAGCATGTAAAACAAAAAGCAGTCACGCATTTTCTTTAAAATCATTCTCAGTTTGTATATAGAACAAAACAATTCAACAAGTGTCCCGGCCCATTTTCCATAGTGTTATGAAAGGACACACAAACAAGGAAGTCTCACTTCAATACCCTGGCAAAGACACTAAAACAGTGCAAACATTTGGCAGCTTCCTCCTGAAGCAAAACAAAGTGTCAGGCTACATACCTGTATAGCATAAATGAGCTAACAGGAGTATTAAATGTCCCTGATTGGCCCAGACTGATAGAAAGAGGGAAAACTAGTGAACCAGCAACAGCTACGTTCAAGAGCAGCGAGGGGGGAAGTGTTGGCCAACGTCCCCAATCACACATTGTTTAAATATTTATTCATGTCTTAGTTGATGACCATTTATCTACTTATCAGGTTTCTATTTGTCAGCACACACTAACTTACTAAAAACAATAGTTGCTCATTTGCAAATGCATCACCCGCTCTGCAGCAATATTCAGACCAGCAAACGCACCACTCAGTCTAATCAAGCTGATCTAGTTTTAATAGCTCTTCTTGTGTTGTGATTTTTCTGTTTGTGTCACTGGCTGTCAGGTTAGTGCAAGTCGGATAATGTGTCGGCAAAGCAGGCCTCGACAATGATCTTAATATGCAATAAAATCTTAATGCCTGTGTAGGCTAAAATGAACCACCATGGACCATTCACAATAAGCTCAATCCATTTGGGAGACACAGAGCTGCACAGTCTCCATTCATAATACACAACACCAAGCTTTCTAATAGACGTGGGAGGATGTTTGCACTACAAAAAAGATGCGAGAGCTGTTCTGGAAGAATTGACTCAGCCATTGCAAAACTTGCAGAATATGCCATCCAGCATTACAGTAATCTTTCAGGGATCGCTTTATAAAAGTTTTAGCTTGACAGATGTTTTCAGGGGGACTGTCAACTAGGGCAACACAACAAAATCAATCAACATTTATGTTGCCAGTTTTTGTGCTTTTTTATAATCCAGATGGATACAGATGGAAACATTAAACACACAAATGGATATTATGTCACCAGCTGTAACTTTACTGGTCCAAATCTCTAAATCCACTTCAGAGATCTATGAATGGCTGATTTTAAAAAATGTTGAAGAGAACAGACTGACCAACATCCGCTCCTAACCACCGCGACTGAGTTGCCCCTGAGCAAGACAATTAACCTCCAACTGCTCGGATGAAATGTTACTTGGCTGTGCCCAGTTGTGTGTCTGCTAGACTCTCTGCCTCAGGCCAGAGTCAGGAAATAACAATATGCTTCCAGGCAGCTTGGTTGGATAAATATATAGAAGTAAACCTTTTAAGTTGATGGGAAAGTAAAACATTTTCACTCAGAATTTAAGTCTTTACCTAAAGGCAGAACATGATATAACTCTTGCCTATATGAAGTTTCTTTAAGATTATCTAGATTAATTCAAGACTTAAAATCAGGAGTCGGTCACAGATGAATGATTGAAAACCATGAGCCAGATGACTGAGAACCATGAGCCATGACTACGTAAGTAACTGATGTTGATTTAACCACTTGATTTTGCCAATGTGAATACAACAATTTCATCAGGCAATTGTTAAAGTGTCAAGAAGAAATACTTGAATCTCAGCTTCATAATAAAACCATGTTAATCAGTTCACATTTGTTGTTTTGGTAAATGTTTCTGATTATGTTGCCATGAAATTCTGAGGAACATTTATGAATATATTTTAAATTGGTATAATTTGTTTGAATTTAACTTTAACAAATTATTTAAGCCCAACTTTTTTTTTTTTTTTTTTACCTTCCTTGATGTAGAGCTTAATCATTTGGAAACCTATAATTCAACTAAAACAAACTGTTGAGTCATATTCATACACCACCATAGAGAAAATATATCCATCTATTTAGAACAGCACCATCTGCTATAAGTCTTAAGTGTTAAGTTAAGTGTCTTAACTTTGCATGAGAGGACTGAAAGAACATTTTTACAGTATTATTGCATTTTAATTCAATTTAATGAAACAAATGTCAGGGGGGAATGACGGTTCTCATCCTCACATTAAGGAGGTTGTGGGTTTGAAACTGATCCTCCCACAGTGCACAAACATGCAGGTCAATTGACAGCTTTAAATTGCCTGTAGGTATTACATTATTTGTCTGTACATGACAGTGATAGACTGGTGACCTATCCAGGGTGAAACACTGCCCTTGTTCAATGTCAAAATAAACAGTATGGCTCATAGATGAATGAACCAATTTAATTGGTTTGATTGTCTGAACATGAACAGACACTATGTAGTGTATATTTCATCAGTGTGTTTGTCAATAAATAACTGAATCACTGAAACTAAACTGATAAATGAATTTATTTTTAATGTCACCATTATCTGAAATCCAGCACCTTGCTGTATTTACTGGAGGCTTGAATTACAAGCTGTTAGTTTTTTTCCCAAAATTTCAAGAGAGTGTGTCTTTACACAGTCGAGTTACATCTTAGTGTTATGTTTCTGTGACACCTGGCAAAATTACGGCGAAAGAAAAAATACGAACAGAAGTTGGGCTTTATTCTTTATTTCCTTCATTTTTGTTTGAAACCTGTCTTATCTGCAGAGGGGCTGCAAGACATAACAGGAAGTCATGACAGCTGTGACACGCAGGGCAGACCACATCTCAGCACACAGGAACACTAACAATCTGTGAGGCGGTATGGGATTACGAATGAGGTAGAGGGAACAGACAGGCACGTCGCTGACTTCCTATATTTCAAAATGTGAGACAGGAATGCTGATTGACTCTTTAGATTGCAGTTGGGTTGTTTCCCCTCAGCACAGTTGCTTAGTTTTTAAAAAAGGAGTCATATCATTAGGCAAAAGCTTTAGTGTGTTGACTGGCAGATACTGGCAGGAAGGCAATGCCCATTTCTGATTCCAGGGGTGTCTGTGTGGCCTAAGAAGCGAGCACAGTTAGAGAGTGACTCGAAAGCAGATTATCACTTTCATCCCACCCAAAATCTTTGAAGCTATGCAACAGTAGACACAGTCCTTGAACCTTGGACGCAAGAACCAGCCTCTGCTTTGTATTCAGTCAGAGTACCCGACAGAGGAAATGTAAATTCGATGCACAAGACTGCATCAATATTCAGGTCAATGCATTGTTAAAAGAGGACACATTCATGTAGATAATTGGTTTGCCTGCACTTGCCGTATTTAAAAGCAAAAAATAGAGTCAAAGAACACAGAAACTGGTTTTGCTCCATGGCTGAATTTTTTAACTTCTCTTATCTTAAGGTGGCCAGGCAATCAAGGGCATGGTGAGACTTTTTCTGGAGCATCTCACGGATCAAAATCAGTGGGCAAAATCCCCATGAAGTTCCTAATGGTTTTAGAAATTCAAGGAAAGCTATGAAATTATTGTAAATTGTGGTGCACCTCGGCAGATGAATGAAAAAGGCTTTAAGACGGTTTAGGTTTAAGGCCCAAACCTCCAGGAATACTGAAATTAAAACCCCTGAAGATATTCTCTTACTGCGAAAACACGCAAGTCTTGTAATTTGCCAGGAGCTGTCTGTTTTAATGCACATTATGAATGCCCTGATAGAAAGTAACGTTGTCAAATGGTATCACAATAATTACTGAATGTTCAGTTTCAATGTAGCAGTGTAAAATAACTATCTTTGATATGACATTTACTCAAATTGATGCACTAAAATATCTACAGCGTAATGTTCACATTTGTCATGTTTTTTTTTTTTCCTCTTCATTCCAAAGCTTGAATAAATCAGAGAATTTGTAGATATTTTGTCCGGCTCTCGTAGCAGATCTATATTGGCCCGTCCTGGTGGATAGAGCTTAATGAAACTTCATAGCCTCACTCTTACATGAGTAAATGAGAAATTAAGCATCAGAGACAGTTTCTCATTTCAGCCTAATTAAAGTTTTAATTGCTTGAAGTCGAGTAGCGCAGCATCTTGAGAAAAAGCAGACTCACCATTAGGCCCACCACAAATCAGAAAGAGCAGTGAAAACACAATCAAAAATTTTTCACAGCAGCTCTTCTGCATAATTGGCTGTGAACAGTCGGCTCCTCCGTGTTTCTTAACAAAATGACAGGGACGGGTCCTCTGTATTAAAAACCATGCACACACAGTGTTTCATCTGTTGTGAACCTGGTGTTTTGATGATTATGTGTGGTAGATATAACAGCGCAGCAATGAGAAATACAGTAGGAGGACAAAAGACCTTGGAGGCTAATCCTATTGGTTTTGCCATCTCGAGGAATGTACATTTCACACGGCTGGGCTGAAGCTAATGGCTGCGGGGTGTGCATGCCAATCTCATTAGAGCCAGGTGTTGGGATTCAACTCACTATTCCTCCCTTTCCTTCAGTGGCAGGGAGGACGTGCTGTTTAACACTAAGACCTGACAGTAGTTTGCTCCATTTTCTCTCATCCTGAGCCCAGTGGACACCTGTAGTGACAGTAATTGAAGTCTCTCAGATCTACGTGATCACTCAGCCTTGTCATCCAAAAGTTACCGGTCATCCTGTTGAGGGGGAAACGGCATGAGTTCATTTACGCTTTACATAAGTTCAACTCTGAACTTATGGCTTGCTGCGTTGAAGGGCGTTTGTTGTAGATTGTTTTTTTCATATTGCACTATTTTGGGATTGGGAGCCATTTTATTCTGAGGACACATGACACATGACAAGGACACATTTGAAACAATGTCCTTTGTGTGACATGGCAGTCTTTTTTATTTTTTTTAGCTAAAACTTGTTTTCAACATGTCCTTGGCACATGTGTTTATATTGTTAGAGCTTCTCAGGAAGATCTTTCCTTGTGGTTCTTTGGCAAATCAAACTAGTATGTTTCTCCTCTTTATCATGTAAACAGGTGTAAAAATAAAACACTCTATTTATTTTATTTTTTGTTTTTACTGTTTCTATTTCACACTGAAAGAAAATCAGCCTCCAACAATTATTCATCATTTTTACAAGTTTAAAAGTTTGTTGTTCACAGTGCATCATGCAGGTAAAAATGTTTCACAGCATGTTACCCTGAGTGCACGTAATCCCCCAAAATGTAAGTGGGAATATCACAGGGTTGTTCTTGTGACTCTTTGAATACTGCTGAGAAATGATGGCGTAGTCGGAAGTATTGACGTTTTTGTAAAAATGTATTCTCACTTCTTAAGGTGCAAAAACATTTATTGTTGAATGAAAAGAAACAAAGAAAAATAGTAAAAATAAAAAAATGGAAGAAAACTGAAGAAAAATAAAGGTTAAAAACCCAATGCAATACAAAATGGAGTTATTCTAACAACTCATGAAATATCTCTTATAACTCAAGGCTCCTGCTCTCTCCAGCACCACCAACTGTTCCTCTGAACCACCTGAGGATCTTAGCTCCTCCCACTGAACGTAATCTTTACACATAAAGAAAACCTCTGATTAATTTGACCATCGAATATTTCATTCATCAACACACATGCTCAACTACTTTTTAAATAATAGTTTAAGGAAACTGTTTCCAACATTTTCTTTCCATTAATACAATTAGAAAGAAAGAAAGAAATAAATAAAAGAAAGAAAGAAAGAAAGGAAGAAAAAGAAAAAAAGAAAAGAAAAAAAGTGTGTTCACGTGACTTTTCAGAAGCGCGCAATTCTGGAATAGAAACCAGGAAGTGATTGTCACTCGGTTTGGTCAAACAGCAGGTGATGATGTGCTGCGTCGTTAAAGGTAAGCGATCCTCCAATGTGTGCAAATGTCTGCGTAAATGACGCAGCTCTGTCAAGTGTTTATTGTTATTTATGCCGCAGTAACAGAAGGTGATGGAAAGTTGCAACATTAGTGCCGCGTGCGTGTGTGTGTGTGCGCGCGCGCGCGCGCAGCGGCCATGCACCGTGCGTCTTGTGCAGCTTCAATGATAGTATCTCTGAGGATCTAGAGTTGAAAATATCATCATGCCAACATGCTAACAATGGGTGGTGTGTGTGTGTGTGTGTGTGTGTGTGTGTGTGTGTGTGTGTGTGTGTGTGTGTGTGTGTGTGTGTGTGTGTGTGTGTGTGTGCGCGCGCGTATGTGTATAAGCATTAAGTTTTTTTTATCTCAACGTAAAGTACTTGGTTGTTGGTGCAGTAAAAGTTGCAACATAAAGTGGATTAACTTTAGTAGTTCAGTAGCTGGTTCACTGAAACTAATATAATTAATCTAATTAAATAATATAATAGTGTTTTTCATGCATATTAAACTTTAATGCACTTTCTGGGATAAACCACCATTTACTGGCCCCTGTCATGATGGACAGGCTGAAAGCTGAAAATCCAGACTGTCTATGTGCCAGTGAGAACAGACTTGGACTCAGACCAGAAGGATAAATCTGGGCAGTGAGTGTGAGGGAAGCAGCACTTGCCCCTTCTATCATTACCACCTCTGAGCTGTCTGCTGAGTACGGCCCTTAAGCCCAAATACTCCAGTAGAGTCACTCAGTGACTAGCGGTTCAAACTCTGGTTGTACTGGGCAGCTTCCAGGGGTGGTTGTGTACAACTGTGTTAGTTTAGTGAAACTTCCCTGAATAAATACAGGTAAAGACCTGATGGTCACTCGGCTCTGAAGAGTAATAATAATAATCTGTTCTACTTCCTACATTACTAATGTTAGATGTAAATTGTGCATGGGAGAATCATCTCATGTAAAAATACAAACTGAGTTTTTGTTCAGACTTTCTTTCAACTGTGGAAGTGATGCTCTCAAGCATGTTGATCGCTCATTATTCATGGTTTATACACACACACACACACACACACACACACACACACACACACACACACATATATATATATATATATATATATATATATATATATATATATATATAGCTTTTGTTGTAAATCTATGGACTCCTGCTAGCTTAGCTTTGAGCATCAGATGAACAGTTCATATGGCAAACTGGTTGCTTTGTAGATGTTATCTTGTTGTTGATAATCCATCACGATGAGTGGCAAGTGTTGTGCTGACTAAGTGATAGCAAGGTGCACAAGATGAATATTACATTAACCTTCCTTAAAGCAAAAAAAAAAAAAAAAGTAGCTGTAAGCTCACGTCTTTGATGGATGTTCAATCCTGAGTATATATGAGCTGTGTTCCGTAACTACATCAACAGCAGGTCCATCTAAAACCGCTATGAATGGGCTGCACCGTGGCACAACCGGGTGTCTAATGAATGCAGCATCTCAGAAGTGCAGACTCATGACCATAATACAGTCAGTCTGCTAAGTGAAAAGTGAGTTGGAGTTTTCCTTTCGTCTTGTCGGGCGCATCCAGAATATTACCACGAACCCCTGCTGGAAGCCTCATAAATCATCAGGGTCTACAGGACAAAGGAGATCACATGGCACCAGGGAGCAAGCAGATGCTAAAGGGCTCAACTTTAGTAACGATAAGAGCCTCCATTTAGAGAGCAGGGTTGTGGGAAGTAGATTATCGGTACAAGAGAGGTCAGGAGATGGGAGTATAATTAATACTGTATGAGTTAAACCTATGACATGCTTCTCCTGCTACCCACCACTATCTGATTTAAGTGGAAAGGACGGAGGAGAAAATGTGGGTGGAGAGCAAAGCACTGTGGGTGGGTGGGAACAGGGGAGGGTGCAGGACCCAATGTGGAGCAAGGAAATGCTCCTCTCTCCCCTTTTCAGGGCTCAGTATTGCTCTGTCTCTTCTTATTAGAAAGCTAATGCAACTGTCTGTTCTAATACTGGAGAGCAGCTTTTATTCTCTTTTTTTTCTCCTTCGCAACCTTTTTCTATTCTGTTCAGCACTAATCTGTACAGTGGCAGCAGATGATAAGACGGGGCACATTCGCTTACTCCGTGCACTTTTTACAAGCTTTGTCTAAGCTCAAGCTGTACAGTCGTTTGTTTCAACAACTTTGCAGTGGAATCTGAGAGAGAGAGAGAAAAAGAGAAGATGAAAACTTTTTACAGGTGAATTTTTCTGTTCGGTTCCTGTTGTAATTCTTTAGAGGTTTTCTGTTGATATTGCCCTCCAAAACCTAAAAGAAAGCAGAGCTTCTTTGTTTTAAGCACAAAGAAGCCCCAGTTTTAAGGCCTTTGAAGTGCACAAAGTGTTAGAGCTTATAGAGGTATTGTTCTTTGGGCAAAAGGATGAATTTTAGAGTGAATTTAAATCTTGAGGCTTAACTTTTACTGGCACTTGTATTGTAAAGATCAAACATGTCTTACTGGACCTTGAATGCAAACTAAGAACCCCCAGGCCAGAAAGCATGAAAGAAGGGATTCATGAGGACTTGTCTGTAGATAATTCTGATGTAACTCCTCTTCTCGTTCAACAGAATTGCACAGCGTTGAGGAAAAGACAATTAGCCTCATGATAAATTCGCTCTGTGTGCACTTTCTAAGTTGCTCTTTGGAAGAACAGAAAATGTAAATGTCAGATTCTCCTCAACGCATCTGAAGTTTTCTGCCAGGCAAAAATAAATATATAAAACAACACATATAAAACATTAGACTAATGATAAGGAAAAGGAGTGATGTGCAGAAATAATAGCAACTAAATCATATTTAGACAACAGCATTTAGGAAACAAACAGTTTTATTGTTAAATGGCGTAGACAGTGTTGGGGTTAGGGTAGTTACTGTTTAACTAGCTAGCCCCGCATCACTTCTGAGTTACTTTTAACAAAATAACTGTGGAAGTAGGAGTTCACTTCTAGTGTCCAGTGGAGGGCGATGTGGTGCAGCATAGTGGCTGTAGCTCTTTAAGGCTACTAATAATAATATGATTAATATAATAAGAGCAGTGAAAGCTCAAGGCTCAATACAAGTAACAAGTTGTATTGATATTATATAATATGCAGGTTGTGTGGCACAGCTCTAGATGTTTCTTTAAATTGCTTGTGCTATTTCTCGATGTCGTCTCGAGGATTTTTTCTGTTTTTTGCATAGATTACGCTTTACTATGTTCTTGTTCTTCTCTCTTACCATCTGAAAATAGTGAGAGTATGTCCATCTTATAGCTAATGTGCTATCCTCTTACATATTTAACCGTCGTCTTCCAGGAACAGGCAGTAGTTGCTTAATCAGAGAATTTCTCTCTTGTGTGAAAGATCTCGTGGTGTTGGTGGTTTAAAACAAAACGCCACTAAATAAAGAGGATAATGTTAGTGAAAATGTTCTTGTAACGCCTTAAATTACTATGTTAAGGCAAAAAGTAATACATTACTGTAATTGTGTTACGCCCAACATTGATAACAGACACAAGGCACCACACAGCTCAGCAGTGATGCTGACAGGCAGAGTGAATGAATGTGGTCAGTAGATATTGCTCGGCCTCCTCAAGGGTGCTGGGATTTACACTTATATGGACTCATACTATTTCATCTTTAGATTTGCTCCCAGTTTGACACGATGGCTCACAGCCACAGTTTCACTATGTACATTTTCTTTTCTTTTTTTCTGCTCTTTACCATGATAACAAACACAGTAGCCAGCAATAAGGTCCCTCAGGGCCATTCAAAGGTGAAGAAAATAAAAGTCTGAAAATTGCCCTAATTTGAAAGAGAAGAGAAGAAAGATAATCGACTTTCTCATCTGATTGCTGCCGTCTTTGCTTGTGTTTGAATGGGTGGTTGGAGTGAATAATCTTATCGTAGCTACAAAAATTTAGCCAACGCACTGGTTCTTTGATTCAGGCTGAATCTGCCGTAGAGTGTTACAGGACTGGTTGTGGATCAGTACCATTCATCCCCAGACAATTCAAATCCAAAATGATGCAAACTCAAACACAAAGATGAAATAAAGAGGGCGGGACACTTTTATATTTCCAGATTGTAGTGTGGACTACTTCCCTTTCTACTTTCAACCTGATTCTTATGCTTTACTACCTTCACAGGTAATTTATACAACTGCACACTGACATAGTTTTAAAGTTGCTATTATTATCCAGTTTTTGTCCTTTTAGATCCAAAACACACACATATGTAGATCAGGGAATTCACTTTTTTGACTCAATTTGCAGGGGGAGACATGCCCCCAAACGACCGTGAACACACTCAGTTTTTTTGGACCATGGTATTTCTAAAACTCTGCTTTTGGTCACAAAAGACAATCAGAACTTTCATGACTTTCTTTTGTGCTGAATTTGACCATGTTCTCAGAAAGTACAACAGTTTCATGTAGTAAACATCCATGTTTGCATAAGACATAAACATGTTTTAATGTGTAATGTAGAAGATGGAATAATTTATCGTCAACAAATATGAAAAACATGTTCCATTATGTTTAATGTTAAACCATATTCTAATTCTTCATATTTATCAGATGTTTACTTACTGAGATTAGACTCATTATGGATGTAGATGCAGTGAAGTACAAATTCCAACTACAGTGATTAGTACACACAAACACACACAAAATACAGAAAAGACTGAAATATAAAAATAATTTATTGTAGCATCATTTACATATCCTTATGACCCCTTGTGGGGGTTTCAGTCTGTAGTCTGGGAATCAGCGCTGCGATGCTCAAACTTGTGCTCATGTTTCATGCATGAGATACGATGCATTTACAACAATGATGTGCACAGTCTCCAGCTCATCATTAGGTTAAAGAGGAGGAAGTGAAGGTCAGGTGGATTCAGGTCACAAATGTTTCACAACTTGATTGTTTCCTCTTTTATGGTTCCTCTAAGGCAAAGTGCATTTGCACTGGGAAATGTCCACATACCAACCTGTTACAGATGCTTACATGAGAAAAATGTTCATAAGTAATTGAATTTATGACATATCACAGAAACATGTAATCTATTCTATAATTTTTTTCCCACAAGTCTATCAGCAGGGGCACTGTGAGGCATGATAATGATGAGATAAGAAAGAATAAATTTTCATAGGTGTCACTTGATGTCACCGAACTTATAACATTTATGGGGGCAGTCCGTGGCCAGCAGACGCATTAAAACTCTGATGTCCTGTTGTGTGAGATATTGTCAGATCATGTGGTGCTCATAAAGAGTGTTGGAGTGGATACCCCAGTGTGTCATTTGGTAGTCGTCAGGTCCTCTCTTGCCCTGGTGGCATGATTAAACTTTGCGGGAGTCATCAGATTTGCTCGCACTTGGAGATTAAGCTGATCTCAGACAATCCCTCAAGCAGAGGCAACCCTCCACCATTATAATTTTATGCTAATAGAGAGATATCTTTCACAATGTAGTAGGCAGCAATCCCATATCTCTCACTCTCTCTCACACTCATTGTGTCTTCTTTTCTCTCTCACCAGCTCTGTCACTTTGTCCCTCACGCTTTCTTCTCTTCTTATCCCACCCTCCTCTTAGATTTTACTTCAGTTACAGAAAATCCTTGGGACACTATTCAATCCCAGTCGATCTAATCTCAACTGTGTCGTTACACAACACTGTCCCACCTTTTTGTAAATACATTACGGAGGATATTCTGTGTAGTTGTAAAGGATCACACAAAAAACTTGGCACTGTTTCTCACCTTGTCGTATTTGTTTGTTTCTTCAAACATAGGCTAGCGTCATTGTCCTCTGATTCAGTCCGTTGTCAGATGAGTTTCTGACAGAGTGCATCTTAAATGTTGCTGTCAACTCTTATCAGAGAAGATATGACACATCTCTTGCTCTCTGTAATGTTTATGCATAAGTGCTGCAGTAGGTTTATTATTATCAAGAGCAACTTTTTGAGGGATATTTGGGAAATTAGGCTTTAAAAAGGTGTAAACAGGGTCTTATTCTTATCCACCTTTGCATCATCAGACCTCTACACCTTAATTTCCTGCTTCTTTACTTCAAGGACACACTATTTCCTTGATTAGCACATAAAATCCTGAACACAGGATTTGGACGTGAGGTTTCTACTATTAAAGACAAAATTCTGGTCTGGTCAGAATATAATTATCATGAGTTCAGAAAGTCTATTTAAAGGTGCCTCCATTACCTAAGGGTTAGGATGCCTACTTAACCCCCTTTTTGTTGCATCTCTCACACCCTCATATCTGTTATATGCACAATAAACTGAAGAAAAATCATTTCAACAAAACAAAACAAATGTAGAATAAGACAGCGCCAGAATGGAGCAAGTGAGGCGACTTGTGTCTTCTTACATTTCAGCAACAGATGTATCTTTTTTCAGTTGTTTAGGTGAACAACTTGACTTTTTTTCCACACATCATAATTGAATCACTGTACTCTCATTTCATCGCATTATTGTAATGATGTCATGATTGTTTAAATGACAGGTAATAAAAATGAACAGTGACAGATGAGTCCTGATGCAGCCTGAGAGGGAAAGAACACGATGGTTGAAATATTTTGACTTTCCTCAGAACCACCTGTTGCATCAGCCAGATGGTGGAGTTGAAGGAGAGTGTGTGTGTGAGAGAGAGAGTGTGTGTGGGGAGGGACATTTCACTGATTATGTCCCTACTCACATGAGGGTGCATCTGGTGTATAAAGAGTCTGTTCATGCTGCGTTTCTGTGAGCGGCAAACCACTACACTTTTTTTCTCCTCTCTCTTGGAACGGGTAATATGAAGCGCTGTGTTTTGCGATGAATTAGACATAATGAGTCAGTCCACAAAGATGTCATGCAGCATACTAAGTTGCACAGTTATTTTGGACTGAGCCAAATAGCTTCTTTGTTATTTTTCTAATCCATAAATCTACTGTTTTATAACAAACACAATTTGACTTTACTTTGTGTTAGATCTGCAACCTTTTCTGTGTTTGTTTGATGATATTAACATCGAATATTGATATTAACCACAACTACTTCTTTCTGACCTGAATGGTCAGAAATGGCCTCTGGCTTTTAATGGCCAGAGGCCATTAAAAGCAACAGATCAGGTAATAACTTAAGCTTCAGAGGTCGTTCGTGACCTTGTAAAATGCAGCTAATCTCACTTCAAGGTCCATTTATTTTTCAGTTTTGGATTATATCACACGATCTGACATCACACTGAGTTTGTCATGTAGCTGCTTAAAGTTCACCTACATGATATTTAAAAACATGAAAAAACTAGATTTATCTCCATGTTGTTGTGGTTGTATTCCTCCATCTTTACGTCAATTTCAGCTGGTGTAAAATATACTCTGGAAACATTTATTATTAACTTAAATGGATAAAACTGCCCTGATTTCTATACATCCTAAACCCAACAACACAGACGTTAATAAACAGGCACCATTTTGAAGATTAGTGACCAATTCAACATCCGAGCAAACGTGAATTACTGTCCCCACATTACTTGAGTCACTGCAGAACATGATGTTGTCACAGTGAAGTTGACCTTTTGAACTTTTAGCTATAAAATGTCATCACATTATTATTGTATTGTATTAGTCATCTGTGTGAAATCCATCGTTAGTTAAGGCATTCCTGAGATGTTGTGTGATCCAAGTTAATGTTTGTGTCAAATTTGTAGATTTTTCCATCAAACAGAATTAGTTAATCAGTTAATCAGATAACGTGTTCAAAGGTCTAAACGTATAGTTTGCATAGTGACCTTGACCTCTAAATTTTACTTAAACCTTGAGTCTGATATATATATATATATATATTTAGCCAAATTTGAAAGAATTCCTTCAAGTCATTTTGAGATTAAATTCACAAAAATAGGATGTACCCAAGAATACCCAAGTTCACCCACAAAAAAGTTCAATTTCCTTTCTAGGATTCCTCACAAAAACATTTATTCCTTCTCATTCATTGAAAAATCTTGAGTCCATTATTATGCAAATATTTTTCATTTCATGGGTTCAACTGTTGGACACAAAATGTCTCCTACTTCAATGAAAAGTCTGTTCTGAGTTGAGTTTTAGTTGCACTGTGGATCAGGATTGGTGGTAATTGGAGTATCTTCTTCTGGCAAGAAGCATGTGGAAATCACAGGTACAAACACTGTGGGATTACTGTGAGAGTGTGTTCCCTTCTTTTGTATTATAATTGAATTTTTTGCTATTCATTCAACACACACTACACTACACACTGAAACTCTGCAGCACAAATAAATCTGAGACAGACAGCTGCAATGATCCAATGAATAATCCAAAATAAATGTTAAGATTCTTTTCTAAGAGTCATTTCCTCCCATGCAGGTCTAATGATTTGATATCACAAACCCTGACGATACAGAATATTAACCCATCTCACTAACGTTGCCATCTTTTACCCACCATGTCATCAGGCTTGAAAAAGATTCCATCTGCGCCTCCCTTCATGAGTGAAATGGGAGTGAAATCGGTTAAAGATCATAACCTTCACCTTATCAGTCTATTTAATGGCAGGAGTAGGTGGTCTTGGTACGTGCTGCTTTCTGTATATTTGAGGAGTGGCAAACTGTCAACACTTAGGCAGAATTTCCACATTATTTCTGGGCCTTAACAAATTCAATCATAAAGCTACAGTAGAACTGAGGCTCTAATTTGTGGCGAGATGAAAGAGGGAGAACTCTGAACTGCTCCGTTGGCACTGGAGCTCACTGAAGCAGCATAGATATGATTTGTGGACTCATGGAAATGATGTGTAGTATTTCACACCCAAATGAGTTTTATTATCAATCAGGAAAAAATATCCATTTAGGCCCCCTGAACACATTTTGTGTCCAAACGAGGAGGTTTTCTGTTTAATGCAGGCATGGGAGCCTGTTTATTATAAACTGAACTGTCCTATAATGCAACATAGTGTGTGTGTTTTGTCATTTTTTTCCTCCCTTATAAGCAGTGACTGTTACTCTTTCCCAAAAATAATGCAATAGCAAGGAACCTTTATTATTACATAACCATCAACTTGTTCCTCTCCCTTTTACCCCCATTTCACATCTTAAGTTGCATTTTTGAACCCAGAGCTTTTGAGTCAATATCAGAGGGGACTGTGCGTGCTCTGCCTCTGAGTCTTTTGATTTTTAGTTGGCATACAGTTGAACTCTGTGCTGTTAACATGAAACACTATCCTTCCTCCTCAGGCATTCTGAGAGGTGAAGGTTACCGAGCTACGAGAGCATGAAAGACCATTCAAGAGTATATCATGGCTGTTCTGCAGGCGTGAAGTGTCGGCTTGTGTTGGCCTTGGTAGACGCTGTGCCATGCCTTCACTCTGACACTGAACCTGCAGGCCTTACAGAACCCACTAAGTGCTGTATCTGTGGTGCAGTTTAAGGGTAACAAACTGTGGTCAGTGCTAATACAAGTCACTTTAAGTAGGTTATTTTTTCTGTCTATAATCCAAAGATTTGTTTTCCACTTTAACACCAAACACTTACTGTACTTCACAGCCATTTTTTCTCAGTTACTAAGAAAAAAAGCAGTGTGGGAAAAACCCAATTATAAGAAATCCACTAAAGGAAAATGTCTCATGTTATACTTATTAGCAGCATAACAAGCTGCTTCTTCGTTTCCTACTGAGCATAACAGGCGCCTCCATTAAAAATGTGTCTTCATCAGCATCAATTTCATGACCTGATGCAACTAAATGAATAAATTACATTTTGTCTCTGTTTTTCAATGCAAGCAGCTCATATCAATGTGCAGGATGAGCAAAATTTCATCCTCTTGCAGCTGCTTTAAGACAAATTTCCAAGCCTCTCAGTGTCTGAAGACAGACCTGCTACAGAAAGACTTTGGTGGGTGGATTATCTTCAATCCCCACAAGTCTAAACGAACTTTCTTGACAAAATCAGCAGTTAGACATAATGCAGCAGAGAAATAATAACAATTAATATCAAGAATAACAGATTGTTGTAAAGTTGGTGGCTGAAATTGGAAAGTAGTTTACATTTAACAAATATTTGTTTCCCTTTTATTGGCTTGTTTTTTGTGTTTAGGTCAGCACAACTGAAATGGTGTGAAGCAACATAAAATATGCCTCCAGGGTCATTTGTCCTCTCTTAACAATGCAGGATGTGGGAAGTACACAACTCAGAATACTTTGATTCATTAAAATGAATCTGGATAAAAAGAAGAAGTGGAGTATTCTACAACTAATCTATTGAAGTGGAAGAGCAATAAGTAAAGGTCTACTGCAGTCACAAATCTGAATCAGTTTCAAGAGAGAAAGAGAAAAATAAAACAAGGAAATAGTATCAATCTTAGATGGTACTTGTATTTCTTTGAAACAAAATGAATGGTGAAAGGACTATAAGGATTTGAAAAAACCTGCATTAACAATTTTCAGACAAAATTAATTTAAAAACAAAAGTTACAAGAAGCAACTTCTTCCTCTAAGGCTTTTAATCAAAGTTAACAGAGAACACAGTTTAAAATTGCAAGGGGGGAACTGTGCATTGTCAGCAGGCTGCCACAGCGTAGGAGTGAGTAATTCTTCAATGTCTACATCAAGTCCACTTTGACACATGGGTACAGATGGATGCAGCCGCTCAGTCTTGTGGCCTTTTGGTTACAGGTTGGCTTCTAACCACCAGGTCACCCTGCTGTCCCACGAGGACACAGACTTCACAACTGACCAGATGGTACAAATGTAAGAGACTCTGAATTAGACCATCACAAGAGGATGAACAGAACTGAAATGACAAGTGCACAGGTCCGTGCCATTTGTGGCTGCTCACTTTCCTTTTAGGCTCAGACTTTCTTGTGCTATTTCAGAAGTCAAAGTTCCTTCTCTTCTCTCTTTTCTTTTGGAGAAAGGAGCATCAGGTAAAGTCTGGCAGCCTTTGCTTTAGTCACACAACCGTTTATAAGTAAATAAATAATCAGCTGAATTATTTAAAGGAACTACAGTAGAGAATTTATCAGCAGAGATTGAATATTATATTCACAGTTATGTATTTATTAGTGCAGTGTTAGGTAAGCAGCTTCCTTCACAAACGTTTATCAACAGGACACAGTAACGCCCACGAAAATGACAGAAACAATACATACAACAGTTGGTAGCCAAGTTAGCTTCCAGAGACAATTTACTGCTGCGGCCACAAGTTGGCAGTAAATTATAGGAGGAATGCAAACAGGAAATGTCAGATCCTTCATAGAACAGAGTGCAGAGATGGAGAGATATTTTTGGCTTTAAGTGCTCAAGAGTTGCTTGTCTTGCCTGAGCTAATAGCATGTCACTGCATTAATGACTAATCACCAGCCACCAAGTGTTATATACTTGTTAGCCTATTGTATTTCTACAGTGGCCTAGAAAGGACAAACCAAGCACTGGCTGTAGAGAGTCTTTTACCTGAAGGCTATTATAAATTTGCTAACATGTTTGCAAATGAAAGCGTGTTCAATTAGTTGCACTCCTCACCACTGGATGTGACAAAATTCTTCCTGGTTCTTTCGAAGTTTTCAATATGACTGACTTTGTCCCCATACATGTATAACAGGGTGTCAGTTATTGTTCATTTTTACTTAAAACAACTTTTATCTCAATGGTCACGTCACTTTCCTGTCTGATCAGGTTCTTAGCTCCATGTAAAATCCAATACTGACAAAATAGCATAAGGCTTCTTCAGTAATCATGAGAGTCGACAGATTAACTAACAGTAAGGAGAGGCAACATTTAATTACATGCTGTGCTCCTTCCTGAGGAGCTATTGCATTTTACATGCATTAAAGTAAAGTTAAACAATGTAATTTAATGCTGAAATAAATGGAAGGCAAGCCGTAAACAGATGCGGCATTTCATTGAGTGGTTTTACAAATCAAGCTTTTTCGGGACTCAATGTCTTGTAAACATTTTTTAAACATTCAACACTATCTATAAGCTGAATATCAGTGAATCTATGGTGCAGATTTACTACAAACTACAAGAATAATGTAGCGTAAGGCACAAAAGCAGTTAGTGTTTAAGGTAAGATAAAAACACTTCTGTGTTGTTGCTGAACTAGATACCAGTCAAGCCTGTTAGCTGAAACACAGGGTCTATTAGAAAGGGCTTTGTGTGAATATGACACTTCCACTGCCGACAGAACTTCCTCTGACCCTTTTACACTTATTCTCCAATGGCACAATTAAGAGTAAAACATAATATCTGACCTTTTCACAGATAGTGTCTCTGCTGAAAACTATTACAGGGCTGGTATAGAACCTCCGCAAGCAAAAAAGAACAAACAGGAGATCAAGGAACTAAAAAGAGACATGCACATACTGGAACTGCTTTATATTAAAGCCACTGTCTAAAACTAAAGGGTAACTTCTGACAAAACTTAACCACAGAATAGAAATCTGCTCTCAAAGGCCCTTAGCATACTGATTAATACTGTTTGTAGCTGACCAGCAGCAGGGAAACATGTATGTTCATGGTGGAATTTATATGAAGGAAGAAACCAGCATCTCAGGGGAGAAAGTACAACTCCCACGTTACGATTGAGATTCTCGGCCCAACAGTGTGAGACTGTCCTCTCTATATCTGATGTCTGATAAGGTTTAGCCATCAGCCAGCTGCACTGACAAAACTCATGAAATGGAAAGTTCACTTCCTTCAGGCCATCTAACTTCCATTGCATCCATGAGCGGCATTGCTTCTGCCATCTGACCGTTGTTTATGAACACTCTGGCCACTTATTGTTGGTATTATTTAATTCCATTAAAACGGCTGTGCCACCGTCTCTACTGCAACTAAAAAAAATATTTGTCTCGTTTACAGCACAATTGCAATGATAGAGTATTTTTTTGTCACTGATTGCCAGTGTGAAGCTCAGTCCGTGTCACTGCCAGTCGTTCTGTAAGCCTTTGGCAGAGTGCAGACTGCCATTTGCCTTCTCTAATGCATGTGGACTTGCCAACCGCTGCTTTTCACTTGACAGTGGGGAGTTTAACAGAGAGAGTGCTACACATGTGGAGGTTCCTGCTATCTCCCCACACCATTTACCTCTATTTTGAGCCATGACACAGAGTTTGTTCTGAATTACCATATATCCCCCAGGTTTGGGACTCCCTGCCTGAGCATCTTAGACTGTAACCATGTCAGTAGAATCTTTAAAATCCCTTCATGAAATACAACTTCATATATATATATATATATATATATATATATATATATATATATATATATATATATATATATATTCTAGAGACACAGTTGAAATGTATTTTTATAATTAGAAGTATAGTTTCTGTTTACAGGCATTCCTGCTCATGTTTTTGTTTTTTCCTTCATTTTGAGTAAACTCCAGACTGCCTTGAGTGAAAATCCCAGGAGATCAGCAGTTTCAAAAATACTCAAACCAGCACGTCTGGCACCAACAATCACACCATGGTCAAAGTCACTGTGATCACATTTTTTTTTTTTTTTTCTCCTCATTCTGAGTTTTTTTTTTTTTTTATTATTTATATATATTTATATAAACGCTGCCTGAAGTCTGTCACCTGCATCTGCATGATTTTACGCAACACATTGCTCCCACATGATTGACTGATTAGATAATTGCATAAAAGAAGCAGGAGTATAGGTGATCCTAATAACATGCTTGGTGAGTGTAATTGGGAACGCAGCGTAGTTGTGCAAGAAAGTAATTTCTAGTAGACAGGGTTTGTTGTCTGTCTAATCATATTTCTTGTCTCAGTGGATCTTTTTTTTTTTAGTGATATTATGGCACCTCTAGTCTTAGCACTCGTTCCAGTGACTACAATGTTATTATAGCTGAAGTCATAATAGTCCTAATAAACCACAGTTTTACTGTATGCTGTATGTTAATTTAAAAATGCCCATATCATTGGTAGTTATGGATAAAATTTATAGGGCGGTTTAAGCAAGATTGATGTTATTTCAGCATACTTTAATTCAAAGAGCAGCACTAATATGGCCTTTAAATGCCAGAGCAATAATAAAATGAAACAGTTAAGTACAGTAAACAGTAGAGTGACGCTATTATCACAACAGGGAGGTCTTGACTTGTACATTCAAGAGTTAGTAACTGTCTTTCCCTTTATTGAACAACACAGAGAAACTCCATTTAGAGCTCCTTAACATCCCCCAGTTTCTCCACTGGGAAAACAGGAACATCACGACACTGAGAGGGGAAGAGAAGAACCAATCAGTCAGTGCGCAGGCACCTGTCCAGCCTCAGCTTAATTGAGATGGGTTTCAATGACAGAGCATTAGGTTGCCTTGACATCCTTTTGCTTTGTGGTAATTCTGTGTTGTTTGCCGAGTGGTTTGAAGCAACCCGGCGTTATCGTGACCGCAGTCATTCTCCTCACCACCTCAACAGCACACTGACCTATTATGTATTATCACATTAAAGCCATTGGTCACGTCTGCACAAATCAATCTAGTTTAGAATTGTAATCTGTGAGTCTGGTGGTCTGGGATGAGGGGAAACCTGCAGCAGGTTAACCACATTAGTTATGTGCGCCTATTAAAGTTTAATGGTCATGGAAGCTATTATATGGCGCTATGCTTCTTTTACTCTGCTATTATTGTGTACATGTGTCACCCGGTGATGCCCCGCAGCTAAATGTTGCAAAGGAGCACATTAAGGAGACATTAGAGGGTCTATATTTTCCATGCGCTTTCTTTCAACTGCCTTTTGTCCATTTTTCTTGTCATCATGAAACATGCAACCCAGTAACAGGCGCTTATTGCAGGAATAGTGTTGCATTAGTTTCATTAGATGGAACAGAACAGTGGCTTATCTCATGTCAGGTGTTAATACTAAAGAACAAAGCCGTATTATTCTTGCACAGCTATAATCCCTGCTTTCATTCTTCTTAAATATTAAAACATATTTGTATTTATTTGACAGGTCTGGTCTCTCTGGGATATCAAAGCTAAACTCATATTAACTACAACTTCAGCAACATCACTGTTTTTTTTTCTTCTTCTGAAGTTAACCCAAACTTCTCTCCAAACCCATATTATTTCTGAACAAAATCATAACAGAGTGTGAAATTACCCTGAGGCCCTTACTGTCTGTGTTCTGGGACTGAGCAGGCATTTGAGGGCACTGGTGCATTCTGAATGGCTGCGTGCTGGGCCTGTGCCATCTCTGAGGATTACATGAATTAGAATAAGGTTTGCTGAAGATATCTTGCACACTGAAGAAAATTCACACAATAAGTGTTTGGTTTTTTTTTTTTTTTTTTTTCTCTTCCATGGGTGCATTTCACTCCAGAGTGGATGAGACAGTTGTCAAGCAGATGGGATGTGGTATATTGTTTAAAAACTCAAATGAGGCATTTAGCAACATGCAAGATCTGAAATTACTTTCTTAAAAAGCGAGTCAGAGGTTATAGTGAATGTAGGAAATTGTCTTAGTAAGATGATGCCTGATGCATGTTTGCTTATCTCAGTGTAAAATCTGGGAAACGGGGGAAAACAGCTTCTATCTGAAGGTAACAAAATCTGGCACTTCTTTAGCTCACGTGTGCCCACTACAAGATGTACTGTGTCTTGTTTATTTAATCCACATGACAACTAAAGTCAAAACATAACAATTCAGTTTCCAGACAGTAACATAGGTGTTTCTTGGCAAAAATGCCCTTTTTTGTTACCTTCACACAACATCTTCATGTCATGTCAGACTAACCAGCTGCCAGACACAGCTTGATATTTCACTGAGTCAAGTTTTGAGTCAAAGAAAGTAAAACGAATTAATATTCTGCTAATATTTTCCATTTAGACAGGAAATCTCTGGAGCATTAACTGAGCTTGAGGGTTTTTACCAGTTTATACCGTTTAATAGCTTCACTGACTGTGCCCTCAGTGAAATATAAGACAGACGTGATGGGTTTCGTGTTCATGTGCTTTGCCAACATACATAAACTCTGCTATCGAGCAGAAACCTAGATCTGTCACTATGAACTTTTTTGGCTTCCTGTTTTACTGAGCTCCAGACTTACTACTACAAAAATAGAGAGAGAGGGAGAGAAACACAGACAGCGAGCAGAAGGTTTGGAGGCTGATAAGGAATACAACTGGTATTGTAGCCAAGCTAATTAGCCAAAAGGAAGTTGGGCTCCGCTCCATATCAGTTAGCTCCAGAGAAGCCAATCTCCCTGGGCCCCCTCAAGGTGAACAGCCATGGTATTGTCAGCCATGATAGCTAAGTGGGTTCAAGTGAAATCTGTAGGCAAATCAAGTATCCCCCATTTTCCCAAAGCCATCGTAACAGGAAGCTAGTTTCCCCAGGTCACAATCATTTACATATCCACTGTGATGCCAAACCTCTGCATTTCTCATTAACTGTACATATAGACGTACAGCATGTGGCTGCAAAACACAACATCAACATCCTACTGTCTTTTTCACATGTGGTAAAAGTAATTCATATTCATATCTTTTGTTCAGAAGCAGAAATGTTATTCAGAAAATGTGACACAACAATCTAGCAAACAAGCTAAGAACACATAAGGGAATAAACACTCAGCGGGTGCTCTGTTGCTGATGGGCAGCATGTGCTTTATTCCAACTATAATTTAGCTTAGTTTAGTTGTGTGTACATGAAACTGAGAGAATGAAAGAAATGCTAATTCTTGCAAGTGAGACAAAGACCCAAGGGTCCTTTAAAAACACTTCTCAACGAAGGAAAATTTGTGTATCATGTTTACAAATTGCAACACAAGTGAATGTCAGTCTGAATGATAAGACTCTGGGAGCTCTGAGATGCTGGAGGGTGGGAGGGGGTCTCCTACAAAAACACGAGCTACAGAGTGACTGTTGAATATCAAAACTAAAGACTTAGAGTAAATCAATGCGAGTGTTAGTGTGTTCAACAAACCTTTCAACTGCCTGCAGACATACTCTTATCGTTTTGTGTTATACATGGATATTGTTTGTTTTATCTCTAATAAAGAGAAGAAAGTGTGCTTTGTAGATGGTTGACCTCCATGTAAGGTTCTGAACCTGCTTGAAAAGCACGTTCCCTTCCAGCTATTCATCTAAATGTGGACTGTGGTACAAGCGTTCTGGAGCAGCTGTAACTCAGCGCTTCTTGGCACACAAAACCTCAAGAGGTGCTTGTTAAACGAATTCATTTAGGGGAGAGGGACCAGCTGAAGATGCACAATAAGGATCAGTTCTTGTTTTCTAAACCACACCAAACAGCTGAATATAAATGCTGCTTCTCCAATGGAAAATCCAATACGTTGGAAGCCATACAGGGCAGTGCTGTATTCATGAACTGTGGCGCATATATCATTACAGGCATCAAGTGTTGACATATTTATTTATATTTTAAATCTATTTCATTTTTGTCTTCAATTTTTGCAGAGGGTAAAAGACGTATTCAGGTGGAGGTTACAGAACGTGCAGTGAAAAATAATAAGGCGTTAACCTCAGAAAATGAATTTCAACTGAGAGAGGGGGGCTGGAGATCTGCTGCAAACATAGACAAAGTAATTGGATTGCGACAAGTGAGCTGTGGTAATTCTAGGAAATTCATAGCTGCTTTCTATTTCTCATGTTATTTCCCAGCAGCACAGTCTAATAGACAGGAACATGATTACTGGTCATGGATGACCAATTCATGCTTTACTGCACCTCTAGACATCTCCAAACAAATGAAACAAGTCTACTATATAATACCCTAATATTCTTTTGTAGTGCAGCTTTTCAAAGTAAAATTCTTGTGAATACAATATGTAATGGAGCTTGTTTTGCATTTAATGTTCGTCTTAAGATATTTTCTGCAGCAATTGATTTTTTTTTTCTTTTCGTTTTTATTTGCTGCCACTTTTGCACAGAATTGTGTTCACCACCACCACCACCACAGCATATGTTTAGTGTTTGTGCAACCAGCAGGAATCTAACACTTAATACTGGCAGTTATTGGCAGTAAAAGCTTAAAAAAGGAGTATGTTTCCTTTCTGACAAGTGTGCGGACAGTTGCCATAGCAAAACTATAGTAGGAGTAGTGGATATATGTTGTAAAAACACTCTAGTGAAGCATGTCATCACCTCCCCTCCCTATGCACATTCAGCAAACAGCATAATGAGAACATGTGAGGGTGGGGGTGGATTCAGTACACAGCCCCAGCTCTTGTCTCCTCCAGGAGATGGAGCCAGTTTTCCAAATCTTGCTCTGGTTCCCTGAGCATCATCTGACATTGGCATGCTCTCAAATGCATCTCACAGGGATCATAGACTTCTCTTCTATTTCTATTATAAGATCGTTTAACTGCAATTAAACCTTAAAAGCAAGCAAGCAGCCATAATTGAAAATTGCTGCACACTGAGAGTGTTTGCTGATTACCAGCTATCTGTGAATTCCTCTTCAAATCAAGTCCTGATGTCCATTTACATCCCACATGAGTATGTATTCATACAATCTTGATTTACTTGCAGAGTTATGGCAGGATGTTAGATATATAAGATCACACTTGCAACCTAAGGTAGAAAAAAAATATGAGTGACACTAATAAGAATCTTTGTGGATGATAATATTTGTCATTTGATCTGTCTGTCCAACACTTTGGTCCACACTAAAAATGATATTAATGGTTCCCAGATGATGAATCATATTGACTTTAAGTTCTGCTTTAGTTACATTTCTCTGCAGCTGTTGGATGGACTGCCAACTCATCAACCTGTTTATATGCAGCTAATTTGCAACATCCTTCCTGCTTAACATCAGCATGTTAGCACTGTTCCTGTGAGCATGTTTAGCATGCTGACATGATCATTTACCTCACAGCACCACTGTGTTTGAGTACAGCCTCACAGAGCCACTGGCATGGCTACAGACTCTTAGTCTTGTTAATATTTGTATTTATTCAGTAATAAATTTTATTTTCCAACAAGGAGCTGTAAGTGCCATTTAAGCCCTGCGCAAACTGCCAAAATACACTGACTCCAAACACTGGAATCAGCCGCTAAAGTAATCACCACGTTTTAGTTTTTGTTTCAAAATCCTGAATTCACAGAAAATTAGATGAAGGACATGACCTCAGCTTCCTGTGATGGTAGCAATGTTATCTGATCAACTTAGAACTGATACAACTAATTTATGATTTGTATTTGTTCATGGTAATAAATCTGGCTGTTTGTATTTGTTTTCTCTTGTTCATTTTCTCATCTGTCTTTTGATGTCAGGCAGCGTTCAATTACCTTCACACCTGTCACAAAATTAGATGTCTTCTTGTTGAAGACAACACAAAGCACGATGCTTGTTTCTGCTGGGCCATCCATGATCAACATCTTCCGCTGATGATTTTACCCAATTACATTTTAATCAAGGGAAGCATGTGCAGAGCATAAATGAAAATTGTTACTGATAAGCATAATTCATTTTATTGAGATTTTTATCACCCTAAAGTTTGATAAACCAACCAAGAATCCAACTTGAAGTGGATTAAAAACAAATTTCAATAATAATATTCAGTAAAAAGTACGTTGGCATAGTTATTCTTGATAAACCAACCTAGTCTGTGAAAACTCAAGCGTGCATTGACTTCAATATTCGGTTAAAAAGGGGCAAACGGCATTCAGCAGACACAAGAGACAAAGACTATTCCACGTCACTGCACCGCATTTCATGGGAAATATACCTTTGGTTTCACATGAGGGACTCTCCCCTCGTCTCACTCTTTGTTTTTCCCCCCGCTTGTTAAAAATTTAAACAAGCCTGACAATGGCTGAAAAGCTCAACCTACCATGAAAGGATAGGAAATGCATAAGAGGAATTTGAAAGGTGAAACCCAAAGAGAAATTGCAAGAAAAAAAATCTCCTTTGTGGACTACACATTAGCTGAGTGTATAGTGCATGTTTTTGTGTAAGTGCAAGAATGTGGGAGAAATGTATAGAGCTTATATATGAAGACAGGGTAAGAGAGAAGAAGAAAAGTTAAACTTTTTTGATGTTTCTACATCTACTTTCTCAATAAAAATGCTTCAGGATAAAAACCAAAACTGTTTTAAGCTTCACTCATGAGCACAAGGACTGAGAGCGTTTCAGATCAGGTCTTTGTGTATTGATCCAAAACTTTTACTTTACAAATTGATAAGCATCCAGGCTGGAATAAATACAATATGCACTAGGTCAATGCACATTGGGTCAATTATTCGACCTGTGAGCATGGAAGTAAATATAGAGGAGAAGAGGAATTTCATCAAGATTTGTTGCAGTGTATGCAGGGTATGAACGAGGGCAGGGTTAGGCTTGGACAGGTTGCTAGCAGGTCCATCACAAGACTGAAACGCATATCGATAAACAAGTATCCACACTTACATCTGCACCTACAGGTAATTTAGAAACCAATTAACCTCAATGTCTTTGGAGTGTGAAGGGAAATTTCTACACTTACAAAACAGAATCAAATTAGGCACATACAATTCTGCTTATTGCCTATTGTTAAATGTATTTTAATAGATGTTCCTGGGCACAATGAAGTTCATTGATTCTCTGTTCATTGTTTCTTTACATCAGTGATTGACGTCTGAGATTGAGAATCAATAATGAGTCGATAAAAGACAGTGAAGTGAAAACAAGCATTTTTTTTTTTTTTATCTGTTCTGTTTAATACACAAAATCTCAGAAGTTAATTTTGTGATATTGTACAACAACTCGGGTCTTTGTTCTCTGATGCTCAGATTTGTTTACTGTATACATGAAGCATTTAAATCTCTCAGGCTATAAAAATATCAAGACAGCCAACAAAAGAAAGCACTGAAAAGTTGCACAAGAGAGACTCCACACTGTTGTAGAAGATGGGCATGATCACATAGTACATTCTTTGTCATGTCGTCCTTTTGTGTTTTTATATATTTATTGTGTTTTTTTCTTCTACACAAAGTCCTTGAAACAGTATGAGGTGTCAGTCCTCAATAACAAACCAATGTCACCAGAAGTAAATCCTTTGCGTTTATTATAAAGAGCAATTAAGGTGATTGATTCGAATATTACATGTCTGATCTCTGGTGGATTCATGAGATGCAAATACATGACCTAATTCTGGACAACTCGCTCCTTAGTTCATGATCCAGTGGGTTTTTGTATTGATTACATCCACTATGACCAGCTGATCAATCAGGGGCACCTTCCCTGGTCCCTGTGTATTGATTAGCAGTGTGCTGCAGACACATGATGGAAAGGATTCTGTGATGAAATGAACACTGCACTGCTGGTGCTTTCTACTGTATGTTGCATCTCAGCTTGTATTGACTCCTTCTTGTAAAGGGAGTGTAATTGTTTTTAGTTGGCTCCCTAAAATCAATTTGAAATCTTTGGTTACTTTGTAGCTTGTGGGTA
Organism: Polydactylus sextarius; assembly: GCA_016801845.1. NCBI lineage: Eukaryota > Metazoa > Chordata > Actinopteri > Polynemidae > Polydactylus > Polydactylus sextarius. Next base: position 23,135,932 of record CM028930.1, on the reverse strand, counting down.
TAAATGAAAGCTGCACCGAGATCCTGTTAGTGCTTCACTGTATCTTATTGCTGACTTATTTATTTTCTATGAGATTATATGTTAAAGTAATGATGTCTGAGTCTCATAGCTGTGCTTTTGGCATCCCACCACTTTCTGGGGCTGTGAGGTGAATGTGATGAGCTGAATTTTGACTTTCAGGGGGAGATTATAATGACCTTGATGAGGGAAAATCATGATAACAATAACAATGGAGGTGAAACAAAACACAGGCATGTGACCTGCACTGGTGCTATGTCTGCAGATTCATCTCTGCACCTGTGGTGACTTTAGGAAACCTGTTACTGTCGCTTCAGGCTGGATACCGTTTCAAAGTTGACAGCTCATCAGGTGAATGACAAATGTTGGGACATGAACTTGTCCCATCGAGGGTCGGAGGGAATTTCTCTGCCTGAAGTAGGAAAGTTGCCTATTGTAGCTGTAAATTTACATTTTTACTATGTTATTAATGCATTTCAGGAGTTTCATGCCCTCTGGACCCACAAGGCCTATTTAAAAACGATTGCATTTATTTAGAAAATTATGGCTATCAATTAGAAATTTTCTCCTAAATTCAACCAATTACTTTGTGTGAGATTTTGTTCTCATTCATCTTGGTATATTTGTATCCTGTATAATATCAGACATGTGGGATGTGAAATGTTGAATATTTGCAAGCAAAAAAAAAAAAAAAAAATCAGCAGTATCCTAATCTACTTTCTCTGTGCTGAAGCTTATATTTTGTCCCTCCTGCTGTAAGTGGGGATACAGTGTGAGTGCAGAGGTGGAACAAAGAGATGAAAAAAAGGGTTGCAGTGTTTCTCAAAAAGGTTTAGCTGTTTCATGTGGGCTATACTTTTCAGACTTTTTCTGTTTGATGTTTGTCTTTGTAAAAATAAAGTCAAGAGGAGGTCAAGTGGAGGAGACATTTACTTGCTCCATGTGTCGTCTTCAAATGTTAACAGCTTCAACAGAATAGATAATGCTTGGGTCAGTAATATTAGTTTTTAGGTGGGATACATTTATAATAAGGTGATAATGAAATATAAATTACTGGTATTCATTTAATAATGGTTATATCTTAATACTTCATTTACATGCATAATAAAGATGATAGTGGAACAAAATCGTTATGAAAATTTTACACCCACTCCTAAGGTGCAATACATACAAATTATTATGAATTATATTCTATTCTCTTACAACAATGTTAATCAAACATTCAACACCTTTAACAAATATCATGCTACTGTTTTACACAACACACTGTTTTACAGGATCACAATGTGGTCTAAAATTCCTCCATTGACAAGATTAACTGTAACAGAGAAAAAAATCATTTCACGTCAGCTCTCCAAAAAAAAAAAAAGTTTTACAAAAGCAGGAAAGTCTTACAGCAAGAGTGCAAATGACAAACCGCCTTACTCCATTTCAGTGAAATATCTGCACCAGACAATGAGCTCTCGGGCTGTGTTTTGCTTTCAAGCCAAAAAGGCATCAAATGAATGAAAGAATCCATGGTTACCATTGAACTCTGCAGCCTTGAAGCTCTTTTGACTGAACCGTGATGAATGAGACTTCAGAACAAGTCCAATCATTTTAGACCATTTAAAATGAGCATACCGCTTTTCATATCAAGAGATCCTCCATCCTCTCTCTCTTTCACTGTGTATACTGTCCCATGATTGTGGCAACTACAGCAATAAAAAGCAACATCTTATTTCACTTGTAGAACCTATAATTACAATAATCTCCTGAGGGTAGAAGTAGTTTTCTCCTGCACCATTAACCTTGCGTGTCTAATCCTCTGTCCCACTGTATTTTTACCTTTATTTCTCAAGGTTAATTGTTTTGCTGACCAACTGCATTATCAGCACTACTGTTTCATATCTCTGCATTGAACATATTGTACGTACAGCTGGCCTTTTCTTAGTTTGTTATATTACTTTTACTCCTGCTTACTCCTCCTTAGTCTTAAACATATATAAATCAATTGCTAGCCCTGGAATCATCCTTATTAAATTGTCCTTATTATTAAAACCCTTATATTATTATAATTAGGGCTGTCAATAGATTTAAAAAAAAAATACTAATTAATCTCACATTTTGAAATTCATTAATCTAGATTAATCACGATTAAAAATGTGTGTGTGTGTGTGTGTTTCTGTTTTTTCATACATTGTGGGGACTTGTCTCCCTTGTGGGGACAAAAAGCTGGTTGCCATGATGTAAAAAATGAAAAAAAATTAGGTGAAGACATGACTTAAGGTTTGGTTAAGGTTAGGGTCAGGTTTAGATAAAGGTGGTACCAACAAATGAGATCTCTAGGGTTTCCAGGAAAGTCTCTAGGAAATTAATGGAAGTCAATGAAATTTCCCCACAAGGCATGAAAACAAACGTGTGTGTGTGTGCGTGCGTGCGCGCGCGCCGCCCGTCTCTCCGTCTGTGTTTGTGTGAGTGTGTGAGAGAGGGATCGGGTGGGGCGGGTTGGTGGGTGGGGGTGGTGGGTGCAGTGAAAGAGCACATATCCTGTATTTGCAAGCACCTTTCATCAAGAGTGGCTACCAAGTACCTAATGCGCGGAGGACGGGGTTGGCTAAGCAAACTTGACTATGACGGGCGCCACAGTCTTTGAATAAAGGAATAAGGGTGAAAGATTGTTCTCTCCATCTTCAGCTACCGTCTCTCCTCTTTGACAGCCATATTTTTAATAGTCTTATCAGTTCTAATACAAGCCGTAATATCGTCTAATTATAATTATTATTATTAATTGCCTTATTATTATTATTAGTCAAATGATTAGTTATATTACTACCTTTATTATTGTGTTCTTATGTATAATTATTATTGTTATCTTTACTTTAGTCTTATTATTTCTAATAAAAGGACTATGCACTTCTTATTCTTATTAATTAATTATTATCTTATTATTCATATTTAATGTGACATTGTGCACCGTGTTCTCCCTCTTTCTCCCCATCTAACTCCTCCTTTCTTTCTCTCTCAACTCAACTAGTCATGGCAGCTGGTCTCCCATCATGAACCGGTTTCTGTTCAAGGCTTCTACCTGTCAGAAGGGAGTTTTCCTTTGCCACTGTGGCCAAGTGCTTACTCATGTGTGACTGCTAGGTCTGGGTGAATAATATAATAAAGAGTACCGTCTGGACCTGCTCTATATGAAAAGTGCACATATATTACTTTGGCTATGATCTGGCACTATATAAATAAAATAGACTAGACTCATCTTGACTCTTTGGCCGTCATCTGCGACCTGTGAGAAGAATATTTGAAAGGTTTGATTTTCAAAATAGCTGATCAAGAGTTTTAATCAGTCCGCTGTCTGCAGTAAGAGCTTCACTGTGGTCGTCTTCGAGTGTGAGAAACTGTATCATGAATCATTCCCAGTGATGTTTGTACCTGTGTGTCTCAACACTGTACACTTCTGTGTCACGCTGGTGGGTTGAATTATTAATCTGACACTTGCTTTGTGCCACTTCGTATACATTCATCAGAGCCCGCAATCCACCCTGACAGTTGATTTGAATGATGTGAAATGCTGACATTCCAGTTCAGCTTGACTCAAATAGCTCAGGCTGTGCTGCATTATTATACACTTTAATTTACACCAACCCATCTAGAATGAGTCGACTCCTCCAGATGCATTTTAAAAAGAGATTAATCACCGGGGACTGCCGTGTTGAGATGAGTCGTCCACCTGCCATCGGAAATGTGCCATATCAATCAAACCCAGCACACTAATGATCATCTAGCAGAAGCTCCACCAGAGGGGAATTGTCGTCCCCCTGGCGCAGTCATTTGCGTCGATCTACGACCACAAGCGCATTTGGCCTCCTCCGCAGCCCTAATGGCTGTGCTGCTTTGTCGCCCACCGATCTGCTCTCCTCAGCTAAAGATTAATTCTCCCCTTCACTGCTGAAACTGAAGAGCCTGACAGTGTTCTCTATGAATTTGTCCCCAAACGAGAAGGAGCCAAAAATAGTGAAAACATGCAGAAATAATATAATGTGGAGGGAGCACTTCAAAGTAAGTGATAGAAAAGTGGCCAAGTGAAGTTCACTGGCAATCAACGTCGAGCCAAAAGATTTTTTCAACTGGTCACAGCAGCTGATGAAATTCCAAATTTGTCACTTTGCAGATTTTACCAACTATTTCAGGTTTTTGTAGAAAGAGCTAGACCGGTGAGTAATTGTTGGTTTGCTGCCAGCGGAGGTGTCGGAGAAGAAACTTTTTAACAGAGGCAGACAGGTAGTCACCCATTCTAAACACAATTACTCGAAATGTCCTAACACTTTCTCTCGGTCTTTGAACAGATAAAACTTCTCAGTCTGAGCACATTTGGATGTTATGTCTTTTATTTCACTTACCTCAATATTTCTCTACATTTCTACATAGTTCTTGCCTGGCTGTCGCACCAAGCTTGTAGACAGAGACGGTCTGGCAAAGATCCCATAGACAGGAAGTTCTCAGAGGTGGGATCAACAGGCGTTTCTCAAATGCCTCGTGACGTATACGACGATGTAGCGACAGAAAAAAAACATGATGGAAACATGCATGAAGGCTTCAAGAGTTACCTTTTGCCCCATTTTTAAAGAAAACTTGCCTTTAAACTCATTGCTGACATTTAACCATAAGCTAAATAACAATGTTTACTGTCAGGTTTTGTGACTCCAGGATGTGATTCATAATTTGTGATAGCTGCGTTCCTGTCTGTCAAAACGTGATTGTGATGTATGTCTGTTTATATGAGTGTTTGCCTCCGATACCAGAGTCTGCGCCTCTGTCACAGCCAGAAGTCACATCATAATTATAACAAACACGATCACAACGTTTCCCCGCAACAACTGGTTTTTAATTATATTAATCACAATCGTACATTAACCTGCTTTGATCCGCTTCACACTCACCTCACCCCAAAGTGTATTTGACTTATTCAAAAGGATGCATGCAAATGTAATTAAGTTATCAAATCAAGTTTTATTTATAAGGCACATTTAAAATGAAGAGTTCAACAAACAATGAAATCATGAGAAGAGAAATCAAGAGAAATAAAATGGCACACACAACTAAATGGATTAGCAAATTAAAAACAGCATGCAAAGGAAAGGAACAATTAAAAATACTAAGTTAAAACCCCTAAGGACAATAAAAAGCCTGAGAGAAGAAGTGGGTGTTTAGTTTAGCCTCAACAGTGTGTACAACTGGGGAACACTTGATGCTAAAAGGTTAAGAGGTGTCTACATTGAGTCCCTGGTAAACCTTACAGCAAAGCCTCAACCAAGATCTGAGGGATTTGGAGGTGGAAAGGAAACGGGGAAGTTCAGATATATATTAAGCAGCCATGTAGAGGTTTAAAAACAAATAAAAAGACTTTAGATTCAATCTTGTACTTGACCAGAAGTCACAGAAGGATGTAAGTTCGGGTAATATGCCGTGTCTCTTCCTGGTCCCATTTAGCAGTGTAGCAGTAGCGTCCTGCTCAGGTCTGGCTGCTGAACTGAACCAAACCAAATCCAGAGTGATGATGCCAAGGGCTGAAACTTCTGCTGAATTATTGGTTAATACAAAAGATGAGAAATCCTTCTTAATTTGTATCAGTGGATTGTTCATCATAGAGACCATGCTCCTGTTCTGTTCATCATGATATTGATCAGCAGACACATGAACATCTGATGTTAAATAACCTAATAAGTCAGACATTTGGCATCTCTGCCGTCAGACAATCTTATGACACAGATCATATTTCACTGCACTTAATATGCACTAAATAAAGAATGAAATGAGACGTATGACAGAATACTGTCTTTGATTAGTTCAAATGGTGTTCAAACAAGAAATGGACTGGTTCAGAGTTATTCTGAAAACAACAGAGAGCCGTTGTTTGGTTCAGCATAGAGTTCAAGTACACATAATAATAAATAGTCATTCACATAATAAAACCAAATCAAACCAAACTGCACCAAGAGGGTAAACAGTCCAGAGTTCAGTTCAATTGGATTAAGTTTGATGTAAACACAAAGGCATTTGAGAGAAGTTCTTAGCTGGAAATAGTAAAGTATTTGGTCAGGGAGGTGAACTGTGTTGAAGTAGGGGCTACACAGCCATTGTTTTGTTTACTTTTAGTTTGAATTTTGAATTTCTTCTGAGGCGTAGCGTCTTGTATTACTCTATATTTTTCTCTCTGTCAACATATCCAATAGTGAGACAACAAAACAACAATGTGTTACTCGCTCAACATCCCCCTGCCTGTGGCACTTAGCCACAAGCCAATTTTTTCATATTAAAAACATGATTTTATTTAAAGAGTCCTAAAACACCTTATGTCAACTACTGTAAACTGTTGTTTGAGCCTCTATATAGCATATCGTTATGTAATTTTTGGAGGCCTGAGAATGGCCCAGGAGCGCTGCTAGAGGGCAGAACCTCGTGATAAGATCCTAGAATATAGTGACTCCCTCATTCTTCCCCTCCCTTTCGACAAGCTCTTTAATATTGAAATGAGCTGTGCGCTAATTGGTCGGTTTACCCCGAAACTAGAAACCCTGTGTACCGTAGCCAGAAGAAGAATTCAGAATTGACAAACAATGACTGTATGAAGTATTCAACCTTACATGTTTGAACTGGAGTCAGAAGAAGGTTCATATGTAGAGGAACAACAGCCAGTTTGCCAGTGATTGGAAATGAATGTGTCAGAGTGGTAAGTTTTGTCACAGACTTTCTAGTAACGCCGGCTGTATAAACATCAGCATGTATTATATCCTCAGAAACTTCAGAATCTCAGCTAAAAGCCGATATAAACCATTTCTACAACCACCAAACACAACTAAAACAGAAACCAAGTAAACAAACTCCACAAAAAGATGTCAACACAAACTGCGACCCCTCCTCTCCACAAGACGCTTTGTAAACGAACAAAGCTTGTTCCAAAACTACAAGTTTCATCAAGATCCGTCAAAAATTGGCTGAAATAGCAGCAATAGAATAATAAATTACGTTCAAACGATCCTGTCTTACCTTTGTTGTCTTGTTTACAAAATATAAATCCACTGCAATAACGCTTCTTTCCCTGAACATAGTCCATAGTGCTGATATTCCTGGAACATTACATGTGTGCTCCAACATTGTTTTTCTGTTTTCCTCTAGTCCAACACAGTCATTAGCAGTAGCTCGAGCTAGCATTCACCGTCCTCTCTGGCGCACTGCCGACACTGGAAAGGGGGCAGGATAAGCAAGTTTAAGGGGGTTAAACTACTACGACATTGTAGCCTTGCTGAGATCGGCCATTTTACCGCGGCCATTTCTAATTTACAAATTTGCATGTAGAAGAGGTCAGAGATGGAGTTAAAGGTTTGGTACACCCCAAGCTGTCTATCCAACAACAACAAGTTAATGCGGTTTTGAATTCTGCGACTCCTTTAATATAGAAGAAAGTCATTTCCTCCAACAGGTGGGCACTGTACTTGCTACAAAGTGTTTCTCAGCAGGTGACTGTTTTCAGCTGCTCCAATAAGTATCTCCTACAGAGAGGCTGGTGTATGTAGGACTTCCTGAAACAAGCTACAAGCAAGCTCTTGTTTGTTGTAATGAAGAAACATGTCACCCATTGTAGCTAATTGATTCTGTTTTAATAGTTTGTGGACAACAGTGGTGCTCTGGGACACTGAGAGATGAGATATACAGCTTCTGGCAACAAAAACAATTAGGTTCCTAGTTCATTAGTGTTTTTCATGATTTTTTTTGACAATAAGAATAACTCTAGAATACCACCTTCCCTGTTCTGAGGTGGATTTAATAAATTGATATTCTAGTGTAAAGCTCATAACCATTTTTTTTTATTGCATACCACTTACTATATAAAGGTTTGACGCGATAAGTCGACTGATGAGTCTTGCTGCTCTGTTGTTGACATCCAATCATGGTTCGGTTTTGAGCCATTACACTAAATGTACCAATGTTTTACAGTATTTGATTCAAATAATGATCAGAGCTAGTTCTATTTTTGTCTTTGATACTTTAACACAACATTTGAACAAAAACAGTGTGCAGCTGTGCATGTCTTCTCACCCTGTCTGCACTGGTTTCCTCTGGGTGCTTCACTCCTCCCATGGTCCACAGACATGCAAGTTGGGTGAATTGGAAACTAAATTGCCTCTAGGTGTGAATAGGAGTGTGAATGTGTTTGTCTATATGTGTTAGCCCTGTGATAGACTGGTGACTAGTCCACAGTGTGCTCACCTAATGCATGATTGGATAGACTCTAGTCCCATGAGACCCTGCAGGAAAAGTAGTTTATATATATATATATATATATATATATATATATATATATATATATATATATATATATAAAGCAGCTGTTATCAGCAAACTATATTTCCTGGGTCTACTTGCAAAATAGGAAGTGTTTTAAGTTGAGGTAGGTTGACTGTTTTTATGAGGAAAGCAGATGTCTTGTTACAGACTGATGTCCTTATGTTCAAGGAGAAGTTTATAACAGAAGTTATCGCCTTATGTGTGCCACCAGAGGTTTCGATTACAGCAATAAGGTAAAAACTTTTAGCAGAGCGTTGAGTTCTGTAATGAGACTGTGTGTGACCATACGCCCGTGAGTCTCACACAGTCTCCGTGGAATAATTTGGTTTCAGCTGCTTGCAGTTTCAGGACACTTGCCATGTGGCTTTGCTGCCGTGTTTTGACGCTTCCATTTTGTGTTCTGGTTTAAGTTTTGCATTTGATGAAGATATCATTGGTTGTGCAGTAGCATTTTGCTATTTTTCTTTATTCTGAATTTACACCAGGAGTGCCATGGTTTATGTCCGTCTTCACCATGTATCCAGTTTAAACCAGTAGCATTTCAGCAGCGGTGCTGATTGTGGTTTTTGATTTGTGTCCTTCTATACCCTTTCATTTCTGGCATTGTCATTGTGAAATAGGTAGGTAGTGTCATACTTGTTTTTTCACATCTATAACAAATTTTTCATTGTCCATTCTTCTCTTGTTATGAGCATTTTATGAAGACAATGTCCCTGATTGGTTAATTGAACTGCTTGCAGACACGTCCCAGAAGTGACATCCATCAAAAAAATCTCAACACTTCTGGGAAGCTTCTGAAATGATATGGTGTGCTGCTTTGATGCTACTGGTGTAAATCAAACCATTGACTAAAGAATGGAGGCTATCAGTGACTAGCTGTCGTGATGCGCTGCTGATGAAAATGGTGGTGTACTTTGGTAGTCTTTAGCCCCATGTCATTCACAGCTAATCTGCAGTTTGCTTTCTTCTTTTTTTTTATCAATAGCGGTGTCAATAAAATTGCCAGGCCTGTATTTAACTGGATGTCTGTATAGTTACTTACAAGCTTATCAGTTCCAACAAACTGCCTGGTTCTCAAGTAATTGACTAGTTCCAGTGGTGTAGCCAGCCTCAGGTGGTAAAATCAAAGTCTCGAGCTTTTTTGTTGTGTCTTGTCTAATTAAATTGAGATAGACAAGTGATTTGCATCCACATATAAACCAAAACATGAGAAATCTTTGGTACAAAAGCTGGCTCATATTCAGATAAATATCAAATAGCAACATTTGTTAGCTGTAAGAGATTTAGTTGTTTTGCACATTTTGATGTCATTTAAAATGTGTGTTAATTTCCTTACTTAGTTTTTCCGTAATTAGTTAAAAGACTGTTTCTCAGCTGTGCTCAGACTAATATGTGATTGTTTTGTGACTGTGGTACTCTTTTTACCAGTGATTTAAAAGGTTATGCTGTCTTGGTTTACTGATGACGGTGCTCTGATGTCCTGATAGTGAGAACAAAGGGATGCAGACAGTGTAGCCCCAGGGGGAAACTAGAACCAGAAAAAAGTCATGCAACTCCTGTGTTAATGTGCTTCTGAACAGAGCTGAAGCGAAGCTACACCATCTGGGGCCAAGGAACTCCAAATATATATATATATATATATATATATATATCTTTTTGCTATAGTTATTTGCATAGGCATAAAATACAAAAAGCGCCTTTCCTAAAATACTCAGTCACACCCATGGGCTGCTTTGCCCTTGGTATGAATCAGATGTTATGTATGGGGATTTTTATGAGGTTAAAACTAGCTCATATTTGTCACCTTGAAGCATAAGAGAAGTTAAAAATCAGAACACCATCCCTCCATCTATCCATCCATTTTCGGTCACTTATCTGGGTTTAGGTCGATGTGGCAGTGGGCCAAGTTAAGTTAGCCCAGGTGTCTCTTTCCCCAGCGACACCTTCAGCTCCTCCTGAGGGATCCCAAGGTGTTCCCTGGCTATATTAGACATATATATATAATCTCTCCCGTGAGTTTTGTGTCTACTCTGGGATTTTCTCCCAATTGCCTGCACCCTAAAAACCTCCAATGGGAGGTGCCCAGGTGGCAAACTAATCAGATGCCCGAACCACCTCACCTGGCTCCTCTTGACGTGAAGGAACAGCAGCTTTACTTCAAACCCACTCTGAATGTCAAAGCTCCTCACCGTGTCTCCACAGCTGATATAGCTCAACCTACTGTTCTATAACGTGGTTTGTGTGTCTCTGTGACCCTGAAAACTTGATTCTCTCCCAAAGCGCACTGGTTTCAGAATAAAAGTCCATGTCAAAAAGTGCTTTCTGGTCCATAAAAGAGAAACCAGGATGTTCATTTTGTAGCCATTTATGGGCTGATCCATGGCAAAAGGAACCTGCTACAAAGTTGTCTGATGCAATAATGATGGTTAATTCATCATAATTACAGTTTAATACATTTTTCTTGGAATGGTTGCAGTTGTTTTTTCATGAGAGTGGACTAGTGCAGCCTTTCAAGGTGAGTTTTTAAACTCAGATTCCAACAGATTAACCATGCAGCAGTAACTACGGTGACCTGCTCTGATTAATGGAGGCAGCATCCTGAGAATAAATAATGTCTAAAGTTAGCTGGCTGACCCTTGTGAGACAAGCCACTCAGTCACTTATATTAATCAATGACCCTCTTAAAACCCAAGCAAATTAATGTTCATTTTGTACAAGACAGTAAAAAAGAACTTATTGGCCATTTAATTTTTTACTTCATGCTGTCAGCCAAGGCAAAGGCTGATTTGCATCAAGACACACAGACACACACTAAAACCCATCTTTCTCTCTATAGTTTTTTCTCTGCTAACACATTCTCCACTTAAACTGCCTCAGAAAACTTAAAGTAGTGTTGAAGGAATGCTCTGCAAGGTGGGAGGTCTCCTACTTTAATGAGATCAACTCAATTATCAACACACAGAGTGACAGTTCCTGCAGAAACAAAGGTCACGCTGAATGATGCACACAAGCATGCCCATAGTCTCCACATAGTCTCTATTTATACCACAACCCTGTTCCCTAGAAATTGTAATTCGATGCAACTAGACAGGTTTGTACAGTGGGAGGAACATGGGGGAGCTGGGGGCAGTTGAGTGAGCAGGTGAGTGGGTCATATCTCCAGAGGAAAAGCTTAACATGACACATGTACCAAATCCATTTTACATGCCAATTGTAAGCAGGTTATTAGTATGTAGCGTGTTCACACTGTTGTTTTTCATCAACACCAGACAAACCAAATATCATATAATATCATCTATCATCATATAATAATCTTATGTCCTGTTGGTAGAAAAAGACAAATGAGGCTAACTGATCAAACAATAATACAATAGTGATCAGTTCAGTACTGTATATATTTTATATTGTATGTATATGTATATTAAATGATAAGGTCCTATTGTCACTTTATTTATCTCGGGTGGATCAGACGGCTAAAAAAAATCACCTACATGTGATTGTAATTGAGATGTATTCAAGCTGGAAAGTGGTTTGACAATTCCAGGCAAGTCTAAATATGTTGGTAAGTGGTATGTGGAAGTAGCCATTACAGGCTCCATCCCCTGTGGTAATGTCATCTGTGGTAAAACTGTAATTACACTGTAATTAACCATCTCATTAGTGAAGCGGGGAGAAAGTGGCTCCAGAGATTTCACCACAGACACAATCACACAGACGACAAATAAAAAAGACGAGTAAATGTTTTATCCAAAAATGAAATTCATCCGTGTGTTTGTTCAGTTTATGGATAGTTTGTAGAATACAAGATGACAAGTGAAACTGAGGCGAGAGCAACAGATTTAGACTAATATTTAGACTTTTGGGAAATGGTGATAAACTTGAAAGCATCCACCATTTTCTCTACTTTATTGTATCACCTTCAATTTAAATTACACATTTTGGTATTTGTTATTGTTGTTAATTTGCTTCTGTGTTAGATTGTATTACATTGCAAGGTGACCCTGTTATTGTAACCACCCACTGTATGCTTTGATAAATCTTCATTTACCTCTCAGCTCCCTTAGTTTTGTTACATGAGGCTAATTGGATGTTTTTAAAGCAACACACTGGTCAGATCGCAAAGAAATCACGGCTGATTCTGATTTTCCTCAGGGTTAACTACAATTGCAAATAACAGGAAATGATGCAAACGATACAGTTTGGAAAGGAGTGTAGTGATGCTTGTTGATTAGGACCTTGTGTGTGTGTGTTAGTTTATTGGGCATATTCAGAAGTCCAGCTGTGAATTTGATTTGATTTCTCACACTCAGAGTGCCTAAAGTGATGTGTGACGAATGTCAGTTCCTGAAAATTTTTAACTTTTGTGTATCCCAGCCTGATTTTGCACCTTTTTCAAAAGGAAAAAAAAAAACACTCACTGGTTCATTATAGCTGTTGAACATCACCCAGCTGAGGTGTTTAGGTGTCTTACATCTGCGTGGGAGTTAAAATAGATTCACAGCATTTGACACAATATGTCTTTGTATTGATAAACACATTCACATCTGTAGACATAGATGCACAAGGACACGCACTGAACCTGTGGCCATGCACATGTGCACCTGTCCTCAGACAAAGTGAAGACAGATAAAACATTTTCTGGCCTCGTTTCCAGAGAGAACTACAGTCGCGAATTAGCATAATGGCATTTCACCATCATTGTAACTTTAGGTCCTTTCACTTGCGTGCGAATGCCTCTTTTGTTTGCAGAATTGTATGACCACCATAGCTCTGACTGACACATTCTCTCTTCTGCGTAGTACCACTGGGCAGATGAGGTAATCCACCCTGTCTGTGAAAGGTTGCTTATTCAATCCTCTTACAACAAGGACGCCTACTCTTTCCCCGTGTTCACAGACGCAAAACCCTCTCCAAGGACAGCTTTTCAAAACTTACTGTTAATATAATTATTGGAAAATATGATGTGCAAAGCAACGTGTCATTTCATCATACGGCATTTCTCTTCACACACACAAAATGTACCAATCAGTCTTATTTTACTGCAGACAGGATGGAGAATACTATTTGAGTAGTTTAATAATGCCGAGCAGCTTTTAGCAAAGGAATCTATTGACGTTAGTGCAGGGTTTTGATGTCTACAATATAACCATAGCAAAATTTTTCTTTTTCAAAGGCACAATTAGTTTGTCTTTGACAGTTTGTACTTCAGTTCAGTATTATGTAATAATACTCAGTTTGAAACACCATTGTGAGTCTGTGGACAAAACTGAACCCAAGGCTTTAATTTATCAATGTGAGCTGAACAGTACCTGTTTTATTTGACTCAATAAATTAATTATTTGACAAGAATATTAACCTTGCTAATATTGATTGACAGATTTGTGTTTCTGTATAGCTAATGAATGTATGTATCTTTACAAAAAACACATACAGTATAAATTGAATAAGAAGATTTTGGACCAGATTTCCATCACTTTGTGACTGAATTTCAATGTGTCCTTTTGCACTCAAAAGGGTTTAAAATGGATTTGACTCTTTATCCCTTTCAACATACACTTTGTGTTTTTCCAACGCTTTAAAAATGCATGATTTTTGCATCGCCACTTTCATAATACACGACTGGTTTTACTTTCAGTGAGAGTTTTCCTCTTCTTGGAGATCTTCATCTTAATTGAGGTCATGCCATAGTTTTAAGTTTCCCTCAGTGCAGAGCTAGGACTTGTTCCTGCAGCTTTTTTCAGGCTATATGGAAAAGCTACTCAAGGCCAATCAGGCAGACGCCCTGTAAAGCAGTGGTTGCCAAATGTTGTGCTGCCAAATTCTAGAGTTTATCTCATTTTGACAACTTACTTCGATGCTAAAATGAATAAAACAAGTTCCTTTGAGTATGATAAAATAAAACTCTACTCTTAACTTTTGTAGTGCTTTCAAATGTTCTATTTTTTCACTTTGTAGCTCCTCAATGTGTTTTATGAGCTTTGTAGTGATAAAACATAAGCCATCTAAAAAAAATCATCATGTCAGAGTTCGGTTGAAATAAAACATGAAGATCTAAGAAGTCTGAAGGTTGTTTCCATAACCAGATTTTCACACTGACCCTCGGAGTGGGCTGAGTAGGAGAGTGATGTTTACAGTTTGCAATTTTTTATGTGTGGATTGGCTATTGATGAAATAACCTTGAAGATGCGTGCGGTGGGACTGGGCTGCAGATTCAGGCCAGTAAAGGCATCTGAAGGCAGCAGATTACTATTTCTTTTTGCCCTCTCTAGGAAGCACACATCTAACTTTCATTTGATGTTTTGTTTACTAATACATGCAAGGTCTCGTGTCTGTCTGTCACTAATTAGCTTCTTTTTTTAAGCAGAGGTCATGGTACGGCAGCACTGCATGTAATTACATGCATGTGCTCAGTTTGAGAGTAAAGGTTCAGCATATGTTTACCATAAATGCTGCCTCCTGTGATTCACCATGCATACATGTTCAGAGATGTGTCTGTTGTTAATGATGTTCTTTATTGTTGTTGTTGTTGTTGTTGTTGTCTTTACTCTTCTCACACATGAGGAAACTTTCTTGACCTTTTTGTATTTTAATGTAGGTGCTCACCGGAGCAAGATATGTTCATGACTATTTATTACAGCATTCAGGTTATACAGTGTGTTTTCTGTTGCTTGACAGGAGAAGGGGGCGTAAAAACAAGGTTTTAAGTATTTATTGTTTACTTTTGATACAAAAATCACCTTACACAAGAGGCTGAGACAAGTGTCACTTCATATTTCCGCTGTATTAGTATTCGGGGTCAGACTTGTATTAGTATTCATGAATGTTCCAAGTAGTGTTGTAACTCATTTCCAGGCATTATGAATAAATAACTTAGTTTCAAGTAAAGTTTTATCCCATCTGCAAAACAGTCACCTAAAAAATATTCAAAGAGGGAGTTAAACCAAGCTCTCACCAAGTCATTTGGAAGGTTCTGAAACCATTTTCTGTTGTAATTCAGTCTGTGAAAGCAATAATTATTCTCAATTAATTACGGTTTCAGCACCAAAAGCTTTGGGATTGTACATTAGTCTGTCAGTTTCCGGGGTATGTGGTCCACAGTTTCCCTTATTAAGCCTGTTATGTTTAAATTGCTCCACATATGAAGGCTTTTGAGAAACTAATAGCAAAAATGAGACCTTTCACCTTGGACTGATGGGAGAAATGAATCCTGAGCGTGAGAAAAGCTGCGTTTGATTGACGGGTTAATTGAAGATTGCTTCATTGTGCCGAGCTGCCAGTGTGAGGGAGCATTCAGGATCAAACATGTCTCTTTTGATGCACATGATGCTGTTTTATACAATCTAAAGATGATCATTGTGTCCTTTATTGTTTTTCTACTAAGAAAAACACAAAAAAAAAAAAAAATACAACTCTCAGCAATGTCGCCTTGTCAAAGTTTCTGAACACATTTTGGAAATATTATACCCAGAATGAAAATGAAAGTGGAAAATGGGTTATTACTTTTTTTCTTTGCAACTTCTAATAATACAGAAATAGAAGTTTTTCTGATGTAAATCTAGTTTTGGAACATGTATTATCCAGTAATCAATCACCTGAGACAGACGCAGGCACCGACTGCCCAATCAGGCGTTCACATTCCCCTTTAAATTTTCATACATTCACACTCTGCTTCTCTGATGGATTTCACTGTTGGTTGTAACCAGAGGCAAAGGCCAAAACAGATGTGATGCACTCCACACTGGACCAGAATACACAATGATGTACAAGGATCCAGCATCTGTCTGGGCAAAAAGGGTGATTACACATTTGGAGGACCGTCCGCCACCGGGGGCTGTCTCTCCACCTGCATGTGCCCTAACACAGAAAATAGTACTAGCACATATGTGTCAACCTGAGCATGAAGGAGAAATACAGATGTTTCCTGTGAATGTCGCCATCCTTTCCAAACAACAAGGGCATTCATTTAGAGAGTAAAAAAAAACAAACAAAAAAAAAAAAAAACAAGTAAGAACAGTCTCAGATGAGGTTGTTCATGTTAAAATATGTTACATGGTTTTTTTTAGTGTTTTGTCAACACAAAAAAAATGAACCATAATATTTCTAACATAACGCGATGATGACCTTTGTTATGATTTGTTGAGGACCACAAAATAGAGGGAATTAAATCCCATTGGGAACCTCCCGGGGACGAATCTCAGTGATTGCTGTCTTCCTCTGGAGAGAAGCTATTTCCTCTTCCAGTGCCTCCACCTCAGCATGATTGGAGTGAGCAGTGAGGAAGACAACCCATAAGGGAGGTGGTTGACAGCTGAATTGGAGCACACATCTTCTCTTCAGCATCCTGTCTGGCCAAGGGAAGAGAGGAGCACAGAGCTCCAACCGCACAAAATGACGCTCTGAAAGTGGGTGCACAGTGGGGTTAGCAGTTTAAAGCTCTGTGGGCCCACCTGCCATCTTCCCCCTGCCGAGGAGAGAAACATGGGGGCTCTGACAAAAAAAAGAAAAAGAAAAGCTTGCTAAAATAGGGAAACGCAGACAGAAAGAAACGCTTCATTTACTGCTCTCTCTCTCGAGCACAGACGGAGGAGAGGGATGAGGAAGTCACTGTCACTGAGTATTAATCCCTCAAAGTTCTCATTGAAGGTTAAACCTTTGCTTCTGATCAAACCTGACGCAGGAACCTCCGGGTGAACAGAGTTCCCCTCTCCCTCTCAGCTTTTTACTTGTACAGCACATATTGTTCTTCTGCAAATGATAGCAAAAGCCTGAGACATTATAATATAATCACACAACCATTTATCACAGGGAAACTTCAGACCAAAATCTATTAGTTTCAATGGAATCAGTTTAGCTAGAGTCATGTAATGTTCAGCTTTAATATGCTACGACACTGACAAATTACTTAACGTCTTGATAGAGCTTTATGGGAACAAAGAGGCATGAAGCATTAGAAATGGGAAAAGTTATAAAAGTGACTTTAGGCATATTATCCAACTACATATAACCCTGTCCTGTCTAAATTAAAAAAAAAAAAAAAGATGTATGTATGTTATGCAGTCAGTTGTGATATAGGAGTGAATGGTGAGTGGTCACAGTCCTTAATAATAAAATGTCTTAACTTACCGTCTGGTTAGTGACAGAAAAATACAAGCAGGCCCTTCCTGCATCAGCTACTCTGTGAGATCGCATGAATGAATTTCACTCTGTGAGTGTCTGGTGTGGCCAAGCTGCCACTCTTCTCTGAAAACTCAACAATTTCTTCTGACTTCAACTCAGTCCCCAGATAGGTGAGAATGCTGACGGTGCGCATTGAAGGCTTGGCTG
Organism: Polydactylus sextarius; assembly: GCA_016801845.1. NCBI lineage: Eukaryota > Metazoa > Chordata > Actinopteri > Polynemidae > Polydactylus > Polydactylus sextarius. The sequence goes on along the minus strand of CM028930.1, from coordinate 23,118,259 downwards.
CTGGCGCCTGTTACTCCATGAGCATTGTTACCATAGCAAGCAGCATTCAAGGCCTCTCCTGTCTGTCTTAAAAGTAAAGAGACTCTGACTGGGTGGAACTCCTTTTGTCCCACAGCCAGGTGTTGAGTGTGCAGTAGGGAAATAGTGGTTAGAGGCAAAACCTGTTCCTTGATTTAGTTGGAAAAAAAATTGCTGCCATCTGGGGACAAACACTTGGGGAACATATGTAAACAGCATATACAGAAGATGTTTACCACATTTACATTAAAATACAAGGCTATGAAGGCATTCAGCACTTCAAGGCCCCGCTGCACCACACAGATGTTTTTAAATCTCAGCTCAGGTGCAACAAAATGAACAGCACGGTCACAGGTATCTGTCAGCAGGACTGGATACACCTGTGTTGATCCACTACAGATGTGAATTGATTTTTGACTTGAGATATGACATGAATAGAGCACATATTATTTCAGTGAAAGACAATGAAGATGCCCATTCTGCTACCAAATACAACATAGCTATTGTCATGTAAATAATGGGATGGACAGACAGTTTGTTTTGTTCCAGTTAATCCACAGAAAACATTTCTGCTCACATCCATAGTGTTGTAGCTAGGTTTTTCTGTTTTTCAATGGGGTTAGACCTAAATATGACCACAGATCTTCTTTAAATGTCACAGAACTTTGAGTGGAAGACTAACTTACATAATTCATTTTATTGCATAAAACATTTTAACTCTCAAAACTAGGGATGCTTAAAACTAGGGATATTTTCACATCCAATAGCTAGCTAAAAATACAAAAACTATTTTGAGTCATACACTTGGACATAGTGCCATTGAGCATTCTGTCATATTTGGCAAACTAATAATGTGTGTATATATATATAGACAAAGCAACTTCTACCAATCCAGATGTGTTGTAGTGGACTGATTTCAGTCCACTGACACATGAACTAAATTTGGTGGCACTATTAAATATTTTGGCGGTATCTCTTTTTGGTGATGCAGAGTCATCTCTCAGCAGACTGCTATGTAACTGCTACAAGGCAGAGGACAGCTGGTTTGGATAAAAATGAGGTTGTAGCTCACAGTCTACCTTAGTGCAGTTTTTGTGTTTTTGTAACATTTCAAATTGGTCTAAATTCTTCCAAATTTACCTAATCAGATTCACAGTGCCATTTGTTGGTGTCATCCCTCCACATCCTTCTTTGGCTTTGCATGTGCTGCATAATGCAAACTTGTTGTCTTCTTCAGACACACTGAAGAATTTCCAAACTGCTGACATGTTGTAGGTTAATGATGTTGCTCAATACTAACAAATGTGAAACTAATTATATTTGAATTTTCATGCAAAAACTATTGTTCTGACTGATGAAAACTAATGAATCTGGGATCTTATGGTGAAACAAAGATGACAATGTAATTGTATATTTCAGGAATCACTGCAGTTTGCTTCCTCTTCTATATCTTCCATCAATTTGTCTGTGAAATATAAGTGTTAAAACTGGTGTTAGTGTCTGTTCTTTGTGGCTCCTTCAGGTGTTGAAAACAAAATATGCAGAAAAAAACTGTTTGAAGTGTAGAAATATAGGTATGAGTCAAAAAAAAAAAAAAAAAAGAGCATGTTCTTGTTGTTTCCAGCTAAAATTCTTTTAAACACAGCTGTCTCTATATTCGCTGGGGGCCTCTGCATTAACATAAACAGAATTTTCTCTTGAAACTTCCTAACAATGCTGAGCATGTTTAAAAACTCAACGCAGTGGGTGCTGAAAGTAAAAAAAAGGAAATATAATACTCAAACTTGAGTAAAGGTGCCATACTTCAACTGGGTTTTGTGTGGTTGCATAGCAACAGAAGGGGCTGAGACTAGCACTTCCCCTAAGAAGTCCTATTTGGAGGACAGGTTTGGTGGGAGCATTGTAGAAGCCTTTGTAATGCACTAAAAAGACAGTTTTTTCTTTCCTGAAAGAAAATGGTGAGATGGCTTTAACATCACGCAGAACAACTTTAGAAAAAATGTGAAAGCTTTAAGAAAGATTGAGTCAGTATAACTATGGTTTCATCTCTGCTGTTTGTCTTAAATGTCGAGGCCACTGGTTGTAAAATCCACATTGCCACCAACAGTGAGACTCAGTGTGACTCTGCACCGTGTTTGTCCTCAGAATAATGTGTCTGTGTGTGGCTAATGAGCAGCTTACGGCTTTAATCTGGAAAACATTCACACAAAGTTTTAATACTTTGTGTGAATGTTTCTCTAAGAGCAAGTTTATGTCCCTTTTTCCAATTGTTTACACTTACAAGGGCATCTGACTGTGCCAAAGGCTTTTTGATACAGAGAGGGAGGAGGTGTCATTATGGCTTCAGACGATGCTGTCATTAATGTCCAGCAGAGTCTTCACACTATGAAACCAAGCGGCTCCTCCAGATGGTTCTCCACCCTCTACCTGGCTCTCCCTGTGCATCTCTCAGCACTCCTGGGTGGGGAACGGGCCTCAGGACTGCATCTTTCTGGGAAGAGAGAAAACATTCAATCTGAGACCAATCTGATCCGAGAACTACAGAGGAAACACTTAAACAGACTTGTATTGCAGAGGAGGGAAAGCTCACTAAAACCACAGCTAATAAACAGCATATTTAATAAGGTAATGGTCCTTTGACTGTATTCTTTGCTTCAGATTTTTCCAGTTAGTCAGACATAATGGTTCCCATCTTTGATATTAAACTATTGAGCAAATAAAATCTATCAATCAGTCTATCTACCTATCTATCAAGTTGTGCTTCTCAAATGATAAAATTTATTGATCTGTTAACCTTCACAGAAAATGATGTTCTGATCGTAAAAGCTCACAGAGGAGCCGTCATACACACTTCCCAAAAGTTGACGTGGTCTGGCAGCCTGTGTATCAAGTAAACTGATTGGTAGATTCAGCTTCTCTCAGAGGGTGGCTGCATCCATTAACTCCACCACTTAACCTTTTTGAGGATTGCAGGGGGTTTGAGCCAATGCCAGCTGACTGTGGGCCAGTTTATCACAGGGCCAACGTATAGACAAACAGACATTCATAGAATAGAAGAGAATAGAATATTTTTATTTGTCCCTCAAGGGGAAAATCTGTTTGACAGCATAAAAAATCCTGGAAATGTATTAACAGAAAATAAAAAGTTAAAATGTTTCATGCTCACATTAACACCTACATGGAATTTAGATTAACACTAATTAACCTAACCGACATGTTTCTGGACTGTGGAAGGAAGCCCATGTTTATTCATCCCAGGTTTGAATAAAAAAAACAAAAAAACAAATTAGAAATCCTCATGACCTAAAAGTGCTGACTACTGCACCACTGTGCAAATGTTAACTGATGAATTACAAAATGAGTTTTTGACACGGTGTGACTACATACACAGTAATACGTAAACATACTTGATGTGTCACAAGAGACAACAATGAGTTTCTGGTAATGACACAAAGTATCAAAGAATGAGACATAAGCTTATCTGTGGATAGTTGTGCAATACAGGTTTTGTACTGAGCAAAAAAGGAAAGATGTTGGAGAGAAGTCAATGAAGCAGTGGGACTATTAATATGTCTCTATTACCTAATTCCAGGTATTGGTTGTGGTTATGGTAGTGCGGTTGGCGTACCGTAAGGAGTTCCCCAAATGATTGTTAAGGATGAATATTTGTGGATTGCAAAGTACTCCAAAAAGAGCTGAGTAGCTCTATTTGTATGAGTAACACACTGTTGCACATAATGTAAAAGAAGCAATGATGAGAATACTTCAGAATGACTCCCATGCAGCTTCGCCTCATATGGCTAAAGAAAGATGTTTTCAGTTTTCTCAGGTAAAAGCCACAGAGAACCCGCTGGAATGGAAGGAGGTGGGGACGGGAAATAGGAGCATGCTCTGAAATAGCATCCAGACTTTTGTCACCATAGTTACATAGTTCATAAATACATGGTCAGTCTAACACCTTACTGTTATAGTCTGGACAGGTTTAGGAAAAGGTTGTGGTTTTAGTTAAAATAATTACTTCCCAAAAAGTTAGAGAACTTTCATGGTTGTCATGGTTGAAGTAGCAAATGTGCAATTCAGCTGAAAAAAAAAGATCTGACTTCCTCCTATTGGTGAGAAATTTTCTGACAATAACGTAATTGTGGGACAACAACGACCCTGGACCACTGCTCGTCATGAAATTACTTTTCTGTCTTTTTTTCTTTCTCTCTTTAAGCCTTTATTTTTTGGTGAATGTCTTAGACACATTCTCACAATTTTAGTGTATTTAGTCATAGTGTACCTCCCCTTTTCATGTCTTACAAACATTTCAGGACTATTTTACATAAAAAAAAAAAGGGATGTGTATGTGTAGTACTAATACTTTGTTGGGAGATAATCCAGTCAACCATCTAGAGGTTGATCTACTCACTTAAGAAAAGAGAAACAAGTCTTTGGCTTGCGAGATAAAAACAAATAAATGAAATAGAAGATGCGTCACACAGTTATACCAAATACCTCAGCAGCCCAAAATCTATCAAATTAACATGTTGATACCATCAGTAGTTGTGCCCATTCAGCCCACAGTTTGACAAATCTGTTCATTGGTGATCCATGTCAGAGTGTGATTTTTTTGTTGCATGGAATTATTAAATATGTTTTCTGTTTTCTACATATTTCTGTCCAGTATTGTACAATCACTGTACATTCCCAAAATATGAGCCAACGATTATCATCTTGACTCCCATGTAGTCTCCAACATCTGGAATTTCTGTCTGAATATCTGCTGTGGAGTAATATGAAAGGTATTCTTTTTTATAACATTATCAAAATGCAATATGTTTTTTTAACTGCCTGACATTGTTTCGTGTTATGTAAATTCTTAAAATGACAGTAATGTCAGTGGCAGCTGGTAGCATGAGGTGCTCCACATTATCTGAAAATTTCTGTTTCCCAGAACAGACACAGCTATTGTCCATGTTTCATGTTTTATTCTCTAATCTTTCAGACTAAAATTCAAAAGTACCTGAAGGCCTTGAGTGATTGTGATCAGCTTCTCGTTTATTTCACCTGAATATTATTTCATTCAACATTGTAGTGACCAGCTGCTGTCACATTGTAAGGGTTTTTTACTTTCCACAGACAAATGTGGCTCCCTGTTATTCACAACACAATACAACCATGTTGTGTTATATGGTTCTGTAGGTAACCGATCTAAATTGCCCCATTCACAGACATCATTTGTAACCAAACCCTACTGTATAGCTTTTGTTTTTGAGCAGGAGTTGGCCCTTGTGCCAGCTCTCAAGCCAAGCTGGTTAATCACACTCCCACACACTGCACATTCTGTTAGGAACAACAATTATCATCTCTGCAAAGAGCTGCTAGATATTGTTTTTCATTTTGGAGATTTTCATCAACAGGGAGCAGGGAATTGTGTGACGTCTTATTGACTCTAGTCATGATCTCCATATTACAACGGTTGGCTCTCTCCAAATTTTATTCACATGAAGATTGGTTTTCTGAGGCTTCATTAGCTGAATATTGGGAACTGTCAACCAAAAGTACTGAGGTATCTACTTTCTCTCAGACTGACAATTAGGACAGAATTTTTTTCATTTTTCAAATGGATAATAATTTTGTTCATCACCTCAGAAATGGCAGCAATTTATTACAAAGGAATGTAATTTATTCCTCTAACAAATCTCCTAACCTGACCAGAGCTAAATGTATTATTTTAATGTGTACAGTAATTATAATAGATCATTAGTCTATGTAATGTGCAATTAAATACTTAACAACTAATTATCATTGCAAGGTGATATACTAGGCTGGGTAATCTAAGTGTAATATGAGTAGAGTTTGGGAACAGCATTGCGGCGCTGTCTGTTGTGTGATTCAATTGTCTCACAAGACCCAGCGCTGCATCTGTCTCGCTCTGACTCATAGATCATCTCCACAACACACATTATATCAAATCAGATGATGTGAGGCATGTAAACTCTGAGAGACAGGGAGGGAATTGGGTTACAAGTCAGCTGGTGTTTCATCATAAATTCTATAACATGACTATGCAGTATGTTTCCATTTTGAATGTTTAGTTGACGTTATCAAACAGTTTCAGAAGATGTGAAGCACTAACACTATGAACGCACCTGTGTTTCTCTGTTAGATTATGTTTGTAGCCAAATGTGTTTTAGAAGAAGTAAAACTGCTGCTGGGATTTGTGGTAACATTTATTATAACTTGTCCAGTCAGAGGAATGACGGCATCGGGTTGTTTCAGTCTTTTCTGCCAAAACATGTGTTTATACTCAGTTGACAAAGCCTTCAAGCAATTGTAATAATTATGACAGATTATGTATTGCCAATCTTATACAAAAACACATCCATGTAAGTAACCATGAAACTTGTTTCCAATTCTTAACCAACAGTTAGCAACCTAACTGAGGTCAGTTATGATTTATTTGATTGATTTTTCGCTGTCAATGAAAAAAAATCGTTCTTTCTCAAACTGTACTTTAGTATCTAATTTGCAGGACTTGTCATAGAGGCAGATCTAGGTGGATGAGTGGTTGTTCAAAGAGCAGAGATAGAGATAGAGGTCTGTGGCCTCCCTCCTATGTGCTGTCAAGTTTGGTCTGATAAAACACTTGGTTAAGGCCTGGAAAAATGGTAGGTTTTTAATAAATATTGAAGTCACAACATCTTGTCTTGCTTTATATCAGTCTTCAAGGTACAGAACCCCTCCAGCAGCACATGCTCAATATACTGCTACATATTGTAGTTCCTATATAATTCAGACATATAAAGCACTCTACAGTATTGTGAACAAGGCAGCCTCCTTTTTCACCAATGCGCCCAGCACTAGCCTGTGACACGCACGGACACACACTCATGCATATTCCGGTGCTCATTTCAATTCCAGTCAGCACGTCTTGAATATTGTCTCACCATCACAAAACATTCATAGTCTTTCAGTTACTCACCTGTTATCTCACAAACATCTTAGTGAACGGTGAGGTACCCACTGCTTGTTCCACTGTTACACACAAACATTGACAACACAACAAGCATTTCCTCATTCCTGGCCCTGTACACATTCTGTTCCCCAAGAAACCCGCACCCCAGGAATGCTATACTTATCCCAGCGGTTGGGATGTAGGAAAGTAGCTTTGGGGGTTGAGAGGTGGTTGTTTTTTTGTTATTATTTTCATGTGACCGAAGCACCATTATGAATGCAGTAATTATGTTATCATGGTTTGTATATCATGATGTAAATATTTTATTGTAATAATATGCCAACGTCTTCCTGACAAAGCACTGATCCCAGAGCATCCCTGCCTATGTTGGCTCAGTCAACACTGAGGGAGGGAATTGGTGTCCCCTTAATGGCTTTTTCAGTCATCACTGACACTCACATCCTGAAGTGAAGAGTGGGCCGCACAGTCGATTCTTCACAAGTTAACAACTTAAATTACACAATTGATCTTAACATGCAATCCCAGCTGTGCCATGAGAATATTTTTCTTTGACTACAGTTTTACTGATGAACAAAGAAGGGACACCATGGCGTCTCCCTCGCACTCCCTTCACCCCTTCCTCCAGCTTTTGAATCTTCACTCTGAGAATCGGCTTTGAAAATTAGCACAGGCTGAACTCGCTGAGCTGCTGATCCCTGCTGGAGAGCCATGTCACTGACACTTAAATGTTCAGATTTAAACATTGTAGACACCCAACACTTTGAGATGCTTCAGAGTGTTTCCATCATAGACGTTCACTGATGTTGTTGGCTTTTGATATAATGTGTTTTGCCATCTGGATTAAGTCCAGTGGCAACATTTTGTTCCAGGGATGGAAAGCATTACATGACATTACATCCCTGTGAAAAAAATATAAAGAGATAGTTGGTGGACATTTGGGAGCACTGGGTTTTTATTTAATACCATGCAAAGTTAAATATATGTTTCATTGTTATGTAACTAATTGGGAATTAGTTAGCATCCTTCACATTGTTCTCTTTCACTTGCTGTTGATTCATACAGACTTGTTAAGACATTGCTATGCTGCTGTCATTAATTAATACAAAAAAGTTTTTGTTTATTGCGTGGGTGACAAACTGACATAACCGAAGACGCAGCAGTAATTTCTCACCTAAAAAACTGATTGCAACAGCAGATGTGCAGCTGTTCTCTTCTCTTCTGACTCATGATACCAGATGTGTTGGGCTGAAATGAAAATAGCTCCTCATATTTTGACCTTTGCATGCTGGGTGTCATTTAGGTGTAAATTAGTAAAAGTGTTAACATTGAATTCAGGTTCTGATGATCCAACTCTGCCAGATATCTGTGATATGCTACTGAAAAATGATAAACCAACAGCTGTTTGTATAGTGTGCATCTATGAATACTACTTTTGCATTTACTTAACCTCAGGAGTTGGTTTACAACAAACCTTTGTCTGTGTTGGCCAAGAATATTGTGAAGTTTAAGTATAAAGGAGTTTAATTGAAACAAACACCTTGTTGAGATGTGAGCCAGGGTCACAACTGTTTGCCCCGTGGCTCTGAAGAACCACTTTCATGCTCCTGCCTCTGCCAATAAATATACCCAGCAGTGACTGGAGTGGCAGCAAATGAAACTCCTCTCAGTGGCTTTTGTGGCATATGAGCTTGTTGGACTGCCACCACTGATTCCCCTAGCATCTATTTTTGATGCTGGTGCTGAAACGGGACATCAAGGCTAATTTGAATAAGTGCCACTGTTAGTCAGACTATCAACATAATCGTGAATCCTACACGGCTGTTAAAAAAAAATATAAATATACACTGCAGGGGGATTAATCATTAAGATGTAAAAAAAAAAAAAATTAGCTGTCCATCATCTTGAATGATTTGGAAGTTTGATTGCTCTCCCTGTCAACCTTCGTGATGACATCTTGCTGTCTGGGATGTCTCCCCCTTTTCCTCCACATCAAATTCACATTTATTTCATTTATTTTGTCACCTCAGCCGAGTTGGCAAGGGATATGCCTAAATGCACAACTCAAAGACACTGCCCTTACAGAGATGTGCATGGCATGGCAAACACAGCACAAGATAAACAGCAACTCACTTACCAACTGTCTGGAAGACTTACAGCTGGTAAAGTGTGCAGATGACTCAGTGAAGAGCTTTATATCACTTTAAAAAAAGTGACACCCTCCTCCTCCTCCTCCTCCTACTCCTCCTCCTTAACATGATTAATACCATCTTAAAGGGCTAGAATCCAGAATCGTGCATGTGACATGGATACTAACAGAGAAACTAAATATTTGGACAATATATCTATAATAGATGTAGAAAAACTCCAACATCTAGTAAAAGTCAGCTGGTGGTGTTTTCTTGTTATAAAATACTTTGAGTGTTACATTTAGTTTTAGCCCCTCAAATTATGTTGATGTTGGACAATGAGATGATAAGTAAGTACAGGATAGTGGATGGATGAACCTAGGTACTGCGTCCATGTCTATACATAGGTATTTGAGTATCATTTAACAGCATGTCAAGTACATCTTTATGCACATATCTTTAACCCTGCAATGGACAAACAAACGACATGCTCAACCCCAAACTTTAACATTTAGCTTTAATCTTGATAAAGAGAGCCAACTCTGAAGCTCTGTCTTTAGATCTTTCCCTAAACCTACCCAAGTTGTTCTTCACCCAGGCTTTTACCTCACTGAACTGTGACTACTTCACATCTTTAATCGTGTGTTTATTATTATAAGAATGGCAATGAAGGTAATCTACCCTTCACAAAGTCCTTATTTGAACCCAAACCACAGTGTTTGCACTTAGCACCTTTCACTGTGTGTGCACTTGCTGTTGGTTTGCTCCTGTGAGTCGTATTCAGAAGTAGAAGCAAGTGACCTTTAAATTGGAGGATTTACAAAGTCTTGGTGCAGAAGATCAACAGCAGAAATGTGAATTACTGTATGCAGCATATGTTTTGAATATTTTGATGCTTATTTATTTACCCAGTGCCATGCCTCTGGGTAGTCATTGGAATTCACTGCAATTTTCAGCAGAGTACACTTTTAAACTGTTAGTACACTGGTACATTTAAAACGTGCATTTTCAAAAAAGTCATACTCATTCAAGATCTGAGACTCAGATTGGTCAAAAGGAAAACAGCACATGTATGTACTTAGTCTTGATTTTTCTACTTAGACAGGTGCTGATTACTGTACTCCTGACTTAATATACACTACAACTATATGAATAACCATACGTTTAACATAACCATTTAATCATAACCATGAAATCTAATAGTTATTGTAGACACATAGTTTTTGTTACCAGCAGAGAGCTGTGACCAGATCTGTTCCCACAATGGGATTAATGCAAATATACAGTGTGCATACACTGTTGCATGATGTTTTCACTGCATGTTTTAGCATCTTGAGGGATGATTTTTTTCTTCTGTGCTTCTTGAATAACACAAATGTGCAGCTTAGTGCCATGGTGTTCAGTCCTCACCCTGAAGGTCACGTCTCTCTTTCAAATGAGGGCCAGAGGCCACAGAGTCTTGGACAGCGGGACACATCCAAAGGGAGCTTCCACACATAATGGGCTCTAACACCCATTGGAGAGAAAACAGGGGATGTTTATTTCGTTGACTGACCTTGCACCCTCTCACTCCCTACAGGATAGACATTGATTGTGTATGATCTGTTCCGACATGCAGTTCTGAGTCGTCTGAAGCAGGATTAACGAAACAACATATACGCTTTGGTGCAGTGAACAAAATCAGAACAGTTTCTGTTTATTTGTTGCAGAAACATTTACGTAATGATAGAAATTTCTTGTAGTTTGATTGGACCTGACTTCCTTATGTAACAGATGTTAATACATATTTACATTATACTGAAAGTACATTGGATTAATTAAATTTTCCCTGAACTATTTTGTTTCAAAGTAAAATGATTCATTAAAGACTGGACATCCTGCTGAGGGATATTTGGATGTAGTTATGTGATATATTTCCCAAACCCATTGTTATTGCAATGTACAAAATGTGAATGAAAACTCTGTGTACTGGCAGTAATTACAATGAACCTCCTGCTGCTATTGGATTTGGAAAAATATGACACTGTTTGTTGAACTTGATTTATGGTGAAAACCCAAACATTTGATAACGTTTTAATAGCTTTCCAAAGTAATGCAGACCCAAAAACTACAGATTGAACACATGCATTTATATGAATAATAAAAATGAAACTGCCTCATTCATTCAAACTGAGTCTTTGGATTTTGTAACATAAAAAAACCCTCAGCTCCATTTGAAAAAAGCTTTGAAAAGCAAACAGCGAGTTCAGCAGATTTGACAAGCAGGATAAGGAGCATGATAGATCACCTTGAGAAAGCAGAGCTCTACTCAGAAATCCATCCATTCAAATGCATCAGGCTTTGCATTTATACAAGCGGATGTAAATATTTCTTCCTGTGCCATGAAAGCGGAGGTAACAATAACAAATGCACATATTCTGCGTAGATACTGTGCATTTTCCACGATTCATTGATCATACAAGCAGATGTTGGTAAGTGAGAGTAGCCATTTTCATCATCATGAATGAAAATAAATGAAGATTACAAGTAGTTTCACTAATATTTTACATCCTGTTTGACCTTCATTTTCTATCTTGCCGCACTGTAGCCACCCAGATAGAAAAGATTTTGGCTGTAGTCTGTTAGACATTTGGCATTTTTGGATTCATTTTTTCACAGAGGAAACAGGGTGAAAGTCTTCGGTCTGACTATGGCATAGTTATGGTTTACCACACTACTTAAAAAGTGAAGGTAAGCAAGGGAAAGGATTTTGCCTTGACTGTGGGGATTTTGTGCTATTCTGGGGGGTAGTTATGTCTATGTTTTGTAATTTTTGGACTTCCATAATTGTTTTAAGTGAGTTTTAGCATCCTTTTGTTTTTTCTTTTGCACCCTTGGGCCAAACAAATGTGGGCCGTACTTTGCCTAAATTGGCCTACATTTGGCCCCTTATAATTTTGCTGTCTTGGAAAGTTCTCACTCAAATTCTTCCCTTATCAGGACATTAACATTAACAACTTTACACAACAACATTAACAACATTAACTCTGCATCCACATTTTCCAATGTACAGATAAACTAATGTTAGCTATCATTTTTATGAAGACTAAAATAAGTTATATTATAGACCTGTTTCTACTTAAGTGTTGACACTAACTGGGTTTTAATGGACATATTAGAGGATAATTTGGGTCACATACATCCTACAACAGCAGATGTGATGGTGAAGTATCAGTTGTATCTCAACAGATCAAAAAGTCCCAGTGGTATAATAGCTTCCTGGGCCCTATGAGGAAAGAAAAACAGAGATTTGTAGAGTCCAGTTACCTTTTAGTCTATTACACAACATGGTATGAATCTCACTCTAGACTTGCACCTGTTGAGCACCTGCATGGGCCTTTTTCATAACAGACACTTTGACTGGTTCTCACAATAAAAGCACAGGTGGCAATAATAACATTAATGATGCCTCTGTTCCATTTGTCTGTGCCAGTAAGAGCCAGCGTACACATAACCAAGGCCATTGTACAACTAGCACAGCTTAATGGATTGCAGCTATTTTTAATGTCAGTAGTTACACCTGTGCTATTCCTGCCATAACATGTCAAAAATGTCCGTAGTGAAAATGGCCTATTGCCCAAGACTGCAATTAGTTCACCCCAAGAGACCGGTCATTTGAGGAGATACCATCATCCTTTCTGAGGTCAGAGCAAGTATTTCTGTTCACGAAATGAGTGTAAAAGTATAACAACTTCTGCAGATTCCACAGATTGTCACGGTACATGGTTATATGAGATATATATGGCAAAGCAAAACCAAGGCCAGTGTAACAGTGTTAATGTGGTTATTCACTGTCTAATGCACCTGCACAAAAAACTCAGTTCAGGAAAATTAGCACCATTATTATTATTATGATTAAACATTATTAAGTACGAAAGTTAATGATCCATATTTAAAGTAGAGTAATTACTGTAATGTCTATTTTTTATATGTGTATGTTTACAAGAATATTAATTGATGGACATTATCATCACAACAACGTGATCTTTTATCCTCTGTCAAATGTGTCATAAACAGGTGGAGTACATGTCAACAGGAGCAGTTCCAGGTGCACAAACACACACACACACACACACACACACACACACACACACACACACACCCACCTCATGATGACACCTCATCAGCCAAGGGCAAACTGCCAACCTTCTCACACTCTGCCTGTCTCAGAGAAACCCTGCAGATTTGTCAGGTGCACTGATATGGACGTCACTATCACACACCCGCCAAAACAGACAAGATGGTTTCCGTCATACCCAGATACACCAGTCTACCCAGTTGAATCACAAATTTAAAAACAAAAAAACAAAACAACGGTAAAGTTTTAAATTCTTCTGTTTGTGTGAATGTGAAAATGTGCTAACCACATTTCATGAATGTCTTCTACTTTTTCGTATGTTATAGCGTTTCATCTCCTCAAGGTTTAGGATTTAATTGCAGAAAAAATCATGACAGAAAAAACCTCTTAATAGATTTTTTTCCTTTGAAATAAACGAACAGGAAAAAAAAGGCTGCAGTAACTAGTCTAATGTTTACATCTGTCACAACTTTTGTACTTTGCACAAAATTAGAAGTGTTTCTTTGCGGTTGTTACACTGTGACTGTTTCCTGTGTTTTCACGAGGTGTGAAAAACAGGACTTCTCATTATCAAAATGTTCGTGTTGGCAGCTTGGCATCGACAATCCAGCCATTGTCATGCTGGCATCAGGGCAGGTAAGAGATGAGAGTTGTTAATGACACAAGTTTCCTCCAACTGCCTGCAGAGAAAGAAAGGAAGAACAAAAAATATCTCCCTCTTTACTGAAATTTACCAAAATGCTGACAATTTGTAGAAAGAAAAATGAATAATAAATAATTCAACTCAACTTACTTACTCAACTACACAAATCAAGTTCCTATCAGTAACGTCTTTAATGTCCTTAATGGTCTGAAGTAAAACAGTTCATGAGGCTTTGGTGGCGTTTTGAGACCAAAAATCTAAAAACCTGCCTCATAAAAGCTGTAATACTTCTGTTGTAAACCTCAAACAGCTGTTAGTTGACCATGGTTTGTCCTTTTCAGAGTAACAGGCTCGAACCTTGTCAATAGTGAAGGGCAACCACTGGTTATTCTGTATTGGTAAACTTTAACTAGTACTTCACTTGAGAAATTTCACAGCTCCCTTGTATCTCTATAGAGATAACTGAGGAAATTAAACACTAAGAGGGATCATATATTGAATTTGAATTTATTTATTGGGATAAGCCCCAATGAGATGTACCATCTCATTTTCAAGGGGGTCCCTATTGATCTCTACTTTTAGATATTATGCCAACTCCACTCAAGCTTTGTATCAGTCCCTCACATTCATAGAGATGTTATTTGGTCCTTTAGATCTTTGTAAGCCTCGGTTGACCTTGTTTATTTGCAGAGACCATGGTAAACTTCATGTAAGAAACTAAATTAATAATGTACTTTTCAGAAATTGTTGTTAACCTTCAGTAACAGAGGTTGAGTAAAAGTGCAGTGTTGCTTTGAGTGAAATGCTAATTTAAGCACACTAACTTGTTTACAATGACATACTGATGTGAAGCAGGTATATGTGTACGATATTCACCATATGTTAGTCCTAACACTAGCATGCTGGCAGATACTAATTAGCACAAAACAAAAAAGCAAATGGACGTTAGTACGTTATGTGTAGTATAGTGATTGATATGGGATTCCCAAACCCTGACAGAAACATGAATATCAAAAATTTCCTGACAATAGCTAATGATATAATTCAGACTGGAGCAGACCACCATTGCTAGCTTTATAACTGTGTTGCTTGTATAAAGAGATTTAAAAGGATAGCAATTTATTTCACAGTAGATTTGCTGCACTGCACCATTATATGCTGGGTAATTATGTTGTAATTATAAGTACAAATTATAGGTTTCTGAATGACCTTAGCTCTGGTACATAAAGATCTATGAGATAACCAGGTAAAAGCTACATGGATGAATTGTTACAAAGACTTAACCTACCACAAATTACATGACCTGTATAAATGTGTAACACCTTACAAATATGTTACTATATATTTAAAAAAAAAAAAAAAAAGAAAGGAAAAAAGCCTTTAGACTTTGTTGAAACTTGGCTCTAAAATGAGGCAGTGCCTGTTTCTATGATAATTTACAGGTCAACATATAATTACTCATCTTACACATTGAATATATTTGAATTCATTAACAACTACACTGGCACTGCACACATCATATAGTCAAGAGTGTTTTGAATCACATTAGTTAATGTTGGTACAACACAGACAGGAAGCTGGAATAAGTATCGGTATCAGGAGTACTGTAAGAAATACAATCTGCAAATACTTTAATTTTCTATTTCTTTGTTTCACACACTCTTCCCCCTTGCCAGATGCTGACACATTACACTTGCTGTAGTTATTGTGCAACTGAGAGCTTTCCAGTAAGCGAGGGCAAGCCGAGGCTTTATTCAGGCTGGGCCTGGCTTTAGCCGACACTTGTAGCTCGGTGATTCAGCATCATCTTTCCTGCATCTAATCTCCCTGTCACCTTTGTTGCTGAAGCGGCCAGATCTCCCTCCACTCTGCACGGCTGGTAACCCAATTAACTTGTGCCTTATCAATCTAAGGGCGACTTTGCGATGCCTCTCATCATTCAGTCGACTAAAGAGAGATCAAAATTCAAGTACATGGATTACACTCATAAATATGCAATAAAAATGCCTCTTCAAAATAACTATATCACATGGTAACAAGAGTTGTTTTGGAAGGTCATGGCTACAAACAGAACATCCTGTACCATGTCAACAACATTGGTCCACATTTGAGAGACAATTCTCCTTTCTCTCTCAGTTGTAATTGTGTCGTGGCTGAATACGTTGCCACAGCACAGAGGGTATAATTGAGACTACCTGTCAGTTCTGGTGCCAGTGCATGACTATCATACAAACACACCATGTTGCAGTTTTCACTTGGAGACATGAATGTTTAAAATCACAGCAAGTCGTCTGAGCTTGCACTCCTGAAGTGGATTTATACTAGGCTCCAGCATGGGACTTGAAACAACAGTGCATTTACTCTAACTACCCCACATCTCTTCCTTTGCAAAGAACAAACTGGTACCTGTTAACGTGCATCCGCTTTTCTTCCTCTTATGTTGTTTGTCATGGAAAGTACTTCAGTGATTCTTGTGCTCGCAGCCAATGAGAGCTTGCATGACCTTATTTGGCAGTGTGTTGGTTTTTAAAAGGACTGATGCATTTACTGTGCAGGAATAAGAACAAACAATGTAAACACCTCAATGGAAAGCACTTACAATGTGAAGCGTTTTAATTACTACTTCAATCTGCAGTGTAAATGCAGTTGTGGTGGTGGGTTGTATTCCAGTTCATATTTATCAGACATAAAATGGGGACTGTGGGATTTCAACAACAGCAATGAGGAGCACTTCACAAGAAAATAGCCAAGTTAACTTGAAAAGGGAACTATCTGGGATGTTATAACCACAGACGAAGAGAACTGATGTAGAGTTAAAAAAAAAAAAAGGAAAAACCTGCTAATTGGTTTGTACACTAATGGCCCAACTGTAGGCTGAGAGCAACACAGACAGAACTGCTCTCAACTCTGATTTTTTCATTTTTTTACAAACAAAACCTCCAAGAATAATTTTAGACATGAATTATTCTACCTTCAGACAAACATATGAATAGCAGTAGATACATCTCTCAGGTGCAGAAAGGTTTGTGCGTTTGACCTTGGACTCATTGCCTATAATATACTATAAACTTTATGGTATTTAATTTATCTGAATTATCAATATAAAATTTTATTTACTACATACGTTTGGAACTGGTGAATGTATAAAATAGTGATTCAGATACAGCCTTGGAGTCGGCTTTATGGCACCATACAGTTATATTAGTTTTTATCATGACTTGTCAGCAACAACATGTTAGAGAACAAACTGCTTTAGTTAGTAATACGAGGTCCGTTTTGGCCTGTCTCGCAGTAAAACGCCACCACAGCTGCAGTGTTTGATGAAACGAGGAGTGGTCAGCCTTGGAGGCTGCAGCCATGTGTGACACTGCCTCCTCGCTCCTCCTTCTCTCCATCTCCTCCTGTTGCATATTTCATCCAACTTCACCTTTTAGTCGTTGTGGAGACTCCAAATGTCACTGATTTCTATCATCCAAATCCCCCAAAGCCCTCATATGAACATTACAGAAAAAAAATAAAAAAAATCATCTCACACTTTAAGAGCTACTGCACTACACAAAACACACCCGTGGGTGCACTGCACACCATTTATGATCTATATCACAATTAGAAATCAAAGGTCTCCCTGAGTGAAAAATGTCAGGTTGGTTTCAAAGAGTTCAAGTCTTTTTCTCCCCCTGGTATGGAAATAAATGGAGAAAGGGTAAATGGTAATGATTCTTTCAAAAGGTTCTTGATGTTTTTCTTGCCCTGTTAACTTAGTGGCTGTGGTGTTTGGTGACACATGCTGCTGATGTTTTAATTACCGTCACTTTAACATTTTAAAACTCAACAGCATTTGGAGGAAATACAGACAAATTAATCAGAATGTTTTAAAAGGTTTTTTTTTCTCATGTGATGTTAATTATTCATTTATCATATAAAAACTGCACTGCGCTGAATATAATGAGAAAGACAACCTCCATTTTGCAGCATGAATCAAAAGTAAAACAGATTTTGTGTAGTAAATGTACAGAGCAATAACTCAGCAGGACTCAGGTGCTAATTAACAAATCTCAAATATTTATAAACCATTTTATTTCAAACCATTTTGTTTCATCGTTTCTCTTAAAATGTGACATTTATAAATGTTACCTCGGCATCACAGTAAGCAACATCCCAGCCGAAAAATCCCTTCCAATGGTATTAACACAGATTAATCACCAAACTGTGAAACCTGCAGTTTTTCAAAGTGACATATAAGGCAACATGTTACAACACTGCAAAACCAACAAATCCCTTCAGGGGATTAACTTCAAGCAATTGTCCATTTTATCCGCCGCTGTTGATTTATAAATATGTCAGAGCAACAGAAATACTGGCATTATATTGGAGGATGACATTTGTCTTTGTGTGAAAGACTCAGCTGAGACAATTAAAACCTCTGCATGTGAAAACTAAATGTGTCTCCAACTGTCAGAGTGGTCTAGTCTGCTCCCACCGACTCCTGCTAAACATCTAACATGAGAACAGACAACAGAGATGTGTCAAATATAACAGTTCAGAGTTAAACTGCAAATGAGATGGAAACATCTGCAAGTAAAAAAGTGCAGCTAAATCAGTGTTATCCTTTTTCAGCTGCTTTATTTCTATATAATATGTTACATATACTGTATCTGTGTATAATCAGTTGTATTATTTCTACTCTTTGCGCTGCATATTACATTCAACTATGTTATATAATATAATATAATAATCTAGTTTTATCAAATTGTGTCCTAAAGGGCATCTTTTTTGTTGTTGTTGTTGCCTTTAGGCTACAAACCTAATGTTTGTAGGCAACAGTGAGGTTAAACACACAAGACAAGGACATCTGGAGTGTGTGTGAGTGTGTGCATGAGTCGATTTTTTCTGTGATTTCTATTAAAGGGCTTTACAGTTTTAATGTTTTAGTAATGATCATTACACAGGTCTAATTTTCCCCTTCATAAGTTGCAGCTTGTTTTCAAACAAAGCACCATCATGTTTTTGGTAATGGTCTGTTTTAAACACTTTGTTAGTTACATCTTTCAACTCATTCAGAGCAACAACAAAACACAACAATTTTGATGTTTTTTCAGCATTTATGAAGAAAGATGGGTTGGCAGCCATTCATTTTAGGATATGTATTACAAATCTCTTCTCAGCGAATGCTCTGCATATATATCACCTGTGTGTTAATCGTTATAAAATAAGCTATTGTCCTGTTCTTAGTTGATAAAACTGAGCACAATTATAAAATGTAAATCTGGGTTACTGTGTGGCTTCTGTAACCATCAGGGTAATTTATCAATGTGCACTTTTTTATGTATTAAAACTATGTAGCAGAAAACCCATGAGTGCATTAAACTGAGCAAGGGTACTTATTATGGCCACCATCAGGAGCCTCCAGAGGAATTGCAGTGTATCTGGTGCATTTTTGTTGAGTCTGTGTGGATCTTTGTTGGACTTTGTCCTGATGAAGCCTTTGCTCTATTCACAGTTTTCTTATTAAACCCTGGTTCTGGCCTGGAAGAATTGTAGATAGGAAGGATGATATCTTTGTGGCTGTCAGTTATCTGGAAGTCTTTCAGACATGGAAAACATTTAGACAAGTCCTGCAAACCCTTCCTGTAGAAGGTGAGTCTGGTCATTCTTCTTGCACACCCTCCTCCAGGTTTACCACTCTTCTCAGTGTTCATCCTTTTCCTCCTTTGAGACATTCCTGGTCCTATAGTCTATTTCCTAGTGTCAGTGTGTTTTTCTTCATTTCTACTTCCTCTACAACATGTTTCATAATGGCACCTCAGAGCCTCTAATATGTTGGTTAGTGTTGATCTCCTCCCACATTATCTTTTTTAGGATCTTGATCATTTGATCAACAGCTTTTGACCCTATCATTTTTTCAGTTGCAGATAATCGTGGGCCAGCCTCAGGTAGTTCTCCTCTGTCTGTCTCTTCCTCCACTGGAACAGGGTTGTTGTTGCACTGCAGACTTAAGTTTTTGTCCTGCTGTTGAACTTCAGTTGAGTGATTTGACCTGCTTCTCAAAAATAGCTGTTGATGTGAGATCCCTGTTGCCTATTCTTCAGGCGCTCTTTCCTGCTTTGATGTATTTTCAGGCATGTGGTGCAGGTAACCTTTGCCCAGCCGCATATGCAACTCTGGAGCTTGTGTCCTGCTGCAGCTGTTGCAGTCTTGGATATGCTTATCATCCAACACATTTTTTGTTCTATTTCTGTGTCACATTGTGGGTTGTCTGCCAATGATTCATCTTATCACGTTACCTTTTGTATTGAATCCCATGGAGGCCGTGGTTGGGTCTGTTCCCTGCTGCCAGCTGTCTTTCCACACTGTGGCAAGGTCTTTTCCCAGTTGTGATCTGCCTTTTCCCAACAGGATCTGGTTCATGAGGTGACCAGATCTTTTTTTATATACTGGACAATAATGTCTGCTGATTGCTCTAATGACACATGATGCCTAGACTCTGTGGGATGATCAAGTGAAATGAATGACACATTCACCGCTACACATACATATCTTTATACACCAATAACAGGATGATGATACGAGGTTATTATTGGTTGCTTAAGGACTCTTTGCCATGGTCTCTGGAGGAGCCATCCCCTTACACATCTTGCATACACTGCATTCAAGACATGTGGAGAATTGTAAAGTGACTGTAGCACCAGTATCACCATATGTGTAAAAAAACAATGAAAACAATGGGTTGCTTTGTGCACATTGTCTTATGCAATAAATTTAAGCGTATTGTGTTCTGGGTCAAACTGGATAAAGTTTAGCATTGAGTAGGTGCTAAATTTCCAATAATGTGATTTTTTTTTTTTTTTTTTTTTTTTCAAATGCAGCGAAGAATCTCAGTACAAAATGAGCACTGAATGTGTTTAGAAACTGTAAAGAAAATCTGTTGACAGAAAGAAATTAACAAGGAGACAGCTAAAAGAACGTGGCTAAAAGACCAAATGGAAGAACGAAGGAAAGACACAAAAGTAAAAGCAGAATTTTCTTGACAGACGATTTAAAGGAGAGCAGTGTTTGAGCCGGTGTAACAAAGCCAGCGTCAGTGGAGCCCTGAGCCCGGGGCTCTGAGCCTGAACAATGGCTCATAGATGGTTAAAAGGTCCAAAATATAGCTGGGAGCAAGACCTTGGCATGTACTAAAAGTTATCAATCAAATTTTAAAATCAATCATGAAACTGACAGGTAACCAATGTAAGGATGCCAGAATAAGAGTAATGTGGTACCGTCTGTTTGAGCTGATTAAAAGCCCTGCTGCAGCACTGAGCTGCAGCCTGTTGGTAAATAAAGTGTCATAGTAACACCAGAAAATATAAAAGCATGTATGACTCTTTTATGTTAGTGATAGACAGGACTTATATAATTCTGGCAATATTTAAAACTGAATCCAGCGATGGCTGAATTACTGCATTTTCAAAGTGGGTCAAGGTTTAAGATGTGATTGAAGTGGCTGTAGTGCTTTAGGTGTGGCCTTCGTCATATTTGTCAAAACATAAAAAAATCACGATGGCTGCATTTGTCAAGTTATCATAGTTATACTCCTTGAAGCTTTGAGATATCCAGGCCTTTTATTGCTGCCAGAATTACGATATGTCTCCTGAAAGATTTGTATTGTCATGCTGTTTCACTGTGAGTTCAGACAGCGTTTTCAGGGTTGAGAACATTGCAGTGTGTGGTGTCACTAGTGTACTTTATTGTCTGACTGCCTTGCTCAAGGGTATAATAGAGTTCTTCGGTCATTGGCACTATCTACCGTAAATCTAGAAAAAAAAAAAAAAACAGTGACAAAAGCCCTTTGTTGTTGGCCTCGTTTCACTGACCTTTTATGCGAAATGTCTTCTCTTGTGCGCTCGGTTTGGTTTGGTATTGCATACTGAATCTCCCAAGGTTCCCTCTGAATTACTCTCCATCCTAACAAGCTTTGTGAAACCGATCAACTTGTCTCCCTCCCACATAATGAGAAAATAAGTATATGACCATTAGTCATAACATAATTTGTGTGTTTTCCTGTTGGATCCCTCTAACACCAGTTGATCACTGTGATTAAACAAAAAAATAGCTGTGGCCTGATGCAGTGTGCAACATTTTTGCATCTTACTCACAGTACAGGATACTAAGTGAGGGCACAATCTTAGCAGTTCTTTAAAAATCTCTTTTGAAGCTCTGTTAAATGACTGAATGAAAGATGTATTCTTCTGCAGTCTGAGGTCTCGGTGATAAAACTGTGTTTCATTTGATGGAGTTTTTATCTGATGATAAAGAAATTTTCCAAGAAGAAAAAGCAGATATCTGATTCT
Organism: Polydactylus sextarius; assembly: GCA_016801845.1. Taxonomy (NCBI): domain Eukaryota; kingdom Metazoa; phylum Chordata; class Actinopteri; family Polynemidae; genus Polydactylus; species Polydactylus sextarius. The sequence continues at coordinate 23,096,061 of CM028930.1, read as the reverse complement.
GCAGGTCATTGCAAGTGACTGTGACCGCAGCACCTCACTGAGGAAGGGAGAACTAATCTGAATAAAAACATGCACAAATCACTGGTTAAATTACTATCCATGATAATACAATACAAAAATTATTGTTATTAATGTTGGATTTTTTAATGGAAATATAAAACAATAAAATGTTATTCCCTGCTATCCAGCGCAGGTGCAGGTAATTAGTGCTTAATTTTTTTGATTAACAGCCAAAAACAGGTTGTATGTGGTCATAGTGACTTTGACCACCAAAATCTATTTAGTTCATTTTCATCCTTGAGTTTCAACATTTCTCCCTAATTTGTTGTAATTCCCTCAGAGCGGTTTGGTGATTTCACAATTCATGATTTGAGAGGTCACAGTGACCTTTGTGTCATGTCAGCAAGTTCCCTCTGGACATTTCCAGTATAATGTGTTCAAAAGAGATAACCATTACTGTGATCTTTGACCTTTAGCAACCAAAGTGTAATCAATCAATTCATCTTGAGCTGGAGTTCACATTTGTACAAAATCAAAAAAGAGGACACTGGATCGAGGTCAAATGTCTAAAAACATGTTTTGTGAAGTCACAGTGACCTTTGACTTTTGGCCATTAACATTTTATCAGTTCATCTTTGAGTCATTGAGTGAACATTTGGGCCAAATTTGAAAGGATTTCCCCATGAAGCTCCTTTATTATGTTATGATCACAAAAACTTTGTTGACAAAGCAACAAACTGGAAACATCATACATCTGTCACCAGCACGGTGGCATAAAATGTTTCACAAATAGGGAAGTGATAAATATCAGTGATATAATTACAAGTTAAACAAAAACATATGGAACAAATGAGGTGTTATAAGAATGAATTATTGTTGTTCAAATGGAATAAAAAAGTACAAAGTCAATTAGCAACAATCTTTGTTTTCATCAAATCTCACAAAAACAACTAAAACAAAACCGTGAACATCTCAACACTGGTTTATTTTAAGTCACTCACACATACAGTCCTGCTACAGAAACTATAGTAGTTAAAATATTCAACAGTGCAGGAAATGATCCTAAAAGTAGTCACAGACAAAATTCACTCTATTCCAGTCTGTGTTTGCAGGATTGGTTTTTGGGTTTTATTTTATTTTATGTGGATTTATGTCTTCAGCTGGAAAAATGTGCTTGTGTCTGAGCACGACAGTCAGAAAGTTGTGAGTGAAGAACTAATGCATTGTAGGTTTTTTTTTTTTTTTGGTCTTTTCATGACTTTTTTTTCAGCAACAAATAAAATATTGTCGGCTTTGACCTTTTGAAGAGCTGTGTGTTATGACATAGAAAAGACTTTATGCCTCAGAGTATACCCAGAACTTTTACTGCACATCAACCACAGCTTCATAGTTTCACTCATGTGTGGCGGCTGCATTTGATTTTCTAATAAAAGTATTGCTTTGTTTTTTAAACAAGTCTCAAGTAGACCACCCACCCCCTCCCCCTCCATCATCTGCATCATGATAAATGCTGCAGTGGACTGAGATAACCTCTCAGCATATGCTCACATTTAATGAGTGAGTGGTCTTTAACACTTCGGGCTGCACCAGTGTCGAAGAAACCTGTTCAGTCGTTTTAGTGGAGCGTGAGCGAGAGGAACTAAATTGGCACTTAACTGACACTTGCAAAGTAATTAGGAAGTCATCAACATGTAGGCTTATATGCAGGTTTTGGGAATATCAGCCATCAATAAATGGACTTTGGGAATAAAACTCTTAAAACTGCTTGTGCAGGTCTTCTCACTATCTCCACCAGACTCTGTTAAAAGAATTGTTCTTTTAAGTGCAAAAGAGGCCTAAGGATTTTGGGCACTCATGAGAGAGCCATCAAGATAGAGCCTTAGTCTCCCTCTCTTTGAAAGTGCAGTATCTGTTTCTCAAGGTAACAATTAAATTGCAGCTGTCAGCAGAGGAGATATTAAACTTGTTCCTGGTTCCGTCTCCCTTTCTGCTGACGGTGACCTTGGTAGGAAGACAGAGGCTGGCCGCCGAATCCTCACGCTGGTTGAGAGGGTTCGCACGCTCCGTCTCATGGAGAGCCAGCCATCTGGGATAGGGATATTCATCACACTGAAACAGAACACACACACACATGCACACTGCCACTGGCACAGATACTATCATCATCATCATCACCATCATCATCATCAACACTCGCCAACATCATCACATGTTCCCAGGCTCTGTGAAAATCCTGTCCCAGAAGCCGATGACACACAATGTCATCTAATCACCCAAGGTGACTACATTGGCTGAGAGCCAAGAATCTATTTATTATTTGTTTTATTTATTAACAATATCTCAATATGAAAAATTTGCATTCATCATCCTGCTCACATACACTGTTACCTTTGGTTTTGTTTCAAACCACAGACCTGAGACCAGGTCATAAGCTAAAACCTGCATCAAATCCTTATTTCTTAAACAGAAAATATAATGTTTGTCAGTGCCTTCAAAAACAAGCCATATACTGTATCTGTTCCAAAAATGAATAGTAGCTTTTAGTGGAAATTCAAGCACAAGGACAGCTATCCTTCTGATATTGTCATTACACTGGCAATCAGCCTTTCATCCAGCCTTATTATTAATTATTCAGTGATTTTTACTGGGACTTGTTCACAGCTTCTCCTGCCAACCACTGATCATTTTAACTGAAAAGGAAATTTCTTCTGAATTTCATTTTGATGTTCTTCCCATAAATATGACTCAAAAGGTCAGGCAACTTTGTACACATCACCTCTGTTTCATGCATCTTTTTAAGCTCTTGTCTCAGAGTCTGAAAGTATCCGCATCCATTACTACCCTGCATATTTATATCCATGGAAACTTGTTTGTATGTACAAGAATAGAAAGGCATCAGAAAGACTTTTTTTTTCTTTTGTCACTGCTGTTGTAACAAATGCTACAGAGCGTAGTTTGGACTGAAGTACAGAACACAGCAGGAGCAGCAGTGAATTGGGGTGATGATCCTCGGAGGTGAGGTAACTGACTGGTCCAAAGGGGGGTTGAACAGGCAGGAGCAGGATCCAAACAAACAAACAAACAAAATCTGGGACAAGACAAGCTGGATGTGGCAGAGCAAAACGTGGCAGAGCAGGTTTGTGGATTGAGGAGAGCAAAAAAATAAATAAAAATAAAAATAAAGAAATGTGGTTTAAAATTAAAAGAGTCAAACGCAAAGTCAACCTGGTTTTATTCTGATGAGGTAGCTGAATTAGTAACTAACCCTAAACTGAATATGAAACAGGAGATACAAGACCATAACCCAAGAAATAAACACTGCAATGTGGTTATATGCAGTATGTCTCCATGTCCTACAAGCATGTACATGTATGTGCAGGTAAGTGTCATGGTTATGTCAGGGTGCCTCCCTCTCAGTTAGAGGTAAATATTTGAAATGATTAAACTAAAAAATAATTATTTATAAATCTGTTTTATGCAACTCACCGTGTCCTCAAATCTCTTGACAATGATGGTGATGAGTGTATAAGGACAGAGAAAAAAAAAAAAAACATTATTCTACTGCCGCAACCTCCACAAGCTCCTTCATAACTGTGAGTAAACTTAACTGACCCAAACTTCAGTTTACAACTGTTACAAAAACAGCTTTTGGAAAATGTTTGGAAAACTTCTGTTGCTTTTTATCTTGCTTTTTTACCTTCTTTTTAATGTCAATCTTACCCTGAGTTTGCAGCTAAATATCAACATTTATCATTTAAGCTATTGACAAAAGTCTTAATAAGACTGATTTTTATCAACACAAACACAACACAACCTGTGGAGCGAACTTTTTATTATTAGCTTGTGTTAAGTATTTGCACAAACAAGTCTAATAATGCTGTGATTTCTCTGGTGAGGACTGTTTCAAAGATTGATGATGATGATAGAACATGTGCTTTGTTTTGTTTCCTAATGGCAACTGATGAAGATGAATGAATATCATCAATATATGCCTAGATCCATTTAGTGATAAATATACATTCATCAACCTATTCATTCTCAAATCCTCAAGTGCTGTCATGCTTTAGCAGGAGACAGTTTTAGAAATACTCCAGTGCATGCCAATCGGTGACTGTCAAATAAAAACAATCTATTTGATTCAAAAGTTGCAGTATGTGAAAAGTGAATCCTTCCAGTAGCCTTGAGTGTTGCCTATCAGGTGTTTTGTGACTGTTATGGTGTGTGTGTGTGTGCGTGTTGCTTCCTTTTTTATTTGTCAGTCAATCACTGTTACGACTGGTTGTAGATCTGGTGTGTGTTTGTCGTCTCCTGAGTGTGTTTGTGTGAGTCCAGTAATTATTGATTGACATTTGTCAGGTGTATGGTTCCCTGATTGACTCAGATGACAGTTGGCAATTGCTCCATTAGCTGGAGGCACTTGCAGCTGATTGGCTTCCCAGACAACAATAGAGCTGCATACTGAGCTGGACGACTTGTGATGCTGGGACTGGAACATGTTCTTCCTCACCTCTTGACCCAGCAACGCTGACCTTCTCTGTATGCAGTATGGTGATTGTTAGATGCTGTACATGTCTGTTGGACTTCTCTGTTGGGTAATAGCGTGAGCTGCCTAGAATATTATTTCTGGGTTTTTTTTCCACTGGCTTTGATGGGGGTAGCAGCTGCTCTGGATTTCTTAAAGTTTGGAAGATTGTTTCCTTCCAAAATTTTAAATTGTAAATAAAGAATTAAATATTGTAGCATGCTCAGCAATAAAACAAAAACCACATCTTATCTCTGAACCTTCAGGAGATATGTACAGGAAGATTTGTAACCAATTTCTCTGAATCACATCTTCACTAATTCGTCCAACCAATTCGCCCACCCATGGGCAAATTACATATGCTGTTGATTTTTGATGTGGAAAGAAGATCTGCCCACAGATTTTCAATGATGTTCAGGTTAAAGTGAAGCCTGTGAAGTCCTCTGCAGTTTGTGTTTCTTGAAGCCGTTGATGGTGGATTTTGAGCTTCCTATTTGTGTAGAAGTCAGGCTATTTTCCAGATTGAGTTTATTGACTGACTCCATGATATTTGCATCTGCAAATATTGAATGGAATCTGTTTTACACCAGTCTGTGCAATATTTACTGTACCACTGGCTGCTGCACAATACACAACCCACAACCCAACGCTGCATATTTCTACCCCCCATGTTAACCAGGTTTACTGAGTTTGGCAGATGCCAAACTTCAATTTGAATTTAAGTATCTGATTTCACACTTAAAACACATAATAAAACCCCTATAGAGGTTAGCAATGGTCATCATCTATCTATCTATCTGTCTATCTATCCAGCCAGCATTCACTAGTAATATATTCTAGATCTACAGCTCATATAACATGTTCTGTCCTTTCAAATAAAAGACGACTGTAGGAAAATACATTATAATGTGTCAAAATGAATATAGCTTTTAAGTAAAGAAGCTCTTCTACAGATTTCACAGACAGTCCAACTCTCAGAGTCCAACTCTGCCAGACTGGGTGGATGCAAACTGTGTTTACTGGTGAATGAAAACGGATTCACCAGAATGGCACCCTGAATCGCATGCATTATTAAAAAATGTCATCTCCGCCTGTGTGTTTGCATCCACCAAACCCTGTGACGGGCCAAGCACCAAGACGTACTTGTCATGCATGATCATGGACTCATTATAAAATGACCAGAGTTTCCAAGGACAGCTAGGAAAGACAATTCTTTTGAATAAAACATTTAGAAGAATAGATGTGTGTGTTTAGCCGTCCACCATGTTTTCAAGGCTGAGCAGGAAATGGGTTTATTATTCCTTCCACTGTGAGACTGATGTGACTTAAGCAGCATGAAATGTCATATACATAGCATAGTTCTGATGCTTCTGCACTTACAGTAACAATAAAGGCATCTTAAGGTAAGGAAAAAATGATAACCACTTGTCCCCCACTCCAACAATGTAAAGCACATTACCCTCTGCCATTACTTTGTTGACCTCTTCCAGGTATTTCACTTCTAGTAAACTCAAACAGCAACATTCACTGTTAAGGTCACTAAAGGATAAAGTTTTTTTTTTTTTTTTTAAAATCCAGAACTGTGGATGTGTTTTGATAAGAGTTGAACCATTTTCAACATTTCCAAGCAAGTCCAGCTGCATTTTTAAAGCATTCACAGGATAAATAAATAACATAAATCCACCATATAGTCGATGGAAAGACCAAACTAGAGTTGGCACCTTGTAGTTTTATGCCTCTGCCAACAAGTCCAGTTCATTTGCAGTAAATTTGTGTGTAAATTATTTAGGTGTGGCCAAGAATGTTGTGAATGGTCAGCATGAACTTGAGCTTTGATGTTTGACCATAAAAATGTGATCAATTCATCCTTAAGTAAACTTTTTACCAAATTTTCTTTATTGTGTTCTTGAAGTAAGTGTTCACAAGAATGAGAAGGATGGGTAGACAACCCAGTACTGTCTCTGGTATCAAACATAGTTAAGTCATTATGATGTAAAGGTTTGCCTCAAACGAATTTAATCTGCAGAGGACAAAAATGCCAAAACACTGCAATATTTTCGTACCATTACAATCAAATTAGAGCCATTTACAAGCATCGTCTTGTTTGTCGTGATGTTTTAATGCTCAACCAATGAGGTGACATCTGTTTGTGAGAAAACTGAAAGCAACTTCATGAAGAAAATGATTGAAAAAGAAACTTTGATACCACAATCCTCGTCTGTGTGAAACTGAAAGACAAGCTACCCGACACACATCAGTGACACATCATTTTTCTCATTAGAATTTTGAAACTTAATTGTTGCTATAACTTGTTCAGAAGTACATTTAGTAGACTGACAAGTTTATTTTTTGCAGCCTCTCACTCGACCATGACAGCTGATGTTTTCTTGGTTCCAGCCTGGTTCCACCACACTGCCCAGGTTTTGATTTTTCTGGTGCCAAACATCTGCCAAGATGGCAGTGAGGAGGAAACCAAAACCCAGATATCACAGCATTCGTTCCTAAACCTCTGAGCCACATCACAGACATCCATTTTATCTCTACAGTCTGTAGCTGCTCCTCATATTTTCCAGTGGCACAGTGACAGTGAGAACAGATGATGCAGTCATGCTCAAACTGTATCTGCTCGATGACAAATCAGTCTCCCTGTACTGACTTTTAATTCAATCAATCAGTGTAATTTTGTTAATACTGCAGAACAGTTAACACCATTTCCAGTTTTCTCTCATGTATATGTGATACATTATCCAATTGTATTAAAGTTCCTATTTTAAACTTGTTGAATTTCTTGGAGGGTAGTGATTTGTTGTGGAGTGCCGGGTGAGAGGTAATTTCCGAGATGCATGACTTTATTTGTCCATGCAGACGTGTAACGTGCTTCATTAATATATGTGTCACACCTGAGGTGCAGTGATGTCAGATGTTAACATTTATACTAAATTACTTTATTTATAATGGGACGTTTTACCAGGGCTGCACCTGGTCTGCAGTCGACCAATCTCTATACACTTCACTGACACGTTTCAAGATATGAAATCAGTCAGAGGAGGATTCATGGAGATGATTGCTTTTGGGGTCTTTTTAATTAGGTTCTCTTGCAACTTTGTTGCATCATTGTGACTAATCTGAATTGTTCAGAAATTCTGTAATTAGTGAAAATGTTTGTTATATTTTATGCAGAGTGTGTCTGCTGTGCGTATGTTTTTGTGTGTGTGTCCCAGAAGTTTTGTAAAGCTTTGATACAAACAACCAAAACTACTGAGACTGTTACTTTTCATTAACAAATCAGTATAGTCACACATATTGTGAATATTTTACATTGAATTTAAACTCATTCATTATCGTCTAAATGCTGAATAATGCAGAAAAAATTGCTGTGATTCTTTGGCTGAACGAAAAGTTTGCATGATCATTTACACAGTGAGACAGTTTCATCACCTTTTCAACTGTTTAAACTTGTGGTTGTGAGCACAATTGAAAACATTCATGAAAGACCCGTGAAGGTTTTACACTGTTTATTCCTCCCTGCTCGGTGTAATCCATCTGTCATGATCAGTAATCCCGAGTTGATTGTGCTGCTGCTAACTATTGCGACCAAAGGATCAATAGTGTATTGTGCTCGATAACAAGCTCTGCTGAATGACTGATAATTAAGACGTACCATACTGTATCAGTCAGTGGCTGTGTGCTGTGATCTCGCTCGCTGAAATGAATGAAACCTTTGTGTCAGAGAGGAGGTGGAGATGAACTCTTCAATAAACTAAAACAAAATATGCACCACACCACATCAACTGTTACATTTATATTCTCAACAACAGTGGCTCACTACTTTTGTAGATAAACATACAATGAATGAACAGTGATTAATGTCAACATGTATATCGGTGTAATTTGCAACCAAACCCTAATCTACCTGTCCACTCTGTAGCAGGCTGATGTACATGTCATTAGTTTGTTATGTCTCCTTTTTTTTCTTTTGAAATAACCACAAATGTCTGTGAAAAATTCTGACCATTATGACTGTTGTTGAGGTTTATCAGTATGGACATAAATGGTTCACTCAAAACACACTGAGTGGCAGGTGACTTCATCACCATAAATGGGCGCCATTGTTTATTTTGAGTCAGTATATATATGCACCATCTTTCTGCAGCAAGATATTCACTAAATGCATCTAGTCCACATCTGAAAACAATCTCCAGAAAATACACCACTTACTACTCATAAACATAGGTGATGCAACGCTGACACATTTGCAACACCAGTATATAACGGCTTACATATAACACTAAATTGTAAACAAATCGTGATTTAAGTTCTATAAAAAATAATGTAAAAAATTTGGAGCTCATCAGCAAATTAGGTGAAGCCACTAAATCATCATAAAATGCACCATAAAACATGAGATGGTTTAGTTTTCAATCTGAGCTAAAGTAAAACAAACAACATCACTTATGTGAAACACTGTTTTACATAAGGTTCAGCATTACAAACACCAACACACAGTCTTTTCCTACACATACTATAAGAAATACAACCTCTGCCTGACATTACATTTCTTGTAAAAACTCATTTCAGCTTTCAGGAGGAGAAAAAAAAAACTAAAAGATGTGGACACATGCTTGTCAACAGTGTGTTTTTTCTGACAGACGGTTGGTCATGTACCATGAGTCGCTTGTTTCCTTTAGAAAAGAGAAGGCTCGGGAACACAAACACACCTAATAACAGGGGCACTCAGAAGCTCTCCTGCCATGATGTTGGAAAAATATTCTACTCGAGTGCCCACGCTGCTGTTGCTCTCATAGCTGGCTGAGCGGCTACGCAACCCCCCACCCCCACCAGCACTACCATCTCCATCCACTGCCTCTATCCACTGCCCCATTCTCCTTCCATTTCCTGTCATTCTTTCCCCATCTTCTCTCTCTCTCTCTCTCCCCCTCTGATACCCATTCTTCATCTCCTCTCTCGCCCACATATCTCGCTCTCTTTCTCTTCCTCTGTCTGACCTTCCTGTCTCCCTCTCCCTCGCTCTCCCTCTCTCTCTCTCAGGTAAGGATGCTTTGAACCCACATTGTGTGTGGGTGAGCGACCCCTAAAAGCAAAGGGCTCCTCTTGCCACAGGTGAATCACTTTGCTTTGCTTTTATCTAGCTGCCACCGAGTCCCATGATGTCAGACATTTGTGTATGAGCGGTAGCAGAAGGTTTCAGATGTCCATGTTATGTAGCCAAACAGCTCTGAATAATGAAATGGAGGTGAGATATAAGAGGTAGATGCAAAGAGGAGACATTTACTTTCCAACAGGTTCTCAGCGACGACTGAATATTTTTATGTGGCCTTAAATAGTTTGAGAGTGAAAAAGGGGCCATACGGTACCATCATGTTACACAGAATATTAACCTCATCTCTCAGACACAGTGAATATTCACTCGAGTATACAATGAAATGTCATTTAAAGCTCAGGAGTGTTTCCTTTTGGTGAAGTCACTCCCTCATATCCAGTATTCACTCACTTCCCAGAATTCTGAGTCATCCTGTCAACTAACTCTAACACTTCTGAAAAAAAAAGTCCCAGCGAGCCTCTGAGCAGTAATACTTGCCTGCGATATTATGGGAGACATCTCAAGGTCTTCCAGAGCAGCTCTCTAGGGTTGCCTAGCTACCAGGCAATTGCATGTCTCACGGCTCCCACTCTTTTCTTCTGTCTTGTTCAACATGAACTGAATGTTTGCATCTCTACAAGGAGAGAGAGAGAGAGAGAGAGAGAGAAAGGGGGGCCAGCTGCCAAACACTACAAAGGAAGGCACATCAACACATGTTAATCATGCTCAATAAAAATCCCTATTCCTTATTATACAAAAGGGGTCTTTCACTAAATAATTAAAGGCTGACTGGGGCTGATGAAGTCAGTATAATGTCAGTGCAGCCTTTAATAAACTCTCTATTTTTATGTAACTGAGTGGCTCAGCAGCAGCATGTCAGAGAGTCATGATTGGTGTTGGATAGACACAATGATTTTTAATATCAAGCCGTCATTGTGTGTGCCTTGTGTTATTCAGTGTCTCTGTCTATCTATTACGGCTCTATGTGGTCATGGTGATGTCCCATCTACCATCTCCTCTGTAGCTTTGTCCTGGTTCGAACTGATCGCTTGTCAATGCGGTTCACTGTGAAAGAAGTGGAGACAGCTGGTCCTTGTGCCTCAGGTTTTGTTGCTGTTCCGTTCAGTGTCGTGTTAACTACATCCTTGCGTTAGCATTATGGTTAGGGTTGGGTATGTCTTATTCAGTGGATTTTGTTGTTTTCTGTGTTTGGTTTAGGTCTGCAGCAAAATGTTTAATGTCTTATAACAATATCTAATCATAAATCATATTTACAAATTAATATTTAAGTATTAATCAGAGTAATTAGCACCTGCGTAAGTGCCGGCCAAGGTAATACATCAAGTTAATGTTGGCATCATTATTTCTATATAAACAATCAATGAAATGACTAAACTGTTTATATTTTTTATCGTTTATAATCACTCCTTGTGTTTTTGTTGTTGAGGTCTTGTCCCATCTTTTCCTCCACTAGATAAACGGTGTGTTAAAGTATTTACCTCATGGACTCACTTATCTGATTATTCTGCATTGTTTGGACTTTGCTGTATAGTGTCTTGTCTATGTTACTGGATTGAAACAAATCAGATTTTTGACTGGACTTTGGCTTGTGTCTGAAATCTGTCCCCAATTTATGTGTCTATATCTTTCTATGAGTTTCAATGTGTCATTGTGACACTTTCTTGACCAGCATTGTGATGCTGAAGAAGATCAGGAAACTAAGATTAATTTTGCCTCATCCCTTTGCAATTATTATTGCACATGTAGGTAATTTCATGGCACATATTCACATTTTACCTGCTCGAACCAAAGGTTTGTCATTTCCCTTGAAAATTAACTGAAACAACTGATACGATTGCCGAAATGATTTTCTGTCAGTCAGTTGTTCCAGCTCTAGAATAAAGTATCCAAAGGTGTGAAAGGTTAATTCTCCAAGGAGAGGAAATGTGCTAAGTGTGTTTCATGGTAATCCAGCCATGTCCTCCAATCTGGCTCCATGGGGATGTTAATACACAAAGAAAATGTCATTAAAATCAAGTCATTACATTTGGAGATGCCCCTGTCTGAAAATCAAATGTTTGTCAAGAGGGTTTGTTACCTGATGAAAGGTCACTAATCACTGGCAGACGTACCCACAGGTCATTATTAATCCTGGATTGTGTTGTTAGCAGGTAAAATAGTAACAGACTGGAAAAATAACCAGAGGAAAAAAATAATAATTTAACTTTTTAAACAGCATCAGTGAGTTATTCTAAAATCACACATCCTCCAACACCGACTTAGAGTATGAAATAATCTTTTTTTACATTAAGTGAAGAGAGAAGCTCATGTCTGGGTCTGAATATTGCACCATTATACTCATCTCTCTCCAAAGAGCAAAATAAATAAATAAAACAAACTTTGAGTGCATCACAGTCAACAAACCATGGACAAAAGCTAAATTGTAAAAACCTTCTATCAGGTTTGAAAAACCACAATCCACATAAATTATAACCTTCTGCGACCTCATAAAACACACGCCTGCAGATCTGTGCTTCCTGCGCTGCCTTTTTTTTTTCTCCTCTTTTTTCTACCTTGCGGGTGCCTCTGAATTTACCCTTTAATCAAAGAAATAAGATACACACCAGTAAAATTGCTTGAGATAACTGCATTGCATTTCCATGAATTTGAGGTAACCCAGTTTGAAGATAATTTGTACTAAATGCAGCCATTGTGCTGCGAGCAGCCTGAAGGAGTCCTGCCTGCCAAGTGTTTAACGCCATCACCTCACGTCTTTGGTCATTTGATCGTGTTTTGATGTGTAGGTGATTTAAAGTTAAATATGTTTGTGTGTCTTCTCTGTGGGAGGGGGGTTGGGGGTTAACGTTTTTTTTTTAAGAGGCTACATGAATTAAGAGCACTAAGTGAAAATCTGCATATTTGTTTGCTTTTATCCATGGATGTATGTGATTCTAACTTTACATGATAAATGTTCACTTTTCTCCGAACAGTGTCCTTGAAAACCTCCACTATTGCGCAGACATTCAATCCGCTTATATTTGTCGACTATAGAATTATTTGTTGATCATGTGAAACAAATAGCAGCATATTGCCATCAAAGTGACGGGCAGTCTGAAATTACATGCTGGCAGTCACTCCTCACCTTTATTCTGTAGCAGACTAAGTGGCCTTTTCAGTCAGAATAACATTTCCAAAGGGACATCCAATCATGTGAATGAGTAGTTTGGGGCAGTGAGGGCCAATCAAGGGCTCTGGACACTCACCTTTAGCTGACTTTCACATCCTCTGCAGCAGAGAGTTCACACATACAAAATAGGTTTGAAAATTATGTCTGAGTTCAGTCACATTGGCCAAATATTAGGCAGTAACAAATCTACCTATTCTTGATATAAAACATTCATTTGGACAAAGTTCTCAGACATTTGTATTCAGGGTAAACAGTTACAAACAACTGCATGACAAGATAACATTAACATTGTTGAGCTCAGGTCATATTTGGACAAAAAACAAAAGAATTCCTGTTGGTTTCTCTCGGGGGGTTAAGGTTCGAGTTTGGGTACAGATGTGCCACCCATACACAACCCTACACTGTAGTCCACAAATAAATTGTATTTGGTGATTATTTGAATTGAAAAATACCTGGAACTAACAGTTAAAAAGGAAAGAACTTGAATGTCAAGATTTTACCAAACCACAAAGGTCTGACTGCTGAACGTTGGAGGACAAAAGCAGTTTTTCTTTGCTGACATTCGACTGTATATTCACCCACAGCCTGTAGTCCGGTTGTCCACAGTTGTTATGAGGCTCACATCTTCTCTTGTGTTGACACAGAAGCATTTCTTCTAAGCATTTATGTCCTGTAGCTGGCATAGACATGAAGGTTCGCTGTGATCAAATCCCATACATCCAAGACAGTGTACATGTGGAATTTATATGTGAATAATTTGTGTTTAAAGTATGACATGCCTACTTGTAAAAATATCACATGGATCAGACGTGGTGATATTTTTGTCCCTAAGAAACAGATGTAACTTTGATGTTTTATATATGAGATCTAAGAGAACAACACAATTAGCATTCTTCCACACTCAGATTTTATTTTGAGTAAAAAAGTGGATTCGCTCTGACAATTATAGTAAAATACAATGCAAAAGTATTCATGACAGCCACAAATTTAAGTGTAAAATGTTGGACACTTCTCACCCTCACTGGGGACCATCTTAGTTATGTAAAATTGCCAATTAATTCTCAAACTGCCAAAGAAAAGGAACATGTGACAAGAAAGAAAAACATGCTTTCAAGTCAAATAAGGAAAGTAAGTTGTATCCATTAAGTCAGACATGACTCTGTCAGAATTCATACACTACACCACCAAGTATGTATTGCACACAGTGTACTACATGTAAGAACATTACCAGCCTTAGTCTTCACAAAAGTATTTGCTGTCATAATTGGAAACATATGTAAAAAATAATTTCCAGGAGAAAGGTTCATGTCTGTTTATTACAGACAATACAGAAGTGTAAAAGCTAATGTTTCAGTAACAATCTTAAGCTGAACAAACAAAACAAACAAAGCCGCCATCATGTAACTGCTCTAATTAACAACTCTCACCGCTATTCTGAAAACATGAGGAGAGTGATGCCAGAGCAGTGTCGGAGCAATTATTTGCATTGTGATGCATCTTTTACGAGACATGTCAGACAGTTGATTCTTTGACTTTGAGTTCATTGTTTTTGTCAAATTGTGATGTATTGTCACCAAGTAATCAGTTAATGTTTCATCATTACAGTTCACTGAAAATTGTCAATTACATAGCTAATGAGCACAGGACTGTTAAAGAAATTATCTCTCTATGATGCTAAAAACAACATACTGCAATAGCTGCAAATACTGATGCTCTCAGTTCTTCACATGGGTGATTGAAGTGTGATTTTGAAATTAGAGGCTCAGAACCAAAGGCCACCATCACTGGTGACACTGACATTTCTATCTGCTGTAAAAGTGATTTCCTGGTCCTGGAACAGACTGTTTGGTCTGACTTGCAAATGCAATTAGATCTATTTTTCACCTTTTCCTGTGGCAAATATATATATATATATATATATATATATATATATACACACACACACACACACACAGCTACATGGTACATCAAAAGAGTGACTTCAAATTCCTAAAACATAACAATGACCTGCCTGATTTTCAGAAGGCTTTGATGTAAAATTTCATGATGGTCCCTTCATATTTTTCCTCTTGTTATACAAAATATCTGCATGTATTGATGGACTTGGCAATGATAAAGATGTGACATGTCTTTTTCAAACCAGTAATATTGTCAAACTTTACTCACAGGTAATTTTTTTGCTACATAATATTATTATCCATCTATTATCAGTGTCAGATACAAAACAACTCCTGTGTAAATACATATTCAAGGAAGAGCACTGTTTGCTTTCAAAATGGTCCATAAAAAGCCCCTTGCGGTATTAGAATTTTAATTGTGTTTAATTAGTAAAAAACTATGACAATAGAATATAAATATTTATTAACTGTTCAACAGCCATCTGTAAACGTACACAACGGAAATTAAATCTGAATGATTAATCAATCAAACAGATCTTGATGGAGAAAAAATGGTTTGGTGATGACGATAATATCATTCAGTCATTATAAGCTCATGAATTGGTAATGGGGCAAGCTGGTTTTCAAGTTGAAGATTTTCTCACTGCCAAACCCATGGAATGACCTTGGTCACATACTCAAGATAATTATCTCCCAAAATCAATGGTGAGGCCTTTGACAAATGTGATCATCAAGACAACTCAGTATGCTTGAGTACCACTTCCTATTTCAATCACATCTTTCTCAATGGTCTATAGTCTTAAAGGCTACAATAATAATTGTATTATACTTCTCATTTTACTCTGAAACTCTTTCTCATATGTGAAATCGTTATAATTAGAGAGATAAACATATAGAAGTTGGGCTATAACATACCAATGTAGTGTCTGTGTCCTTAACTTGCTTAACTATGCTCAAAGTTCATTCTTATTAATTCACTTTTTCTTCACTGGTTCAAGTCTCTCTGTTTGATGCACATGTAGTGTGAGCACACATACACTGAATCTCCCTATAAGATATATAAGTTATGCTGTGCCATGAGCAACCATGATCAGATGATCAGAGCCTGTGCTGCAAGCAGAGTGCAAATGTTTCTCCACATGACTGGAACAGCATGATAAAATGTTGGAGGTTTAAAGATCACCCACATTGTAATGAGAACTCATTACCAGTCAAAAAAAGAAGAGGAGAAATGCCTTTGCTTTAGGCTATAGTTATGTTACCTGGAAGTAAGAACAAGATGGTACAGAGTGGTAGTAAGATTGAACTTGTTACACTGGCAAACAAGTTGCAGAATCAAGGAGAGGTGAACTCCATCTCTCCAGTTCACTGCTTGATCACAGTCACTTTGGTGCGATAATGGATAAGTTGAACTATTCAACCTTGATGTGGCAAAGTCAGTGACTTCTGCAGCTGCAGCTTCTCAGGTGCTGTTAGTTGTAATGCTCTTCTGCAACTTGGAGAGTAGAAAGTGTGACGCATGTCATTTTAAATTACTTGCAATTAAACCAAACAACTGTGAGACAAACTAGTGGCTGTAATGTTAATTTGTGATGTTTGCAAACCAAACCAAGGAAAGGAAATTACTTTTGCTTTCCTCCAGTAGCTATCAGTGACTTTCCCCAGGTAGTAGCAATGGTGGATGATGGAGCAACTAGAGTAATTGTAGAAACTCTACCCAGCAAAAGAAAAACAACCATGCTGTCAAATGGAGATAAAACACCACTGAAACTCAGACTGCATGTCTGAGTTTTCACTGGATGTAGATCTACTAGATCAGTGAGTAACAAAACCTGCGTTGCTATTAAATTTAATACGACTGTGCCATTATCGTAGCTCTGGAGTCAAAAAGCGATCGTGACTTTGTAACTGTGGCGCCAGTGGTGATACCACTTGGAAAAACTGGCCAATGACAAGGTTCTTGTTTTTCATTGGTTCATATTCTTAATTGTGTTATACATCCATCCATTTCAGTCTGTATTTAACCACTGTATCAAAGCCATGGCAGCCTGGATACTATTTTTTTTCCAGATAACTACAGGTCCTTCACTGCAGCTGTGTGTTTTTTTCCACAGCCACTTCACCAAAATCACTGTTGTAATGACAGAAAAGACTGCCCTCAGAGGTACAGTATTATTGTTGTAATCTGCATTGGATCAACATGGATCACTTCACCATAATTTTGAGTTATTATCATTAAGTACACTGAAATCATCTAGATTCTGTGTTTACAGGAAATTGATCTGGCCTACACAGAAAAACACAAGTGCAGCTCATCCAGGAGGTTGTTCAGCACCGAGGTAAAGTCCTTCCCGCCCCCGAACCGCTTGACTGAAAAGAATGAATTTTATAACTTCTTTTTATTGGCTGCACTTTTATTTTTTATTGTTTTGTTACTGAAGTATCTTTACAGCTTGAGAAAATGCAATCAACCGTCCAATCCAATTACTGTCATCATTATGATATATTAAGGGCAGTTCTGTAGTGCTTGGCTTATTACAGTGGATTCTAGGGGTCATTTGCTGCTTAATTGACTTGCCAGAGAACAGGAAACCACATAGCCGAAGGGTTTTCTCACTGTTTACGTTTCCCCTGTGGCAGTCTTGCTGTTGATCACACAAGCAGGTGCATATGGCAGGATTACTTTCAGGTGATATGGGCAACGTTGGGAAAGTGGGGGAGAAATGGGCTTTGAGAGAACAAGGAGTAACTGTGCAGTTTAGTAAACACAGGAGCAAACATGGCGAGGAGTGCTGTGGTTTACTTTGCAGGGTCAAGTAGAAAACGCTGAAATGGCTCAGTGACAGTCGGAAATAATTTACTGCGCGTGGCAAAGTTGTTGTAGTACGTGATAGGATTTTGAGAGAATGCAATTGCTCTACAGGAAATTACAAAGGTCGGTATAGCAAGTCTTGCAAGATTTAAGGACATTTTAAATTAACCATGATTCAACCTTAGGGTAATGAATTCTGGCCAGTAATAGTGTTTGTAGCAATAAAGAGATTTTAAAGTTGACAAAGGTGCATATTGAATACCAGACTTAAAAGGATTTGAAAATGGATGGATTTTGAAAGCTGTTTGTAAAGAAAGAAGAAATCATATTAACCAAAGTTACCTGCTGACGATGTTGTGGTACAAATTTAAGGGCTGGTTTGGGAAATATTGTCTATTTATCAGGTTAATAATTCATCTTTGCGTAGTGCAGTCCTCAGTGTAACTGGTGCATAATGCCTCTTAGGATATCTGAACAGTATCTGATGATGTTTTTCATGGGGGAGAAATTAATTATAAAGAGGATGAGATATCAACCAGTGGGATGCTCCACACAAACTCCAGGGTCCTCTAGAAGCCTAATCACATCACTTAAAACATCTTCAGATAAGATTTGTAATGAACTTGTCAGACTCACTCCAACAAGCGCTGCTGGTTTGATGTTATGATGCACAGTCTCGTATCACTGATGGCTCCATGAGGTGTTAGGAAGGGGAATACTGTCAAGGGCAGGAGAAAAGACTAGGTTGTCTAATCACCAGACAAAAAAAAAAAAAAAAAAAAAAAAAACGTACCATGAAATATAAACAATAACTTCAATTAGCTTCTAACTACATTGCTTCATTACATCTCCACTCAAGCACTGTAACGTATATTTTCTGACTTACTGAGCTGTGAGAACAACAGTAGAATAACCACAAACACCTCAGCACATGCAGCAAAAACACAATTCATTTCGAGTTCAAAAACCATTGATGAAGAAACAGCTACATGTGATGCAGCATGGATACAGCTGGCTTTGCATTTGTTTTCCCTCTGGGAGTAGGTCTTACATCCTCAGACAGGACACGATTCACTCAGCACTGAGCACACAGCGCTGAGCTGTGTTGAGTGATCTTATCTAAAGCCTGTAAGCAGCACTGAATTGGGATGAGGTCCTGCCAAATGGAAAGAGAATAAATTCCACCTTGAATCCTATTTAATGTTACTCAAATATTTTGATATTGCATTGGAAAAAAAACAAGTACTGCTTTGCTAATCCTTATGCAAAACACGGAAGAGGAAGAATTCAAAAGGAATGGTTTGAATAATAAATGCCCACAGCTGGAGAAAAAACTGGAAAAAGGGGAGAGGACTGCATCAGCAGATCTGGGACAAACAAGTAGGACAGGGGGGGCTTGGCACAAGCTGCAAATTTTGACTAGTCACCCTGTTTTTCTACAGGCAATGTGAGCAACTGGAAAACAAAGAACTCAGCACTTGACTTGTACGGCTGGAGCCCCCACCCCGCCCTCTTCCAGACTCATTTGCACACTGCTTACTGCATCATATTCATGTGCTCTCTCACTTTCCACCCTAAGAACCACCCTCCCTTCCCTCTCATCACTTCCTGTGTCTTTACCTCGCTCTCTCTAGCTTTCAGTCCCTCACAGGCAGTTCAGAGTCTGCTTACACTGGCCCTGTCCCAGTTGTCGCAGATAAATGTGATTGTAGCTCATAAATCTCTGCCTGCTTGTCGCCTTTGTTCACAAACAAGGAAGCAGGAGTGACGTGGTTTGCTGTTGCCTCCGCTGCTGCTCTTTTCTGTACAACGTATGAAGAGGTGCAAAAACATCTGCAAATCTAAAGCTTCATGGTGTGTAACACAAGTACGGATATTTAAAAAAAAGAGGAGGGAGGATTTAAAAGATAAGAATAAGCAGAGCAAACCTGCCATGATCAATGAATAATGTTTGCTATTTTTAGACACACTGTATAAACACTGCAGGGTGAGGTGTCGGTGGGGGCAGAGTGGTGTTCAGTGGTGATATTTAATTGGCGTGAAAGTTCTGTCATGCCTGTGTAATGTTTTTATCTCCATTTGGATGTTTAGCACTGATCTTAGAAACAAGCTCCACCTTGGAGCTCTCTTTCTTAACTACATTTTATAGTCATTTACTCCAAATTAGTATTGTGAAACGAACACCTGAAATGAAACTTGATGATGGCACTTTATTAAATTTAAGGAATCATATCAGTTATTATGATTAATCCCTACAGGGGACAGGAGAAGTGACTTATCTTCAGTTATGTCAAGCTGTTGCCAAAAGGTTCCTACCAGTGCTCTGACCATTTAATTTTGACATTTTATTTCTGCAAAATTTGCTGACAGTTAAAAGACAATTATATGGGGGATACTGAAGTATGATGTGACTAAAAACTGGCAGCAGATGTAATATACGTGGTGATGAATTGTGGTCAATCATAAGTAACTCTTAGGCTTAGCGCCACTGGCTTGACTTGTGGACCAAAGGGGCAGACACCAAAATGTTCCAATAAACAGTTTATTAATAAACAAAAACAGATCAAACAACAAAAAAATGCGCTGAGAACAGTGGGAAAAAAACTGAGTCCAAAAAACGAAAGGCCGGGCTGCGAGCAGCGGCTTCAAAAACTCCAACAAAAAACAAAAACTCCAACAAAAAGCCGGGCTGTGGGCAGCGGATTCTTCTGCAGGGGTGCGGGATCAGGAAAAGCAGACTGGACGAGGCAGGACTGGGTGATGATCTTCAACAGAGAAAAAAAAGTCAACAGGCGAACTCAAGGATCACGGACAAGGACATCTCAAGAACACGAGCAGATTTGGAGCCGAACAATACCGATATGAGTAGAACAACGATCTGGTGAAGACTGGGACTGAAGACCGGGTTCTTAAAGCAGGAGGAGGTGGGAGGTGGCAATCAGGTGGAGAGCTGCAGGTGAGTGATGATGAAGAGCAGGAAGTCAGACAAACAGACCGCCCCGTCCAGCCTGTAATGACAAGACAACCCAGTCGCTCCCACATGCACAGACACAGACATGGGGAAGTAAACAGACACAGAAGGAGGAGGGAGGAGGGAGGAAGGAGGAGGGGACACAGGGATGGACACTTCATCACAGTAACAGTATTCATGTAATAAATATATAAACATGATATATGCTTTAAAATTTCAGTCACGGAATTGGACTTGAGCTCTCCAGCTGATGTATATTTAATTTTTTTTTTAGGTGATTTTAGATAATTTATTAGACAACTTTATCACTGTAGGCAAACATGCCTACCAAAGCTAAATGAAGACATCAGGTCCCTCTAACTGAAGTGTAACTGTCCAAACAATTATTGTCTATGAACATAGCAAGATGCCACTCCTTTTTCTTTCTGAGTGTATCAAGAGCAGAGTTATTTCTGCATATTTTTTCTGCATGTTATTTCTCCATTATGACATGGACATTATTTATGAGGTAAATTGGCCGCAGCTTGTCCAACTCTGGCAGGCATCAGTAAGTAGCAGTAAGTAAATTCAGGAGCTAAAAATGTAAAATAATGCAGGTTTCTGAAAAGGGGAGAAAGTGGAGGAAAGTGGAGGAGTGGAAGAAAGCAGGTAGTCTTTGTCCCAATCAAATAGAAAACCAAACCTACTCTGGAACAACATGAACATATTTGCAAACCGTCTTAGCAATCAATGTGATATTATCACTCAAACTCACAAACGTCAATCACATATTGTGACTATGGGAAAAGTCAGAAAATCATCTTGAATGTCTGTATGGATTTTGATGGCAATCCACTGAATAGCTGTCAAGACATTTCAGTGGTGGAAATGACCAGTAGAACATATATGTAAAGTGACTGCTTCTACAATAAGTGACTGACAGACAGGTACTTTTTGTGGTTAGTGAATTACATAACCGCACTGTTAAATGGTTTGACATGTTTGTCAGTGTTCAGAGTGAATGAGACAGAGACAGAGAGTCAAGCAGGCAATAGCAGAAACTACTGCCAATCAGTATGGAGTAGCAGGCCACTCACTCACTGTGGGAACACTCACAATAGACACTTAGAAAATAAATAACCAAAGCATAAATATGGGACAATACAGGGCCATCCAGTTCCCATGAATGGTCCTGCTGGCAAAAAACCTCATTGACACTATTGAAAACGTGCTTATCACACTGACCATGTGGATTCGTGCCTTTTAAGTGCTTCAAAATACAAAAGTCCTCAATTTCACCTCTCTCTATTGAGTCCTAAGCTAACCAATAACTGGCTCTGCTGGCACTCAATCAAATACTTTAAACAAATTTGCAGATAATTGTCCAATGAATGGTTCAAGTTGATGATTTTCATTAAAATCATCATTTTGCCCCTCTGTTCAGTGCCACACTCGACTAATAGTCATTAGATGGGCGTCATTAATTATGTCTTTCCTGCCAGACTGAAAACCATTTGCAGCTGGTGGGTTTCATGCCAATGGACCATGTTTTAAAGAGCCGCTAAAGTCTTCCTTTAGTCTGAATAAAATTGTTTGAATAATGGAAAGGTCCATGATAGCCAAAAGTCCAATTTGCTCCAATGCAATCACATCTTTATTGTCTAATCACTTTGGTACTCTCCCCCTCTCCATTTACAAAGGCCAGAGGATTTTGTGGTATTAATACAGGGCCACAAGGTTTCCAGGTCATCAGATGAATATGCTAAAAGAAAATTATACCTACTTTTCCCCTGTGGGACTTTAAATATACCATGCTACTAATCTGAATCAGTCTTGAGATTGATTCTCCATAACAACAGTAAGTGACTCACTAAAGAGAACACGTGTATGTTTAGAGTCATGCACAGCTTGGGTCTGCAATAAATACTGTTGAGTTGCTTGAATTTAATTGTGTGTGTACAACATTGTTTTTGAGCAGGCAGATGTTGAGAATGGCAATCTCTCTTCTTTTCTGAAACGTGTTAAAGTAATACAACACTCTTCTTGCTACTAATCACAGACTTAAAACTGTTTTCTCTTGTACTAGAAAGGAAGTTAAAGGAAAAATGTTGCCATCTTTATGATGTATGAGTACAAGACTTCGATGATTTGTGTGTTGACCTCAGTTGGTTGAGGTCAGAGGAATATTCTGCCATTAAAATTAAAGATTAATTTTAAATCAGGAGGAAAGTGTCATTGTCATTGGCTTCTGCACCAGCTGCTGCCACCTGTGTGAAGCAGCCAGAAATCCAAACTTTCATATGAGATTCAACACCAATTAATGTCATACATGCACTATTTATTAAAGGTAAAATATGTTTCTAATTATGTAAGCAGGTGGATGCAGAATATTCTTCAAAATCAATGGAATAGTCAGTGAATGTCTCAACCAGTGCGCAGGAGATAATCTCATGTGTTGTTCACATGTTGTTCACATATGCAATGTTCCTTTTCACAGGAGGGAAAGTTAATCCAGTGTACATTCACTAAACCAATCAGTTCAGCTGTGATCCTTGAAGATTTACCTGTTAATAAACCAAAACAACATTTGGAAAGCATTTAATTTGTGGCTACTCTGAGGAGGCTCTTGGTGCTGTGACCCATGATGGGTGTCACTGTTGTTGTTTGCAGTAGCCTGAGAGTGGACAAAACAGTAATTAAGAACAGTGTTTTTTTCTTCTTTATTTGTTTGTTTGTTTGTTTTCTCATCATCTACCAGGAACAGACTGTCATTCATCAGTCAAACCATGCAGACACATTTACTCTCCAGTATATTTAATCACATTTGAATAATGTAATAGTTTTCTATTAGAACTTGAAACACTGCTGAATTACCCTGGTGATCATATTTGGATCCTACTTGCCATTTTGTTGTCATCCAAAAATAAGATAAAAACGTCTTAGATCAGATTCACCCAATGGGTTTCCTAATCACTGCTAATCATGTAAGTCCAGCTCTGCATTGAAGCCATATGATGCTGTTTTTAATTTTTTCTCCAAAATATAATAACTAGCACCTAAAATGTGAAATGTAAGTTTTTGCATTTGAAGAGTGTTTGGTTGCAGCAGATTAGTTTAGGGAAACATCAATACAAAGAAGCATTAATAAAGTTTATGGCTTTTATTAAAATTATGAATTGAGTTGTGATGAACAGCTGTCTTATATAAAAGGGGGGAAATGTCCTACTGAATAATTGAATTCTTCATGATGTTGGGTTGGTTACAAGTGGATTGTTCTCATTCTTTTCACTTTCACTAACAGGATACTGATCTGATGAGTTTGTTTTCAAATGCGGTAGTCTGAAATGTGACAACGTGTATTATTCAGATCTGGTGAATATTAAATCAACACTCACTGTTGTATTTTTAAGAGTGATAATGTTTATGGCCACAATCTTATTATTATTCTGCAGAATAATGGATACATTTTTTATGATTTCACAGTGACTCTTTGACTCTTTGACTTTACAACACCCTACAACGTTTTGATCTCTGCCTTTCTCAAGAGAAAAACAAGAAAGGAGAATTGAGAAATGAGAAATGAAACAACAAGACTTTATTAATGGAAGAGCAAATGAAACTTTAAGATTAAATAAATATTTTTTGATTGCCAGATCAGTGGTTTTTTTTTTTTTTTTTTTTTTTTTGAAGACTTGATGGTACTTGATAATGAAATAACATGAGTAATGTTCTCTGTTAATCATTTGCCCCCAAGGAATCCTTGAACGTAGTGGTTAAATCAGACGTGCTCCATGGTCCAACACTACAGATGACATCTGAGTCATTTAACATTGTTGCTCCCAGTATTATATGTGCTTAACTGTCACATTGTAGAGATTATACTTAGAGTTGGCTAAAATCTCATCATAATGGTTTGCAGCCATTGTACTTGCTTTCTGTTGAGCATTTTTTAATGCTAAGACAACCATATTGCAAGTTATCGCTGTTATTGTTAGATGTCGGAGAAATTTCTCTGTGTTTTACATTTATTGGCAAAGCTCAAGAAATGCACCTCAAAGCATCTTTCAGGATCTTTTTAGAGCTTGTCGTTTTTTCAAATAAGTTTCTCCTGCTACAACTTGTGTTTATGCAGTTTAGTTTGTGAATCTGGTTTCCAATATTCACATACCAGCTAAAGTTTAGTGGCAGCAGAAAAAATTATGTTCTGAGACAACATGTTTTGTTTTCTGGGAAATGAATAGCAGGTGTACAAAATACACAACTGTCACACCAGAGACTGGAGCTCGCATCCAGATTCCAGATGCTGAAACAACTTCACAGCCACCCCACTATACAGTTTTACCTGTTTTATTTGATATCCTTGATAAGAAAATTTTTGCTGCCCTTGTTAAAATGCTAGAAAGGTTCACATGATTCCCAGAAAACCTCCTACAAAGAGGTCCAGTTATCCAGAGTAACTGAGAATAACTGAGTGTGTCACATGGAGTCTGTCAGTGAAGCAACTGCTGTCACAGTTCAAGTGGTGCTTGTCTTTATGAGTGAAATTGTCTTCAAGTGTAAAATTAGTGTTGTTCTCCTTTAAAGGCTTCCTGATCTAGGTATGTGTTTGCGTCTGAATCTACCACTCAGTCTTTGTGCAAGACTTCCCTCAGTTTGGTTGAATTTCTCTGGCAAGTTACTGAACAAACAAATGTGGTTGAAAATATATAGTCATTAATGAAGCAACAGGTTCTTCAAATTAAAAAACAAAACGTGCCTTTAGTAGTTAACCACCAGAACAACACACAAGTGTGTTCGGTTCAATTGCCTTTGTAAGGGCTGCTCTATTTTCACTTTACGATTGACGATTATGGCGTAGCTGCTGCAGGGAAGTCGGTCAGTCGGTTTGGATCAACACTAGTTTTTGACCATGTCACTTGTAGACGCAACAGTTTATTGGGAACTTTATAATGAACAATAACTCCTGTTAACAACAGGTTGGAAGTAAACCAAGCAGATATAACCTTTTTTGAACTGTTGATAAAATAAATCCCAGTCACAGGCCACTGAACCCTTGTAAATGGATCTTCACAAGCTGCACAGTTACTGTGGAGCCAGAACCAAGTCTTTCAAACATAAAGGTAAAATGGCTGCTAAAGTCATGGTGATCACAGTGATCACAGTGATCTGTTGGGTCTTTATGGCTTCATCATATGACCCTACTTCTTCATTTATGTCTTTGCATATTAACATGATGTTAATAAATATTTGTTGAAACAAAAAATACTGTTTCTGTTTGTAAAATGTCAGCACTATGACACTGCTTCACTATTATTATATAACTATTATCAGTACTGATATGCTACTTCAAATGCAGGTATATTCATGTTCATTGTAATTTGCTTTTTGAAAGTTTTGAAACTTAAAGTGAACTTGGAAGGGAGATGTTTGTTTTTTTAAATTTATTACTGTCATTAAACGACCAGCAGTGTGCTGCGATAAGGCTTGATTGAGTGAACGAGAATTGCTGATAATAGAAGAATTAGGTGGCTTCATTCTCTATCTCTCGCCATGCAAATCAATGATACCCAGCTGTGAGACACAGCAACACCACAACAAAGAGACGCTGTTAAATAAAAGACATTCCTTATGTAGCATTTCTCCCTGAACCACAGCAAAACGAGTTGCACGCAATGTTGCTTTGTATTGCAGATGTAATTGCATTCTTTAAAAACAAATACCATAATGATGTGAACAGGAAAAGTACAAGTATGCATTTTTTGAGGTCAGAGGTCTGGGGATAAGTGGAATAAAATTCGGCAGGCGTGTGTATAACGAGGCACAGTGAAAAACATCTAGTTCTTCATCTCTATAATAATGTGCAGAATTGTCTCAATAAATATCAAATAAATGGACGCATCCCAGCCTCACCTTCTAAACCAGTGTGACCATGTAACTGTGTGGAAGTGCAGCTCTTTCTGGACACAAGACAGATGAGACCACACACCCAGCAGCAGTTTGTGTTGATGTATGAATGTATTTGTATGATGCTCTCAAGAAAGCTGGAAGCTGGATTAACTAAATAATAAGCCCCTACCGACAGGCACATTTTGAATGGGCACTGTGCTGGTCTATCTCAAAAAGGCTAAAGACACATTTTGAAACAAGCTGCTGCTTTGGCACAGAAGATAAATCTGAGCCTGTTGTATTTGCTTGTTCTGATGTGTCTGCTGCGATTTATGAAAAGTCTTTCCAAGCCAACAGCTGACTGTCTATCAAGCCCAGCTGCCAGCAATCTGACGGTTATTTTTGAGTCTGGTGTGAAATTTAAGTGAGTCAAAAGTATTAAATGCTCAACTTAAGTGAAGTTTTCATTTTAAACAAAGGCTTGTATCAAACACTAATCATTAATGTATTTATTGATGGTTTTTAGTCCAACCAGCCACCCACACCTTATCAGGGTGGCAACTATATTATGCAATGCTTTTATTTTTGCAATTCATTTCTCCTAAAATATTTTTTGCAAAGTATATTAATAGTGAATGCGTCATGGAGAATATGAGCAAGACAAAGAAAAGACATCATATTATTCCTAGTTAGAAATGTTATCACTCACTTGACTACCATAAAATTAAAACTACAGTATTACAGTAAAACCTGAGTGTGATATAGTTCAAAAACAGACACACACACGAACACACACAGTGACTTTGTCTTTTCTTTCCCTTCACAGTTAAATGTCACCTCATGGATCATTTCGCAAATGGATCCTGAATACCTTTACTGTCTCTCACAGACATAATTGACTGTCAATTCACAGCTTGCCCAGTACAATTGGAAGTGTCCTCCTGTAGCTTGACCTGTTTCATACCTCCTGTGCCAGACCCGGCAGGGTTGGGGCATGTTAGTCAGGCTTATGGGTGTGGAGATGCTCAGCGATGTGAGGAAAGTGACATTTTGCAAAGCCATATTTAAATCCATTTGCACTCTCTTGTTGCGGTCACCTGCTGCTTGCTGTGGTCCGAGTGATTTGATGGCTTGTCAGCAGTCGCTCTGTTCATAATGGCAGACTGATTTACTGCAGAGCAGGGGACGCATGAAAACCCAGCTGCTGTCATAGTGGGGTATTAATGAAAATACTAAACCAAAATAACAGGTGCTTTAAATCTGGACAAATTTAAAAGATATAGGGTGAGAGATTGTGATTGTAACTTCACATAACGTCATCTATAATTCAAGAAAAGTCCAAGTCAGTGTCACACACTTCTCTACCTAAAAACTGCTGACTGTTTTGTATTTTTCCACTATACTTGTTTCTTTAATGTGGTATACAAAGCTTGTTATGGCACTGACAAAATTCCTAATTTTCCTCCTCAGTGAGTAATGATGCTTGCATCTAATGAATATAATGAATCTATATAACAAATTGGCCTTAGTTCTTCTTCTCTATCTGCACACAAGGATTCTGTAAGATGAAAACTAATAATTTATAATGAAACACAGTGTGGGCATTTTTGGCCAAACATAATCAGAGCATGAGTATTCACCAAGAGTTTTGACATTATAACATATTTAATTAGAATTATCACCTTCCTGGTTGGATGCATCTGTAAACCAGTTGTGTCCGGTTGCAGGTAATTAGGTCATAAATTCATGAGATTTGCCCAAAACCATGTGTGGTCACAGTGACCTTGGCCACCAAAATCTAATCAGTTCACCACTGAGTCTTAATGAACATTTCTGCCAAAATTGTTGTGACTCCTTCAATATCATCTTGAGATTTAACATTTAAGCCTTTGACATTTAATCAGCTAATGCTCGAGTCCAAAAGAATTTTTCATAAATTTCTTTTTGGTTATTCTTCATATAATGTGTTCAAAAGATTACGAGGTCCCTATGACCATGAACTTTGATCTTTGACCACCAGTTCATCTTCAGTTCATTTGCTGAATGGATGTTTTGTGAGGTCGAAGTGTTTTTTGATCTTTGATAATGAAAATCTAATCACCTTATGTTTGAATTCAAATTAATATTTGTGCCAAATTTCCCTCCTTGTCTTCCTGAGATACAACATTCATGAGGCATTGAAACGTGTTTTCTGAGGTCTTACCCTTAGAAACAGAGGAACATTGACAACACCAGTCACATTAAAAAGTATGTAAGTAATGCAAAAGCTGTAGATAAGAAAAGTAGCAGCACCATTAGAACAAAACTGTTGTGTCATTTTTGTATTTGGGTTTATAGCTCTTGGCAGAGCACCCAGTCAGACTGTAGTGTGATGAGCCAAACTGGCTTCATTCTTCAGGATACTAACTCTTTTCTCTTGGGGAAGAAGATGATGATGCATTACTTGGTTGTCTCCAGTTTTTACCATGGATTTCCATTAATATCCACAAATCTGTTGTGACAGTGACACTGCAAAAAAAAAAAAAAAAAAAATAGCAGCATAGCCTCTAAACTGTAATTATCACCCATTAGAAGACTAAACACAGAACTGAACTGAATACAGCTTCATAACATTAAGCATCTTTTGTTTTGTACTTTAGATTCTATTTTGACTGATAATTCAATGATTGCTCAATGTATCAAGAGTCTTATCTCATCCAATCACTTGCCTAAAGAAACTATTATGTTCGTACCTTTTTAAATTGTCTGTTCTGTTGGCGTTTAAAGTGTCATTATGAGAATCTCCATTGGCAGACACCGTCAGCTGCAGGGTATGTGGAGTGTGGGTTTTCATGAAGACTGGTTATTTAAAGGATTTTTTTTTCTTTTAAACATACTGTAGTAGCTCTCTCAAGGGACTATGCAAATTAGATTACAGAGTTTTACTCTGATATTTTCTCAACTAAATATTTACTATCTTTCCCTGAAGGTTGTTGCTTGTGTTTGTGCAAGTTAATATGATCAACTGGGCCTGATTCACGGATTGCTGAATCTGCATTTTCATGTCAAGTTGTCACATGAGCTTGCTATGTCTGAGCCGGGGTCAAACTAATCCGACACTGGCACTTAGCTTGAAGGACGACTGAGATTTGCAGTTTCAGAAATCATGGCACTATTATTTGGTGAACTCTCCAGTTTTCCTGAAAAAGCCCTTTTCAGTTTAAATATCCAGCACCAAAGATGACTGGTGTTTGGTGACACACTTCCTAAGTCCAACACAGTGATTGATTTTGGAGATGCATTGGCTAGAAGAGCAACTATGTTAATATATTTTTTGCAGCTCTCTAGTGGACAAAAGATTTGTAATCTTACAGACCTCAGTTAAATCCCTTTCAGTGATAAAACAAAGTGACTGCTACTGAGGTACTGGAGTACAGCAAGCAGAAACAGTAATATGTCTCTTTCTCCTGAAATAAAAGGAACCTAGTTCTACTTATGGTACAAAAAAAAAAAAAAAAAAAAACATGAATACTATGAATTTACAATCATCCCTTTGAAAACATCAAAACAAAAAATGGGTCAAAGTGTTTCTGAATACTGACCTTCTTTTCAATTGTATTAAGTCTTTAGTGTAGTGTTAAACTTGAATCAAAAGACTTTCTTTTGTTACAGGGAGTTGGTATAACCAGCTAGAAGTTCAACACTGACCTATATAGACCTTACAGAGTTGATATAGTGAATGTGTGTCATCTGAGACAAATAAGTGGTTCCGTAGCTTATTTATGTCCTTAGCTGCTGCATTTTCTGCCTTTTTTCTCCATCTAACTGATAACTTTGTCTGTCTGCAGCTTGGGTTGGTCACTGCTTCTTTGCTGAAAATAGCTGCTGCTGGAAATGACCCTCCCCGGAGCAGTGAGAGTGAACCAAGGCAGTAAGGTTACAGGCCTTCAAAAATGTGATATGAAAGATACTAAAAAAGAAAAATAAAACTCCACAGAGCTGAGGGAGTCTGCAGCATTGAGTAATACCTCTCATTCATCTCTAACAGTGACCTCTTTGATATTAAACCTGGTCATTTGGTACATTATTTAAAAAACAGATTACAGCAGTTCTAAAATAAAAATCAATTAAGAAGTGGACTAAATTGTAGAAAACTGATCTTTTTTCTTTTTTTAAACTTTACCTGTTTTATATCCTTTGATCCACTTGCTACCACTTTGTTTTCGGACAAAAGATCCATTGAAACTATTTTTATTTTCACTAAGATGGCAGGAACCTTACAGAGTAACAGTAAACAAGGCACAGGACATTGTGATGTGAAAGAGTAAATACAAAGCCAGTGTTGCACCAGCAGCATGATAATTTGGAGGTTTGATAAATCAGACATTTATTTGCCCACTCACAATTACCTTGACTGTGTACTCCATACTGCCTGAGAGTAATTTAGAGAGCACTAACAACTAAATACACAAAGAGATGATTAATAAGCAGGAAGAAAGTGCATCTGACGGTATGACTCTAAGATATTGATTATGTGCATTTGTTTTAGACTTCAAGAAGTCATTCTATATTTTGTTTATTTGTTTTTAAACATGAAAATGAATTGAATGTTATGTTAATCCACACAAACACCTTTAGCACTGTGCCAGACTCAGTCATGAATTCATTGGGAACATGTTTTTATCCAATAAAAAAGAGGATTTCGATGTTGAATTTGTACAAATCATGACAAATTCCACATTGTGTCAATCCCAGTCAAGAACATGTAAATAAAAACTGTGTTTCTACACATGTTAAGCCAAATCGTGTTACCAATACATTTTGGAAGCATTTTGGAGCAAAAGACAGATGGAAAAGCATTTTGTGTACTTCTTATAATTCATGATTTCTGGTGTTCAAGGTACATCCAATTCCAATCCCCCACTGAGTATTTCATCCATTGTGCACAGCAGCAAATCTCTACCCCACTTGTCTGGAAGTGATTCAGCTTATAAAGACTTTTCAGAGCAGTAGGGTTTTCCTGGGGGTAGCGCTCCTTACATGTGGATAGAACTGAATAGGAGACTAGGAAGCATAGCCAAAGATTTCCTCTTTTTTTGTCTGCAAGCATATTTAGAGTCTCTGTGTGGTAGCCAGAACACATGGATGCTTGCAAATATAATGTAACTTTAAGCTAGCAATTATTCTGTGTAATTCCTTGAGAATGCACTTTGTCAGTCACTTATTCATGCCAGTATAGTGCTAAACAGGATATACATTGATCAGCCACAACTTTAAAGCATCTGGCCACTATGAGTGCACGTGTATGTGAGAGTAAACATGTCTCATGCAGTGTTGAAGTATCAGGTCAGGCTGCCATATGAGATGAATCACCTGAAATAAGTTATGGACACAATTATGAAAGCTAAAGTGGTGCAGTGCTCCAAGTTGTCTCTATTACTCATTTCTTTTATTTAGCAAGGGCAGCTAAATAAATTAGTAGCCATCTTGCTATTGGCGTTCATGCCTTTGATTGCACAAACAGGATCAAACAGTGCCATACTCTGTTGTCTGCTAAACAAGTGAATAATGAAGATTTAGATCATCAATTAGGGTTTCACACATTAACTGCTCACCTCTCACCACTTGAGCCAATAGATCAAGGTTTTCATGCGGGTTCAGCACGGCTCCACGGGATGATCAATGGCCACGCACACATTCCCAGCAATCATTGAGGCCCATTTGTCAAAGTGAGCTTACACAATGAAAAAATATCTGAGCTGCTGTCTTTGATTTGGTAAACAAAATCAACAAAAAACAAAAAAACAATGTGGTGAATTTCTTCATGTGTAATGTGGCACCATTTCCCTCATGCATTTTCGTTGCCACTGCATTCTCATCACCGGTGGCACTCAGGACAGCCTACGGGAGACGCCTGCCGTTATTTATTATGGCTTAATAACTGCACGCCTGCCAAGTCGGAAAGTGGTCAATAAGAAAAAGTGGCTGTGAAAGCGTTTCATATTAAATGTGTCAGTGTTTGTTGAATACAGAGTGCACCTCACCACTCTGTGAAGTGAAGAAAAATTGCATTTGAATCAGGTTCACCTTCAGCCCTTATTTGATCTGTATTAGTGCTGGGGTGTAGTGATTAGTCAAAGGCTGCTTTTGTTTGGATCAGAGCTGACGTAGAGCGGAGACCTGCAAGGCAGATAGAGAGTTCAGGCTTTGACTCTGGAGAGATAAACATAAAAACTGGATTATGATAAATAATAAATTACTTCAAGTACAGCATGCAAGCTCTGTCCTGCTCTCATTTTTAATAGTTTAAATATCTTCTGAATTCTCTCTATCTTTGTACTATTGAAAATAAGAGCTGCCAGTCAATTTGTCTTCCGAGGTTTTATGTGAGCGAATGAATGAATGAATGGATGAATGAATGATGTAATGTAAAAAAACACATTCACGCGCCTCACATCCTGTGCTCTGGGAGTGCAGGTATTGAATGTGGAAGGAGAGAAATAATCAAATAAAACACACATTTATCCAACTCACAGGAAGTAATGATGTGTCATTAAGAATCAGTTTCACAATGTATGTGAATCATACATTTATACAGACAGAGTTTTTATACATATGGTACAGTACA
This sequence comes from Polydactylus sextarius, assembly GCA_016801845.1. NCBI lineage: Eukaryota > Metazoa > Chordata > Actinopteri > Polynemidae > Polydactylus > Polydactylus sextarius. The sequence continues at coordinate 23,063,098 of CM028930.1, read as the reverse complement.
GATATTTACTGTATATAATACTGTAGGATTATGCAACGATGACAAGCTTTTCTTTATTTTTTAGCTTTAGACACTTTGTATTGGACCCTCAGTGGAACTAGCTCAGATGTAATTCAATGACCTGAGTGTGGAGCTTCAGCCGGATGAAAACATGCCGTTGTACATAAAGAGAGGTGGAATCTGAACCTCCATGTTGACTCAGTGACAAAGATGACATTGGATGTGAATGCTCATCTTGGACTTTTGTCCTCTCATTGATCAAGATGTCCAATTTCATCAGACACTGATGACCAACTTATAGACCAAGACCGTGGTTATGAACTCCACCTTCATATGACCGGTGTCCATCTAAAACAAATAACCTCACCTCACACAGATTTGATTTATTGAGCAAGTTTGAGCAGCATGAAGAAAACACTTTAATCCTGTCTAGTCTTATCTAGATATTTACTTTAATTTGAAAGGATTAAAACCGTCTCTTAGCATCATCAAAGATCTTAACGAAGTTATTACCGTGCATCACTTTGGCTTGTATTCATTCAACTTTAGTGAAGGATCATCATAAATTAAACTGCAATGGCAGAAACCCACAAGATGTAAAATGTAGGAAACAACAGTCAGCAGGATGTGCCTACATGTATTTTTTCACTTTTCCTGTGATGTGCTGAAGCTTTTTAATTGGCTTATGTGTAGGTAGTAGAGGTTGCACTCCCCTAAGGGTAAAGTGGGAGGATTAACTACTGAACTACCACTATTGGTGTTATAATGAGCGTGTGTACTTTCAAATACCAACGGGTGATTTCTGAATGAACGTGTCCCCTCTGAGTATCCGTCTCCCCCTCCTGTGTACTATCACTCAGGGGGTCAAAACAGTGTTTTACATAATAGAATTATAACTGTTATCCTGAATTTGGAGTTGAATGCTGCACTCATGATTCATTTCTTCCATTAAAGGCAAAACTTCCCAATCCATGTTTGACAGTGAATAGTTAGTAAGCCCATATAGAGAAGTGCCTTGTTAGCCTTGAATATGTAATGAGTGTAACCTCATAGAGCTCAAAGAATTTGATGAGCAAGCCCTCCACTCTCCACACATGGCTTCTTTGCTGAAACGCAGAATATGAATCTTTAGAGAACTCCACTTTGCATCTCTACAACTATTTGGCACGCTTCAGTGGTACGTGAAGAATAGATAATCTGCTCCAAACATAGGAATCCTAAATCATATTCATCAGCGTGTGTGTTTCATGTTAAGAGGTGAAGATCCTAAATGTTAAAACATTTCTTTTCCAAGATCCAAGAAAAAGGCAGGAAGCAAACTTGACGTGGGTTTAAAATAAATATTGGTTTGGAGCCAACATTAGAAAGCTGCAACCTCTGATTATATTATTATGCCTTTGGCTATTTCTTCTCTCATAGTATGTCTATAATCTTCTAATCAACCAATTTACCCACTGATTTTTATTACACAGCACTGCAGCAATATGCATTTCCTTGTACCCACATTTCAAGAACCGGAGGCTCAAAGGTACTTCAAACAGTGGCTGGATACACCCTCGTAGTTATCACATTTTCTATTTCTATGCACTTCATGGTCTGTTTGATGTTATTCATGAGCTGTAACTGAAAGTAATACAACTGCATGGGGCCAGAAAACGCTTTTGAATACAAAGTGTGGGCTGCTGTGCTGCAGGAACATATACATACCTGCTCTTAATAATGGATTGGAATTAAATGCCGCCTTTCAGGCATTACTGCAACCTTCAGTTTGTGCCTTATGAAGTGGGGAGTGGAGGTGGGCTTCTCAGCTATATGTGGAACTGTTATTAATAATTTGTTTTTAAATTATGAATTTCATAATGGGTAGGCTCTTATTATTATGCACAGCGATAAAAACGATGCCAAGGTTGTGTCAAATGTGAACGACAACACTTAGTAGTAAAATTCAGTCTGTCTTCTCCCTCAGCCTGTAAAGAAACGAGATACATACGGTGTGACACATGTTGAATGAATGAACTCTTATCAGCAATGTTTCAATAAACTGTCCCACACTGTGCAGCTAATTTATCATCTCTGGAGGGAAGGCGAATTTATGTATGAGGCAAACAAATGACGATAATCACAATTTCCAAGTCTGCCCGCAGGAAATCACATTTTGTTTTCACATAATTTAATGACCCATTGTCTTGTTCAGGTCTTGCTAAGATAACGCTGCAGTTTGCTGCTGTGTGTGCTGATATTCTCTGTGATTTTTATTCACCACTTCACATTTCAGTGACCTCATTTCCTCTCATTTGTCAAATGAAAGCACAAATTAAGAAACTGGGTCTCAATATTGATTTATGCAGCTGAATTCATGTTTTCACGTGTGAACCTGTGCAGATTCAACATATATATATATATATATATATATATATATATATATATATATATATATATATATATATATATATATATATATATATATATATATATATAAAAAACACTGCTTTGAACCCAGAGCGTCAACTAGAGGTTGTATAATCCATTCCTCACCAGTCTGTGGGTGGAATAGATTAGCCACTACAGCTATGTGAGGTGGCTTTGTCATTTTTCTTAAAAACAGCTGAAGATTCTAAGGTTTCTGTCTCATTATCATCACCACCAAAACAATTTCCAAAACCTGTTTGTCTTGTTGTGGCTCATCAGACTCTTGTACATATTATATATTATATTACATATTATATGTTATAAAAAACCTTTTACTTTTGATTTTTACCTCCTTGTTGTCAGTCATCATCCGTATCTTTTCACTGTGTTCTTTCTCCTCATGAGGCAAAACAAGCCCTAAATACTGCCTATTAAACATTTCTTATATTGAACAAACCGAGCCTGGGCACTGGCTGTTCTCCACGTTGGCTGCTGTTCATTTGGTGACTGTTGCGGAGGAGTATATCAATGCTTCTCATTTCTTGGTTGTCACGCCAGCCATTTGTCTACCTTTCTGGAGGGATGAGCCAGAAGGCAGAACTCCTCCAATCGATCCACAATCAGGCCTGAGTTCTGCAGGATGGACATAAAGTGCCCTGACTCATTTTAAATCCTAATACACCGAGCCTAACTCCTAACCAGTTTTTGCTCCCTGATTGTTGTTTAATGCAGATGCCACTTAGGCACTGCGGGAATGTCTCCCTTTGTGTTTCCCATTGCATTTGTCGAAATCAGCTTTGTGCCAGTGTTGCCGGCATCAAAGTGCAATATGCCTTTAACGCTGTGTTCATGTCAACATGACATACAAAGCTGATTATCTCTGGCTAGAGAGTCATTTGGTCTTGTCACTGTGGACCTTACAGCAGCCATGTTGTCCTTTATGACATTGTTGGCCAAGCATGTACCAGACTTGGGGGCTTTATGCTGGCTTGTGCTATAATGAAAGTTGAATCCCCATTACAAACGTCCTTAATTATGATTTTGTTTCCCACTGTTTGATAGGATGAGCCTCCAATAACACTGAAGCAGAGATAAGTCAGCTGGGACATTCACCAGTGTCTATGCTCCCATTTCAAATCATAGACGCTTCTCACATCAAAGGTACTCACAGCGCGTCTCTGTGGTCAAAGCAAACAACAAACAAACACATGAAGCAGACAATCAGTGGCGCTCATACTCAATGAGAGGAGCTTATTTCTGAAGTTAGGGAGCAGAGGATTGGAACAGACATGTGACGGTGGGACATAAGAGCACAGATTACACTGCACACCTCTGATACCACAACAAGTTTTGATACTTGGTTTTGTGTTGTTATATGTATATGAATTTTAAACACATCTCTGTGTTTGCAATAATACCTTGAGGACCTGATATTCAAAGGACACATTTGGATCGAGCCATCCCCACAGTGTGTGCAGCCGTGGTTGCACAAAGTACCAGCGACTGTAATTTCATGCACTTTCAAAAATGAGCCCTTTGAAAGCCAGAAATCCCAGACAGTGGCAGAGGAAGCTGACTACTGATATTTCAACAATTTGATCAAATCTCTGCAGATACCTTATTATACCTAATTTGTGATTTGGGACAGTTCAACTTGGACTTGGACTTTTTAATGCTGCTAAATTTAAGAGTGAAAATACTCTACTCAGTACTTATGCCTTTATAGACTTTGTCTTCACTGGTGTCTTGGTGGTAATATGACAAAACATAATGTTGGACGTTGAAGAAAAAACATTCAATTTTAGTTCAACTAGTCGTCCATTATGGAGCCGATCATACACTCTGGACAGGCTGATGGTCTATCACAGGCTTATAAAGACAAAATCATTTACGTTTTCAGACAATCTAGAGCAAGTTTTGGTGTTAGAGAGAGTTCAAGTAACAGTACATTAATACGAAAACTTTTCATAATTGAGAAAACCTCAACATTTCCTTCTGTGAGCAAACACTTGGTGAAAGTGGAGAAACATGGACAAACTCCCTTTATTTCTTATTAATTTATTATTTTTATTATTAATTTATGACAAACAACAGCATCTGTCTGCTTTTATCAGTTCAGTCATTGCTGCTTTGGTTGCTCGTACAGTTTCCATTGCATCATTTTGTTTTGTGACGGCTGATTATTTACTGACAGAGCTTGTTCTCTCTGAAGTCCTTTGAGAAAGGCTTTGTGATGACGGGCTAAACACTGCATGTGAAAAACTCAATTTGCTTTGATGCTAAGTAATGTTACAAGATTAGAGAATTCAAATTACATATGATAAGTGCTGTATTAGCATTTAGATCATCACTGGATCAAATTATAGCAAAAGCTCTGAAAGTGGGACCCAGCACATTGGACATCCAGGTTTTTCCTCAGAGCACTGCTTTATTCCACTTTTATTACAAAGGTATCTAATAGACTCATGTCCTTATTGTGGTTCTGTCTGGATAAATAAGATCTGCCCTGTACAATAATTGATAAGGTTTAACTATTACTATATTGAAGCTATAGCTAGTCAAAGACATTTTCCATTTTCAGACACGGTGCAGTATAGCGCTTCCAGACTTTTAAAAATTCATGTGTTTATAGAAGATGTCAGATAAAAGCACGTACATCATATTGCATTCATGAGTTGACTTCATGAGGTGATAAGGTATATGATCTATACGTGACAATGTGTTTTGATGTTCAGACAATGTGAGGGAGAAGAGGTGGGTGGAGGAGGATGGAGCCTTTTACATCTAATCTCCCCACATAGTCTATTTTAATGAGGCCTCATTGGACTGACAGTCTGGAAGAGGTCGTCTGATGCCGTGTGAGTTGCAAAAGACAGATCACAGATTTCATGCAAAAGTAGGCCAAGGTCAGCAGCAGTGTCTCAGCACTTACCGCAAATGCTGAGCACAACACTTAAAAATCTCTTGAAAGGCAGACCTGCACTGGATGAATCTTGGCAAGAATTCACATTGCAATTGGACTTCTCTCAATCGAAACTGAGCCAACATGGAAGATGTTTTCCTCTCCAGAAAACATTTGTAGAAGAACTGTGGGTAAAATGCTGTCCCATAGTATTTCCTTGTTGTAAATGTGTTAATAACAAAATGGAATGAAGCCTAAATTAATTTACTTTTATCACATTTTTTTCAAATATCATTTGCATAATCACTTTTCAGCTCACTGAAAATTTGAACTGGCAACATTCCCAAACTTGCTGATTACATTGGACATAGCAGCTCTTTCTTTGTTTTCAAAATTTATAGAATACCCATTTAATGATGCATCGCTGACAGTGGCTGTCAGTCTCTGCATTAAAATCTTTCCTCATAATAAGACTGGTTGAACAGTGAACAGTGATTATGGGTTGATTGAGGTAAATTTTCCTGTAATTTCTTCATTCTTTCCGACCAAATCAGGGTGAGATAACAGAGATAACAGCTTGAATTCTGTGCCCTCTTTTTATTAACAATCTTTACTGTACCACTTTTCTCCTTAATCACTGTTTCTTGGCATTGAGGGGCAGCATAGTTTCCTGTATATAGGGTACCTCTCTCTATATATATACAGTGTATGCAGTAAGTCAAAACCAAACGCTACCTGGGTTGAGCATTTCTAAATCAAACATGGCAGTCCCTCCTCTCTGTGGCCCTATCGGTCGAAAGCTAAGTTCAGTGTGAAGACCTTCGCTTTATGTTGATGCTAAGAAGATACACCCTTGTCACTCACAGTCACTCCATTTCAGCAGTTCAATATGATGGCTCCTCATGAGAGCCCTCCGGCCTCCCCTCCAGGCTGGATGCACTCTCATTCCTTTAGATAACAGTGGCTTTTGACAAAAAAGACAAAAAAGATGCCCGCCCAACGATGTACCTGTTTATGTCATTACAGGGTCCAGATGGTTGGTTCATAAGGGCAAGAGACTGAAGATAAAGATGTTATTTTATATCTAAAACACCTCCTAAATTATTTTTTCAATTATTTCTTCTTCTGCAAGAACTATTGTGGGTTCATGATGTGGTAACGCATCATTTTCACTTGTCAGACTATATTACGTCAAGATTGCACATCCAGACACGTGTTCAAACAAAGGCACATAGTCCCTACTGAGGGAAAAAAAAAAAAAAAACCCACTATCACAGGTTTTTGTCAGCGGCATTCATGCCTAAATAATACTTGTCACGTTTGTGCAAAGAAAACAGTCCCCATCCACTCTATGACTGCAGTCAGATGTTTTTCTCTGATGTCTCTTTTAAAAAAGCTCATGACCTTTGTGTGGGGCATCTTCATTTGTAAACTGTCTTTCAGTATCTTTGTACTAAAAGGTCACATTCTCTTTGATTGAATGGAAAAAGTATTGCATGTAGTTGATGCTAAACTTCTAGGTGCAATGGTTTCTCCACTTAACTTTGATTTGCAATCTGCTGCAGTCAAGAAAAAATAAAATCAGGTTTAATATAATGTTCCTGAAATTCACAAACCTGACATTTACTGTGCAGATCTTCTTCTTTTTTATTTTTACTGGATAACAAGGTGGGATGATCTTCTTATCATGAGATGTCAAGCTCCTCAGCGAGCCCCACTGAGCACAGTTGACACTAACAGATGTTATTTGCATTATGATATTATATAGTCAGGCAGCTGACCCAAAACTAAGAAATGAAAATTTATCCGTGACTTGATTACAGTCTTGTAAGCTGTTGAATACTGAATGAAAGATTCCAGCCTCGGGAAGTAAAGAACAGATCATCTGCTAATCAGAAGGTCAGTGGTTCGATCCTGGGCTTCTTCACTCTGCATGTCAAAGATACCAAACCCCAAATTGCTCCTGACAGCCTGATGGCTGCTCTATCAGTGTGTGCATTTGTGATTGACAAGCTGCACTATGCGAATAGGTGAATGTGTCCAACAATGTGCTTTGTGTGGTCATGCTATCTAAGAGTATTGTATTTATGATCTTTTATGACCCATAACAAAAGAAGAATAAGCTGTTTGAAGCAGCTATTTGAAATTTTCCGTTAATCACTTGTGTATGTCTCATTTCTGAGCTGTTACATTGTACAAGCAGCAAATGATCATGTGGTAGCAAACTGTTTCACTGCTAAATGTCATCATTTATTAGCACCAAATATTGAATTTGATTGCCAGAATGAAAATGTTTTGACTTGCACTCTCTTCTATTTCTTGCTTTTCATTAAACATTACCGCTGACACCCACAGAGGAGGTTAACTTGACATATGGTAGAGATGCACATACAAGCCTCACATTATGTTGTATCCACTAAGAAACACCCACTCCCTACACACACACACAAAATGTGCTTTGAATGACAATTTGCCTGACACATAAGGAAACTGCTCACGACACTGGAGTGATTTTATTTAATTTTATGTTGTTGTGCATCGAGTGGTTTCAAACTGTTAATATAAGGTAACGCTGTGAAGTAATTTCCCTTAATCTTTTTGTAACATTAAAATAGTCTTATCTTTATCTTTTTCTTTGCATAGCTATGTAATCGAACAGTGGAGCATATTTTACATTATATATTCTGCAGACAACTTGTGCATGCAGTCCACTAAAGACTGCCATGAATGATGATAAGGCCCTATACATCCTGACCATGTGAACATAGTCAGTACATGGCTTGTCAGTTTTGTCCACACACATGTCTGTGGAACGGTGACCTGCTTTGACAGGGATAAACGCAGCAGTGCTGCTCCCTGATGCTGACAGCTGGCACGCCAAGTTTTTCCTGTAATTTCCTCAGTTGCTTTGGTGCTTTTCTCAGATCAGAATGAAAATTCTCATACCTATTAGTTCAACCTCCACAACACTTTTGGACAAGTATCAGTTGCTTCTGAACATATGCAAATGCTCTTGGACATATATCAGTTTTATAACATCTCTCATTTGCTTACATTATCATTTGTCATGTCATGTCAGTCTGAACTATGAACTATAGTTATGGATGCTAAATAGTCGTTCCCAATAAAACTAATAGTCTTCATTTCATTGCTTAAGTCATTACATACAAAATTGTAAACTAGTTATTAAATTATATCAAGCAAATTTTATACCTAAATTCATCATTTTTTTCTGGAAATGTCTCTTAAATTGAACAATTGCTCTCAGGTGAACTCAGGTGAAACCTGAGGTGGAGGTGTGTAAAGTATTAGTTGTAATCAATGACAAGCCATGTGTTCACAGTCACTCAGGGATGAATCCCATGAACCATCACTTGGCAAGCATATATGAACTGAGCAGGACATAGTGTTACCAATTCTACAATTCTGTGACACAGAAATGGAAGGTCAGTATTGTGGAAGAGGGGTGAGGATGCAGGGAGGAATGGGAAGGAGACGAAACAGGGGAATAGGGAGAAGATGCCAAATAAATAGGCAGATTCCTAATGAAATTAGGGCTACAGTTGTGGACCATGTTGTCAGTCACATTTTCACAATGGCTGAGGCTGGTGGGAATGTTGGAAGAACCACTGTGAATTCAATCATTCAAACACTTCGTAGAGAGAACAGGTATGTATAGTACTATACAGTAATCTTATAATATACAGCATCTTATAATATCTCATTTTTACTGTACATTACTGTAATTTTACTCTGCACCACATAGGATTGAGGTGGAAGAAGGCCCCTTTCTACCCCACAGCAAGAGGAAGCCATTTGTTCAATGGTGATTGCAAACAATGCAACAAGGTTGAAAGAAATTCAAAGCGCTGTCATAGCAGAGATAACAGATGTGGATTTGGCAATATTGCATTGAAGGGATGATATCAATTGTGATGTAATGTGACAGAGTGCTCAGACAGAAATGAAATCTGGATTAAAACAATTGTACAAAGTGTTCAGTTAAAACGCAACTGTTATAGTGTGCACAGCTCTACTGGTAAAATATGTCTTCTTTGTTTAGTCTAAATAAGTGACAGCACTGTAGTGTGTTTTACTTTTGCACAATGCCAGAATTACACTAGCATATACAGTGGAAATGTATTCACAAAACATACTGTCCAATATGTATAGTATAACTACAGTAATGTATAACTTTACCGTAGTTTTCAAATGGCTGTACAAGTAGTGTATAGTGCTGTTAGGTAGTCACCAAGTTCTGACCTTGTTTTTGCATTGGAAAACAGAGAGAATAAACCATCATAATGAAAACATGACAAAGCCATTTGACTCTCTTGTTCATAAACGATGGTGTCAAGACTTCTCATTTTGATGACACTGGCAGTTTCATTGACATGAATACTTGATTTTGAGGGATGGACTATCCATCTTTAGTAAGTGACGTGCTTTTGCAGGTTATCCACTAGGTTTTGCAGTTTGCACTAATTGTTTTGAAAATGCACTAACTGCTGTGCAAATGTTAATAGTGATGTGAGAAAAGCACCAAAGCGACTGAGAAAAACTGTAAATATAGCAGCCTTATTATACAAAAGGAACATTTACATTCTAAACTAGACCACATCCAGAGCCACTGAGCAGAAATTAGAACGACTCAAATTGACACTGTTATATTTATATCTGTAGACAGACAGACAGACAGACGGACAGACAGACAGACAGACAGACAGACCGACAGACAGACAGATAGATAGATAGATAGATAGATAGATAGATAGATAGATAGATAGATAGATAGATAGATAGATAGATAGATAGATAGATAGATAGATAGATAGATAGATAGATAGATAGATAGATAGATAGATAGATAGATAGATAGATAGATAGGCACGCTCCATTCAAAAGTATAAAATACATCAGAATTTGTCTTATTTTTCTCACGACAGCTGTATAATAATCCATCCCAGTGTTATTTTTTTTTCCTTTTGCAGCTTTGATCCAAGGCTGAAGCCTCACCACCACATACAATAGCTTTTTTTCTTCAAACTATTGTTGTCTGATCATAATACACTGAAGGAGGTGGCTTTTGATGGATCAGTGAGTCTGTCTGCTGTCAGCGCTGCAATGCTACAACAATCACCCCTCAAGGTTTTGGGAACAGGTGATGTGGCCCAGGGACAACAACAAGGCCATGTTTGAGTCTATGTTAATATGTGAGAGATTCTTTTTAGTCTTTCTTGTTTTACATTTTTTCGGAAATGATGGTAACTTGGCAGGAATGAGGGTCCTGCCAGTAAAATCCCTATGATTGAATTGCTTTTCTGAGAAGCACTATGTATTATCTTTGGAATATAATGTGCTACATTATATAAAGATGTTAGTAATGTTCTGCATGCTGCGCTACCTATACGCACCAATCAGCCACAACATTAAAACCAGTTATCTCTTATCAAACTGATCAGTGTCTATCATTTACAACTTTACTGTACTTTTCATGAATATAATAGTTTTTAAAGTAAATAAATAGTGGAAACGAAGATGTATTTCACAGTGCAGTAGTTTGATTTGAGGTGTGGTTGGAGAAGGTGGCTCGCTTTTGTGTGAATTTCATCTCACATCAAGAATCGATACACCGCCCACTTCCACAGATTACACAGTATAGTTCCCATCAAAGTCATGGATAATGTCCACATTAGTATTTATGAGCTGCCGTTAACTCTACATCTGAAAGCTCGAGTAGGTGAAAACCTTTTCTCTATACGTGTATGACTTTTTATCATTACTTGTTTTCGGATAACGCATTCAAGTGACACATTTTCTCATTATGCTGCTCATAAATCCCTGTCACAAAGAGCAATTCTGCATTAGTGCTATTTTGATTATTTGGTGCACTTGTGCAGATTTAAATTAACTTCGTGCCAAATCTACAGCAACGCTCAGATATGTGATATACAGATTCAGCTCATAGTGTTTTGTTGCTGCACTGATGCAAGCCTGGGTTATGACAGCGAGACTCGCATCACTGTTGTTATTCCAGTTGATGTTGTTGATTTCATTGCGATCACCGCGATGATTAATATCCATGTCAGCTCCAGCAACAAGTGAAAGAAAAGGGGGCAGCAGAAGGGGAAGGGGGGTGGGTGCTCTCTGAGAAAACAGACGCTGCCTTTCTCTGCTTGATGAAGATGTGGTTTTTGTAAAGCTGCTGGGTCTCGCTCCATCACTGTGGGGGCACTGAGCTTCATGTTTCCATTGACATCCTCTGAAAACAGATCAGACTGGTGTGCCACATCGCAAACACCTGTGTAATAATGTGCCTCAAATAAATGTGTCAAATAATGGCAGATCCCAAAGAAGGGAAGTCAAATTTTTTGATGATGTAAACATTTTTTTCGTCTGAAAGATAAAAAATTACATCTGCTGTCAAATAATTCAGCTCCTCTGCAAAATTATTTGTCTTGTTTTCAGTTTGTTTTCAACTGAATGATGTAGCCATGTTTATTCCTTGTGTTGCTAACTGCTATTTCCTCCAAATCTAATTAAAATATGTTGATTGGTTATTTTAGTTGCACTTTTGCACAACTAAAGTAGCATCTTGCAACTAATGTACCTTTAATTCCTTCTATAGACACTATAGTCTAACATGGACATTGTATCTATTGAGTTTTCAGATTAAAGTTGGGCACAGAGACAACTAACAGGTCATATATTATGATGAAATTAAAAACGATGAACCCTGAAAAAGTTAAATTAAAATTGTATGGGTGTTGGACAGTGACAGTGTTCAGAGTTCTTGCCCCTATCAACCTTTTTAAATGACAAAGTTTCAACTGAGTAAAGTATTACTTTATTACATTGAATCAGGAATGTTTTTTCTTGCTGCAGCAAGATGAAAATCACTTCATTATTCAGTAAATAAACTGAATTCATTACTAAAGGGACAGGAGAAAATGAGAACAAAGTGCAAATGAGCCGTAGTAAAGTTTTATGTTTGTATCCCCTCCACCCTCAACCAGTTATTATTATTCTCCTCTGATCCACTTAACGTGGAAATATAAGCAGTTCATCTTTGAATAAAGAATTGAGTTAATGTTTGTGACAAATATGAAGAAATATCCTCAAGGTGTTCCTGTAATATCACATTCACAAGGCCAGAAATGTGCTCTGTAAGGTCAACTTGGCCTTCACTTTTGACCTTTAATCAACAAAATATAATCACTTCAGTCAAGAGTTGTAGTCAATGTTTGTGGCAACTTTGGAAGGATTCCCCCATGGCTCTTTCCAGATATCACATTCACGAGAATAGGAACGACAGACAGACAACCCGAAAACATAATAGCTCCAACCACAGCTGTCACATGAGACATGGAAACATTTGTCTGCTTTTGTAGACTCAAAGACGCACTAAGTTGTCCAGCATAATCAACATGGACATCTTGTTACAGCTGCAATGAAAAGTGGGGATCACCAGCGACAGGAGCTTTAGATGGAAATTATGAGCCTCAAATAGCTGTTCCTGCAGAATGAGGATCTTTTGTTTCATTCGTTAATTGATTTGTGATATAGCTGCTAAGCTCATATAAATTCAGAAAGACATTAAACTAAACTCACAGTTCAGATGACTGAATGACAGTGCAAAATTATTTCAGAGCCAGTAGCAAGTGGTGCTAAACAGTCAGATCCACTTAAGTCAACAATTTGTTTGCTGACATCACAAAGATGATTTTGAAGAGGGTGTGGTAAACAGATTGAAGTAAACAGTACAAAGATATTAAAATGCAAAAATAATATGGAACATATGGGGGGAAAAAAACATGTCAGACAACAATTGTAATACATCTAATATTGTATTCAAATGATTTCACACTGCAACACAACACCATATGAAGATGATAATCATAATATTTTTAACAGGGGTTTCTGGCTCATTATGAAATGCAAATAATTAAACACTTGATGGTCTTTTGCTTCTGTTTTTGACAAATGACAAGATAATGTCTCATTTTATCAACAAATAAAATCTATGTAATGACAGAAGTCAGAGACCAGTAAACTCCACCTGTATGGTGCCTCTTATCACTTATAGAAATGTACCTCAATAGCATTTGATATAAGAGGAGGCAAATCATAAAGAATCTGAATAATAAATTACACATCATAAAAAATATATATCTTTAGTGTGGCATCCTTGCAGTCAGAGAGTAAAGATTTAATCTGCATTTCCCTCACATTTATATAAAGTAGTGCCACATACTGTTAAAAAGAATTCAGATCTATTAGGCTGAGTTGTCAAAAATGACCTTGTCCTCATTTACAACTATTGGTCAGGTTTTATAACGTTCTTAAGAATTACATTCATACACAGCTATTTATCTGAATTATTTTCAATACTAGTCTTCAGAGTAGTAAGTGAGTTTCTTTGGATGCAGTGAAAAGCAGGACTGAGCAGGTCGCAGTGATGAATAGGTGAAGGTCACTCCGTCTGTAGTGAGTGTTTTCTTTCACTCAGGTGCTGAGAAACTCACAGGAGGCAGAATAGATTTCAAAAAGGAAATGAGCCTCATTTTATCTGTGCAGACACGTAAATTTACTGTCATATTCATGATGCAATATGACACCTGCTATTCTTGTTCTTACCACTATGCATTTGTGAAAATTGAAAGGTGTGTTGCTGGTGTTTGCAACACCTCTTTTTAATGATGTAGGCGACAACAACATAATCCATAATGTTGAACCTCCTGAGACACAGACTGTGGCCCTCAGGTCCCACAAGTTTGACTGGGCAGATTCATGTGAGCTTGCTAGTCAGGTCAAACAGTAACAGAGCAGCTTTCCAACTAAATTTTTAAATAACTTACAACAGACACACTGCTGAGCTGTGACTGCTAGTCTACCTGCTCTAAAACACACATACATCTATACACATATACCTGCATTACCCAACTATGAAGTAACATTTACCACACATTTCTCTTCACCCAGATTTATTTATAATACATTACTCCAGACTAAGACAATGTAACTACCTGCATATGTAGGCCACTGTAGAGTTCAAGTTCAAGTTGTTCAGATGTAAAAGATGCATCATTCATGCATGTGTATACACGTGTATGTGAGTTTTCAGTGCAGGTCAAGTTCAGGTTGTTCATTCATGCATATCCCTGCAGGTCAATAGGTGCAGATCAGTTTTTATAAGGGGTTGAGGTGGGAACAGGTATTTAAAAAACCCTGACCTTCTCATCACTGGTGGAGGACAAGGACCTGGTCGGTCACAGAGACACTGCAAATACTGGAGGAGGAATCCATGAGGAGTGAGGGTGAAAGTGATGACTTCAGACTTTCACCCACAGCTAATTAATTTAATCAGTTGTGGGATGATTTTTGTAGCTGTCTGTATTAAAGTTGACTGTCTTAATTAGACAGTAATTGGTAAGGATGAATGTTAGTTTCATATTTAATTTACATATTCAACTTATGCATTAGTAAGTAAATGTATTAAGGAAATTAAGGTTTGATAAATTGTTGATGATTTAAGCTTTTTTTTAATGAATAAAGTTTTAATGTGTTGTGCATTTATTTAAAACAGGCAGCAGAGGAAGTGAATAAGTGAGTGATGTCCAATATAGTCACTGAAGAGCCACATGGAAACACTCAAGTACAGAGTCCAATAAAGGCAACAACAAGGTTAATATGTGCATTAATGGTGGATGGTCAAACTTATGAACTCAGACAACATTTCAAAATAAAACAGTAAGTAGTGATTGGCAGTTGGCAGGGTGATACATTTTATCCCACATCTACATTTTATTTGTCACGACAAAATGCACATGAAGCCAAACAGCTGAAGACTTATTGTAATTTTCCTTATTCGAAATATCAGAAACCTTTTTTCAGAAAAAAGAGTGTTTTTCTTACATATGCACAAATAACTGCTCAATGAGATATCTTGTTAACTGCGGGATGGATTAGACTATGAGCGCAACACCTCCTTGCATTGTCAATTTTCCACAAAAAGCATTATCTTCAAGTCGTGCGACTGTTAATAAACCCAATACAGAACTGAAAGTAAGTAATAGTCTTAATTCTGCCCATAAAGGGAACTTTGCTATCACAATTCTGAGGTGAATTTGTGCATACTCGTAATACACTGTACATATTAAATGGCAGAAAGTCAGAAAGGATTATTGCAGTATTAATGTGTGCCTGTGAGCAGACAGCAGGGAGTTGTGAAGGACAGGACAGTCTTCAGGGCTTACTTGTCCATTCACTTGTAATTTCAAATGTTTAATCCTTAATGACCACCACATTATATTTATTTTATTATCTATTAAGCTATTATCTCCTTGGATAAGTCTTGATTAAAGAAACATACTTACGACATCAAAGCACCAAGAGCCTCAGAATACACTTATTCAGCAATTGTTGACAGCCTAACACAGCACTTCAGGCACAATCCCGTGCACAGGAGAGTAGGACAACCTCTTTCAAGGTTTGTGAGATAATTATACATTATTATACAGTAAGTCAGGGAGCTGGGTGGGATCCAGCCAGTGCCAGGTGGTTAATACTGAGGGTCACAGTGGGGTCATGTTGACTGAGGGCCAAGGCAGTGCAAGCAAGAAGACTTTTAAATACTACACTGTTTGAATATTCAGTACATAGTGTAACTGATGTCTAAGGCTTTTGAATGCATTTTAGCTACAGTGCATTAGAATGAGTGATGTGTGGTAACAGTTGTTCTGCAGTGTTGGAATACTAATTTAATTAAATACACTAACACACATCATGTGGGGGCCATGTACAGAGACAGCTTAATAAAAACACTACTTGCTGTATAATGTGTGTTATTATTCACTATTTATGGTGTCTACTGATGCAGTTGAAGGTTGCAATTATGTTAAAAATAAAGACAAAATGACCAGTTATTGCAATAGTGAAAACATAACTTTACTCTATGGTTTCTCTACGTTCAGCCTTTGTATTAGAGGAACACTGTGTATTATAGTAAAGTAACTAAGGGTTTACAAAAATGGATGTGACATCTTTTGATGCTAAAAACAATCCCGATGTGGGTAGAAGGGGCTATTTAAAAAGAGAACGTTCCTGTTGATCCACTGATCACAGATGACATTCTTGTGTGAGAACATAACATTATCTGACTCACTGTTACACCTTGAAGTCGTGTTTTACCTCCTACACATGTTCTCCTCTGACCTTTGCCTACAGGAAGCTAAGAAATGACGGAGAATGCTAATCTTGTTTATGAGGGTTTAACTGTATAATTATGATGATTCTTGTTGTGTAATGTTTCTAATGTTGTTTTTTTTTTTTTTTTTCTTGCCATGATGAATATTTTAATTAGTACCCCTAATTTCATTTTAACAATTCTCTTAATGTTCATATTGTTCTTTGCTACTGCTACATAAAACGTGTACGGTTTCCAAAAGGAGAACATCATAGGCCTTAAAAATGTGGAGAACTTTAAAGTAAAAAAGACTGTGAATTACTGCAAATGAAAAGCAAATAATAACCTTAAATCCTAGGTCAAACAAGCCTTCTCTAATACACTGGACGACAGATCGACTTAGAGCTGTGTTGTTTTATTGGATCACACCCAAGTAATTCAATTCTCATTAGATATTATCGTTTCACATCTACCATATCTATTACCATTATAGCATCATGAAGGTCATTAGCTAATTGGTCATTCTTTTATTTCATGATGAGGTAGAAGAAAAAGCAGCAGTTTAAATGTGAAAACTTATTAAGTTCATATATTGTTTATGCAAAGCACAACAAAAATCTATTAATTTGTGGAAATTTCTTTGTTTTGCTTTTTTGTTTTCCTTTTTGTCCTTTCCACACAGCTGAAGGCATTTTCACTTTGTTTCAAAAAGTAATACATCTGCTTGTCTGTCAGTGAGGTGAAGTTTTTTTTTTTTTTTTTTTAAAAAACATTGTTTGCAAAAAAAAAAAAAAGCATCAAGAGGAGACAGAAGCAAGAACAGACTTATCAAAGAGAAAAGTTTCTCGTGACAAGTCTACAGTTTACTGTGTACCTCGGATGTCTACCTGTCCCTCTCTTCTCTCTTTAAATAAATTAAACACCAGTCTGCTCTAACACATACACACGCAGGTTTGTTTTCATGCCTTCAGGGGACATTTCATTGACTTGCATTCATTTACTGGTGACATTACTGGAAACCCTAGAGATCTCAACTGTTGGTACCACTTTACTAACCTTTATCTAAACCTGACCCTAACCTTAACCAAACCTTAAGTCATGTCTTCACCTTTTTTTTTTTATCTTTTACATTATGGGGACCTGCTTTTTGTCCATATAAGGGAGACAGGTCCCCATAACGGAGTGTGTGCATCAGGAGCTTCTCTTGAAACACTTTGTGGTGTTTCTTTTGGTGTCGGACTTCAAAATTTACTGAAACTCATAAGGATCAAACTCAGATCCTCAGAACTTTCCTGTAACACCCAGGGCAGGTTATAATAAGACACTTGACCAATATGTGTTTGGGCCTTTTGAGTGTTTACTTTAGGTGTTGGACTTTAAAGTCCAGTGCAGTGTTAGAGAAGCAAATCCAAAACTTCAAAACATGGAGAGTTGGTCTCTCACACCCTGAGCTATCAGGTCAGACACACTGGGGCTTATTTCCTGGAGCTTTTGGCTCCTTTGGACATCAGACTTTGAAATTTTGATATCAAAACTTCTATGACTGATTGAGCCCAGACCATTTGAATAGTGGTTCTTAGACCTTTTATGTCAGCCCTTTAGAAGATGGACTTCAAAGTTTGCCAGATAGTTGAACCCACAACCTCAAAATTTCCAAATCCTACTGTAACATGACCTTTGCTATTTTTCTAGAAACTTCAAGGTCATGTTGGACTTTAACATTTGTTAACTCTAATGAAAATCTAATCTCAGAACTTCCAAGCTTTCCTCTAACAACCTGAACTGTTTAATTTCTTAGTCTTTCCAAGTTCTTACTTTTGGATGCTTTCCAAAGGACAAGTTGGTACTACCATTGGCAAGTTATGGTGGCCAAGTGACATGATATTGGAGTAATAGTATCACCTAGAAAATGACAATTTGTTGTACTTTGAAATCCAATACTGAGACTTGAGGAAATACTGAAAGACCGATGAGATGACAGTATACCTCTGAGAATCAGAGAGTGGCATGGTGGGTGTTTAGAGTTCAACCTGTGGTAGATGCATCATATTTTTAATCACCAGGAGATAGAGTTCAAGCAATCTGTTCAAATATGTCGGGGAGTTAGAGGACTACTCTGCAGGTTCAAGGTTTGTGGCTCAACACCTACAGTGAATTCTAAAGTTCAATACTCAAAGTAAACATTCAAAGGCTTTTGGAAAATGAGATGCTGACGTCTGACCAAATAGCTCATGGTGTTACAGGGCTACGTGAAGGATCTGAGGCTATGAGTATAATCCTCATGAAGTTGTGAATTTTGAAATCCATCACCAAAAATAAACATTTAAATACGTAAGAATGTCCTGTGACCAAATAGCTCATGGTGTTTGACAGTTGTTGGATGATCTCAGAATTTGAGTTTGATTGAGGCTCACTGAGTTTTGAAGCGTGAAAGCAAAAGTAATTTGGAGGCTCCCAGAGCCACTGAATAAACACTGGGTCTGAGAGCCTTTGAGTAAACAAGACATTATGTGGTGGGAAACCATGATAACTCACTAGAACTATGCTACAGTGTGAAGTGGGAAGAGGTTTTGGTGTGAATAAATATACTGTATATCATAAGTATCTTGAAAGTGAAAGTGTCTGGAAGGCTGCTTTGGCCGGAGCAATATCCCATATGTCTCCACACTGCTGCTGCCCATGCAGGCTTGTCCCCTGTCAGCTCACAGCTCCATTGTTGGTGTGCAACAGCAGTGAGGACCACTGGTGAATAGGAATGCAAGCACACAGACACACACACACACATATAACAAAAGGAAATCATTCATCACTCCAACTTTTTTGTCAGCTCACAGTAAGTTGGAAAGAATCTGGTTGGCCAATTCAAACACCTGCTATCTATTCTGCATTTAATAAAAACAGCTTTGCTGTTTTTTTACTTGCAGTCAGTTTTGTATTCATCAAAGCAAAGCAAAGCATCTGCAGTAATTTAATATTTTCTCCAGTGTCAGTCATTACAGCAGTTATCTGCTTGCACGGCTCTAAAATGCTTTGCATGTTCAACTTAAATATGAAAACCATAGAGAGAACAAAAGAACATATTGTAGGAACATAATGCAGCCCACAGGAAGTAGACATGTCGTTAAACTCACAATCAATTTAGTTAATGTTTGTGTCAGAAAACACTAAAGGAGATGCACCCATCTTCCTCTTAAGACCGACCTAGTAAGTATGTTTCTTACAAGCATATTAAAGTATATTGTTGATTTTAACAACAGCTTGTAAGGATGAAATGTTCAAAGACACAATTCACAAGATCTTAACACAATTCAAAGATCTTAAAACTGACATGTACTCATTTTTTTCTCCCAGAAATATTAAAGAATGATTTTTTCTTTTAAACATAATTTTCTTTGATGTGATCAAAGTGTGTCCATGGTTTGATATGTGATAACGTGATTTTTAAAAAAAAATAGTTTTAGTTTTTGCAGTTTCACTTGGAGTAGTTAGACAACAGTCTAACTTGTCTTCCTGGACTGTTTTAACCTACAGATATTGGCAATTAACAAATCAAATTAGTCTATTAAGCTCAAAAATAGACTGAGGGAAAAATAGCTTTGATTGCTGTTACTTTTTGATTGGCGCAACATGCTCAATTTGCACCAGAGTAGCACCTCTAAAAGCTGTTTTCTATTTAAATTACAAACAATAACCCTCCATAAACATAAACAATGCTAAAGTTACACCCACATGAACTTTTAGGTGCCTCAGGAACGATCAAATGCTCTAATTATTATCCACATTCTCTCCACCACTGAATGTTTCACAGATGTGCTGGAAGGCTGTTAAAAACACTTGGACACTGCAGGGAAAAGCTTCCTCCCCGAGCTGAAGGTAAAATCAACATGATTACATTTACCTTCACTTTAAGGTCACAGCTTAGCTTGACTCTGACGCAGATGCTGTTTGAATTACATACCTGTTCAAATCTGTTGAGGAGTGGACACTGGACACTCTGTTCTCTCCTACTTAATCTCCCTTGTTATTAAAGACACAGATGTACAGTAAGTCCTCTTATGTGACACTAACAACATCTGTCTTGGACATCACGCCTACATGTGTGAACCCCTGAGGCATTTCATATGAGATTAACCAATTATGATTAATAACATGTATTATATATGCCCGATGGGGTAATACCAACATACACTAACTTACTGTATGTAGGCAGATAATTGATGGTACATTTCTGTATCACTTACAACCTTTTATATAAAGGTTTTTCTGAGTAAATCTGCATGCATCGCATAGAACATTTTCCATTATCATCATATTTCCTTTCTCCCTGATCTGATGGTATCAGGAAATTGTTTATTCTTTTTCAGCAGAAATATCATCTCTTATTATGTGGAAACCAGCGTAGCAATACAAAAACAGTATTTTTATCTTTGTACAATTCAATTCTGCATTAAGCGTAAAAATAGCTTAACAGGTCTATTGTCAAGTTGGTTCTTACCTGAGTACCCTGTGCCCTTTACAGAGAATAGGAAGAATCTCCCACTCCTACCTCACCCCCAAGAGGGCTGAGTAAACTTACATAATCATTGAGACATCTGATACACAATCATTTACAGGAGAGATATATTATCACATTATGGAGCAGATAAAACTTCTGAATTGCAAAGATATGCTGGGTGTCTTTTTGATCTTTAATCTAATGAGGCTTAATGAGATATGCCCCCACCCCACCCCACACCCAATTAGTTCTCCCTTAACATGTCAGAGTTTCAATTCCACTGTTGATCAATGGGGTGGAGACAAACCATTTCATTTACCTCAAGGCAAAAAATGTCAGACAACAATTTATAGGAGTCCAAAGCTTTAATTATTCCAAATGCTAACGCTGAAAATGCTGCCAGAGCCCCCACAGATGTGGGGGGTAAATGGTAAGGTAAGGTAAGGTAAGGTAAGGTAAGAAACAGCAAGAAAAGCAAGAACGGACAAATTGTGAAGGATGAATACTACCACTGATACATGAGTATAAAAAGCCAGACAGGTTCATGAGCAACATTTAAAACTACACAAATGCAGTTCTGCTAATGGTGTCGATGGAGACATATAGCTGAGGGTATGGAGGGGCAGAGATGGGAAGTGATGCCACCCACACATGTATCATTTGATCACACAGGGAGATCTGGTCTAGCTTCTTTCGTCTAACATGTTGGGCTGTACACAGATGTAAAACGTTCCTTGGGGCATTGTGGACCGACACACTGAGACTAGAAAAATCAAGGCTCTCAGGGTCAGCACTTAAGATGGGAAAGGCTGGTTCATCTCTGGACTGCAAAAATGATGATAATGACTGGATACATTTCTGAACTCAGCTCCAGTGAATGTAGGGGATCTGTGGAAAAAGACACACATTCAGTGGTGGAAAATAACATGCACTGCCTAATAGTCTATGTTATTAGCAAAAGTGGGGACAGCAAGATAAAAATAACAGTGCTTAATAAGCTGTAACCAAGTAGAGTAAACATTGTTTAGTTAACTTTAAATATAAGCCAGTGTTTCGTCTGGTTGTAGGGCTATATAGCCAGAAGAGTTCCCAAAATAAGCTTCCAACTAAAGTGAGGAAGATTTCATTCATTTAATAAGAAAAATGTGTGAAATTCATGACCCAAGTGCAGCAGTCATAAAATAACAATGTTAATGGCAAAAGTGCACATCAAAATCCAGCAGAAATGGTAGCAAAAAACTTTGATCTCAGTGAAGCTAGAACAAGATAAACTGAAAAACTGACTTTTCTAAAGATATGTCCTGTCCTGCCTCAATCCTGTAGGTAGCACTTTCAGAGTAGGAGAGTGAAGTTTTTGTCATTTGGCCCTGGTTGCAGCAGTAACATTATGCCTTGGCATAGGATGCTCTTGCATTTTACTGGCCTCTTATTTTTAATGTTTGCTGCCACAAAAGGAAATAAAATCAGTGATGAGTAAAGATTATGTGTCAGTATAGCACTTATTTACCTTCTGAAAATTTTAATGGTTTATGTTGCATTTCTGTCACCTTGAAAATATAGAAACAGCTCCAACTGGAGAAAATACAAATTTCAGATATCCAACTTAACTAAATTAATCTTCTCTTACATTATGAAGAGGCAGCTGTTTAACTTCATATCACCATGTCTACATGCATGCAGGTTGGTCAGCCATGAGCTAAAATAAATGTAACACATGTTACTATGTAGCTGGTTAGAAATAATCTAAACTAAATAATCAAATCTAAATGTTATTAGTTTATTAAGCTTTTTAAGTGGACATATTTAGAGGCTGCTTTGTTGACAGTCATTTCCGTTTGTTGCTGGCAGCCATGTCTTTTGTTTGCGTCTGACGTCACGCACCTGCCACGCTCAGACGTCAAGTTAAGCGTAAGTTCAAACATCCGACAGCCGCTTTTAATAGCTAGCATTAGCATTAGCGTTAATAGCATCTATAAAACTATTGAGTTTTCCTGTACTGCCGATGTAAAGAAGCTAAATTATCGAGCAATCAACAAAAGAGGGGGTAACAGATTGAACAACAGGTGAGTCAAAAACTGATCAAGTTATCGTTATGAATATGTATAAAGTTTAGCTAGCGAGCAGCGGTCTTTATCCGTTTAATTGCAGTCAGGTAGCTAGCATAACGTACTGTTAGTTAAGCTAGCTAATGTTAGCATAACATTTACTCTCATTTACTCATGCTGGTAATATTTGTTGCTACATGTAGCTACTGCCATAAAAGAATTTCAATTGAAGAAACGTAGGTAAAAAGTAGGCTCGAGTATCTCTATGTCAGACATAAAAAGTATGTTTTTTTAAGGTTATATGTGTAAGGAAATTTAATTAAAGTCCTTCAACTGAGTGGGGAGCAGCCAGCCGTACAATCACTGGTATAAGTAATTAATTAGCTAGGCTAAGTATTTTTTCCTCTCAGTATAATAGAAATGTCAGAATTTCAAATGATGTTTTTGTGTAACAGTGCACATGAATGTAAGTTCAGTTCCCATGTGAATCTGTTAAAACAGTTTCCTAGATCATGCAGTGATGTAGCACAGATTTGATGTAAAAAAAAAAAAATACATGTGAAAAAAAAAACCTGCTAAATCTTCTGATAATGAAGCAAAAACGGTGACCTGAGGATACTTGTATGCAGTTTCAGTGTGTAAAACATGTTTGTCTGTCTCTGTCTTTTTATATCAGAGGGACAAGGTGGCGTGGTTGGGAAACAAGGAGGATTTTTGTGGAGATAAACAAACAAAACTGGAGCATTGTGGCTGTCACCGAGTCATCAGGAAGCTCCAGAAGTTTGCTGCCTCTTCTGCCTTCTGTAAGGTGCGTGATGGGTGTCATCAGGCTGTTATAATATGCTGAGTTATGACAAGTGTAGCACAGTTGATTCATGTGTGATTAACACAGCTGTTAAATAAGACGTTACTGAAATACTGTTATTATTTTCTTTTCAGTGCATTTTATGATATGGAAATATGCAGACATATGTGATGAGCATGCAAATTTTGTAGCATTGCCAAAACGCTTGGTGCGTCTAAACAGAAAACATGTTATCCATTTAACATGGGCTTTTCAGAACAGATGTGTTTCTATTTTAGTCACAACCTGTGCATACAGGTTTCACACTGGCTCATGTGGTGCTTGTGCTATACATGCACAAATGCCATATATTTTCTAGTCTATTGTGTCCTCTTTTACAGGAGCAACTAGAGCGATTGTGTGCTTGTCAGGAGTGACCTATAATAAATGGTGTGCCTGAAAACATCTTATACAGAGCTTTGAAGCTAAGGCCTCAATGTCCAGTGCATTTAATGGGGGGGGGTTGTTCATTGAATAAAACCAACCACACCAGTGAGCGTAGAAGTTCCCCCGTGAATGTTACAAGTTATGGCCATATCTTTAGATGACACATAACTAAGATTGTTTATTTGTTTTCATTCCTTCCTGCTGCTATTCTGTCTTTAATTGTAAGTTACAGCAGTAGCAACCATATCATCAGAAAGTGTAATTGCCCAAATCACATTGTTACAACAGATATAAAATATAATAGTATATATTAATAGTATATATACAATGGAAAATAACAAATTATAAAGAACAAATTTGAAAGTATAGCTCAAGTATTGTAATCGTTATGGTATTAATACTCCTGGATATAATTAGGATGAAGAATTTTTTGTGCTGATGGATGAAAAAAAAAGAAAAACTTGATCTGCCCAGGATCTTAAACTCACTATTATTATAGTGTGCCTTGTGGTCATACGTGTTAGAATTGTCATTAAATGCAGAAAGAAGAATATTTTGATACATTTGTCATTTAAGTTGGGTAGTCGTCCTGATATGTTTAGAAAAAAAAAAAGTGCTATTGTAGCAAATGGCTTGCAGTTGCTGGTTGTTGGGGACGTAGGTCTGGATTGTGGACAGTTGGTTGGAAACTGTGCTTCCTCTGTAATGAGATTCAGGAAAGGGCCGTGCTAGTGCCTCAGCCAGAGGGCTTACTCGGGCTTATCTGCAAGCTGTACCATAGAGGGAGAGAGAGGGAAAGAGATGATCGAATGATGGTGGAAAAAAAAAGGAGAGAGATTTTGGTAAAGACACATGCCTTTCACAGTAAACACATATTGAACAGTGGTCTCAGATTTAGAGAATTCATAAATTCATAATTCAAGCCATGTATGGGCGAAATATTCTTTTTTTTATACAGTGAATGTTCCATTTGGTGACTTTAAATATTGATGACAGTCATTCAAAACATTCATTTTCACATTTATATTCATCCTTGTGGACATGACCTTAGACAGTGCTACTTAACTTTGGTTAAAGTTGTCTGCTATTGTTATTAGTATTACATATGAGACATGAGGATAGTTGTGTCATTACTGATGCCATTTGATCTCAGTCATCACTAAGAAAGAAATCAATACACTTATTAGGTTATTGGACTGAAGTGTTTTATGTTTTTTGCTCAGAATGAAAATGAACTATGAAGGTCCTCTGTGGTTATAACATGAACAAATTAACAACACAGAAAGACTTCAAAAAAATTTTAACTTTTAAATTGCCTCTATATCTCCCTGTGAACCACAACAACAAACTAGCTTACATTTTGTAAGACATATTTCAATATGTCTAATAACACAAGTAGTAAAGACCACTGAGGCCAGGTTTTGTTGTAATTTAACAACAAGTAGGGTTGGGAGGTTATATGATCGCGATTAGTGTTTACGATAAATTTCAGGTCAGTTACAATGATCAGGTGTGAGCCTATTCACTCGATCAAACATGGCAGAAATGTACATGACAACAGCCAATCAGAGTCGTCCTTTTCCTTCTCCACTTCCGTTTGTAAGTTGCAGAAGAAATTGAAGTAAAGACCCAGATCAGTGATGTGACGAGGGTGGGGCAGACGTTACTGAACGTCTTCTCTGCGACTACTTCATTGTGTTTCTATAAATAAACTACACGCCGCAGACCTGTACGTGTGTGAGAGAATGAGAGAGCGACAGAACAGAACTGTCTGTTTGTTTTTACCGTAGCGTTTCACTTTGGAAGAAATAAATAAATTAATTTGTAGCAGCCAGTGTTGATTCTTCGGAGGCCGATCATTATATGTGAAAACTTGCTTCAACGGCCAATTTCCCGTAATATTCCTGGAGGTTCCTGCCATGGAAATGTTCAGTTGTGTTATATTATAAATTGAAACTAAAGATGATACACATTTGCAAGTAGCAATGATGTTAACGGCGTATGTAGCATTATAACCTGAAAATTATAGTGTTTACATTTTAAGGCGTCTTCATGATCCCTGAGGTGGCACTCAGGACTGTAAACTAGTTTACTGTGTTATTTTATATTTTTCTCCATTTCTTGTACTATTGAGTAAAAATAGTTTTCATATTTTTCTGTTAATCTTATTTAATTTGCTTCCAAATTAAATATGATTTTTCAGTACAGATGCTTCAAAACTAGCAGTGGTAGTTTTAATATAAAATATCAGAATAATGTGTTATTTAATGTTAATGTGGTCCTGCTGTTTTGATACAGATCAAACAGTATGTTAACTTTTTCAACATTGTCATTACCACACATAGATGATGTGTTGCCTCATAATTGGCTTAATAATGATAATTTCACTTCAATCATACATACACACTGCACACAAACTTAGTACATCTACCATCTTGTAATTTAAGCGGCTCATTACCTCCACTAGAGCAGCCAAGGGTCTTGTACAATTACACCTAAGTGCAACGCACGTGCACCACATCATGAAGCAGAAGAAGTAGCCAGGGTAATGAGTGATAAAATCTTTCTGTTTGGTTTTTTTATGTTTTCTCTGTTTTTCTGATGTGATTAAGGCTGCAGCAACTTATCGATTAAAATCAATTATTAGATTATTTGCCAACTATTTTAATAGTGGATTATTTATGTGTGTGTTGTAGACAGAAGTACAGTGGCAGTGTTTCTTAACGTGGTAAATAAGACAGTGATTTCAATGTGATGCAGATCATATGCTGTTGGTGTGAACTTGCCTGTAGACAGTATCTTGGAGGAAGGGTATCATTTGTGGACAACATCCCACTGTGAGACGGTTTGTTTAATTCCAAAACTTGACTTTTTTTTTTTTTTTCCTGTTGAAAAACGCGATGACATTGTTGACATGACTCCCCTGGGTAGACATACGTGATGGATGGAAAACAGTCAGCAAGTGACCCTGCCAAAGGCACTTTAACATTTGCCTCAGAGCTTTGGTGACAAGGTGTTGATGAGATGTAACCTTGCCTTGATAATATCAAGGTCAGCGTCCTCTTATCAACACCAAGTGAATAAAAAAGAACCAATATGTTTTTTCTTTTTCTGTTTGTGCTGTTATAGTCGTGCATGTCCGACAGGTTAAAGCATCATGCTGTGGGGGGTCTAACTGATAAATGCAAGAGTTAAAAAAAAGCATTCATACCTAATTAATGTTGGTTATACACAGCAGGTGTTTGAAAACAGCATGTATTGTTGTCATGCAGCCTTTACTATGTGACAAAGTGAATGTGCATTAAATAGGCTGCATGTGGGGAAGTGAGATATTGTATGTGTAGTGGGCTTTTCCAGAAACGTTACAGAATGTTATTTTATGTCTAATTGTTTCTCACATTGTTTGTTATTGTGCTGTACCTCTGGGCTAGTAACCACTGTGTATGTACACACGGTGATAACAGAATTTCTGGCAATTTGTTTAGGTGGCTAATTATAATAATTATATAATTATATGGCAGGTTTCTGCACGTTTCGTCCTTTTTTTTTTTTTTTTTTTGTGTGCAGTGTGCTGCTCTCTTGCTTTGCCATTTTCGTCTTCCTCCACGGTTACTCTTGAAAGTTGGCTAGCCTCAATCTACTGAACAAAATACCCCTAAACAAAAAAAAGTTATAACAAAAGAGAGAAATTCCAGAGATATTTAATAAGCAGGTAATGAGGATGAAGAAAAGGAGATTAGATTGCCCCCTGGCTCTCTGCTTGTTTCGATGTTGCTGCTCCCTCTCTTCAAATCTATTTAATTTTACATATTTATCAAGCATTATTTGCTTCTCTGAGGAGTATGGGCGGTGAACCTCTCTCCCTGACATGGCTGGAAATGGCACAGCAGTAATTGTCAAAAGCTAGAGCTGGAGAAGTGCATATCTCTGTGTATATGTGTGTGTATGAGAGGAAGGAGAGGAGGAGAGAGAGAAAACGAAAGGGTGGGGAGGTGCAGTGAGAAGCAAGGAGGGAGCATGTATGAGGGAGGGTGAAGGCGAGAGAGGGAGAGAGAGAGAAACGGGAGTGGGAGAACAAGCGGCTCGCCTCATTCCGCTGCTTTCTCAGCATCCATTCTGTGAGACCCTGTTCCGACGAGGAGAGAGCTACATAACGGGCAAATTGGAGAAGGGAAAAAGGGTGAAGAAAAATCCATTGAAGAGGGAGGATATCGAGGAAAATAGCACATAATCAGGAGCTTACTGGCATCTATTATCACCTCTTATAGCTTTGGCAGAGGTGCCTGAAAGTTTCCATCGTTTGTTGGGGGAGGGGGGGGCAATCTCCCCTTGTTGTGGGGATGAACAGCAGACGGTGAATTTCATTCCTGAAGGCAGGAGGAGAGCTGTGAAGACCAGCTGGATTCACTTGCAGTGGAGCTGGTAGTGCGCACCAGAAGAGATCCTACAGTGCCTCTTTCTCTGTTTCGCTCACACACACGCATTTTCCAGTAGAGTACATTATTTCACAGCGCCAAGGTGGAATATCTGAGGAAGCAAAACCTGAAAGAAAATCTCCTGACACAGGGAAGTAAAGGAAACCAGATTATTTACAGAATCACTGAAGGACATCCTGTTCACTGAAAAGTAAGTTTGAATCAGAAAAAAAGGCTTTGAATTGGGTTCTGATTCTAAAAGACTTGGAGGATTTTTTGCCCTTTTTTCTTTGTGGTGGAGCAGCACTGAGCTTCATACAGCTCTCTTGTGGACTATAGGGTTCTGGATGATATTTCAAGGTAAGGACACATCCACAGCTTCTTGTACATTAATAGCACCCTCCAGGTTTTTTGAGAAAAGGGCAGTTTAGGGAGCCAAATAGCTCAGTACGGAGGATACAGTGAAGGAGGAAAAGGGGGAAGAGAAGGAGGAACGCTGCGTTCATCTAATCCTGGACTGAATGTCGAGAGTACAGAAGTTAGGATAAATGTCTTAATAATCCAATTACATGTCCTGGGGTTTACAGAGAACATGATGTTTTTTCTGTGTAATGGAAGGCTACTCATCTCAGACGAGAAGACTTTATCTATGTGTATCTGCATACTTGTGCATGTGTGTTTGCTGAAGGGGAGATGCCCGTCTGCAAAGCAATTCGTCTCTTTGCATCCTCGCTCCATAGCGGTTATCACCAGGGGAGGCTGCTAGTGGAAGGGGCATAATTGCGGTGGCTGTTTGTCCCTCGTCTTTGCAACAGCTCGTATCTGAGTGCGGGAAATTACTTTTGTACAGTAGCTGCTTTTTATTCATAAATGGTGAGTTCCTTACTGCATTTCAAAGGATGCTCTCTTCCTTTTATCTCTGCTCACATAGAAGTGATTGTGTCCGATGTTACACCATCTCAAATGTCCTACATTATACCTTCACCTTCAGTTTCTATGTGTATGTAAGTTTGTCGGTACGATTGTGGTCCAGCACTGCATCTCATTCTGTGCCGCTTTATCTCTTCCTGTTTTCATTGCTCTTTCTCTCCAAATGGGAAAGTGATGATACAGTAGTTTCTTTATATCTCTTATCAGTAAGTTCTTTTTTTGATGGAAATGAAGCCTGTTTGAGGGGGCGGTGTACAGACTATTGTGTGTTTTTTTTTTTTTGGGCAGAGTGAATCTGCTGCCCTCTTGATCAATATCACTGCAAGGCTACCCTCTTTTGTAAGGCAACGTTGAAATATTTATGATTGCATGAGCATCCTGTCGGTCCCCTGAAATATTTAAAATAATTGAATAATAAATATCCCTTCTAAGCTGTCAGAGCTCACCTTTGGTATGGGCCGATAATAATAATGCCACCTCCTCATGTAACACGCAAAACAGTGACCATCAAATGCCTTTGCCTCTGGAAATAAAAATTTCAAAAGAAGCGTCTCACCTCCTGCAAAACATCCACTGGGGGGAAGTGGAGCCTGATGGGAAGTTGATGACAGCTCCTGTGTATCTGGTGCTGACTGGCTGTAGGTGGCTCAAATGGCCAATTGTTCTGCTGCATATAAAGCTTGATTGCAAGAAGATGCCGTGCACAAATGTTCTATTGAAATCACACTTAGCATTCAGGAGATGCAGCGTGTGTGTGTGTGTTTGCTTCCTCTTGAAAGAGATGCAGTCCTCTCATCTGCTCTTCCTGCTCTATTAATTTAATCTAATGAGCTACATCTACAGTGTATATATATATCCACATACGTGTGTTAGACTGAAATGGAGTTTCTGAGTGTATGTGGTATTTGTGTGGGCGTGTATTTGTCCAGGGCTCTGAGCTTCATCCCTTTTGATGTTTTATTGAGTGTTAACCATGGTGGGAGTGACGCATTGCCTCTGATATGGAGTAGCATGGTTAAAGGAAAGTGCTAAGACCAACACTGCTCTTCCTTGTATTTCCTTTAACTCTGAATTAGCAATGCTGTGTCTGCCTCTTTTCACTCCTTTGGATTCGGTGAATGATTTGGTTCAGGTGCTGGATGTGTGCATTGCTGCAAGAATGTATGTGTGTGTGTGTGTGTGTGTGTGAAAGAGAGAGAGTGTGTATGCACTTGTATACATTTATGTCAATGTGTGTAAGCAAATAATGTATACGTGTGCTATATAAATATAGCGTATGTGTGTATTATGCACTGGTGAGAGTGTGTGCCTCTGTGTGTGTAATCCCCTTGTAAAAGGGGATCTACAGTGTGCAGTCAGATATTCTCCCATTCCTGATGTTGGCATAGGAGTCATGACAAGGCCCTCCATTTCCAGTGATAATATAAATCCACTGAAACACAGGATGAACAGAGGGAAGGAGCCTCTTCTACGATATGATTATTCAGTGTTGTTGACAGCGTGCTCACAGGGGGCAGAAATCAGAGGAAACATCTCTGATGGCAAAAATACTGGGCATTTGATTTATTACTCACAGAAACCGAGTTTGAATCAGTATGCATACACGCCGGTAGGCAGCTGAAATCTGACACACCTGCTTCCAAGTATAATAAATCATTTGCAATCATGTGAGCCTTTTTTGGTGTGGTATCAGCAAAATATCAGTCAATTTTATACGTTGCAAATCCAACCTAATGTTTTAATATCTGATTTTTTACAGTGTATCATGAAGTACAGTGGGACTACTTGTTGAGTGAGTGTTATAAAGCTATGTTACTAATTGATGTAGCTTTTCTAAAGAAATCACCGTGTGGTTAGCTTCAAGGAAGTGGTGCACTGTTACAAAATCACAGCGCATAGAAGAATAGAAACTGAAGGCAAGGCTTCTATTGTGGAATATCTGTTGCATTGTTTGTTCCAAAAAATTAGATAGAACAGATAATTTCATCAGAATTTTTCAGAAATTTAAAATGTTCCAAACTACCCCTCCATGATTCTAAAGCTTTATCAAAAGTTTGTCAATATGTTTTTTTTTTTTTTTTTACCAGATTTCATAGTACATTTGGGCTATCGAAAAAAAGGAAAAAAATACACCTGCACATAAAATGTCAGAATTTTAAACATATTTTCTACTTGATGTGCATTTAAAGGTGTGAAAAATGAAGCTGAGATTAAAAAATAAATTGAATTGGTTCCAATGTTTCAAAGATCAGCAGAAATGCAGTGACATCTTTACACACACACACACTACATTCCTCTAAATACAGGTTTAGTGACTAATTTGTTGTAAAAGGACACATGTATTGAGAGCTGTGTCAAAAATGAGGCTTGTAGCCAGGAGCAGAACAAT
The DNA here is from genome assembly GCA_016801845.1 of Polydactylus sextarius. Classification (NCBI taxonomy): domain Eukaryota; kingdom Metazoa; phylum Chordata; class Actinopteri; family Polynemidae; genus Polydactylus; species Polydactylus sextarius. The sequence continues at coordinate 23,031,097 of CM028930.1, read as the reverse complement.
ATATTTTTAGCCTGTCCATTAAGGACATGGGAGAAAAATCAATGATTGCAGACTGAAACACTGGGTTTCAAATTTAAGTTTTTTTTTCCTTCTATGACCTTTGGATGCTGCTGGGAATATATACTTTGTAAATATCAAATTCTAACTTGGTCAATGAAAGAGTCTCAGATAGAAAAAAAAAAAATGAAAACGTGGCTCTTGTCCCGTATGTTAATCTCATTTATGTATTTAGATAAAACTGAAGTTGATGTCGGTTTATAACGCAGAGCTGCTGTATGTGGCTTCACCACATACTTTTACATCATATATGTTGTATGTTCGATTGTTGCTGTCACTTTAACACACATTAACATGTTCATGCTAGCTATCACGAGCCACACATCTGTAGCATAGACACCGCCAGCTGGCTGAAACAAACAAAGAGCTTATTTTAAATGGAGTTCTGGTCAGCTGGACACCAAGCCGTGAACGGATGCGACTGATCTGTTGTCAGCCCCTTTGAATTCCTGATGAGGCGAAACACAATATGCTCCAACAGCTGGGTCATTTATGGAATATGCTTACTCAGAACGGTCGACTGCTGCTGAAAGGAAGGGGAAAGGATTGTGTTTTTAATAGAGTTTGCTTCATCTAATAAAAAGATTATTTTAAATGGACCTCTTTAATTAGTTCCAGTGATTTGGAGGAAAAGCTTTGGGTAAACAGAGCAAATTCTGCTTGCGGCATCAAAAGCACCAGGCATTGAATATTTGACAAGAAGGGCATTGTGGGTGTTGTGTTGCATAGTGCTTTTGTTTCTATTTTTCTTATTTGTATTTGAGTTGGTTGACAGTATCACTGAAAGTAACTTGGACTGAAATGAAACAAGAAGAACAGCCACAGTTTCTTTTATGCACAAAATAGATACGCTTGGCAGAAGATATAAGGAACAGGAAGACAAAGGATTTGTGACTGGTGTCTATTTTAGATGTGATGTGCTAAGTGACTGCTGGTGGCACTGTAGTCCTTTTGGGATCCAGTAACCAGGAAGAGGCTGTCTGGGGCACGAGGACTGATCTACGAGCCTCCTCCGTTGACACTGACCTTGCTGTCTGTGTCACTCTGAAGTCTGACCTTCCTTGGCAAGCTGCCGAGGGCAATAAGTGTCGTATCACCTTTGGAAAAGTCCCGTTTCCATGTGTGTCGACAAGGAGCATTAGTAAGGTTCAGAGGTAATGTAGCTGGCTAAGAATAAGGGGCAGAGGATGTTGCACCATATGGCAGCTGAGACAAAACAAGAGCAAAAGAGAGAAGAAAAAAATCTTTTGGGCTATTCCCATGAAAAACGAAAAAAAAAAAATCAAATGTCCTTGGGCAGAGTCGTCCGCATAAATGAAAAGACCTTAATATCATAACCTTGACCTGAACCTGCTCTTCTCCTAATTCATCTCTTTACACAAGTACAAGCAGACAACCTGCAAACTGGAATTATATGCCCTTGATCGTTTTATTTCTGAGAACTAGAATTAAATTATAACTTAATTAAATTATTTTGTATGAAATGATGATAAGTAAGGACAAAAAAAGACATTACTGGTGGGAGTATTCACCAAATGTCACATGAAAAAAACACATGAAACTTGAAAATACATGATTTTTACGTTAGTTCTTTTTTTCAAGCTTCGTTTGTGAAAAATTTAACCAGAAAACTCTTCAAGTAAGTGAGAGATAACAACATACAGGGAAAATAACATATGATGTCTAGATACGAGTGCTAGCTTTTAGCTAACAGAGCTTATAACCGCCCATTTATCCAGTTCATAGAAGCTTTGCACTAAAGTACATCTGTGTAACATGTATTAACATCATGGGTCGTGGTGGTTTGCGTCGCCCCTTTGCATTATGCAAACAGACATAGTGTCCTACATGTCCTCGTGCTGTGGATCGTTTTCATCCTATACATCTCGGCCAGTTTTCGTCGAGCCATTATTTGAGCCACAAACGTGCAAACACAACAGCCACTTATGTGCCATTACTGACCAGTCCCGTTTTTTAAACTAATTAAGGCTCATTAAATATTCACTCAGTAGAATAACCTGCCTATATCCTAATAGCAGGGAAAGATTGATACTGGCTCTTTTTTAACGAGGCCAGCGTTGGAGCCATCCATTTTGTGTTTTGCCTCCATCAGCCACTTTAGTATGTCCTTACAGCGACTTTGCCGCCTTCATCCTTTCCCTGCACCCTCAGTTTTCAGCAGTAGTAGGGTGTTTAGAGTATTGACCGCTAGGTTCTGTAGATGGAAACAGAAATGCTGTGTCTTGCATCAAGGTGAAAGGCTACTTACATATTCATCTCTTTGTTGTGTGCGATGTTTTGTTAAGTTTGATCTGCAGATTTGTTAAATGTTTGGTATTAGCAGAGGAGATCAAGAGCTGAATATCAAGGTAAGAGACATGATTTATTCAGCATGTGAATGGTTGAAAAAAAGTTAAAATTCAGTTAATCAATGATTCATGCTGAAGCTTTAAGTATGTGCATGGATTTGACAAGACCAAACTTTACTCTTTCACTGCTTTTAGGTAAAAAAAAAAAAAAAAAAAATCTCTAAAACTATATTTGACAGAGAGCAGTGTTGAGCTGTGAGTTGCCAGACTGCTGCTCAGAAAGGTCTTTACATAAACGACAGTATCCCCACTGTAGCTTCACAGGTAGATCTGGATGTGTCGCTCTTTTCATCACAACAATAGATAAAATGTCAGGACATGGATGGTTCCTCTGCCTCTGAGGAGACTGTGGACATTTGTAGCACTTGTGTCTTTTACTTTGGACACGGTCTTATAACCCTGTGTCTGACAGACTATGAGACTCTCAGCAGGAGACCAGGACTGTTCATGTTAGTGCAGGTCACTGATCCAGGCTCCTTTGTGCTTACACATGGTTTAGACCTAAATATAGCTGTAATGTATGCACTAAGGTTTAAGTTAGTTGCTTTGGAGGAAGATCAGGGACGACTAACACTTTTGTCTCAGCTCCTATAACTTGCAGGATGTTTTTTCAAATGTTGACACAAAGATTTTGCATTTGTCTCAAATTTGTCTACAAATATCAACACCCTCAACTTCTCCAACTATAGGTAGGTTGTAACAATAAGATTGAAGAATTGACCACCCCACAAAATATGCATCTATATAAGTTTATGTTACATGTGTTGACACTAAAGCATCTTCCTAAAAACGAAAACATCACTGATGCTAAATGAAGAACCGTGTCAGTGGTGTGGATCCTAACATTAGACGAACTTCCTTAAACAACATATTATGATAACAGCTATGAAAGGCTGTAAAACTTGCACATTCTTCACACAGACGTAAAGTCAGGAAGGGAGAGGTTACACATGACGGTGATCAGATGAGTCAGAGTCTATGAGGAAGAGTAAGAACATCCCACTGAGAGCAGATGACCTCTTGTTTTGGGAGAATAAAGTGTCTCGTCTCTCCGGGTGTTTGTAAGTTCACATGATGTTGTGCTGGGTCTTGTGGAAGAATTTTTTTTCATCTCCTGGTGAAAAAAAGGTTTCTTGTGCAGTATTTTCCATCCTGAAAGCACAGTTAATGAGTAAAACACGAGATGAAAGAACAGAGGGGGAATATAAGGAATCTAGAGCGAAGATAATAGGTCTAATAGTCTGTACAGTAGATAATAATTTACATATTGTAATTATTGGTTCTGGCTGTAATTCAGTTTCAGAGCTTGAATATCAGCCTGGTCTATTGAGGTAAAAGAATAAAGGTGAGATGACATGAGATTAATTCCTGTAAAAGCACAAAAAAGCTCATACCTGCGCCGTTTTATTGCAATAGTAACAGTTGGCTTTTAACCAGGAAGTGCAACCAACCCCGTTCATAGCGATACTGTTGAGCTCTCATATACTGCAGCCACCCCTGCTCTATTTCAGTCTGTTGCATAAACTGGCAATAAATTGGGAGTAGGGGCTATGATTCACTGTTGCCATTTTAATTTATTGCATGTCTTTTTCTTATTTTCGTATAATCTCAGATAGCTGTCAGTGCTGCCAGAGACTCATTAGAACCTTTGTGTTGCTGTGATCCTGGGCTGGAGAACATACTGAATAGATAACAACTACTTCCCCTTCTCCTAGCGCCTCTCTCTTTATCACTCCAGCTCTCTGCTCTCCTCCTCCTTCTCCTCCTCCTGCTCGCTGTGTTACCAAAGGTTCGACCGTCAAGTGGAAGCGCTAGACATTTTGGAGTCTTTCAGCGAGGCGATGGAGGTTCTGACTAGCACATAATCATCCGCCTGCCGCGGTCTCACTCTTGTTTGCCTTTGGTTTTGGTTAAAAAGGGATGTTGTGTGATGATTCACCTGCTTGTCTGGAGCAAATGTGGGCTGGTTGTGTTCATGTGTGTGACTGTTTGCTGGTTTATGTATCACTGTTGGACAGGGAGAGAGAGAGAGAGAAGGTTTGTAGAGATTGACGATGTAAAAATAATTAAATGATGTTGTGAAATCACTTGTAAATGAATAATGCATTGTTATTATTTGTCTTGTCTATTTTTTTCACTACTGTAAATGATGCTGTATTGCGGTTTTAGCTGGTGTGATAATAATAATCTTGGCCAATATAGTCAGTGGGTGAGTGACTTAGCTTTAGATTTGTCAATAATCTCACCATTCCCATCACTTAAAGTTAAATTCTCCAATTTAATCTATTATTAGTTATTTATTAATTAGTTTATTAATTAGTTATTGCTAATTGGTTTGAATATGCTCTCAGCTGCTGTAAGATTTCCAGTGTTAATGTTTATTCTCAGTTAAATTTGTGATCTGTCACTACAGTCTGACATTCGGTATGAAAACATTGCCTGCCCACTATTGGCTTTGTTTACACAGTGATTCATTGACTTGAAGACCTGCCTCCCTGCTGATATTTGTTTCCTCTATTGACAGTAGGAAAGTGATTATGTGTGTCACCACAAGATTTGTAAATGTATTTACAGACTGTAAAATATCAGTTTAAGCTTTTACTTTATAGAAACAAAGGAAACTTGATATTAGAATTGATTAATGACAGAAATAATACCAGAAAGTTCCTATTTGTGTTGTAGTATGAGATTTAAAAAGCAACTGGCATCCAAATATTTGGAGACTGAATACTATAACATTACAATATAATAAAAAAAGAAGCATATCCTTTATAGACAGGACATGGAGGAACATCAAATACTACCATTGTTTGGGGTTATTTCATACAGCAAATATGTGTCACTGTGTAAAGGTCTCCACTAAATGGCACCGGCTGGATCATAAATGAATCCTTGACTCAAAGGGATGTAAACATCCCACGGATTTTAGAATAAAATTGTGGACGACAGCTCTACAACAACAACCTCCTGTCCTTTTTAACATGTATGCAACATACGATGAAGATTAAACGTCCACATTCTCAGGAACAAGTCAACACACGTACTGTGAATTCAGCTCCTCTGTCACATTTGATATCACAGTTACTGTATTATCCACTCCAGTTAGATGAGTTGGGAATTAAACCTCTAAATTTAAACACTGACCTTTACTTCCTCAGTTATACCAAAGCCACGGCTATTGTCAACATGTGTAATTTGTAGCCTCGGATGCCGGCGCGCTCGCAGTGAATTATAAATCAATGAGCACGTATTAGTGTAAAATCCTCCAGCACTCGGGGCTTTGCTTGTGATGGAAGAATGAATGGGAAGGAAAGCGGGGAACCTCAGGGGACGCCAGACTGTCCAACCCTGGGTCTGCTGGTCGTAGCCTACAGCTCATCCATACAGATACACACAGACAAGATGCTGATATCTGTGTGATGCGTGACTATCTGTCTGTGTTTGCTCTTGGATAAGTTGCTGAGAAATTCAGACCTACATGTTGAAAAAAAATGACAAGAGATCCATGCAAGTGTTGCATGACGCATTGTGTTTAACTAAAAAACCCACATATGTTTTTATATATATATATATATATATATATATATATATAGTTATACTGTTAAAAACAATAACTTTTCTGAAAACTCATTTGGTTCTTTGCCTGGAAGCAGCAACAGTGATTTGCATTTATTACAGGAAGAACTGGCTTCATCTGAGTTCATTCACTAATTGATCAAAAAATGATCTATTATAAATACAATGGAGAAATGGGTGTTTGGCAACAACGATGATGACACTGCCAAAAGAATTATACTGTGTAAGTGAGTTTTGGCTCCGATAAACTAATCAAAAAGCACTAGAAATGTTTTGTCGATGAGCCTCTTTGATGGAGATGTGAGCAACACTTTTTTCTTATTATATTTGCTGATCAAGGTACTTGAACAGCCATGATGTGTGTGTAAAACTGTCACTCTGTCAGTAAGACAGGAGACAGTGTAGAGGTCACAGTAAGTAAGAGACATTGACTGACAACATTATGTTTAAATGACACTGTGTGAAGCACAGAAAACGTGTCTGGAAGTGTTTCATGTTCTATACAAAAGACTGAAAATAAGAATAGTAACAGACATTGGGGTTATAAAGATTTCTGTCTTATTTGATCCATATGTGGTCTTGTTAGTCCTATATCCCTCATGAAAAGTTAATGAGGTCTCATTAGTCTCATTTTTCCTGCTGTTTGATGTTTTTAACCGGTCATTACAACCAGGGGTGAGTTGGCTTCTAAGTAGCCGACTACCTGTTAATGTGACTCATTGTCTGACAATAAACTTCTTACTTTTCAAACTTTATTTAGACTCAGTGGATTATAAGTTTATCTGCGGTAACAGCCGAGTACAATCATTAAGTCTGTGTCTGTAGCACAAAGTAAAGCTCGTCTCAGACATATTAGCAGTGATGATGCTAACTGGATGTTAGCCAGCAGCTCTCAGATTTTAGTTTTTTGTGAGGATATAGCAGCAGCAGCAGCAGTGCCCATTAATAAAATTGAAAAGCAACAAAAAAAACAACATTTTTATCTCTGTACGTTTTGACCGGTGTGAAAAGAAACACATCAGTGTTGTAGTCACTGTACAGGATGGCGTTCCTGTGCGTGGGCGTAGAGGCCAGATCAGATCAGAGATCGCCCTCTGCAGGTTGAGCTATTTACAGCGTTTTTTTTTATTTTATTTTTATTAAAGACAGCTGGCGATACAAAGCTATGTTAAAATATCAACAGCAGGGAACATTAGACGAATAATGAACTCATCAGGTTTTCATATCCTAAAGGCATCCAAATAATTAAATAAATAACGACACATACACACACAAACACGCACAGAGAAATTTGAATAATTTAGATGCAATGAACATGTTAAGATGCATTATTTCTAAAAGCACTCAACACAAAGTAATGTGATTATTGTACATGACTGCATCAGGAAGCCTGTTTAACATGTTAGTATTATTTAAGAGAGAGAAAGCACTTAGATTCTTTCATCTAATTAGCAACTTAATGACTTGAGACACTGAAAATGCTGAAATAAAATCACCACATTTATTGTTTTATCTTTTGTAATTTATATGGATACGCAGCGAAAGCGTGATCACATAAACGTTCCACGTGAGATAAACTCAGAAGCAGATTGCACAGTTGATGATCACACACAGTAACTTATTTGCCCTGCAGGAAGAAAAGCAAATGACTTTTAACAGCTTACTGCAGGGATCTATGATTGACTCGTTGAGGTTTGAGAGGTTGCTAAAAGAACTTTCTGTGCTCACTGTAATGGTGACATGGCACCTTGTGTACAGTGAGGCTGAGGTGTACATCATCTTGACGGTTCCCGTTATGTCAGGAGATGAAAGCCTTCCTCTGAGCTGTGGACGCTGCCTCTGGTCCTCAGGGTTACCCACATACTCCACGGCCCTGGTTTCCTCTCTTCTGGTGCGACCCCCATCTAATCCCATTACTGTTTGTGACTCACCACTTTCAACTGGCGGGTGGAGGAAAAAAAAAAAAGCATAAATAATGTATTCCTTGGGTGTATCCATCCCAGGATCAATGGCAATACAAAGACCATCTACAAAGACTGTTGGCTCAAGGCCATATTTGATCACTTCCACTGCGCACGATCACTGCTCCTTTTTTGTCAGCCCTCTGAGACTCAATTATTTCCAAGTGTTTGTAAGCTATTGTTGAAAGAACACGAAGTGAATATTTAAACTTGGTGAGGAGAAGAGAAATCTTTTGATGAGACATGAATAGGGCAGATGGATGGTAATAGTGAACTGAAGAAAGACACAAGGAACAATATGATGCTGCATGTTTTCCTCACAGGGATACTGGGAAAATAGAAGATGGCAACGAAGTCTCTAGTGTTCATCCTCATTCACGAAAGGAGCTGGTGGAGCAGGTTATAGATGCTGGACCAGGCATGACATACACCACTAATCTATGTCAACATGGAAACAGGAAGTTAGGAAGGTTCATGCTGTCTAGAGGTTGTCGAAGGTCATTAATGACAGTGAGGAAGTTTCTGTGTAGCTTTGTGGTCGATGCAAGAAATGGCAGCAAAACTTTGTAGCACAGATTTATTTTTCTTGTCATACTTCTTGTGGGGTTTGTTCTTCTCTAACCCATATGGCTGAGCTTATAACTCAAGATTTTACTCATAGAAAGAAATCAATTTTTCATGTTTGCACTGCAGATTCTTCTCTCCTTCAGTAAGAATTGATGGCACATCCGATTGGCACCGAACCTCCACTCTCACTCTGCCTGTACCAAAGATAATGAGTATTTGTGTGAAGGGCAAAGCGCAAACTAAAATTAGATCAAAGGTCTGCATCAAACGGTGGACAGTAGTCGTGCAGTACATGTAAGGTTGAGCTTATTACGTAACTCAAATGTCATATTGCTGGAAACGACTGGATAGGGTTAAGAAAGACAAAGTGAGTGGGGCCTCGGATTCACCAGTCTGATTTACATTCAGGACAATGTTTGAGGGATTAAAACTGTGCAGCTAATCAGGAAGCTGTTACTGTTGCAGCACGACTCGATGTGCAATCATCGATCAGTGTTCATGTACAGTGGTGCAGGACAACAACTCCACCTGCTACGAGAGTCCTTAGTCACACTTGAGTTTTCTTTTTTAGCTCGCGGTATGTCCATCTGCTGCGTGCTGTAACTGCAGACACCAGACTGTAACTGAACCGAACTGAACTGAAAAACGCAGTGATCTACATATAGAGAGTATGAGGAGGGAAAGGTCCTTGACCCAAGAGACTGAAAGTGCTGAAAAGCGTCAGAGTTTGTTTTTGTTTTGATTGTTTGTGTAAAGATATCTACACAGACTTTACACCTGTTTTGAAACATACTATGTCAAGGACAAAGATCACTATAGTTAAAATCAATAGCAACAACATTCATTGATTCTAGTCAGGTCAACAAACCAACTTTCCTCAAGCAACAGGGATCTCAGCTACAATGTACAGTAGATACCTGTTCAAACAAACAAACAAACAAACAAATAGCAGCATTTAGTAACTTCACAATGAATTCTCCTGATTTGATAACTGATGGATAATATTGTCATTTGTTTTATTGAAGGTCATTTAACGGTTAACATTAACACCTGACAGTTTTGATCGACGTATAAAAGAGTAAAATATTGTTTCTGACACTAGAGAAGTGACTCTTTGGTTTAGATAATATTTATTATTACCAGTTTTACACCTTGCTATCAACTACTGGCAAAACAATCAGTACAGTCACTGAAAAAATCAGTCAGCTGATAAAGAACAAGGCTGCCTCCGGTCATCAGGAGTTCGATTAGACAAGTCTGTGACGCTGGCAGCAGCGTCTCATTGCGTCTCTGCCATCTGATGTTGAGTAAACGTGTTTTAGTGGAGTTGATTGAATATTCATCACCCACAGGTTATCTCCTTTTAGTTCTCCTGAAATGGAAAATGTAGATTGAGTGTTATTAAGAAGCGATGCATTGATTCACCATCTGGTCAGACGAGACTAAGAATAAACGAAGAATCACACTTGGGAGAAAACAGATGAATGCGCAAAAAAGGATTCCTTTTGTTTTTTATCTTGTCTTCTTGATCAAGCGTGATGGAAAAACCACTAATCTGATTACGGTGCAGGAACTTCACTGAAAATGTAGCGTTTCACAAGTTAACTTATCTGTTTTTTGGAGAAAGTCCAAAATGACTCCTTGTTGACATTAAACTCAGATAACCTTGTGTGTACTACTTTCATCTGAGAAGGGGTGTGATGCAGTGGGGGGGGGGGGGGTACTTTCATTAGATTTTAAATAGGTCAGTGTCTGCGCAAGAGCAAGCTACAGTAGATTATATGCCTACTACGAGGAAGTCCACCTGGGAGACAGGGCTTGGCCTTGGATGTAGAACACAAGCTTCATTTTCTATCATATTTAAGACATTAATCTAGGCCACTGTTATTACTTTGACTCGGATCATTTCTCACAAAATTAGTCTATTCTAATTTTCCTGTATTAATGACTGCTCATTTGTTAGTGTGAGCACAGTACAGAGGATTTCTTTAGCACAGCTTGATGAACTATTGTCAAAATGTCGGTGCAGTCCAGACTGTGTAACGTTAGATTTGAAGAATATTGTTCTTATAATGTATGCGTGACTGAAAATCATCACAGATAAGAGGGAGCAGTTTACAGCAGCCACAGCAGAGGTACCTGACTATTGTTACAGGATATCTTGATCCGAGTTTTTATGGTAATTGTCATGTTTGTGTGCAGATGGTTCATAAAATGTCTACAGTTTTCTGTCTGCACTGTGCACATGAAGTTTCAGGGGCTTATGTTTCCTCCTCTCGCCTGCTGTCATCTGTACTATATAATGTGTTTTATTCCACTCGACTGCATGACTTAAAGTTGTGTCTCTTATCTTTTTCTTATCCCTCTGATAAGATCTCGCATTTAAGTTTTCTGTCTCAGGCATTTGCTGCATTGTGGAAGCTACACGCAGAACACATTAAAAATATCCTCCTCACTATGGATTTGCTCGTTTGCTTTAATGCGGCTGTCACTTCTGATTTCTAAGCTGAGTTTTTCTTTATGTTATATAAGATTATATTTCTGTTTCTTTTGAAACATTTTGCAGGTGGTATTGGTTTCTGTCAAACGGGAAATCCTAAGAGGAGCCAAGAGGTTGAAAGTTTAATGATCAATAATCACTGTGTCATTGAATATTAAGCCTCAGCTTCATCTGGGTTCCCCAACACAGTCAAGACAGAATGATAATGATAAAACTACAGTATTTAATTAGGGCGCCTATTTTCCCAGATCTAGACATAGACTTTGTTATTGTGACCAAGATAAATACTAAACAGGACGTTTTACAGTTTTGAAATCAAACAAACCAACCGTGTATTTGTGATGGTGTTTCTAAATCACATTAAACCTATATAGGTCATCAAAGTGCAGTCAGATTCAACTAAAGACACAGTTTTGGTTGCTCTGTTTATCACAGCAACTTTCAGTCTGGCTGCAGCATTTGACTGGAATAGAAAATCCATTATAACATGAAAAGAACATGCACATGGAAAGTGGCATGATGGAGATGTGAGCACAGAAACCTTTTTGTTGTCAGTTCTATATGTAGACACTAAGCTAGAGGCTATCAGTGGATGCCCTTGGGTTTCAGTGGCTTATGCCAAAGATCCTTTGTGGGTTGTATCAGACCGACTGTCTGACCCTCTAAAGCTAAACTTTGATCTCTCTGTCGCTCTGGGAGGTGGTGACATTTGACTGACTTTGACCTTTTCAAGCTGCTGTTTTTTATTTCTTTAAAAAGATATATCTTTAGATCTCTGTAATTTTAACAGTCTACTCATTTACACAACAGCAATAATGATAAATTAAAAACAAATTGCACTTATTTACAATGTTGTAGACTGTACAGTTGCTGCTGTTCAACAGACAATAATTAGCTGTATACAGTGATCCCTCGCCATGTTGCGTTTCTGGGATCTTTTTACGACGGTTTTAACTGCGTTGCTTCATTGGCTTCTTCTATTTATAGAAATTATTTATTGATACGTTTCTGCCGCTGGGTTTTTAAAATGTTGCTTGTTTGTTTTCTGTGTCATTTAGCGTCTTGAATTACAACCAGTCACCACCGACTGAACCTAAAGCCCCACCCAAGAACTTTTTGGGGCCAAACAGAGAACCTACCCCCGGACAGGGACTTTTTTTTTTGCCCCCGAGGTTCCTAACTACAAATCTATCTATGTATCTGGTAGCACTGTGTATTTGCAGTGCATTGAGCACAACTGATATAGTGTAAACACACACATTGTGTGAAGAGAATATGTTTTCTGTATTTTCAATAAAAGGCAATTGATTTCTTTTTTTTTTTTTTTTGATTTATTTGAAATTTAATAGATATAATGTAAAAAGTATCGAATCGTATCGTGGGGGAATTCTGAAGTATCGAATATAATCGAATTTTTGGCTTAAGAATCGATCTCGTATTGAATCGTCTCCGATTTACACCCCTAGCGACAGGTGAGGGATCACTACACATCAACATATTTACACACTACAGACTGAAATAAGATTAAATGCTTTGTTTACTGTGTACATTTATGTATATTTTGCTCTGTGTAATGATGTGTTCAGTGTTCATCTGGAAGGTCGTGTTATGTAATCACAGTTTTTACTTCTAGACGTACTTTACTCTTCTCATCCAAACAGCTCAAGTATTTCCTCTGTTGTAAACAGAAATGAACAGGAAGATGATAATTAGATTTGTCAATAAAAGGCCAATATTAAAAATGGAGTTGGTAGAGAGAGCTTGTTTTTTTTCTCCCTGTTACTGGTTATCTGAGCTGAGTTCTTGTGGTTAATTATGAGATATGATTTTAGCTAATGTAACCATTTCCTTTTCAATCGAAATGGTCCGACATTAAGAAAGTGCTGAGTGGCCGTGGAGTCATGACGGGAGGGATAGAACAGTCTGCTCACGTGTTATATTTATATATAAATGTATCTGAGGCAGTGTATATTTGCCACTAGTGTAAATATTTAAGCAACAAAGCACAAGTGAAACCTCACACCAACATTTGTCAGCAGAGGGATGTGAAAATGTAGCCCCCTGGTTACAAACTCTGCACATAAATAAATCTGTATTCTGTAAGTAAAACATCCAAAGGGAAGTAACTGTGAAAATGTTGTTTCCAAGTAAACCAAGCAGCCTGAGCTAATGGTCTAAATAATTAAAAACAGTGATTTTAATGAAGATATTCACTTAAATAAGTGAGGTGAACAAAGCAGTTTGCCTTTATTTTCAGCAAAATCTTGAGGTGAACTAAGGTCCTGTTGTTGTTGTTGTTGTTGTTGTTGAAAACAGTATTTTACTTCAGTGTTTAGTTCACACAAGGGATGACAAATAGGCTGCAAAAGTTTGTGCAGTTCTTGGTGTCATAAAACAGTATTTCTACCATTTTTACATCACAGTATTTTTCAAAATTTTACCAGTTTCACGGTATTAGATGGTATTTGTTTTCATAGTCCTAGTTTCATACATTCTTGCTATGCGACTAAAGACGCGCAGCGAATTGCGACATCTTTTATCTCGACAGCATTTGCAGTAAATAGTTGTTTGTTCTACGTCCGACCTTTTAAAACCAAAGTATCTCCAGACAACAGACAATAAAAGTTCTTCTGTGTCATCGTGTTCAACTTCAACGTCTGCTACAGCTTCAGTTTGGAAACTGCACAATATCTTAGTGTCACAAAACAGTATTTCTACCCGGATGTTTTTCAGCAGCAGGAATGGGCATTTGCTCCATTATATCTTGTGGTTGGTACCAGCATGTGTGTAATGTATCAGCAGTCAGAGCAAATATCAATAAGTTGTGTAAATTGTTTGAACTCTTTTCTTTATTTGATAAGACTATGTCGTGATTGCAGCATATGATTACACATCATCCATCTTACTGTATTGCATGGTGTAATACTGTGCTTTATTATTGCAATGACAATGTTTTATATTATAAATAAGCCTTTTGGTTAACTGTGGCATGTTTTCAGAAAAGAATATAGTCATACACCAGATGTCATTAGTACAAATTGATGGCAGCAATATTTTGATTATTTAACTGTAATATCACAATAATACATCCACATGTATAATGTTAGTTTATTTACTAATTTCAAATCAAACAAATGAACATTTCCATCAGAATATCAGGGAGAAGACAGGAAAGTGTATCACACCAGGTCAATGCTACACTGAGCATAAACCGTGTTGATGTACCTGAGGAGAGCGTTTCGAAGCCTCTGCGTGGGCTCCACTTCACTAGCAAAGCCGCATCGATTGAGTCACACTTATAATTACATGCACAGGATTTTTTTTTTTCCTCTCCATTTTATGATTTATTGCTTTACCACAGCTGTCAGAACGCAGGCTTCTCTGATTGGCTCTTAAATGGAAATATTATTAAAATGCAAGTGGAATGCTACGGAGCAGCCTGGATGGTTCAACTGAGCCTCCCTATGGTAAACTGTAACCAGTGTGGAGCCACATGACTTTTTTTTTTGCATAAAAAAAACACGACGGTAATGAGTAGAATAGATTGCAGATGAAGATCACCACCGTGACATGTTGTTACTTCACCTGAGACTGTGATGCATCATCTCCAGGAATGATTGTTTAATTTAGATCCACTGTTATGGAGTTAAACCATAAATATATTATAATGTGATGTTTACAGCGACTTGTCCCCTCGGATCAACATTTCATGGACAGATATTGCTCACAGCTGCACAGCTGCAGTGTCGCACAGACACTGTGCGTCTCGTTTTACATGGGTAAATAAGGAGACTTCTCTAATGCCGAGTACACAAATCGACTTATACCAGCGATATAGACCCGACTGCTCACTGTTCTAAATTCTTCTCAAAGGAAACTATTGCTTTTTTTCCTCTTCTTTTGTGCAGAATATTATATTTTACTAAGCCAATTGCTTGCTGGGAATGTGCAGAAAATGTATATAAAAGTATATAACATATTTTTAATGAACAGTCTCAAAGCTACTATATACTATCAGCAATTATTGCCAAGTCAGATAGTGATGCAGCATGTGCCTGAAATAACAAGCAAGGTCTAATTTAGCTAATTTGGTTCCAGCTCAGGTGCAGAGAAAATATATTTACACTCTCTCTGTCTGTGTCCTGTTTCCCCTGTTTCCTCCTGTACACACATGCACTCACTACATAGCTACACATAGATGTTTGTACACTGTTATTTGTTATCAGCACATCCATCACGATGAAGTGAACAGACTCTAAAGCATGAAGACTCTGTAAATAATGGTAATATTCCTCTCACCCAGGATTAGTACACACACACACACACACACATACAAGCAAAATCTGTAAATCTCTCTCTACAGATAAACCTCACACTAAAATAATGAGGATGATTAAGCAGTGAGCAGCAGCATCACACATCACCAGTGACTCACACATTTGAATTGATCTGACAAGAGCTCGGTGAGAAAAGCAAAATCACAAAACCTCCAAAATCTTCAGCTACTGGATGAATCCATAAAGAACCAACACACTTAAGGGCCTGACAAGCTGCAGACTGCTGGGATATGTCTTTTTACACATTTCTCTGTGGATGTTCCTGATTAACAAACTAAAGTTAGATACCTGGAAACTTCAACATCTCTCCAGTTATGTGTGCGTGTAAAACATGAATGATCTCAAGACGATAATGCTGCATGTTGCTGTGTGTGCAACAGAGTGAGACGAGGACAAAATTTTACAATTGCACAAAATGCAAGTGTATTATTGTGTCAAACATTTATATAATACGATATAAACTCAAATAAATGTGACTAATCTGGCAAACTCATCATTCCTCTTCCTGCTGAACGATGTTCATCTTGCTGATCGACGTCTTTGGCATCTTGTCTGTGACCTTTTCACAAAAGCTTGAACATAGTGACCATTTAAAAAGGTGCCTGGCCTTCACACAGTCATACAAATAAGCTAATACATGTCAAGAGACCAGAAACAACACAGCCTGTCAATTAGCTGTGCAACAAAGCAGCAGCAGCTCAATAAATGCCGTCTGTTAGAGTGGACAGCAGTTACAGCGAGAAACCTAATGGTTCATTGAGAATGAACCAATGAATGAGTAATTATTGGACTTTGAGTCTTTGGCTGTAGGGACTCATTGAACCTGTGGTGCAGCGGCATCTTAGAAACACAATCTGAGGAAGAGAACGTGAGACTTACCACAACTGACCACATTAAAGGTCTACGCGCAGCTTTCAAAGGGTTTGTTTTACAGGGAAAGTGGGTTTTGTTGCTAACTCAACCTTGGACTGTGTGTGGAATATGTAAGAAAGGAAAGAAATGTTTATACTCAAGTCAGAAGCTGTGTACAGTTCTTTGATGCTCGATGATTAAGGCAGTGGTTTCCACTCACACTTATCTGAACGTTAAAAGCTTTAGAAAAAAAAAAAAATGAGACATCTGCAACCATGTTTATTTATTTGTGATTTTCTTTGTGTTGGCTCTTGAGATATCGTTCCTGGAAGCTCTCTGCCTTTCAGCCTCATCCTTTTTCATCCCTTCATCTTCAGCTCAGATCTTTATCTTAGGACTAACAGACACTGAAAACACATTAGGGACTAAATTTGGTGATTTCCAGCACCCAGCGTCCCTGCTTTGTATGCAGCAGCGTGTGTTTGGATCCTGTATGTGGAGCCCATGAGGTGATTTTTATGGTAATTGGTTTTATGGTTAACCAAGCCTTGCAGTAGCCTTGGACAGGGGTTTTCTGGTTCCTGAGGTTTACATCAGACATGGGGAAACTGACATCCTGGTGGTTTTAGTTTTGCTTCCTGACCTTGGTGGAAGGGCAATTCTCTCCTTAAATTTTTTTACAACAAAGTCGTTCAGCACCTGGAGTATAACAAACAGTGGGAAGTGAGCGCTGGCCGCCGGGCGTCATTGTACCCTCGTTGCTGGATATCGAGACTGAGGTTAGTCGGGGTAGTGCACTGAAGAGCTCGACAGCTTGACAACTACTTTGACTCTGAAGAAAATGGAGTCAGCGTTTCTCTTGATTTTCTATATTTACACTGTAGAGTACCATGAGCTGCTCTTCAAAATAAAACTCTTTCTCTTTACTCGACACTTTTCACCTCAGTATGAATAAGGATAAGACGGAGAACTGAGGAAAAGACACAGATGCCTGTAATAATGCTGTTTCATCTTGTTGCATTTCAGCAGCTTCATTAATGTTTGTAGAAATCTTGATGTTTGTTATTCATATGTGCATCCGACTGTTCATGCATGACGGAGCTGATCATTTCCTAGAAGATGAGAAACACATGTCACAAGATGAGCCAGTACAGCCATCATTTCATCACTTCATCCTAAAAAAAAAAAAAAGGTTAATCATGCTGGAGGTGTAGGCAGGAGAGTGAGGATCGAGGGTGGCGTAGCAGAGGTGACAGAAGGTTTCCTGTCTATGACAAGGCCTTTCCATAATCTCTTGGCAGTGATTGGACAGGTTGGCTGTGGGTATAGTATAGCTCCAGCCGACTCCTCTGTACTCCTGCAGTTTTGCATTCCATAAATAACATGGGGCAGACGGAGGCAAAGACAATGAGCAAGTGAGGACAATGTGGCAAGGAGGCTGAGAGCCTGAATAAGAAACAGACAGTTGGTTGTCCCGAAGACAAAAAGAGCCAAACGGTGATTTGTTGTTCAGAACAGAGGCAGATTGGGAATGAATAGTAGCATGACATTGGGAGAACAAAAAAGCAAAACACTGCAGTAGAGAGATAAGGCTCCGTGTATAAAGGTATGGGGGGAAAAAGACAAGATGCTCTTTTTCACCCTGAAAAAAGGTTTAAGCAAATTTACTTGCATCATTCTTTCCTATTTATGTGTTTCCTGAACTGGGGGAAGTAGCGACATCTCTAAGCAGTAAACGATGCACATTATTAAATTACAGAAAACACGAACTAGTCCAAGAATGACAAGATGGTACAGGATGTAAGTCAGCAAATGTTTATGTTTGCTGTAAGCACACTTTTATTTATGATAAACTATTTCTCACTTGTGTCTTTATGATTTTTAAAATATTATCTGCAGTGCAAGAAATCTTGAGTCTATAAATGGCAAACTGCTCCACCAGGGTTAAGTGTGTTTTAACTAGGTTGTGCTCAGTGCTACAGGCCATCGGAGTGTACTAATGTTTAGCATCTTTATATATTCTGTTGACATGTAAATTATAAATGATGCCAGTATAGTAGACCCCAAAACAAACTGTAATGTAGCAATAAGATGAAAGAAAATGGATGTGTTTAAATAAGGATACATACTGTGTGTGAGTGTGTGCGCGCAGCATATTGCAGGCTGTCTTGATGTGTTTGCACTTTAAATTCATTATAATTTTATTTGTGTACATTGCTCATGTCTATAGAGCTCTCAGCTCAGCCACTTTGTTTACACGTTTCTCCACATAAAGAACGTAATCTCTGAGTCAACCAAGAGTTTTATTATTCAGCTTTCATTATCTTTGTTGAGGTCATTGTGACTTAATTGAAGGAATAGTAGCACAGGGACCCACAGAGACAGGACGAGGGGCGGGTACAGAGTTTACACGGCGGAAAGGACCCTTTTGGATGAAATGTTTTATTCATTCAAATATGTACAGTGGGAGCATTAAGAGCATGCATGCATAGCACTGCTACCGCAACACAAGGACATCACTAGTTACGTTTCGGTCACTGAACAAACGGGGGTTGAATGTGATAGTGAACCAGGTAAATTGTGAACATGGTTTTGCTGCGCTTGTAAAAGGACTTGACATTCAGCTGCGACACTAGACTGATACAACAGAGCAAGAATTCAATATTTCTAAACTTCAATTTCATTACATGTAGTGGCACTTGAACTCAACTTAATAGATATTTTTTATGGCATATCACATAAACAGTGTTATCTATTGTGAAAAGGCTTAATATTAAATCTCACGTCCTCTGTGTTGTATAAGATTTGATTTAGATTACCAGTTTCAACAATCTTACAGCTAAGTATTTGGAGGAAGTGTTAAGACTTCGTTCTGTTATGCAGTGACATTTAAAGTATCCGTGAGCTCTGTAAGACTGAAGTAATAACATGTTTCACACAAAGTGCATTCAGCATTTGTTGAATGGATTAAGGATTAGTGATTGAAGAGCAAATATTTATTATACGTTTAGTTATAAAGCTCTATAATAAATGCTTATTGTCTTGCAGCAACATTGACAGGTAACAAATAAAGTCACGGTACTGAACATGTATCTAACACAACCACCTTGTGAATTTGTCTCTTGCTGTGTAGCTTATTAAAAAACCCGTCTTTATCCTGAGAAGTCCTTAAAAAAAGTGTTCATTGTATATGAGGGAATAATTAACAGTCTCCTGAGTTTTCAGGCAGTCATTTATGAATAACACATGCTTGTTCAGCAATAAAAAACAGACTGTGCCCTTCTAACTTTAAAATTGCAGTCCTCATTATCCATTCTGTGTCACTCAATTAAAATCCCATTGGATTGGCAACATATTTGGACAAGGTCCAGCCGAACAATGTATATGATGTGTTGTGCTGTGTGTTTTTCTCCCCGAGGCTACATTTATTACTGAAGTACATGGTGCAAGTCTGTTATTTGAAATTGCTTATGAATTATTCTTTTTTTGTTGTTGCAAATAAGACGTGATGTTTTTCTTGTGCTGTGAGTTGCTGTTGGTCACAGGGGGATGTGTCGGCTCATCCAGATTGACTTGTCCTTGAATCAGGATTTCTGTCAGTCGTCACCTCTGCATAAATGTGTGTGAGCTTTGAGCTATGTCACTTTACAGTGACGGATGAGTCCCTCATGGAGACATGGGTGTGGTCCACTTCCATAACTCTGGATTTCTTCCAAACGTGTCTGACTTCTATTTAACCTGGTCAGCTGAACTGAAGTCGCTCTCTCTCCTGCTGAGTAGCTCAGGTCTATGAGACCCTGATCACAAAATTCAGCGCAGAAACTGATCAGTTGTTATTCTCTTTACTGATCAGTCACACAACACAGTCAGTATAACTCAGTTGATGGTGGTTCTTGACCCGTTAAGGAGCTTTTCAGCTACGTTTATGAGGCAGTTTTTATTTGATGACTACACAACTTCACAATGTCTTTCCCTTCTTGAATGAGCAATTGCTGGAGTTGATGTGGCCTTGTGATCTTATGGTTTGACTCCTCACCATTTCATCAGTCTGTGATAATTACTAGGGGTGTAATGATCCGTCCAAGCTCCACCTCCTACTGCTCCCTCCCAAACATTCAAACAATGCTAGCAGCCTAGCGCCAGGCAGATGACGGCAAGTAGCCAAGAAAAAGATGATGAGGACATTAAGTCTCCTCTCAGGAATAAATCAGCGGTGTGGAAAGATTCAACAGACAAAACACAGTAGGAGGGAAAGTAGTCAGGAGACAATGATCAACCTGTTTGGGCAACCTGATGAAGAAGAAGCAAGACACTGACCCCCATGTTAACATGTGAGTATCACAGCTAATCAACAACACGTCTAATTTGATTCTTTTTATTAAAAGCTATAGATTGATTTCATTTGATACCTGAAGGAGCTCAGAAATAAAATTACCAAATCATATTTTAGTTGTCCTTTGTTTTAGTTGGATATATGATCTTCTTGTATTGATCTCAAGCCTCTGAATCAAATCAAAATCATATTGTGACAGACTTTGTGATATGGGCAAATATCGAATTGTTGTCTAAAGAAGTGATAAAACATCATACTGTGATTAAACTTGTGGTTTATACCCCTAGTAATTACATTCATTTGATAGAGTCTTTGTGTTCTCTCACCGTTCTACAATGAAACTTGGTAAGGCAGGGGGAAAAACACATTAAACATGGAAAACTCACTATAAAATTTGCAGACTTTCCTCATTAACGTATTAAAGAGATTTGGTAATCTAGTAAACAGTTTACAGCCTCATCTGAAGTTGTGTAACTGTAACATCCTGTGCTTGTTAAAAAATAAGGTTAATTTTATGAATTCAAGCGGGGACCTGGCAACAGTTTAAAAAATTGTCATAAATAATTTAAGACGAGGGTGAAAAGGGGAAAGCAGTCACTTTCTGCCATAAACATAAGTAAGAAGTCTACCTTTTGTTTCTGTTCTGTGTTTTGAAGGTGTAACTTCATTGCAGCATTGGGAAGAAAACCCTCATAGCGAAGTGCCCACGTAGTTCAACACCACATATACCACATTTACCCCCGAGCAACAGCTATAGTGGCTGCTTCTACATAAGTGCCAAATTGTATTTGCAACCTCAAAATAAGTGCATATGTATTCAAAGAGTGAACTCTGATGGTTTCTCAAATGCTCTGCAGCATGCAGACGTGTTACGTAAGTACCTTTGGCATTGCTACTCATGTCAAGCAAAATTTACGAGACCTGCTGAAAGCACAATAAAATTCTGTAATTATGTTCAACTTCTCTAAATAAATGTAACGAGAAGGTGCTGGCTGAAACATGTAGCTGTTTATTATTTGTGTCTGCCCTCCACTCTGAGCAGACACAAAGGTGTAATTTTAGTCAGAAACATTTTCATCATAATTTATTTTTATGGCAAACGCAGAGCAATTTTCCAGCCCAATCTAAAAGCCATCTCATGCTGAACAGGTCAAAAACAAAAACCTCCAGGGGAAACA
Organism: Polydactylus sextarius; assembly: GCA_016801845.1. Classification (NCBI taxonomy): domain Eukaryota; kingdom Metazoa; phylum Chordata; class Actinopteri; family Polynemidae; genus Polydactylus; species Polydactylus sextarius. Next base: position 23,009,367 of record CM028930.1, on the reverse strand, counting down.
GTGAACATAATCAAGTCAATTCACTGTTGTTCACCTTTATCTTTTCACATGAGCCAACTTAATGGTACAACTGCAGGTACTTAAAAATGAAACTCTGACATTGGGGTAAAAGTGGCTTTAATTTGAGGATGTTTACATGTAAATCATGTTAACAGTGCCCTGTTTATACATAACTCTCCAACATGATGAGATCAAATTTAAATGCAGAAGTTCTTTACAGTCTGTGAATTCCTGAAAACTACAAGCTGTTGTTATCAGCAAATCTGTGATATCTCTTCAGGAGATGATGTACTCAGAGTGTATCACAGACACTTCTTCACTTCTTGCTTGGATTGGGGCTCTTTGCCAACAGTCTTTGGCAGCATATTTTGGCAGTAAGGAGTCATTGTTCTGCTGCTTGATAAGATGTGGACATATAATAACTGAGTGTCTGAATCAAGTGTCTTTGTGGATCTCATCTTATGGCTGTAACACAACTTTGGCAGATCTCTTCTGAGGCTCTTTCTTAGGACACATGTCCCCAGGATGAGAGCACATATTGTCTTGACTAATTTGAGGGTTGTCTGTTCTATGATATAATGCTGCAAATGATTGTTCAAAAGGCAGCACAGCTTGGTGATCAAAGTCCCATCTTCGCTGTTCTGTTGGAATCACTTGGCAGTTAATTTGGGCAATGCAGCGGGAAAAAAAAAAAAACCCAATTCGTTATGTAAAATAGGCTGAGACTTGTATGGTACGATTAATTAACACTTTTCAAGTGCTTTGAGTCATGAGCAATTAGTATTACCTTTATTCTCAGAAGGAACACAGTATTTTATGTGAGTGAGGGAAGCGCCAAGAAAATATAGTCTTTATTCCCCAGGAATTAGGCTGTCCAACATCTTTAATCAGTGAATACTTTTGAGTAAGACACTATAAAGTTGCACCATGTTTGACTTTATGTGATGGTCATAAATACCTCTGGTAAATGCTTAAACAGCAGGTTAGTCGAGGATGAAAGGGCTCTACTTGCACATAAATGTAAAAGTAAATATGAGAGGAGACATAAATTTGAATAAAATTGTATTTTTTCTATGGATTTTGTAGAAATCATTCACATGTAAACTTGTGTCCTCTTGCAGACAAAATGGAGACTCACTTATAAAATACTGCTACTGGTTAAGAGTTTTATTGACATGGTTTTCCCTACGCTTCTGCGGTGCTTAGGTGATGTTATGGGGGGGTATATAGTACGATTCTGACACTCGACAAAATATCATTTTATGTTTGCAATATGGTTTCCTCCTCCTCCAGAGTGATACAGAACTCGACAATGGTTAGCTGCTGCTGTAAACTTGTATAAGTGTGAAAAAATGTCCTTAGATTAGTTATCTAACAGATGTCATAGAAGTTTAAACTGTATGTGGTAGAGGACAGAATAGTTACGTAAGAGAAGCCATGATGGTGACGAGGCAGAAATCACCTCTTGTTAGGGTCATAAATGTGCACAACAAAGCTGAATTACTTGCAAATCAGATCTTACTACTTGGTGACTTAAATTTCAGTAAATTTCACCACATTCAGGCTCTTTCAAAGACATCGTATTATTGCAGATAGATTTATGAATGGATAGACAAGGTAATCACATGACTTCTGATCTTTGTCAGTGGAAATGGTAGAATGAAAGGTAAAAGAGAAATTCAGGCTTTGTAGAGAAGTAGAGTCTCTAGGTTGATGATTTCAGATACCATCGGTTTCTTTTGCTTTTGTGAAAATTAACCTTATTCATTCTTTTATTTGATTCATGGCTGTGTGAATTAATTAGAATAGAGTAAAATTGCTGTTTTGGGGATGAATTAGAGTTGCACTGTGTGTGGAGGTTTGGACTGTCCCAAAGTTATTTTCAGAGGCAACAGATGTAGTTGATACATGTGGTGCATTTCTGGGGACATTACACTTTTTCATTGGAGATAAAGTCCAACCAATTTCATTAAAAAGAAAGATCTTTACAAAAGAAAATGAGAAAAAAAATAATCATTTGTTGTGCGTTTGTCACAGCACATGATGACTCTGATTAGACTTTAGGCTCCGATGACTACGCAGATCTGTTATATTAGTAATGCAATGGCTGTAATGCCATTTTAACACAACTTCTTATCAGACATTAAGTTGGCTTAACACAGGCTGAATGATCATCTCTTGCTTCATATCAATTTCTTGGAATAAAAGAAATGCTTCTCGAATAAAAATGGTACTACACTATTCTCTACTTTTTGCCTCAGTTGGTAAAATATCAGTGTTTAAAACGAACCAGGGATGTAACCAGTGAAGTAGAAGACAAACTGCCCTGATACAGCTGAAGATTACAGAATTAAACCCTCAACATTTTACATTTGTAGTTCTTCTGTGTCACCTTTATTATCCTGTGCTTTTACCAACCCAGCTTTTATTGCCTTTTTATCTTAACAAACTAGTTTTCCTAACTACTTTATTAGATACATGCACCATGGAGATGAGATCACCAGCACATAGTCTGATGCTGCCAGTTTCATACTGAGATACCTTAAAAGAAGATTTTTTTTTAATTTAGATAAAATGAGATTTTGTATGTGCAACCCACATTTTCTTCCTTCCTCCTTTCCTGTGTTGAATAACTTCAGATCACACTTGACACAGTCTATGTGCTGGGTTGTACCTGATATTATAGGTCTGACTGGATACAGCAGTTTTCCTTCAGCAGTGTGCAGATCTCTGCAGCGCTATCTGTCTCGGCTGTGGCATTTAAAAACCTTGACTGAATCCCATGTTCTCTTTGTGTTCTAAAGCCTTTGTACTGTGGCCTACATACTGATTCACAAGATTTAAAGCCTCCCAAAAGTATGCTGCCAAGGTCCCAGTGGGAAATGTGACACTGTTTACAAGACTGCTCCAGATATTTTATTGAACAGCTATTATCTCAATCAGGGTTGTCATCTAGTTTCAACAAATTGAAGATAACTTTTTTAGTGTAAGATGCTTTAGAAATTATGGGTCATTGCTTACTGTTTTATTGTGAACTTCGTAACTATCTGTCTGCTCTTCGGGCAGTTAAGTTAAAAAACAAAACGTCTGTACACAGAGAAGTTGTTGCCAAAGTTTGCAACACAAGAGCCACAAGATGAAGACACAGCTCTTAGTGATGGGATTGGTATTTAATAGAAGACCAACTTGTTCCCAGTTGTTTTTACGAGTTTATGTAAAAGTTTCTGTCACATAGGGGAGAGTTTTGCAGTTAGTTTAACAGAAATAAGGATCGTAAAGTCATGCAGAGTGTCTCAATTTGGATACTTCCAGTAGTACACTTCCATATAGTATACTATGTACTTACTGTAAAGCTGCAAATAACAGCCTGGGTGTTTATTTTCCCAAATGACTCAACAGACCCTGTGTTTATTTGGGACAGGACTGTATATGAGACATTTAATTTTTTAAGGCAAAGTATCCGATTCCTGCAGTGCTCCTGTATCATTACGTTTTTAAGTCTTTCATTGTCATTTATCGATGTAAACTTGCAGTCTATGACTGGATTCACTCTGCACAACGGTACTTCCATAGTGTGCAAATTTCAACAGGGTAATGCTGTTTCACATCCTTGTGCACTTACCGGAAATGACGATCGTAACATCTTCGTCTTCTACTTTTTTTTTTTTTTTTAATGGAGAATTTCCATCAATCACCGGTTTAGACCACCATTATTGCCTGCTAAGATATCTGCCGGATCATTCTCAATTATAATCACAAATGAAAGCTTTACCAGTACTGCTGTTTGCTTGTGTGGCTCCATGTTTCATGCAAGGTAGTGATTACACCACCACCGCTGCCACCAACCCTCCCTATACGCTACGTAGCCAAGATGGTGTCATTGAGTGTGAGAAGTGTCCGTTGTTCCACATTCAACTTTCTGACTGTAATGAGTGAAACCATCTCGGTATTAACAGTTCACTGCATTTTGCCACACATCAGTGTGAACACACTTACACACTCAAAAGTATAAGTATGGAAGTATGCAAATTGAGACACACCAATGAACTTTCTTCACCATGTTTGGATTCTGTTTTTTTGTTCCAAGTAAGTGAATTATTTAAAAAGAGACACACAAAACATGTTGAGTAGTTGAAACGTCCACATTGAGTTTTATGTCTAAAGGTGCATACTTTAATATAATGTTGTTTCAGTTCCTTACTTCCTTGAAATGAGTCCATCCTGTAAACCCATGTAGTGAAACCAAGGCCAAGACAAACTGGACCTTTACATGTTTCTGCCTGTGAGGCTCCGGCATTGTAATGTAACTGTATTGCATCGTCTCTGCACCAAATGTTTGGCATGACAGAACACAACACTAATTCTAACTGAGACTTTCCTGCTTCCGCTGTTTTCAAAGCTGCTGGTGCTTTTTGTTTCCCCAGAGAGTTACAGGCACTCCCTCACAGAGCCAAACAGCTTTCAGGCCCATCAATTATTTAGTGCCAGTTGCCTTCGGGGAACTCCTGCAAAATTATGATGATGAATGCAATCAAGAGAGGGGAAATATATATTTATAAATCCATATTTTTCATCACAGTTTTAATGTCTCTTGATCAGGAGGTGAAGTCAGAGATTGATTGAAATGGTTTGACAAAATCAGGATGTTTGCCGAACTGCCTATCCATGTCTGGGCAAGAAAAAAATGCACAATCACAAAAAGCACTTTGGTAGTTAAGGGATGCCTTTGAAAGTATTACAAAAGGCACTCTGTTTATAGTGGATAAATACCCATGTGATGTTGAAATGTTTCCCCTATTCTCCCCGTCTGCACCGAGTCCTTTATAATGAATAAGCATGAATGTTTTAAGACTGATAACTAGTCCAACATGCAGCCAAACAAGAACTTTGTTTTTGTCTCTCATTGAATTTTTATAAGAGGACTAAAGGATGACTCTTTAATGGACTATATGGGTATTGAAGCACTAAATAACTTTTTATTGTACAGTGTAGGACATCGCTCCTGGGGTTGATTGTAGTGCACAGACCGTGTTTAAGACATGATAAAGGAGAAGATCTCTCTGAGTGTACTGTGAGGGAACTTCCCATCACACCATTTGTTGCCTTGCCAAAGGGAAGGAAGATGATAGCACATCGTGTGATATGGGCGCCTCAAACCACAAACTGTAACAAGGTGTTCTCATAAGTTAATATTCAGACACAGAGAAGGAATTAATTCAACACAGTCTAAGTAAACATAAACTACAGTTTCTTTTTAATCAGTTGGTTACATAACATGCATTTGTTCTATATAATACTTCAAATAAGTGTTGGATCACCTCTACAGAAGTTTTGACTGCAGTTGGGTTGTAGTTATGTTCAGTTTTATTGCATTGTGCAGCTAATAATTTTTTAAGTGTGTGAGCAGTGGGAAGCTGATGGAAACCATAAATCGTTTGTGCACTGTCATTTTCAGTACTTTCTAAAATACCCACTAAGTTTAGAAACCACAACAAACAACATCAATTGCCATTTGCGCAGTAACATAAGTGATAGTCACAAAAATAAATAGCAGTTTCAAGTGGGAGGGATTGAATGTAATGTCCTCTGACGCGCGGTGGAAGGTGTGATTTTTTTTTTTTTTTTTTTTTTTCAAGATAAACTATGACCATGTAATTGGCTGCCAAAAGAAATGGAAAGATGCCAGTGTAGCAGTACGTTGGGGTCTAGTGTTGATACAACAACACTGTTGATGTAAAGTCCGTCCTCCAAGTTCACGTTATGACCTCCTCATCTGTCTGCACCTGTAACTCAAACAAATGCAGGAATTCACAGAGGATCAAATGACCTAACAGTCTCCAGAACACATGACAACATGATGCATGAAAATCTAGATATTATGGTCTTCACAGAGAGAGGTCACAGCCCATATCATTGCAGTAAAAAGTAAAGGGGAAAGGTGGAAAACTCCTGATGACTAAATACTGATGTAAAGGCATGAAACAGAGAGCTGTAGAGTCCAGTGTAGGTGTAGAGGCACATATAGCCAAGTGTGAGCCCAGTGGTAATTTAGCACCTCTCAGCAGGTTGTCTTCTGGGAAGAGCTAATATGGGCAGTGTGTTGCTACGTCTAGGTGTGTCTGTGCGTCTGTGTGTTTGCCTGTGTGTGTGTGTGTATGTGTGTGTGTGTTTGGCACACTTTCATTTCATAGTGAGAGTTCTGCTGACCTTGGCATACTGAAGATTTCATCCCAGAGGTGTCTCATCCCTCTCCTCTCCTTCTCCGCCTCATTCTCTCACCCCCTACTCCTCCCCCCTAAATCCCCTCCCAGGACAGAGCTATTCTTCTCCCTGCTGTAACAAAAACAAAAAAAAACAAAAAAGAGCCAGAATGATCCAGCAGAAAAAAGGGTGCCAGCATCTCTATCTTTCACCTGACTAATTCAACACTGGGCTGTGATTAAAATGGACAGGATGGTGGTAAGTCTTTTTTAGACTGTGAGGACTGCAGCCCAGATGCAGTCATTAAGACGGCTCCATGTTAAAATGGTGTCAGAAAGGCAGAAATGCAGCAAATGGCAGATTGAGTTTTTTTTCTCCCTCACTTCAAATACAATCTCATGTATAATAAACACAGTGAAATATATAAATGTTAAGAGGCTGAATGTATTTAGAAATGAACATACAAACCTAGAGCTGCATTACTGTTTGATTGATAAAACATTTTTTCCCCAACAAAGCTTATACATCACACAGTGAGCGTCATCGTCTTACCAGTGATTTTGACAGGAGGAAGATTTGAATGCCTCGACACGAAGCTACATTTCTAGTGTTTAAAGTGGTTCAGGTTGACAGCAGTAGAAGCCACCCAGTGCCACTCTACCTATGGGGAAAACAACTGGCAAAGCAATTCAACTGAAATGACAACAAGTTGTTTTTGTGTGGTTTGTAAAACACCTGACAGCCTGTGTACACTGAATGTGCACAAAATGTCAATGTGACTCGCTTTTTTTTGTATAAAACGAATTGATGATGTAATTCCAGACGGAGCTGGATCATATGTTTAACATTTTTCATCAAAGTGTAAATCTCATCTAGTAAACATCTGACAGATCGACATATTTCACCATCTCATCTCTTTAATAACATCAGTCATCTAATGTCACTAGAGACATCGAAATGATTGTATCTATTATTAACAATGGCACAAAATCTAAAACGATAACCAGATCTTTCTTTTTTTTTAATGGAATATCAACTCTACTCTAACTCATTAACTTTAACTAACATCTTGTTTTAAAGCTGATGTTCCAGTTTATTGGTTCACAAATGATTCAGAAAATTTGAACAGCGACTTGGATTGTGCTCAGTATCTTTTGCAAACTGAAGCTACGTTATATCTCCTGGATATATATATATATATATATATATTTATATATATCATCTGTTGATAAATCAATGCACTCGGTTGGCTCAGTATGGTAACTATGGTTATGATAAAGGATAGTGATTTTTTTTTTTTTTTTTAATTCTTAATATAGAACAGGTTGGAGTTATGTAAGATCCAGGACTTAGATTTATGTCACAGACATCGAGCTGATGCTCTTATCCAGTGTGGCGTCGAGAACAATGAGTCAATGACACAAACTTGATGAATCCTGATGTGTCAAATATTTCTGATGTGTCTTGTTTAGTGCAGCCACATAAGTCATATTCATATTGCATGTCCTGCATGTCTTTTCTTTTATGTTCCAGACTGAATCTGTGTAGGCACCTATCTGCTCTACTGGCAGAAAGCAGACATGATCTTTGCAGCTGTTCCAGTATGGTAAGTTAATCTTTTGTGTCCCTATTAGCATGAATAAATGTGTTCCTTAGGGAGAAACAGCACAGCTTCATGCATGAATTGTTATAGATTTTTGGTAGCCATGTCTTTGGCGATGAATATTCTTTGAACTATGAATAGACGCAGGCAACGGAGTGTCAGACACTACCTGCTCAAAAGAAAAGCTGTTGTCTTTACATATTTTGTGAGGAAGAGAGGAAATTTGAACAATGTTGGAGCTGTGAAATGACTGAAGGAGCTTCTTGTATCCATGCTCTGTCAGATTTCTTCTGGCAGCTGGTAGTTATATACTGTACAAACACACCCGCAGGTGCATTGATAGCGGGTGAATCCGTGGGTGGTTTTTTTTCAAAATAGGCCACCAGAACACACTGTTCTTTTCACATACAGCTACTTTGAATGTCAGTTGGAGCAGATTGCTTTTGACATGCATTTGTCAACTCAGCATTATAAAAAGACTTAATGAGCTTTAGCGTTAAAGCTTTGATGTGATACTGCACATACTCATGAAGATTTTCAATCTATAATGTCTAGAGCGACCATATGTTACATATGTTAAACAGCATTGTAACTACGATGCTACCTGTAGTAATCTCCTGACCTTGTAGGATTATTGTTGTAGAATCGTACCAGTGAAGTAGGAGTGTTTCAGTTCATTTTACACAAATTCACATCACATTAGTTCAATGTCAAAAAATTCACATTACAGTCATGCACACACTAATGCCAGAACTCAAAATGGAGACACCAGTACTTGCATCCCAAGAGCTAAACATGGGTATACAAGGATTGGTCAAGGTGATTGCAGCCCAGGGGCACAAATCCAGATTCATTAAAGTGAACCAATCCCTGTCATTGTGCTTAGCATGATAAGAGCAGCTCTCGGTTCTATGCCAAGCTCTGTGCCCATTCAGCAATCCCAAATTGTACTGGCGAGGTTAGAGCAGAGGACATGGCACAGTGGAATGGAAAGCAATGAAGCATGATGTAGCCAATTATGGCAGAGTCTTTTGTTAATTAGCTTTTTTTTTTTTTTTTTTTTTTTTTACTCGTTTTTTAAACAGTATACTGTAAGTGGTAACTACATTGATACTGTTTTTATTAATGGCGTGAGCACGTTGTTTTACTTGAATTGCTAGTACAACTAATCAAAGGCAGTGATGAAAATGTTGCTTGAAGTTTATGGGGATCTAGTAAAAGATGTGATGGGGACCTGGGGAGGCTGACGAAATGGAAGCAGACGTTGCTGTTACTATCCTGCAGTTACTGGTATTGTGATGACAGTAAAAATGATCTATACCAACTGTAGCTTTTCAGACAGCTTGTGAGTCTTGGAAGACGTATGAAATGCTGAGTGTGGAGCACAGAATGGAGGTGAGAACAGTAATTTATCTTCTACTTTTAATGGAAAACAAGATTTGAAACGTTATATTTGCTGTTATCTTGGACATGATCAGGTTGGACTATTTAAGGGCAAAAGAAAGACAGAAGAGATCATGTTCAGTTAAAGATGTTTCCTGAAATATGTTCTAAAGACAATTGTAGTGCAGTTTAAAAATCAAGTGAGATCTTTATTTTGTCATTTTATCATAAATGGGTAAGAAATTACTAAACCGTCTTTCTGATGAGACACCATTAAGAGATTTATATAGATAAAGGTGAATTATTTCAGTAAATACTCAAACCATTATTCTGTTAGAAACTCAGTGTTGGTTTATAATATAATATATAAATAATGATTCCTTGAATTTATTTTTGGTACCAAATCTGACCCTAGGTTCATTTTCACAGGTAATGATTGAAGTATATCTACAGTGATTTTTATTTCATTTTTTTTTTTTTTTGTACATCAGATAGTCACTTAAAAATCAAATATAGTTGATAAAAAATTTGATAAAGTAAAACGAGAGTTGGAAACAGCTCACTCACACTTCCACATCAATGTAGGTGACTTTTTATAAAGTTTCTGATGATAAGACGTGATTAAATCATGGGTTGATGGTTTCATTTAAAGATCAGAACGAGCAGGATTAATACTGTCATTACCGTGATGTCATTAAACTCTTTGCTCTGGAGTTACTTTGGAACATGACATTAATTCAACACACATTTTTGAAGATATTTGAATAAAATGGATCCACGTTGCAAAGTAACGGGATGCTACCTTAATTATGTTGCTTTAGATCGGGCAAATGCCAAGCTGACTGAAAACTGAAATCACCTTGTGTCACTTTAGCTTTTAGTCGTAGAAATCAATTTGTAAATGTCACAGCGAAGCCCCTGTCGCTTCATAACCCCACCCCACCCCAACCTCCCACAGGGGGCTCACGTAGCTGATGCCTTTTTCACCCCTGATGACTTTGCATCCATGTAAATTGGATTTTTTTTGTAAGCGCATAACAAGTAAACAGACTAATAACTGTTTGATGATCTAAAAGACAGACTGTCAGTGTTTGACGATTCTATTAAAAGATTACTTGAGGCTAAGGTGGCATCACTTTAAGCTGCCAAGATGCTGATATCTTCACGTTCATCTATATCCTGCACATATGAAAACAATCAGAGTCCGTATACATCCTTGGCATCGGTTTTCATTTGAAACGTTTGCAGTTAAGAGTTGTTTTATCTTTAGTATAAAACTGGAGAATCATCAAATGCTACATTTTCTAAACGTTCTCATAAAAGTTCTCATGTATTTCTAAGCATAAACACCAAACACGTATCTGTATATTAAAACTGTCTCATTCAAGATGTCGTTCTGGTTTCAAGCCAACAGACAGATATGTCCATAGTTGACGAAACAGAACTTTCTTTGAGAAAACAATAAAATATACCATCTTCCTACATTACTAGTGAGCTACCTAACTAATTCACTCAAAGAGAAAGCATCGTTAAGTTCAAATTTGAAAATCTTCTTTAGTGAATTGAAGCTGTATTGTTTGTTCAACAGTAGGAGAAATGCAAGGTTGAATACATATAATAGTCAATACTTTTCTTAAACTCTGTTTAATTCTCTTGTACTTACCTAAATCTGTTGTTTATCATGACTGAGAGTTAATGTTAATATTTTGACAACCATTAGAAAAATACTAAATTATTACATTTGCACATATTAGTATAATCATAAAGTATTAAATAGACCATTTAGAGGTAAAGGAGACTAACAATATGATATCAGCAGCTCTGGTTTATACAAGGAATGTCCATAATGTAAAAACTAAACTAAAACATTTTCTCTTTAAGCCATGTTAACTTCTCTCCAAAAATAATTGTTCATTGCTCATACTTTAGATACAACTCAGTACATTACAGATCAATATAGCCTTTTCAGCAAATGTAACTTAAAAGCTGGTGAAGTGCTTTTGTTGTTGATTTTGTAGTTTTTATGTCCATTTCCTGAAGTTTATTGTTAGTTTAAATGCACTCAGAGTAAACTTCCTACTCAAAATAGGAAGTTGAAACAAAACAGTAACATTATGCAGAACATACTTCACGACATACTACACTCTGATAAATAAACCATACACAACACAATGAGCTGTTTTGATTAATTGTAACAGAATACTAACAAGCAAGATGATAGAAACCTCAGATTTTGTTGAAGCGTATTAATCAAACATCATTTTATAAAAATAGCCTGTTTTGTTGCTTTGATTGATGCATTCATCAAGCAATATTTAAGATATTAACACTGAATCAAATTAGTCTTTAATGCGAAAGAGTCTTTCATAGTACCAGAGGAAAGCAGCACCCTCCTCTACAGCTCATATTTTTAACACCTTTTTCTTGACTCGGCCAATGGGTCCACAAATTATCTGTACCGTTGAATTTCACCAATCTTAGTGAATTTAGCATCTAGCAGCTATTTTAAATTGCAAGATCCAGTTGGACTCATCATTTGAGCGCTGGCCACAAAAATGCTCATCTTTGCCAACACAGGAAGATAAAAATAAAAGTCTCAGAGAGTCTCTGGGCATTCAACTCATTTCTTTTTCCAGTTTGAATTACCCATCACCTACAAGTTGATGTTATTCCATGTTATAGGAAAACCTCGGTCCCAGTTTCCCCAGTCAACCTTTAACATCATCAGACTCCAGAGCATCGTGTTGGTGGCCTGAAGCTTTTCTGTATGGAGTTTGTATGAGTGTCCTCGAGGGTAAATCCTTCAATCCCACCCACCCACACTGAGTGCAAAGATATGAGGTTAGGTTGACAGACGAGTCTAAGTCGCCTGTAGGTGTGAATGTGAGCATCAGTGGTTGTTTGTCTCTATATGTCAGCCCTGTGATAGACCAGCGACCCACCTCTCGCCCAATGTCAAATGGGATTGGCTCCAAATTCCCCCCCCACCCCCCTCTCTCGTCATCCTCCAAGGACGAGCGCTACAGCTAATGGATGGATGGATGAGGAACTGTCATTTAACTTTGAAGAGGATTGCTGTGCTGCAGAATTACAATTGCTACTTTGTAGACAAGATAACAGATGGGAATCATTCCTTGCCTGCCCACAGCTTTGATATAATCATTTAAGTGCAGATTCCTTTCAACTGAGTTAAGTCTATTGTGAGATTTTTTTTCCCAACAGAAAAATGCAACCCAACACAGTATATTCTGTGAAAGCAAAGTCAAGGAGTTATGATATTAATATTCACACTTATCCTCTTAAACTTAATCATGATTAGCTGAAGTGGCGTGTCTTGGAATCGCTACACAAGATTTCTACTTTTTCTTATGAAGATCAGGAACAGTTTTGGCTGGTGAGTCATTTTAAACAGGCGATTAACAAAGCAAAATAATCAAGTATTCTATATTCTGCTCAGTCTGTCCCTGTCTGAGAAGTACTTGTTTTACATCACACACGGCATTTCATTTAAGTGCCCCTGTTGTTCAATGGCGCACCGGGCTACTTGTTTTCCTGTCTCAGGATTGGCACACATGCCTTTGTTTGCCCAATGAAGACCAAGATCTTACATTTTTCTTTGAGATAGGTTTAATGAAGCCCTGGGCACAAGTAGAACGGCAGCAGTGAGATAAAGACGAGGCCTGTCTGGTGTTGTAATTCCCTTAGAAGAAAACAAGTTTTTTATCAAAGTGGATTTACAATATCTGCACTGCGGTGAGGACAATGCAAGAAACAGACTTCATACTTCAGTTTTTATCAGAAGATCAAAGTCAGAAATGTTTTGCAGTATGCACATTCTCACAGGCACACCTAGAGACAAAAATAAAAATCATTTGACACTACTTTTAACAAAAATCTGAAGTCTTGGAGCTCACCTCAGAACTCAACACTCACATCAAATATGTTTGATGCCACCTGCCGCATACCTGCTCCTGCATAAACCTGTGTGTCACATTAGAGATTCTCTCACCACATCATCACTTCCCAACCTCAGCCCCACCAGGGCCCCAGCAGCAGCTGTGGAGCATCAGTTGCCACATCAGAGGCTCTGACAGTCAGCACCGTCATGCCATGGGGTGAAGAGGTGGCAGAGCATGAAAGGATGCATTAGATAGTATGCAGTGCTACAGGAAAGCGGAAAGGGAGTTTCATTTTATGTTGCCACCTAGCTGTAAGCGGCCGATAACGCTGATTATGACAGGAGAGATGGAGATGGAGAGTGTGACAGACAGAGGGTGAAAGGCTAGGGGCCAGAGGCCAGATAATAAAGATGTCAAAAGATGTTAAGCACAGGAGTTACCCTGATACCATCCTCACCTTTAGAAAGGAGCAGTTTAGAGTCCTTTACCTATAGCAGTGAATATTTTCTGGTTTTAACTTTCAGATTATCTGATCACCAGGTATTTGTGCATTATGTGTAAACATTGTTACATGTCATCTGTTGAGAGGAAGTTGGATCCAGAACAATGTCGTCAAAGAATAAGAATAAATATGTAAAAAGATGTGGTTATTGATCTCATCAATCTGATGACAATTGTTGTTTTCTCTCTGATGTTTGAGTTGTACAATCCCTGCTGGTGCTGGTTCTGCAGGGTTTCTCTACACCAACGACAGAGTATAGAAGAACTCTGCTGCCTGATGGGTTAGACATGAGGATGTAGATGGCAAGTAACAGATAAATTTGAGCTCAAGTGATAACAGAGTGGAGCCACATCGAGACAACATTAGGGTGCTGTGACAATGCAATCAATCATTGCGAGAGTTGCAGCAGGCACTGAGATGATGTATTCTTTGTTGGAAACCATGAAATCACCTAATGAGACACATTTCAGTTTCATCTCTGTATCCATCTCTGTAACATGTATCCTTCAAACTGAAGTAGACTAGTCTGACCGGTGTTTTCATACTGCATGTGTTATTATACATACAGTGTTCGTAAGAATTGGAAATTGATTAATGTTTGTCCATTTGTCAGGATTTTATCTGTGAAACATTTCTCATCAAATTGTTTAGTTATTTTAAAATCCATTTGCTGTTTTTCCTAATGTTGGCGAATTTGTGTTCACAGCATATTTGTTGTTTTTTGTTTCCATGGTAATAAAAGGACAATTGACAGCAGCGACCCAATGGGTGACATTTGATTGACAGTGCAATGTTCCAGGAGAGAGGCAGGGAAATTATGTGAATATTGAACATAATAATTAATCCCTCTCTGCGTGTACTTGTGAACACTTTTAGCTCTGGGTAGAGGAAGGTAAAAGTATTTAAAAATTATGTTTGAAGTTTGAATATATTGAAGCACATTGTTGAGAATCTGCCACAGATGCTGACAGACTATTGAGGGTACATTTGATGGTGTGTGAATATTTGACATTTAATTTAGTTCTTCATGTACCATTGAACTTAAAAAAAGTTCTGTCCTGTTTTCATAGTGAGAGGAAAGAGAAGTGAAAACATTATTGTTGATGCTGATGTAAAACAACTAAAATTTTTTCTATGAATGCAGAAACGTAACTTGAATATTTTTATATGTTTAGTTAGTTAATTTTAGTTGTTCTGTTTAGTTTTTCACAGGTTTTGCCAAACACCCACTTCATTAAGTTGAGGAGTACTTCACCTGTCTGGTTCTTTCCCTTTCGGCTGTACATCCTGTGCAGTTTGACGTCTTAACAAGAGAGAAAGTAGTTCACTCAATGAACTCCACTACATTGAACTGCAACGCCTTAAATAAGATGTAAGGGCACCTCAGTCAGCTGTCTAACTTCTCAGCCTCTGAAGCCATTGCTCTGTGTCTCATTTCCCAGAGTATTGATGTCTTTAAGTGAGCTTCCCAAGTGCCTGGAGGCAGTGGATGTTATATAGATTGTTTTCAGGGTGTTGGGACACAGACGGATAGGGTAGCTTAAGAGTAGACCCACAATTGTTCAAAAATAGTTTTGAGTTGGAGTTGAGGGATTTCAGAAAACAAAGCAGAATTTATACTTGCTTGTTTGTGTTATATTGTTGTGGTTTTCTTAATACAGATGCCTCTACGTCTATATCTGTTGTCCAGTCAATTGATGGTGTGGAAAAAAAAAGGTCAAGGGCTTCACTTAATGTTCATATCAAATATAAGAATGGAAGGAAAAAACAATACATTTCTGTATTGTTCACCACGGTCTGATTGTTGGTACCAGATGGGCTGGTTAGAGTGTTTCAGAAACTGCTGATCTCCTGGGGTTTTTTATCCACAACAATCTCCAGAGATTACTTTGGCAGGTGTAATGGCAAATGTGTAATGGTGTAATGGTGCGGGAAGTGTTTTCTTGACACATTGTGGGCCTCTTAATACCATTCAATCATGGTTTGAATGCCATGGTCTACGAGGGCTGTCGCTGATCATATGCGTCCCTAAAGAGTCTGGATTTAACATCTTGTAATGGCTGCTAGCAGCACATCACAAAGTAAAAGTCACCTCAAATTGGTCATAAACACGATTTCAGTGGCCTCCCCAGCCAACAGATCTGAATCTGGGAGAACACCTCTGGGATGGGCTAGAACATGTGGTCTGTTGAAATTATGTGATGCAATCATGTCAACATGGAGAACAGTCTCAAAGGAATAGTTTCAACATCAAAGTTGAGGCTGTTCAGAGCATAGGGAAGCTACGCAGTAATAACATGTTGTAAGGAACACTGTAAAATTTAACCACATTTTCTATTTGACCTTCAGCAGTGGAAGCTAACAGAAACAAACCGACCTGACTATTAAATAGTGATGCTCTTGTTCCTTTTATAAAATGTATGTTTCTGTTCTGTTCCCAGTCCAGACTGGAGTTTTGACTTTTTGCATTTAATGAACCTTTCAGACATAGTTTCAGGGTCTCTGTGATACAAACAGATCTGGATCAAGTTTTGTGGGAAAAGGATCAGTTGACAAAAGAGAAACCACCAATGATCCAGAGTCGTCTTAAAGAAGATGTGTGGTCACGGTCGGCATTGTCCACACAGATGAAAGCACTGTTTTCATTTGTGGAAGGAAAAAAAAGCAGAAACAGCGATATTAGGTACCACTGGACAGATCGCTATAAGGGAAAGTTACAAAATGGAAACACAAGAACAATCAATACTGTTGCACTGCAACATGGCCACGCAGGGAAGTGAATTGAGTAGAGAGCTTGGATGGATAGGTGTGAAGCTTCACTGCAACTAGGAGCAAATTGTTTGATGCTGAGCCTCCTAAAAGCTAGATTTTCCTTCTCTCTTCAAATCAGTAGTATTTCATCCTGTCATTATTTTTTTTTCCTGTTCTGAAATTAATCAAATAATACATCTAATTGCAACCTTGTAACCTGACGAGCAGAGAAGTAATTTTGAATCAGGCGTGATTACCTTTATTTACTGTACATCATGTACATGCTGCACAAAAAACAGTTTGATTGAATTAAGCTTTCCAGCATGAAGTCAGATTAATCCTGCAACCTCAGCGGCTTATCCTTTGATGTGTAAACGTTTCTTTATTTATATCACATCAAATTGATTGGATATTCTTTTTATAGTTGATTAATCATTTTTAATAGTAATTTAACAAAAGCACAGATGTTAGGTTAATTCAAACAAGGATGGAGCAAATATACGCCACCTGGTCCGTCACTCCTACTGGACTGAATTCAAAACAGCCACATGCATATGCATCAATCTCAAGGAAACATTATGGTCTTAGCCCAACTGGATAAGAGCTGACTGTGATTACAGAAGAGACTAGAAGAGGAGTGCTTGGAGAGAGAAGCAGGGAGATTGCTGGGGAGAGTGTAGGCAGCTGGACTGCAGTAATTAGTCAGTGAAGCTCTGCGTGGTTAAGGGGCAGCTGACCACTGGCCTTGCTTGCTTAGAAGAATGGCAGAGGTTTTTCTCTCTCAAATATGACTGTGATTAACATCAGCAATTACCTACAGAAATTGAACACCCCCCTTTCTTCTTTTAGATAAAGAGAAATGTATTGCCTGTAAGGTGTAGATAGTGTCGACCACAATGAGCTTTCTGTTTTACAGTTTATTCAGGCCTGTATCTGAAAGTACGTAAAATGAATTAAAATTGATAACATGCTTATCATAATGTATTTGCAAGTTTGTCACTTTCCCTGTTGCACAATCATTGTACACGACCTTGTCAATTAATCCCTCCAAGTAATAGTTTTTGAGATTTGTGAAACTCATAAATAACATTAACACAGCTGTTGCTTTATTTAGCTTTATAAAACATTATCATAAAGTAAAACAGTGAGGCGGATTTAAACCCATCTGCTATTAAGACACCACAGGGTTGTAAATGGAGCAGAAGAAAACAACAGGACACTAGTGACAGAAAATTTCTCTGAAAGTCGTTAAGAATTTTCTATTTGAATAGAAGATGAAACAATTTATCAATCTTTAATTAAATATTCTCCTCAGCAAACATTTTATCTGTGCACCTACACAACCTAACACTTGTGAAGCTCCAAAAATTAAACTCTCTGATCTCTACATTTGTGTCTGCTGTCATTTACGGTCGAGCTAATGAGCTAACCCTTTGACTCCTTCTGAATTTGTTGATGTTTACCTCCTCGGAACTGCGAAAAGTAGAGGAGACGAGTGTAATATGCACATTAATGAGCATGTCACGCCGACAGCAACTAATTACAATGACGCATTTGGGGCCTCATTTGGGGATGGTGTCAGCAGTAACAGCCTCCTGGTCATCTGAGTGCCCATGTTAGTCTGAATTACCATACAGAAAGTTCTTGTCTCAAAGTGTATGCGTCTCTGTCAGAAACTGCAGACGGAAACGCTTTACATTTGTTTTTCCTTTAACTTTGGGCAGAGGAGAGTTACATAAACATGTTCTTTTGAGGTGAGATAGTGATGCTTTTATCAGCTCCTGTGTGGGCTAACCTGAGATTCTTGAGATCAAACCAGCATGCTCGAAGATCTAGTAGTAATGGTGTTGTTACTCAGGGTTTTGGTGTTCATTTTGTGGTCTACCATGCAGTATTGTTGCTGATTACACAGACCCCCGTGGTTTAATTCATAGCAAAAAGAAGAGAAACTGGAATGAAGCAACCGTATCACAAGAGGCGATATTAATATGGCTGTTACAGTATACAATGCACCATATACGGTAGAGTTTGTCTTCAGGTTAAAAAATAATCTTTCTGTACTCACCTTTACAGTTTTCATTGTTTTCTAGCTATTGTTGGGAATTACATTTGTTGATAGCAAACTGCAAACAAAAGAAAAAACAGTGGAATTCATATAATCCTCAGAACACGACATGACTGTGGCCCGTTCCTTAGGATTAATATTGGTTTGTTTTTGTTTTGTAATTGTCTCTCAAAGTTGTGTTTCCCCACACGAAGAGTTCATATGTAATGAATTCAGGTTGATACCAGCTGTGATGTTGAGGACATTATATTTCATGTAACCAGGATGTATGTGGCTGTTATTGGTCTGAGCACCAGTGAAATCATTAGATGAGCAGGGAGATGAGTATATTCCTCCTTCAGCTCTCAATACATTTCTCATTTTTAAGGGAATTGTTTTATTAAAACACACTTGCTGCTGCCACCAGTGACCACAGGTATCAGCAAATCAAGCGGAACTAAAATCTTTTTAAAAGAATTTGAATCATCTTAGTTCATTAACTTGCCAGCAGGATTTGAGTACGTCACACTGTGCTGTTCTCATAAAAGTGCTGAATTTTTAGTAGATAATGTTGAATAAATGGACAAATGGTGGACACGTGATTTTTATGATGAACCTTTGGGAATGAAAGACGAGCAGAGATTGAGATACAAGTGTCGCCTACTGAAGGTAGTAAATCTGAACAGAGAGAAAACAACAAACAGAAAGGGAAAGAAGCTGTGGTGGCAATTATGAGGTGTAAAAGATAAGTGTGATGTCTCAAATGTGTCTGGGCCACTGACAGACAGAAATCTGCAGCTATTCTTCTATGATTCACACCCAACTTCTGCCTTATCGAAGCTGTTTGAATCAGTGGAGCTCTACCTTGAATATTAAAGTTGGTTTGGATCAGTGAATCATTGTACCACTTAAACAGGTTGCCTAAGTAATTCAAAGGATCATTTTTCACAGGTCATACAAACTCTGACAAGTTAATTATTAATATATGGAAAGATCAGTTAGAGCTTTTTAAAGAAGCAGATCCTCAGTGCAGCTGTAACATTAGTCATAAGTAAATGGGCAGTTTAGCTGACAAACATGCTCCATCAAAGACAAAGGCCAGGAATGATAATGCTCTGTGGCTCTAATGAGTTAAAATCCTTAATGGCAGAGCAAGATAGTATGTCAAGATGCCAAATGAATTACAGGAGTAGCAGAACAGTTCATTTTACAGTACGACGTCCTGCAAACTGTCAGACACTTTCCACCAATCAGGTGGACTCAGAATCGTTGATCTTTGATTGCTAATTTAGTGATAAATTAGATTTTTATATTACATAATGTTAGGTTAATTGAATTGTTGGAATCTGAAGTGATATTTGATTCACAGTGAAACTAAACTATAAGTAATTACAGATAAATAAATATTTCCGTCTGTCATCAAGGTTTTTTGCTCGAGTTTTTTAAGTCTCACACTTCCAACCAATCACAGAAGGGAACTTTTGTTACTTATATAACATTTAATTAAATTGTTAATTTGCTGGTAGTTGCTTTGGGTAGTTGTGCATCTTGTTTGATTAAGTTTTATAAATCATGATTAAAAATTAGAGATGTAATTTGGAGAGTTCTGTAAACTCTATGTTGTGATTCTTGTTATTTTGGTAAATTCAATGATCTATTAAGTCAATATCTGAAATCAAACATTGCGTGAAGAGGAATAATCAATGGGTTTCCTCCCTATTATGATGTGAACTGGAGCAAAGCCTCACTGGCTTTCACTCCTGCTTACTATTGATTGTGAAGGCCATAATTTACTTTTGTCCCAAAGCAAGCTTTTCACCCCATTACGCTCTGCTCATGGCTCTTTGGCCACAGCCAGTCTTGGTCTCCATCATCATTAACACCTGTCTGGTCATTAAACTGAGCAGCCAGATAAAGGGACACAGATTATAGATTCCATCATTGCTCTTCACATTGCCCTGGCTAATGATTTGTGTAGAAGGCTAATGGTTAGCCTGGCAAAAGGCCAATCAGTGCCAAAAAGTCACAAGCTAGGCTAGGACGTTGGAACAAGTGTAGGTGTGTTGGATTGTTCAGTAATGAAGGTGAGAGGTTAAAGAACAAAGCCTGAAGTACGCACTTCATTTGTAACGTGAAGTGATGTAGGATGTGTTATTACTCAGCTGAGGCACATCAGGATTTCTTAATGATGCAACACATATTGATGGTGTTCACCTTTAAAACATGAAGGTGCTTCCCACCACCATCTGTGTGTGTGTGTGCGCACAATATAAAATCAATGCAAAATGCATTAACCTATATATGTATATATACATATGAGTGTGTTTATGTAGCATAATGCTACGTATACAGTTATACTCGATGCGCATTGATGTTTGCGTCTCCAAAAAGGCGTCTGATGGATTCAAAGGTAGCTAAAGCTTGGAGTCATCCATGGTACAAATCAATACAATCTTCTCTGTAAAGCTGCGCTGCCAAAATGGCAACCGATAGCCTAAAGAGAAGAACACTGACACATCAGGAAATAAATTAGGATCCTCATCTAGATGGACTTAGCCCCATGTATCATTCAGCAGTTGGATAACGCACCGAGTAGCTCGAGAAGATCTGGAAGAAAAGGTCAAGCTTAAGAGATTATCATTTCTCACAGCCAAATCCCCTGATAAATAAGTGTCAACATCAAGGAAATAGAATGAAAATATTTGTGTTTTTAAGAAGAGAAAGGACAAGGTGAAACATAGTAGCATAGTGAAGCATAAAGTACCATTTTTTTTATTAGTGTATTACTTATTTAGGTGAATTAGTTGTTAATGACAGTAGATGGAGACAGTACACACACACACACCCACCACTCATGCACACACACACACACACACACACACACACACACAGCCCAGAGCACAAAAGGGGAACTGGATCATGGGATTATAGGTATTTGCGGTAGCAGGAGCATTGTTGAGCTGCATAGAAATCTGTAAATGTTGTGTGTGTAGCGTGTGCGTGTGTGTAGCGAGTGTGTGTGTGGTTTCAGGGTTGTATACTTTTATCTGTACGATGACACTGATGTATGATTGAATGTAAGTAGTAAATCTGGCAATAACTTCACTAACTTCGGTGTAAAAGAGCAGTTTTAGACAAAACCGAGCTTTAGACGTTACAAATAAACAAACCTAATGCCTTATAAATACAAGACAGATGCAAGGGATTTCTGGATGGTAATATACATTTCCTCTTAACTGAAGTATTTCGATCTGATTGTAGAGACAGGAGAAAATAAAAAAGGCAGAATAGCAGCCTCTGTCTCCAGTTAGCAGTTGCCAGTCATCGATTTAAGAGGTACCTTGACTTTTGTAGCAGTGAACATTCAATCCCCTATTGATCCTCAAAGTGTCAAGTTCTTGTTAAGGAGGCCTATTCTACTTCCTGATGCTGTGACTTGACGGGGGAAAAGAATAAATCTGAGTGAAACGGAGAGAAGAAGGAGACTGAAGAGAACACGTGTGTGTGTGGTCAAAGCAACAACACTAATATGACAAATTAACAAAAGTTTAAAAGGACGTTCACGCACATTGACTCCAAAGTTGGAACAGTAATAAAATAGGTGGTTATTTGCTATGAATGGGGTCTGGCATCACAGGCCGACGCTGCCCACAGAGATTTAAAAGGCGCCCAGTAGCACTTGAGAGGAAACCTGACAAGGGCTTGACACTATGCAAATGTCCTCTGATGCAATGTGAGCGACAAGCAGGCGATGGCTAATTACGCTAAATTTAACTCGCACAGAAATGGGAGCTTGGGAGTTTTTGTCCGTTCCACTAGTTGGATGAAGATTATTTCCAGTGCAGATACAAGAACCGCAATGTCAATCAGTCTTCACAGTTTGTGGCATCATTGTTGCATTGAAACGGTTTCAACAATGTGAAGTTAAGAATAAAAATAAGAAAAACAAAACCATTTTTTACTTTGAGAAACAAACTATGAAACAGAAAATGAATAAATTTCTGGTGTGTGCTTCTGAAATGAGGAAATAACGAATCATCACATCGTTTTTATATGTAAATGAAACATTAGGGACGAGACTGGGATGTTTGGGGGATTCTTTCTATTCTTGCATTCATCTGTCTTTGTAAAATATATGATATAATATATGGTATGACTGGAAGTGTTGATTTGCTAATTGACTGTTTATTGATCTATGAGAACCTTATGTATTTAACAATTACTTTTTTACTGACTAACCATGAAAAACTACACCAGACACAGAGTTTTTTGCTGCAGCTACAGTTTGTGATGTTCTTGCCACGTATCTGTACCACTCAAGCATTAAGGGTTGAAAAAATAACAAATAAAAGAGATGAGATGACAGAATCATAGTTTCCTGACTTGACACTGTGAATGAGCTCTACAGACACAGAAAAGATTCTTAAATCTGAAAGCTGATGTTTTCTCGTTAAACATAACCCATCATGTAACATGGTCCATAACTTTAACTTGCTTCCTTCTTGATTATGCATCCAATCTCCATGATGTCGCCACACTCAGCTCGGCCTGTGTCTCTCAGCACATTGAGAGATTCAGGCCGTGACTCCACCTCTCTGACTCTTGGTGAGCTCCATGCCAACGCAATTGATTTGCTGATTGTGCTCTTCCTATTCAGGGTCGAGCTTAAAGCCGCACAGAAAAAACCAACACATTGATGTATTTATTTGAACCTCAAACGCCCCCATTAAACAAATACTAATGCTACAAATGTTGTGCAACAGTAAAAAATATTTTCACACAAACATTAAATACAACACAAACACAAACCATTAAGGTTGATTCTGTGAAGCAAACTAAACGTGTTTTCTCATGACTAACACTCACACTGCGGGGGAACATACCCACCTCGAATATCCACTTATCTATCGCTTGACACCTGCACATATAGGCCTGTGTGTGTTATTGGCATGTAGTCTGCTGATGCTGAGCTATTGATTTTCTGTAAGTATGAACTGCCAGCAACAATAAGCACTTATTCCAACCTCCTAGTAGTAACTGTAAATAATACATGTTCATGTCCTCCCACTGGCATCACACATGAAGAGGTTGGACAAAACAGGAGCTTTCACCCATGTCAGCACTCAACATGCGTCTTAGGTGGTCGACTGTGTGTCTAAGTGGACGACTCTCAGCAGGATTCAGGAATGAACCCCCCAGACGTATTTAGATCAGATCGCTCTCATCTTGTTTTGGAGACGGTCACTTACAGTCACATTATTTTAGCAGTGTTGTACACAAATATGTCCTGTACCACAGTGAAGCGCTGCCTACTCAACTCACGTCCTCTGCCATCGTCTAATTTGTCCTGCCATATTTTTGTAATGAACAAAGCTATTTTTACACCTCCCACAGTGTTCCACTCTCATTGATTTATTTCTACAATATCAACATAGACGGTTACATAAGCTGTTGGTTTCCTGTTGTTTTTTATATATATATATATATATATATATATATATATATATATATATCTTTATCTTACACACACTCTCTCTTTAGCACACCAACAACAACGCAGTATTTAGTAAAACAGACATTAGACTCATATTTATTTGCATATAGATTAGGGGTAGAAACGGTATGCAATATAAATTTGGCCAACGATAGAGATTTTAATCATACCTGCCTGTCGCAATAGGTCATTACGTCATCAAAATGTGTCACGCTTATCTGTAGATACGCAGACACACAAGAGCCCTCTGTGTTGTTGCGTAGCCCCCCGGCCCCCTCCACTTTTTAACTATCTGTCCAAACGACAGATAGCACATGGAGGCCGCTCCGATTGGTTCGCTAGAATTACTTGATCTCACTTTGCTGGTTGGATTCCTTCCACAACAACAACATCACAACGTGTCTCCTCTTTAGTTCTCGTCTCATTAACAATAAAACGATTCAGTCGATTCACTGTCGTTCAGTGTTGATCAGTTCCAGTTCCAACTCCAACAAAGTCTTCTCTCGGTCTCCATTGTTTGTTGTGTGGAGGATCAAGGCCGGGTGGTGAATAAACAATCAACGGTAGTTTACATTACCTTGTTCTAATTTTATACTGCTTGGAAGTTAAGTTACGTTCTTTAATGTTTTTTATAACTGCAGTTTTACACAATGAATTAAACTGAAGTAACATTCTTGACTATTTTATGTTAATAGTTTAGAAAACCTATTTAAAAAACTAGAATGCTTTTACTATGGTACCCATTCAGAAAAGGTTATATTGTAATTTACATACCAAAGTATACCGCAGTATATACCGTCTACTGTCTTTGGTTCAAATTATACCTCAGTATAAATTTTAGGCCATATCGCCCCTAATGTGAGATCAACAGACATTACACAGACATTAGTAATTATATATAACTAAATAACTTGGATTCAGTTGCACCATTAGCTTCTGGGAGTCATGAATTTATTTTGATTTTTTTAAAATTTCCTTTCTCCTAAAAAGAAAAAATTGATCCTCACAATCATTTTTCCTGATGTAGCAGTTCTCTGCTGTATGATTATTTGATTCTATAGACACCAGACCAGCATATACTGACAGGGCTCTTCTTTCTTTGTGCGTGTTTCTCTTTTAGCTTTTAGCTATATTGAGGTCCGTCTGTATTGTTATATAATTCCACATCCTGTCCTCTATCATTTCAGTTGTTGTAGTTGTTTCCCCCCCCAATATTTCACCTGCATATGTCTGTGTTACACTTGAATAACTGCTCAAATATTTGGCCCAGTAATGCTGAATTATTTATCAAAAAGAAACTAGAACCACATACTGGGATTTTTTTTTTTTTTATACAGGAGAAAGATGTGAATAGACTTGATTTCTTGGCTTGACATAAAGTAGATTTCTTGCTCAGATGTTGGCTTGAACATTTTGTATTTCCATCTGTGACGCTGTTTAGTGTTGTCTGAATATTGATGATGATGGTTTGGTTATTACTGACCCAGTTTATTTTGGTGTCACGTGTAAAATGATAGACGACTTCATTCATCCCTTTGGGAGGTTCCCTCAGGGAAACTGAAGATGTGAACAGTTAAAAATAAGAACAATTAAACCAAGTAGACTAATCTCCCGCTGACAGAGTGCAGAGATACCTGTTCACCCACAATGCATTGTGGCAGAGCTGCGCTTCTCAAACTGGCACTTATGGGTTTTAAATTCTTTTTAATGTCAGTTACAAAAATAGTCAAGAAAAAAAACAGTTTGCACACGTGGTTGATAACTGGATGTTAGATAATTCAGACAAACACAGAAGATACAAATACAGAGAACTGGTATTTACCTTAATATAATGGAAAGATTTATAGTATTTTATTTTTAATTAGTGATAATTCCTCACATCATGCTATATAATGGCTTGATGTTGATAATAATAATTATAATAATACCACAGTGTAGGTTTAAGTAGTAACGTGGTGATATTTCATATCCTCCATGACGTACTTTGTTCAGAAAGGAAAAGAAAAGTCATTAAATATTTGTTTTAGGATTTGTCATTGATATGTTTCATCATGTTATGAGTTGGATTTTGTATTTTGGATGATATTTTATGTTGTGATGGAAAATATGATCATTTTAAATTTTACTTAAAGGAGAATGATTGAACAGGGTTTTGATCCTTCCTATGTGATGTGACATATACACAGTAAACTGATGGTTGAATGTCTAACACCTCAGAAGCTTCATAAAAAACCTCTCACAAAGATATTTTAGGGTGGGGGGTTTTAAAGACGTGGTTTTACACCTATTTGGCATCTTTTCAGGCTCAACTGTCAAACTCATGAGATATAAGCACTTGACACTGATTGGCTGCCTTCACTGTCACTCATTGTCACTCACTCACTGTCAGAGATACATTTGACGTCACAAACTACCATTTTTGAAATTTACCCATTTTCATTTATAAAATAGGATTTTTATGAAAAGCACATGTTCAGAATTTCTAGCACTGAATGTGGGTGGACGACCGTTCTTCAACAAGGACGAAGTAAAAACGCTTTTTAATTCTCTGTCACCTTTAAATAATTATAATCCCATTTAAGCAATATTGTCGTAAATATTGTTGTATATAAGTAAACATCTGGTGCATATGTGTGATGATGTTACTGAGGGAAATTCTTGTTTCTTCCTGTTTAATCGTCAGCTCGACTAATCCGCTTCAAAGTTCAGCGCAGTTTCCATTTGTGAAGGATGACCGGCTGCATCACACACATCGATACAATAAAAAAATATATATCGCATTTGTTTCACACTATGATGCTTTGACTATAGAAGAGGGTAATCAGATGTGTGATATTAAAGGAATTAGACAAATTGAAAATCTGTGACTCAGAACTCCACAGTCAGACATTTCTCTTATCACATCACCAACAGCGGTCCACACTGCTGCTCGTGATAAGCCAATTGATTTCCACCCAAGGTGAAGGAAATTGAAAAACCCGCAAACGTGTCTGTCTAACAACGATAATGTAGTTTATGAGTGACATTAAACGTATTTAACACTCATGAACCAATGGACTCACTCTGCATCTTGTTGACAGATGCTCAACCTTGAGCTGCACCGGCGGCAGCAGCCTCTGATGCTAACGAGCAGCGTGGCTGAGAGGAATACCTGTTCAGATGGAGCACTGAGAGAAATCAATTAAAAACGATGCAGATAACATTTGACATTTGTGCTGACACCAAAGAGATTTTGATCTGAGATGAGTGTTTGAGCGGGGGCAGTTTGGTTGGACCGACCTGTTTGACAGCTGCGGCTGCAGAGAGTTGCCTTGTGGGGACAGTTGTCCGTTTTGTTAAATTCACTACTTGTATGTTAGATGTGTTTCATACAGGTTTAGTCCCACATACTTACACTTTAAATTTGGGTTTTGAAATATGTTCCTGACGGTTATGAAACATACCTGTTAGTAGATATTCATGAAACACTGATAGCTAATAGGCTCATTAACGTAAGACACAATACATCAAAACAGTTTATATACGAATGATGGTTTAATTTAGAAGAATAGTTACTTTCTTACAAAATATTTAATTGACTGATTGATGTTGACAGACTGTCAAGATAAATAAAGTTTTAGCATCTTGAATAAAGTAAAGTAGCAGTAGATTCTCAGTACTGCGCTGCACAAATATCACAGATTGGCATGAATGTGATGAAATATAACGGTAGATGTCTATAATTGTTCATGGGTCACAAAGTGGCAGCAGATATTTACCAAAGCGCTTAGATAATGAATAACTCACAGTACTAATGTGTCACAGGCACAAATACAAAATGTCATGCTGAACTTGGTGATTGTTATTTTTTGGGCAAACCTCAACTTTTTGTCAGAAAGAAACATTTGCTTGTATTAAAACACTATTATGCTGGTGCTAGGGGACAAATTGCAGTGTCACTTAGAGACAGATTTATTTGAGAAATAACATAATCTTAATTGTCCGGAAAACAGTATCCCATCTGCATCATTGTCACCCATGAAATTAAATTTTCACAAGACTAACTCTGAGTTGATAGAAAATGCTTCAGGTACAAAAGAAGAAAAGAAACATCTCATATTTCATTTCTTTTTACAATGGTCAGTTTTTTCGGTACATTGCAGTGTTAAGTGATATTCTGCTTTTAATGTCTATTTAAATGCTGTGTTTGTCAAATTAAAGTAACAATGCAAAGGTAGTTGACTCAGAGTGGATGATAACCTCACTCTTAATGTGCAGATAGAGCTAAAGGACCACTGGATGACATCAACTCACTGTATTTATTTTACTATGCAAAAGAGATAACAAGAATTAAGTCATTTAGATGCAGAATGTTATTAAACATTTTCTCTGCTTGTTATTTCCAGCACAAACTTAATAGTAATTGCATTTCAAGTCCACTGTTGTGCTCACAATATGAATGGATGTTGATTAAACTGAGTATCAGAGCAGATTATTAGCTTATCAGACTATTTATTATAGTAGGACTGAAGATAATCATTATTTTGATAATTGACTAATCTGTCTTTTCTTTCTTGATTAATTGATCATTAATCAGATAAAAGGGAGAAAGAAAATCCAGTATGTTATTTTATAAACAAAACTGTTTTTGTTTCAAACAACTCAGACATAAAAAAACTTAAATATCTGAACGTTAAGGTGCAGAAAAATGAAGTAAAACTAATTATCTTCTTGTTTTAGTGTTCAGCAGTTAGCTTAGCTGCTAGCAGCCACCGCGGTTAGTTGTCTCTCTTCTTCCATATTAAGAAACGTTAACACTGTACTTCTGTGTATGATCCATTATTAAAATAGTTGGCAACTAATTTAATAATCAGTCATTTGGTAATAAATAATCTTGCAGCTCTAGAGCGTAGCCACCTAAACAAAGCGGGTCGTTTCATTTTGTCCTGGAGAGTCAGTGCTTCTCTTTAACAAACTCAGTCTGAGCAGCAACAAACATTTTGTATGGTCACTGATTCACTGATTTATAATAGATCATCATGTTGATTAACAACATCAACTTTAAGTTTATCTACCAATTCTGTCTTTCTAACAAGTTCCCGTTTAACATAACATCTGTCTCATAAGAACTCACCTGATTCCTGTAGAAATAATTTCACTTTTAGAACAAACAGTTTGTTTCACATCACTTACCCCGTGGAGGTTTGTGTTGTTTTTGTTGTTTGTTTCACAGGATTGAATTGAAAACTAGACTGAGCTGTGAAACTGTAAGTGACAGGAATTGTGAAGCAAATCTCATATCAGCGGTGCCATCAATGTTGATGAGATTATGACATATTACTCCATTCATCTGTGTTTACCAAACATCTCAGAGTAACTGAATTCAATAATAAGCGTAAATACGTCTAGCACTTTAAATTAGACGGAAACAAATATGAGAATAGAGAAACAACAAAAAATGTATTACTAAAACAATTACCAGTAGACGCCCAGTGGAGCTGAATGTACTGTAAGTCAACCGTTGTTGGTCCTGTTTACTTCAGGGGGAATTAACTGTCTCTGGTGAGCTGGATCGCTCTTGAAACCCTCACATCTTCCAGCATGTGGACTGCCTCCTGAAAATTGAGACATCCAGCACAATGCACTGCTATATTTCCATAAGTCTGTTTTCGCCCAGCCTGCTTCCATGAAATCCTTTTTGATCGTGTGCAATCCTTCCTCAGCACCTGGCCGCTGACCATTTTCCACACACAAATGTCCATTTGGCATGAAGATCGCAGCAGGCATGATTCAGCTTAACATTTCCAAGCTGGACAAATTGGGCTAAGATACCGGCTGTTTAAGCATGGGGAGGCTAATCAGTTTAGCAGAACGCTGAGGATTTATGCAGTCAAAGAAGAGTTGTTCTATAACACAATATACTGCGGAGGACGGCGCATCTGCTGCTGGTTTCCTTATCTGAGTTATTTCCTCTTGTACGTTCTGGAGGCACATCTTAGACTTGTCATTTGCTTTCTGCTGTTTACCACAGGCCTGTGGTGAAGTAAGTGTCCAATTAACTGTGGATTTGGTGGCATGTGCTATCACATCAGGTTTCCCTGAGTCGCATGTCATCTGTGCTCCTGTGTGGCAGAGTGCGAGGGCTTCAGGCCAACACTTTTAAATCACTTCATTTGGTTTAAATCTACTGCATAAAATAGCACATGTCTGCACATGATAAATGTGATTTATATTCTGTATTTTCAACCTTAACCACAGTAATAATGAGACAATGAAGATAAATGTCACTTTTACTCTTTACCTTTCATTTTTCAGGCCGTATATGACAGTATATCATAACTACAATAATTAACAATAGTGCTTTATTAAAATCAGAGTCACACATAATAACTAGAAGTTTTTATTATGATATGTCAATTAGGAAAACTACTTCACCTCAGCTTTTGATATATTTCCTAATTCTCATGGTATCTGTATGAGAGGGCGTGAGCTGCTTTGTTCTTCTCTGTGAAAAATTTTCAACACTTAAAATAAATAAATAAAAAACGGTCCCAAGTTTGAGACACTGTAGAAGTCTGACTCAGACACTCTGTGCTGCGAGCGATGATGCAATAAACCTTTGTTTAGGGAAGTACTCACGCAGCATTACACTGTTGTGGTCACAGAGCTCTCAGCATGGGGCCAAAGGCTCATTCATTTTTCTCTTCCATTGTTTTTAAACTCTTTCCCAAAAGGGATTTTTTAACACACACACACACACACATATGTGTATATATATGGAAGAGATAGTGAAATGTCTCTTCCACAGCCCTCCAACTAAATATACTGCTTCTTTTATTCTCAAATGTTTCTTTAATTTTTTGTTAGTAATGGAGTCTGGCAGGTCGGATTTACCTTCATCCTCTCTGCTCCATCTGTTTATGTTTAAAGAACCAACACTTTTCTGACCCTGCTTCCTCTTTTTTGTTTCATCCAAGCTGCCAGTTCCACAGATCCAGATCTGCTTGCAGAGAAATATCTCTGACCCAAAAGTTGCTGTGATTTCTTTGTGACATTTTGGTGACCTTTTGAGCTAATAATCTCTGTGTTTCCATACTGTCTTGTTATTCACTTTTCCTTTAGTGTAAAAAAAAAAGAAAGAGAGTTGAATTTGCTCTTTGTCTATTCTGTTTTATTCTCTTTGAAGAGAGACAGATCAAAGGCAGCGAATCGCAGGTTTGGGTGTCGTAGCTTTCATGAAGCTGCTGCAGGTAACAGGCTGGTACCGTCTCTATATGCACATGTACTTCAGTTATGCTTTCTAATCAAGTGTCAAAACATGTCGTGGTTTGTCATTTCCTTCTGCTACCGTACCAGTTGCTAGGAAATTATATCTTCTTCTATTGGTAGTTGTAATTTCTTGCAAGTGATAAGACAGTTTAACGTAAAAGAAATCCTCATATACTTGATAAAATCAAGCACAAAGAAAAGAAGAGCGTTGTATCAAAGCTCTCAGCAGTTCTGGCTGCAATGTTCACTTTAATATCTCCATGTTTCAGACACTGTAAAGGAAGACAAGCATTACATTCAACAGATCAATAATGCATTCTGTAATTCCACTTTGTCACTGTACTGTACACTAACGCAGCCCAACGGATTTAATATTTTGAGAGTGAGCTGCATGTATTTTAGAAAAAAAAATGAAACATTGGCAAAGTTGTGAGTAATATTAAAAATGAAGGAAATACCCAGAGACTTGGTGTGATTTTGGTGAACATCAAGAGCTGACAGCAGATTAACTCTTCAGACCTCTGAGGAAACATCTACAAAGAAACATAAACAGAAGCTAATGTAAGACTAGAAATTGTCAGTTCAGTCACTTCCAGAAC
Organism: Polydactylus sextarius; assembly: GCA_016801845.1. Taxonomy (NCBI): domain Eukaryota; kingdom Metazoa; phylum Chordata; class Actinopteri; family Polynemidae; genus Polydactylus; species Polydactylus sextarius. The sequence goes on along the minus strand of CM028930.1, from coordinate 22,977,643 downwards.
AAACTTGGACACTGGTGCTTGTTGTGCATGTGATTTAATTTAATTGCTCTGTGGATCAATTAGGCTAAAAGCCTCCTTTAGCGTATTTGTGTCGTCAGTTGAGTTGAACGCATAAAGTTCGACTTCCCCTGTGAGTCTTGCTATATAATGAAAGCTGTGAGCTGAGTAACAACGCTGCTGCAGATGACTCTAGACACGTCTGGAGTCTAGAGTTTCATGATGATTTCACATCATGAAATGTGAAATAATTCAGCATAGAGGTTGTAAAGTCAGGTCTTAAATCCAAAGGGAGGATGTGGTTTGATATTATATGGTCTAATCACAAGTTTCATTAGGGTATGATATATTAATTCTTTGATCAACAGTACCATAATTGTCAATATCACAAAGTCTGACACAGTAAGATTTAATTGTTATGATACTCAGTCTTTAAGAGCTGTAGCTCTGTTTTAGTGGAAAATAACTGGTCAGCTGGTGAGCAGGTATCTAACATGATAACAACGGGTTAAATGTCCTGCTTCTTCTTCTTCAGGTGCCCGGACAAGTCGGTCGTTGTTTCCTGACTATTTTACCTCCGACTGTCTTTTATCTGTTGACTCGTCTTTTCTGATTTATTCCTGAGAGGAGACCAAACGTCCTTGTCATCTTTTTCTTGGCTACTTGCCGTCACCTGCCTGGCGCTAGGCTACTAGCACTGTTTGAATATTTAGGAAGGAGCAGTAGGAGGTGGAACTTGGATGGAAATAGTAACACTGATGTGTCATAGGAATTTATTTTCACTTTGCATCAATAATATTGGATTGTTAATCTTTGAAATGATGTATTGATCTAGATCCATGGATCATTACATCCTTAATAGGGGATGTAAAGTCAGGTCTTAAATCCATAGGGGGATGTGGTCTGACTCTTTCTGGTGATTAGTGGTCTTTATCTCCTGGTAGAGTCTTTGTATATCTGCTCTCTAAGTCTTCAACTTCACCCCTGTGGATGTGGCTGATGATGTCCCCGACTGTTGTTTTGAGGTTTTTCTTCACAGCTCTCACAATGTCTCTGTCATCAACTGCTGTTATTGCCCTTGGTTGACCCGTTCAATATCTGCTGCTCAGTACACCAGTTGTTTCTCTCTTTTTTTTCAGGACACTCCAAATTGTTGCATTGGCTACGCCCAGTGTTTGTGCAATGGCTCTGATTGATTTTCCCTCTTTTCTTGGCTTCAGAGTAGCTTGTTTCTCTCCCGTAGACGCCTCTCTGGTCTTCATGTTGGTTTTAACCTTTTTAAACACAAATGCGGTCTTCACAGGTGAAAACCAAGGCTAAAACCAAGAATAGACATTCAGAGCTGTTTAATATTTTAAACAAAGAGTCTAACACCTGGACCTGGTCACATGGTTTTGCTCACTTAAAAAATCAGTGAGGTCCTAAGGTTTTATGTAAATACCATGAAATAACCCTTAACCGTTTCATCTTAACCCAAATGTCTATAGTGTGCTAAAAAAAAAAAAAAAGAGCTGGCCTTGCCATTCAGATAAATCAAATCAAATACTTGGTGGGTCCTTGGAGAGAGGTTAGCCTCAGAATGATACCTGTACAACTTTTAAAAGCAAGACATTCACAGTTTCTGATATTTACGTAACAAGGACAAAAAGACAGTGAATAAGCATTGAAGTGAGTTGAGCCTTGTTGACAGTGTGGCCTTTTGTTCCTGCCGAGGACAGTTGCTAGATTGAATTGATCTGACTTTGGAGCCTAACCATTTATCTTGGTCAGTCATATCTGATCTGTGGCTGTCAAGTAGAGACGAGCTCCTCTGAGAAATAAACTGCTTGGAGAGCTAGTGAAGGGTCTCCTTTACCTCTGTACCCTGGCAGCAACATTTCCTTTACTAGTACATGTGCAAACCTCTCTGCAGGAATAACTTCTTTTGTCCTAAACTAAAATATATAACTGATATATATATATATATATTCAGTGGATAATAGTGAATGTACTGTAGGTTATAAAGAGGCATATTTTCCATTGAGATTTCACTTCTCTTTAAAGACCTCCTCCTCTCAATAGAAAAATAAATGCATAAAAACAAAACAATATGTAAAGACCGTGGTAGTGCATCGTAAGTTACAGCTCAACATCTCCAATTTAGGAGTCTGTGAACTGATCCTTTTGACCATGTCTCGTGCTACCTGGGCCATTTCTAAGCCACAGATGATAATCCTCAAGGGTCGCTCATTAAATCTGTGCTCCAATTAAGCCACACTCATTTTTACCGCAGCACAATTGCTCCATACCACAGTGCACAAATCCTCCAGCAGTGGATTAGGCTGATCAGTGGGTGGGATGAAAATAGCAGCGTTGGGTAAATCAGTAGGACAGGTGAAAATTTCTTAAATGATGGAAAACACTACGTCGCATGTCTGGTGGTAGACACAATATCTCATGTGAACTTTATCCTAAATTTGTAGCTACTGTAGATACGGAGTCTTTAAGTGGCTCCAACGTGGCTTAGTAAGTGGAATCACTGAACAAGTCAGTACTGCTGAACTTTGATATAGTGAGTTAATTCCAGTCGGCATTAAGACTTTTGGGGCCTACATTTTTCTTATCCTTTCCAGTTTCATAATCTGTAATGAATCTGGCTGAAGTGTGGATCAGAGTGGCTGGATACGTCGCCTTCACTTCGACTTCTCTCTATATGTTTCTTTCACAAAAAAGAAAAGATAGAAATCTTTTGAGTTGCAGAATAAAAACTCACTAATGACATTTGTCACAGTTGTAAAGTTACATCTTCAATCTTTAATAAATCAAAGGAAAAAAGAAAACCACAGTTGTTGTAAACAAAGGAATATTTGTAGGTTTTGCTCCTGTAATCTCCAGCTGAACTAATTCTCATCTGGGATCTTGTGGATTTGACTGTTCAGCGACATCAAAGCTGCAGCTTCTCTCAGCACTACACTGCACTTATGAAATGCGGTTTGTGCTTCGTCATGTGTTTTCAGTTGCCATGTAGTGCAGAACTCCACCAGTCGAGGGAATGGATTTTATGGGTAAGCTTTCAAAACCCAGCGAGTGCATAATTTTGAACATGAATGGCCACATCATCAATAACAGCACCCTGATGAGATGATGGTGAGCTGATCTGACTGCCACAAGTTTGTGCTGGGGGCTGACATCATTTTACTACTTTGTACTAAACTAGTGCATTGATATCCATTACATGAGTGCAAAATGTGCAAAATGTGCACAAAAATAAGGCATTATTGCTTCAAACTTAATTGTCTTGACTTGTTCATATGCATCACTTAGTTTCTGTGTCGTTTTGGAAACTTAAAAGCTACAAACACTTCATGTTGTTTCCCACACACTGTGGATAGTTCACAATCAGGTTCATGTTTAATTTCAGCTGCTCTACGGTTGATTGAATGTGCAGTTTTCTTCCACTGTCTGCCAACTCAGGGAACCACAGCCACAGCTCATAATAAGTAGCTGAAGCCAAACAGAGCTGGTGATTCTTTAAGGACAAGCAGCTCCGTTTGTTGCCAGGCAGTTTTGTAAACTGGTTGCAAAAGTCTTAAAAATCACGTGTGTTTTATCAAGTTTCCTTCAACCCGTTGCCGCTGTATTGCAACAGCGTATCAGAGAATAAAGTCCATTAATTCTGAGGCTGCACCACAAACTTGAACGGCAGTAGCCCAAAAATGCTCCTCACCTGCCCTCTCCAGCTGAAGTGATGGTGTAATGAACCATCCTCTGGCAGCTGTTTAGGCAGAAAAATGATGGAGTCAACCAGGCGGAGACAAAGATACTGTGCATATGTCATGCTGGTCTTTTCTTGTTTACTATCCCGCTGTGGTTTAACTAATGTCCCTTCTTGGACAGACATTTCTTCAAAAATGTTTATCCTGGATCGCCAGGCATTTGTGGTGGCTCAGTCGGTTAAAGTTGTGAGCTCACTCTCTACGTCGGCTCTGATTTGTGTTTCTTTTCTTTTCTTTCAGACCCTGGAGTAAGTGACCTGTGAATAGCGTCACTCTTGGGGATTTTCAAAAGGACTTCTTTGCTTGTAAGAGTGTATGGCCATCTGACATTGGGAAGCCCAGCAGGTATGTCAACTTAGATTTGTATCTTCTTGTAATTGTAGATGTTGTTGCCTTTTTATTTCAGCTCTTGAGTCAGGTTTGGATTAAAAGGTCAGTTTTTGAATAAGAAGACGTCTGAATAAATATGTCCAATAAAATTTAGGTAAAGTCAACAGCACTTGCACACACGCTGAGACAAACGCACACACACAGACACACATACTACAACTACAACTACAGCTATTTAATTATGCTGGAACAAAAATAAAGCATATTAAAATCACATATATGTCAAAAGTGAATTTAAAGCAAATTGTGTGTTTTAAAAGTGAAAGACAATTTATCCCCAGTTGAGTATATATCATAAAGAGCTTTTGCTTAAATCCCATTTTCAACATTGCATAGCATTAAATATATCAGCACATGTGGTAAATTGTCAAATTAAGATACTAGTAACTATGTAATTCGTTCTTTAAACACTGTGGAGTTGATGATAAAGATCACATTTCTTTTAATGTTGTTGCAAACACTGCAACATAATGTTATAAAAAAATGTTAGTATGAGGATTGAAAATGTCTTTGTGGGACTGATTTCTATTTTCAGACATAAAAGTGTCTATATCTTACACCTTCCATCTCACTGTTAAACCTGACGCATTTAAACAGGAGAATTAGATGAAAGCTGCCTGTGATATTTTGCTGAACATAGTTTTCATGTCACGCGACACAAGTGGATGAAGTCACTGCAATTTATTGTTTTAATATGATTTTAACAAACTGTACAGGGAATGGAATTAATTACTTTGAATAGAAAATGAATGAAGGTGATGAGGTTTGGGGGCTTTGAACTCCCTGTTAAAACATTTTAAGATACTTTATCTCTGATAGTCACCAAGTCCAGTAGCTTTTATCGAACTAGTGCCAACCAACAAATTAAACAACGTCCTGTCAGTGTTATTTGAATGGATGCATCACCTTAGTGATGATATTTTGTCCAGAAAAAAAGTGGACAAAAGGAAAAAAAAAAAGTGTTTCATTTCACTGAATCACTGACCTCAGTGTTTCTTCTCAACGCTTCGAGGCTTCAGAGTGACATTTTCTTCCCAAAGGGCAGAGATGACACAGAATGACTCGGTGGTTGTCAGACATGTAGCCAACATGTTTAAATGTCTGCCCTCAAAAGCCAGTGCTGCATGTTTCTGGTCAAACCCAATGGTTCTGGTTTAGTTTTACACAATTTGCCTTTCATGTCAGTTTTTCAATAAATTCACCCGGGGAAGATGTGACGAGAAAGACTGAGGTCGGTTGGAAATTAATGTGATCACGTCGGGGGAGGGACTTTGCTGAACGACGTGTGGAAAGAAAATGTGCCTCCGTGAACTGCCTTACTGCCGTGAGGCATAACACAATTAGACTTTAGATTGTTTTTTCCTCTCCCTCTGCCCATCTGATTTCTGCTCTTGCCAGGCTATTCTCTTTCATCTGCTTTATTCCTCTGTATTGTCATAATGTAGCAGACCCTGAGTGCTCTCACAGATCACTGGTACAGCTTATCAGTGAAGTGGTGCCGCTTCAAATTGGGTCCCTTAATTTAGTCTCTCTACATTCATTCTCAGGATTACACTTTCAGGGGGAAAAGGCTGTCGTGGTGGAGAGGAAAGATAAACATAGTCTAGGTAGAACAATCTAGAGTAGGACATGGAAATCTCATTCACCGGCAAGAAAGAAAAGTGTATTGGCAGTTTTGAATGTTGAAGCAGATCTTTGCTTTTGAAACCTTCAGCTGTGATCAATCGTTGGCAGCGCTGCAAAGATAAGTGGAGGGCAAGATGACATCAGAGAAAAGTTTCAACTTCAAAAAAGAAAAATGTTGTGGTCCATTTTTACTGACGATGTCTTACAAATATAGAACAATGCTGCTGACACAGAACCTCTTATATTTATATTATTGCTTTCAATAGATCAAAAAATAATCTAGATTAATTAACACATTAATGCTGACAGCCCTAATTTATATATATTTAACATTTGAGATTTACATAAACAAAAAAAAAAACATGTTACAGAACATTTGTTACTGAAGTAAATTAAAAACTGTAGATTATTGTTGACACACGTTGTAATGTTACTTTCTATTTAAAGACCCTGCTACCTTGTCCCTTACAAACATATTCATACATATTAACGAGCTTGTTTTTTTTTTACTAAACGATGGTTAACACGGTCAGTGTTTATATTCAGTGAAAAAAATACCCAACAGGCAGTAGAACGGCAGGAGCCGTGTGGCTTATTGAGAAACAAAAAAACAAAAACTATCAGAAAAATCACTTTAAATATATAAAAAATACATCATACATAAATCTAGAAATGTTACATCCTGGTCATACTGTTATGTTGTACTTCTACAGAGGACTGACTCACAGCTTGTCCTTATTTCATTAAATATTTTAGTTAGTTATCGCTCTTCTCATGTAGTAAAAATTACCATATTTTCTAAACATACTGAAGAAGTAGAACATATCCTGTCCATAAATACTGATTCAACACATAATGACATGAAACATAACAAATTCCTGTCTGTTTCAGAGGATCAAAAAAAGAAAAAAAACACTGAAATATTGAGTGCTCAGTTTGTTTTCATAATATGTGCTGCAGTAGAGTGGCCTACAGTGATGGCAGCTGTGAGGGGAGTCCACCACAGCACTAAAACCGTGTGTCTGGTAATTTGACTGGATTTAATGGCTGTGTTTACCTACTGCCTGGCTCCTACATTAGGACATGCTCCATTTCTGACTCGTCATCAGATGCTAATGCTTCATGTGCTGGTTTCTACATACCCAAACCAGCTGTCTCTAAATTTACATTTCAGATTGTTTTTTTTAGGTCCTGCTCGTGGATGTGAGAGTTGAAACAATATTCATCTGTTGCCGCACTTTACTGGAACGAACGTAAAGGCATGATTAAGCCATTAAGGGCACATCTGCCAGCCTAATTCCTTTTTAATTTGCAGAGAACTCTGCTGTATATTGGCTACAGTGGATGTGACATTTTAATTAAGCATGGGCTGTAAAAATGATTACCACGAGGTTGCAGAGGGTTACTGCTCATATCACTGTGGAGAATAGTAACCAGAGGTCCAGACTGACGACCACTGCCAAACCAGTACAACCCAGAAAACACAGTGACCTCCCTGCTACCATCACAGCAATTTGTGTCAAACACTGGACACAGGAAGAAAAAAAAACACTTGGTCCCAGGATAAATATAGTGTTTTCATACCTATGCGATACCACTGTTATTTTATAGAATACTTGGACTTTACAGCTGATCGTATTACATCAGTATATTTAAATCTTTTTTGAAAGAGTTTTTTTTTTTTTTCCACGGTAAATCCCTCTTGAGATGTTCCTTTTTTAATACTGCCGTTGGCATAAACACTGGAACTGGAAATAGAACTCTCAGATTAATTTGACACACAGAATGCCAACATGAAATACCGAAGCAAAAACACGAGCACGAATACTGTATACGTCTCTGCTTTGCATCGGATAATTTACAGTTTGTTTTTTTTTTCACAGGAGCAAGGGCAGATCTAGAATAACTAAATCTAGGGTAAAACATGCATGAACATCTATGTGGTTTATGTCCCGTCAAAGCAAAACAGGAGCATCAAAATATCAGAGTACGTTTGTGTTTCATGACTCTAAACGTACCAGACAAAGGAATCTGTAGGTTATGCTATTCTTTATATCGGACTGTGTGTTTGTTATATCAGATGTGTCATATTGAAATAAATGTCAGCATTAATCAACACTCAGTCAGACTAAAATATGAAGAGAGAATCCATTCGTCTTCATCAGAGAGCTGCTGGTTTGAATCTTTAGGTTGTGTGGTAACGTGGCTCCTCTCCCTCGTGTGTCTGCAGTCAAGCTGTTCAGTATGAGGAGGAACAGCGTGATTGTGCTGAGCTGCTGTCCAGCACATGTAATATACTGCATAATGTTTACAGCCAGCGAGTGTCTATATCTGTAGAAAACACTCCAGCTTCATAACTTTCAAGATCTTAAAGAGTATGGAGAATATTTACAGCTTTATATTTACTGTTTGAAGTTAAGTGAATCTGATTTTCTCTGCTTCATGAATATGTATGAGCAGCTGAGGAACTGCTTCAGTTAACAGTGTAGTCTCTCTCTCACTCTCTCACAGCTTTCATACACAGCACCACCTTAGCACATGACTTGACATAATAATGATACATTATTATAATGTCATCGTAATGCTAACAATCTTGTAGAGACATTCAACAGAACCTCGTGATTTGGTTTTTCTAAAAATTTTCTGTGTACAATAAATGATGGAAATATCAGCGAGCTTCGGTAGCATGCAATTATCATCGACTGGGGGATTTTAGGATTTCGCAAAACATTCTTCTCACATTCTTGTCATAGCAGAGTTTGACTGGTATAGTGAGTGGGATGTGACAGACAAACAAAAGAGGGTGAGGATTGTCTGAAAGTGGTGATGGGTTAGTGGAGTTGTCTACTCTGACTAATGTTGCAAAGCCAAAGCGAAAGAAAAGAGAGAGAGAAAAAAAAAAAACATTCAGCACTGTGGACAGCTCCGCTGTGAGCTGTGTTCTCCACAGGACCCTGGACAGCTCCACAGGGATCTGACCACACTCGTAGACAGTTCATCTACTCAACACAAACCTGTGTATTTCTTATTTTCTTTCACTTCGAAGTATTTTACATCATGGAAGTTTCACAGACTAATCTGAGAGCGGTATCAAGGGTCAGTGAGTTAATCTCGTGGTTAACTGGTTTAACTGGCAGTTTGGACTCATGAACTCACTTTCCACAAGAGGTAACCATGGTAACCTAACTGTTTCAGAGTCTGTTGATTCCAACTGTCTGTCCAATGGATGGACCAAAATGGACAAATTCAGCCATTAAATGCAACAAACAACAACTGTAACGATTAAACAGTTTAAAATGGCCTCAGGTTACTGCTTTTATTCACAGAAACACAGACAAACATTTCACAACATAACAATTATCAAGAAAATAAGTAAAAATATTTTAGCGACAAAATATTATTTAACAGTAATTTCAGTAAAAAATTTCAGTGTTGATCCATTGTTCAGAGGTGGTGCCTCAGTGACAAGGCAACAAAAGATCTCCTGCACCAGGGCAATAAAAAAGAAAGTATGTCAACAGTGACTGGTTTAAAGTAATGAATTATTTTCACATGTCATTACTGGATCCCTGATGAGCATCAGGTAGACATCATGAATAGAAAATCTTTTTTATAGCCTCAGTGTGACGGCACAATATTTCATAGGATCCTGAACTGCCTCATCTGGAGCTGTCCATGTTGCATGTAACTGCCTGTTTATTACAAATTACACCCCTACGATGTGAAAGCAGTCGTGCCTTTATTGGAACATTCATGAAGTTGAAAGAGCACATAAAAAGCACCGTGTGACTGGTTATCCAGTCCAACCTGTATTATAAGTCTAATGAAGCAGGCGAGCGCTTTGTGTGACAGCTTCCTGTATTAATTTGTTGTTGTTGCTGTTGTTTTTCTCTTCACAGTTCACACGTGAAGGGAAATTAAATGTCAGGATTCTTATTTCAGAGCATTGTTGTTGCAGAGGAGTCGGACTCGCATGACAGCCTAAGGAATCAACTCACAGTTTTTTTTATTTATTTATTTTTTATTTATTTCTTTTTTTCTCCATAGAAAAGCAGCTTTTGCTTCCCTTGTCTGCATATCAACATGATTATCCTTTTTCACACAGTCAGAACCTTGCCATGGGTTTACTTAGACATGCTCCAGCCAGTGTAGTAAGTCCTGATGGGATCTTCTTGCATTACATGCAACATTTTCTCACCACGGTGCTCAGGGGCAAAAGTTCAAGAAGGAAGATGCGTATTTCCAGGTTTCTCTAAGCTTGAAAATACACAACCCGAGGGAAAAGGTTACGAGGTTTCAAGAGTAAATGCTTGTCACATTTTCTGCTGCAGTTCCTACGGGTTTTTAAAGGAACGTAGCTTGAATGATCGTACCTGTTACTGACAGATAGTTTGGTATCTTTTTATAAAGTAGTGTTTTTTGATATATGACACTTTTGTAATTTCCTCTTTTCATTATTTCCTGTGGAAACTTCACTGATTAATTTCCTACATTCAGATGCTATTGTTGTCCTGCAGAAAAAAGAAGAAACACTTTTCCTCACTAACAATATTCCTAATTTTGAATTTTGTGATTTCATGTTTTAATCATGTGGCCAATTTTGCCTTGTTAAATTTTGACTTCTTTCACTTCTCCCATCTGCAGTATTTCTCATTTTCTGTGAAAAAGGATAAAACGTGTGAAAAATGGAGCTAGTTTTGTTACAGATGTTATAATTAAAGCATTACTATCATTTCTATAAATAAGATAATAGATTGTATTTGTCCAAACTGTAAATTGCCTGCTGCTGTAGAACAGATACATGTAGTTGCATCTAGTCTTTAAGCTTCACTCATTCAGGTTTACAGATAAATATGTTTGAAACGTTTTTGTTTTTCCTTTCACAATATTTCTGTTTTTCTACTGAAACGTGATCAATTATGAATGAAGATTCATAGACATGTTGTCTTGGTTCATAACACAGTGTCCCGTTGGTTTTAGGCTTCACATTAATGCCGTCTTCATCTTCTCATGTCCGTCACTTGACTTGCTGTTAAGTGAAAACCTTCTTTCATGTCGGCATCAAGAGCCAAGTGAGTTGAGAGTCATGTCAGGCGGAGCTGTAGTCGTCACTTCATGTTCATGGATACTGAAGATGGTGGACGTGTGTTTCTGTTCTGTTTTTAACTGCAGTGAAACACATCAAGGTATAACCCAGCTACTGGAGCCAGCACCCTCACACCTCCCTCCCCCTCCCCGACTGTCCTCTTCATCTTTACTACAGAGGGATGTTTTCACACCTGTTTTTTTTAATGTTTTTTCTTTTTTGCTAAATGGAAAGCATGCACACCATTTTCCCTTTTCTGTCATTTTTGGATCTTTCTGTGAATTTGAGAAGCTCTTAACCTTTTTTTTTTTTTTTTACTGGGGAGTTGGTGCATTTAAGCTGCTATTACCTTGTGCCCATATGTGCCTGCAGCGCCAAAGAGACCTTTTGTTCCTTGACTCTAGATTATTAATACATTTTAATTCTCCTGTAATGATTGTGTAACTTCATTATTAGACATGCTACGATAGTTTCTTAATTGGAGATCGAGTTTAAAAGCAATGACTCGTGGCGCCTGGAACATTTTTACTCGAACAGGATTGTGTGGAAATGTAGGTTTACAACTCGGGCCAGGTGAGGTTGAGTTTGAGAACCGTACTCTTTGCACCACTATGATTCTTTTCTGTTCTACTTTAAAAACATTAATATATTAAATAGTTGGCACATTCTTTTGTTAATGTAACCATACAATATGCTGCTGTGAATCATCTGTCGGACTAGAAGCTACTGGAAAACCAAGAAGAGTAAAGAGTTGTGTAAAGGTGTAAGTGTAAAGTGTAAAGGTATATTTGACAAAGTCACTTTGGTTTAAGAACACACAGTCAACAGTTTCACATTTAGACAAGTAACTATATTGTAGATTTCATTTATTTATTTATTCAAAATGAGAATAATGATGAAATTCCTCTGAATATTAATAGAGAACTATTTAAGTAACATTCATCTGGTTCGTCTCAATTGTGAATTTTTTATTCTTTCATTTAGTCATCTTTTATAATAGATTGAATATCTTTGGTTTTGGACTGTTGATTGGACAAAACGAGCAATTTGAATACGCTGCAATTTTCTTTTTATAGAGAAAACGATGGAGAAGATGAGATGTATTTAGTCTTTTTCTATTAATTTATCTGATAGTATTTTAAATCAAAATAACTAATAATGATGGTGAATGTAGCAGTTCTTGTAAATTCAGGTCTTTAACATCGTTTGTCAATTCTTTATCTACTGATTTCTGAGACTGTGCTTTAACAGATTAAATCATTTCTGTGAAGCTGTTGTTGGCTGACCTGCGGTGAAGCCGGAGAATTTGGCCTCTTTAGATGTTTTTGATATTTCTTAGAAATCTCACATCACAGTGGTGATTGCCAAACCTTCTTTATAGCTGACAAATGCCGCTAATTGGCATTCAACCACATATGATGCACCATTGAAGCGGCGTTTGTAGCTGTGATTAAGTTCGTTAAATGCCCTATTTCACGAGGTGCTGACATTATCCTATGGGCTCCAGGCGTACGTGCATCAGTTTACTGCAGCTAATTTGGTATGTAATGTCCACCGGGTGCCAGATGGATTAAAAATAAAGGAAAGATTACACATTGGAAATGCTCTATCTCAGTCAGTCCTAGAGAGTATAAAGCATGCTTTTATCCCCTGCTGTGGCCTTTTCACCACAGGTTAATCAGAGCATTGCAGTAGACAAATGGTAAAGATGAGACGAGCCCTTTGTAAAGAAAAACCATTCAATCTCGTCTTATTGTGACTCTTTTGAGTCTCCCTTTAGTGAGAGCTTATATCTTAAACTGCCTGCTCAATAACTCAATTCTGTTCTTATCTCAGGCACAAGGAAGAGATTTAGAGTGAGGTGGCAGGGCTCTTTCTCTCTTGTTCGCTGTAGGACGTATCCCACAGGCCAGACTGTAGAGAAATATAGAGGACCCCCACCAGTCTCAGATGTCTTTGTGAGATTACCATGAAGATGGTTGTTAATAACATCACAGCGCATGTGACGATGGATTGTTTATTGACAGGTGCTACAGAGGCTTTCACAGCACAAGATAGAGGTGACAAATTGTCCAGTGATGCACAAGATGACGTGGTGAAGACAGAGTCTGCTTGATGCATTGATTTTCCTCATACTGTTTCTATAAATACAACTATGGACTGACCAACAATTACTGAAGTAAAGGAAAGCAGCTACATTAGTGGATATGTACATGAACATGTATAGATTAGTGTTAATTTGGAAATTGGCCAAAAAGTCACACAGGATAATTTGTCAGTATCTCAGACTGTGATAGTTTATTTCCTCTTGTTATTCTTGTTCACATTGTTGTGAAATGTGTTGATGTCGACTCCACATTAACCTCAGTTACCTTCAGGGAGCTGCTCACAGATGTTTAATGTACAAATTTGTCAAAGCATCGTTGGCTACGAAGCAGGTTAAGCTCAGCTCTGGCTCTGCACCGTTCAGTACTATGAATTCATGAAGCAGTGTTTTTCACCAGCGTCGTGAAAACTTGGCAGTAGCGTGTGAATTCTTAATGATTTTGCTGAGGTTCAAACTCTCTGTAAACTAGTCTGTGGTTCCCAACCTTGTTTGTCTTATGGCACCTTAAAATTAGGAATTGTTTACTTTGCACCCTTCATCACGTTTTACTAATGGAAAAGACGTGAGCAGCTCCACCACTGAGTTTGCAAATGTATTTGCAGGATATTGTTGTGGATTTATTGCCTGAGTTCCTCCAGATGTCAAGATGTTGGGATTTACTGCAGCAGGCGGCCGCCGCCGCTACTACCAGTTGTACCTCTGAGATCCAGAGATTTCTCCTCTTGTGAGGAAGTAACTCACCTACACAGCGATGGACACATCCATGTAATTCTTGGGGACCAACCTAACATGTTCACAGTGGTCCATCCATACACACATACATATATAAATATAAATATATATCTTTGTCCTCTGACTTCCCTCCGTTCTTTTCTCTGTGCCTCACCCTCTTCTCAAATGATTCTCTCTCCATTTATTTATTTATTTCCTCCATTTCTCTGCATTTATGTCTAGAATTTTTAGGAGACTCATTATTTGCATTAGTGGCTGCGCAGAATAAAAAATCAACTCCATTTTCTGGCTGGTCTGGCTCAGCCTTGTTTGTTTCCATGGCCTTTATTATTTATTTATTTATTTATTTATTTTGCTCCCTATTTGACATTATTTGGCCAACTTGTTTGTTGTCATACCCAGTTTGTTCAACTCTGTGTTTGTCTGCCTTTATGTTTGTCTTAATGTTTACACAGAGCAAAGATGTATTTGTTCTCTGTTGTTTGCTCTCGCTGTTTTTGTTCATGAAGTTTTTTTTTTTTTTTTTTTTTTTTTTTTGTTTTTCGGATGCTGCACTTGCAGGGACCAAACCAGAGTGAAGGGGTTGTGCATTTCCGAACATGTTTACCTTCTTACATTATATATGGAACTCCACTGAGAGGTACATATTTCCCGAAGAAATATATGAACTTGTACCCGGTGCAGAATAACAACAGCAGCACATGTCCAACCCAGTCCAGTCATATCCAGTCCAATAGTTCTGCACCAAATACCGCTCTGGTTGAGCTTCTATAAATCCATTTGTTGAAAATGCAACTGTGTGTATCCAACACTGTAGGCTGTGGGTTATATTAGTGGGATGTTGAAGTACAGTACATTCAGAGTGTGTCAGTTACACAGTCGTAGCTCTGTACTCTGTGTAAATCCTCAGCGATTCTTTATAAATGTGATATTAATGGCAGGTCAGTTAGTTCCAGCTTCATAAACATCATGAGTTTTTCAGAGCTGCCATTTTCATGATGTTTGTGTCATTCAACCGACAACCAACCAGAAAACAAACGACAGAAAAGCAGAACATCTTCATGTGAGAGAAGCTGTGTGTTTGGTATGTTTACACTTGTAGATCGTACATTCTTGCAGACTGATTCAGTGATTTACCGCCTGTCTTTCCAGGCATCTGTGGATCTCATTTCTCTGCCTCATACATGTTCAGTTGAAATATTTTTGTGTACTTCTTGGTTATTTTGAGATTTTGACTCACTAAGATTTTTATAACTACAACTCTGAAGTAATTTATTCATTATATTCGTGAATTTGTCCAATTAATATGTCGATACATGTGCACAGGCCAACAACATGATGTGTTTATATCTGCAGTTATCAAATCACAAGCTATATTTTATATAGAAAACTGTGTTTGCACAGTGAGTTATTTATTAAGTCCCAGACCCCTGTGGAGCCACAAAGGTTGAGAGCATATGAACCAAATGTTGGTGTATGAGCAATAAAACCAGAGCGGGTTTATCCTCCTCTGAACTAACAGAGAGGTCATGTTTGTATAAAAAACCTTTGCCATCACATGAAGGCAGAAATGCCAGGCCTCTGTGGTAATAAGAAAGAGCTCTGAGGTGGCAATGACCAGGCTGACATCCACCATATTTCCTCGACCTTTGACTTTATGCAGTCTTTCTATGTCTAAGCAAACATTATCTGGGTCATGAAACTACAAATGTCAAGTATTTCCGCATGAGAATAGTTGTGATTTGTACCCGAGGGACAAATGGTGACCCTTTGTTTCTTGTTCTCTCACTTTCTGATCTCTCACTCCTCTTTTCCTTATTCCTCTGTCTTTCTTGTGACTTTGCCTCGTTCTCGGTCCCTTTTTTTTTTTTTTCTTTTTTTTGTTCTATCTTTCTGTATGCGCCTGTGCTGTGGCACACAGGATCTGTCTACTTGTTTGTGGAGAACATTGTGGTAATGTTGTGTGGCAGTTGCTGAGGACAATGGCTGCTGGGTGTTTTGTGATGTAATGATCCCTGCCATCACCTCTCACCCCCCTCTGGTCAGTTAAGGGGAGAAAGGGATGCAAGGTAACGGGCCAAGCAGGAATACACATAAGGAGGAACATTGCTGAGAAGCAGGATGCTAACGGAGCCGAGCCAATGACTAGACACTTTCTGACTTAGATATCGTAGAGGAAAATTAGCTGGTGAAGGATACAGGCTGTCTGTTTTCTCAGCAGCTGCTGCTGAGGTGCACTTTAGCCCCCAGATGCTGCCGTATGGTGAGCTGTAAAAGATGGAGGCTGCTCTGTGAAGCTCTCATGTGTAAGAAGTGTGTTGACAGTGTCACAGTTGACAAACACATCGGACTGTACCACAACCAGAGTCCTGAGTTGACAAAGGAGGTCAAACCTCTCCTCCAGCTCAACACTTTCAGGTCTGGAAACACAGAGCAAACCTGACCAGAGGCTGAAGAGGCCTGAAGTGCTGGACTGAGGACCACTTCACCCACAACCCACAGCGGGTGTGGCAGGGCATCCAACACATTAGCGACACATTACAAGTCCAGTGACCACATGGCTTTTAACAACGTACTGTGAGCTCGGTGAAGCGCTGCTGGCTCAGAAGAAGAAATGTGCAAAGCCAAAACAGACTGTCATCAGCCGCGTCAGTGACCAACATCAGGTCACAGTTACGAACATCATTAAGTACTTTGACAGTCAGCCCCCCACTCACCTTCGACCACACCAGTGGTGGTTTCACTACGGTTTTTAAAAGATTTTTTAAAGTTGCCAAGCAGAACGGAGAAAAAAAAAACTTTTCACCTTGAGCAGGGTTCAGACACCTCAACATCACACACACACACACACACATACTCATGAAGTGACGATAATGTGTAACAAGTAGATAATTAATTGAATAGTGAAAAAACAACCAGTTTTATAACTGAGTCTGAAGTCTGAAGCTTTTCTGGTTTTCGTGCACTCGAATGAAATGTGCGTCGATTTGAGAAAAATAAACGGTTTAACTGATGAATTAATGAGAAGTATTTTTTATTGCAGTAGCATATTGGATGTTCTTCAGACTTACTCTTCCTCTTGTGCTGTCAGTGAATGTTGAACATCTCTACTTTTATGGCGAAAGCTTTCCACAAACATACCATGAATCAGAAATAGCAGTAAGCAACAGTGAGAGCAGACCGGTGGGGTTAGAGGTGGACAATTGACCTTAGGTTTAGACATAAACAAACAAACCCAGCGTGAAAACAGCCCATGAGGCTGCTGAGTTTGTTTGTGGTCAAGGATTCTGCTGCGTTCCACTAACTCATCGTTGCTTAGAAGCTTATACCTATTGATTCAAGATGCATTTGGTTTTTATCATGTCTTCATTCCAGCATGTCTGCTGTCATCTGCTGAATATATTGCAGAAAAGTTGTGAAGGTGGGAGTATGGTTAGGAATCTGACTGGCTGTTCTCAGCACAGCCAGAGGTCCATTTCAGCTGCCAACACAACGAAACCTTCAAAAACGCACAACTGAAGTTGAAAAGCCGAAGAAACAAATGTTTTAATCCGATATTTGTAAGATGTCAAGAGTGTGCGTGCATATAAAGACACAGACTTGCTATTGTCATTCATATCTTACCTGTTCAGCTAACAGTTGACTTTAAGGATGCTCCAAGTATCTAATTTATAATAGATGGTAAAAGGAACAGAGCACAATTCAGCTGTTTTCCAACTCCACTACATGAAAATACTGTCAGTCAGGTTTCCATTTTCAGATGTGAGATAAAAAGAAGGCTGCACATTTAAAGGCAGTAGACACTGGTAATGACTAGAGAGGTACAGGATGCATTTCTGTGAGGCAGCAAGATAAAAATTGGTTCTTTTTTAGTGGTTGTTGCATTTTGAAGCCACCAAATTCCAAAGATATGTCATTTTAGGTTTTCAAAGGAGGATGTACAGTTGACAGAATAGAACCCTACAAAAACATCAGATCAGACCAAAAATTTAGCCTGGAATGGGGTGTTATGAATAAACCTTCAAGCTGTACAGCCCAGAGTCATCGTACAGAAACATCAATGAGAACAAGGATTTGTGAACTGAGCCAACATTTGCAGGCGTCTCAGGAGGACGCAGAAGACCTACATATTCCAATCAAAGTCTGTTCAAACTGAAACACAACTAATAGGAAGAAAATTGTCAGTAATTAAAATGTACATCAGAACTTCTTGTCGAAAATACACCACAGGCTGCTCTTCCATCTGTTAATTACTCTATGAGTGGTTTGTTAAGTGAGTGCCTTGGCAATATGCTCATTTCAGATACATTCAGCTGATGAGCATGACTTCAATGATGAGGTTTAGATTTGTGTTTGTTAAAGCCAAATTTGGTACAGTCCTCCAGATATTTCTTGTCTCTCGCTCCAGAGAAGCTCAACGTGTCATAAAATATTTACTGCATATAACAGTAGTAACGTCAACGCTGCTGATACTGAATTAGATTTTCTTTTAAATTCCTTTTTCTATAAAAAGGAACATTTTAATATTGAGTTATACAATTCTACAAAATTATGTTGCAGGTTCGGTCTGACTAGGTTTCAGTCTGTTGGTTTTAGAAGACGTATCACATCACTAACAAACTTATCCTCTGCACCAAGATTGTTCTATTGTGCAACTGAATGTGTCAGAAAAAATAATATTGTAATATCCTCCATTTCACAAACATCTTCTTGAGGTTGGATTGATGATGCAGTGTGTTTTTTTTTTTATAGTAATTATCTTATCTTGACAACTATTATTTTCATGCTCCATCTTCATGCTCACCAAAGCGAACTTCATCATCCATCATAATGTCAGCGTCTTGCTGAGTCAAAGCTCCATGTGCAACTCGTCATTGTTCCCGTTCCGTTCGCCTTCCTGCTTCATATCAGATGTCACTTCATACCTTCACAGTCCTTCAAGACGGTCTGAAATATGAACCTAATAGTTGTGCAGTACAGGCTGGTCATTAATTGAACTTGTTTAAAATCAGTCTTCTTCTTTTCATCTCATCTGCGTGTTCTTGTGTCCACAAACTGCCACAAGAAGCTGTTGAGTCAAATGTTGCAACATACAGAGGAAAGTTTCCTCTTTTTTGCTCTCAAACTTTTGTTGGATACTACAAATTTGATTGTCTTTAAGATAGAAACTTCAGGCACTTTCGTTTATTTTTAATAAATCACATTTCAAGGTCATCTACCGTCACCTCTCTGTCTTTGATCATTCAGTAATACAACAATATGTAGAGTCAGCCGTTCTCACCAAAGAGCTTGATCTGTGCCAACACTTAGAGCTTTCTCAATGTACATTTTTATTGATTAACAAAGTTTGCGAGGTAAACAAATCTCCTATAGAGCAGCAGAGGAAGTGATGGAGCCAAGGTAGTTGCATCAGTTGCAGTAAATATATTTGGAATAAAGCTGGTTTGAAACTGGTAGCTGGTTTTAATATCGTGGCGGATTGTTGCACCTACGTGTGTCAGTCATTTTAAAGAGAAAACCAAACCGAGGAGGAATTGTTTAATCAGGAACCGTTGTGCTTATTAAGGCCAGAACACAGTGGAGCTCTTTGCCTTTAAGGCCTCAGCATCTGCAAATCAGCTGAAATGGATCCGCTCAGGTTACACAACTGTTTATTATAGTGTGAAAGCTGAAGCCAGTGGTGTCTTTTCCCATGAAAAATGCCATCACAATGAATTCTGATTGCAATGATTCACCCTCAGAATTAGTTGTTTTTCTCTTCTTGCAAAGGACGTGCTTCCAGCTAAAGCATGTTTGCGCACTTTCATCTGGCCGTTCCTCGCTAAAGTAGGATCACCCACACGTTCCCCTCTTCACTAAAAAAAATGATTTGATCACTGCTGCCAAATGGAGTCAACACACGAGTGTGCAAATGTATTGCAAACAAGTGGGAGAGATCTGTGCCCAAGCTGAGCCTGCTTGTGATGTCTTTATCAGACCTATGCAAATAGAGGCATCACTCCGTTCCTGCAATCAGTGAAATATAGTGGGACGGTGTTGTGATGCAAGATGAGGATCCTGAACAAAAGAGCTTTGTTTCATTGACTTTTATGTCCTTCTCAAGACATTTCTTTTGTCATTTTACCCGGAACTGTGTTCATTACGTTCTACAGAATACTATATACGATACTGAGCAACAGTCAAAACAAAATGTCTGATTTATGCCGTGTAGTTTTTACCCTGCAGGATTTTCTGTGTGGACAGTTGGCCTTATGATGTTTTCTTTACATTAATGAATAATATTATAGTGATTTGATTTTCAAACACAAAAGAAGTTAAACACTATAATGCAGGAGGCATAGTGCATTGTAAATATAATGCACTAAAATAATTCTTACAATTTCTTTTCAGTCAGTCAAGGTGGAGACTAGTTCCCTGACGGCACAGGAGAATCACACCTTTTTCTGAAAGGTATCATCTTTATTTTGGTATATTTAAATAATTAAATGAAGTATGAGGTGAAAAAAAAAGTATCATGAAAATTTAACTTTGTCTTTACACTTTAGCTGTGGCTTTTCACCACCACAGTCCTTTTAACATATTCATGAATAACTATACTGTACATCATCTTGACAAAAGCTCTTCTTTTTCTATTGACTCAGTCCTTTCTTACTTTTTAGTGTCTGTTCCACTGTCAGAGTACCCATGAGGCATTGAGTCACACACCAGACAGACCTCACCTTCTCAGGAACCTGCTTCATTCATATTTGCATGACTTCCCCCCATGGGAACTTATAGACATTAAAGTTGAGGAGACCCTCAACCCTCCCCACCACCACCACCACCACCACCAGCATTATTACTCACTGCAGCGGTCACACTCGTCCATGACGATCCACTGCCTGTTGAGGAGAAGTGTCTGGTGAAAAGCATCACTAGAGGCAAATTTTACATAATGTCATGCAAATATAGCAGCGTGTACAACACTAAACCAGGTCTGTCTGTGTAATTTGTGCTCACATTTGTGTTTTAACAGCACATAGTGATGGCAACTGACAAACTGACATTTTTTTTTTTTTTTTTTTTTTTTTAGCCCTTTATTTTTTCCAGAGAATAAAAATCACCTTGAGATCAAATTTCTTTTATAAGTGAGCCCTGGCCAAGAAGGCAGCACATTCAAAACAAAAGACCAGATACACAACATAGAACACACGACACAATAACACACCAAAAAAAAAACACAAACACACAATAACAATAACAAGTTAGTGGAAAATAACAATAAAAGCAAGAACATACAGTTTGAAGAACATGATTAAGATGTTGACTTCCAGTCAAACACTATTTGTATTTTATTTTACCACATCAAATAAAATATACCTATATATATATATATATATATATATATATATATATATATATATATATATAAAAAAATATAATATATAAAGTAGAGTTTATATATATATATACAAGGGAAGCTGACTAGTCATTGCGTTATACACAAAAAGTAACCATTTTTTCGTGAGGACCAACCAAGCAAACATTACAGTACATAATGATGAGTAGAATAAGTTGCTGGTGTGTGAATCTAAGGATTGCAGCACAGTGTTTATGGAAATTTTGTAAAATACATCACTATAATCTAAGACAGGTGAAAATGTCTGTGAAACATGAAATATTTATAAAGTAGAATCTCAATTTCAGCCTTATTTACTCAGTAAAATTTCAATATGTAATTTTAAAAGATAGGTTTTTAATGGTGATGTAGCAGAACAATAAATAATTGTGGCATCAGCATTTAGATCCATATTTGCATTTAGGACACAAATCAACCCCAGAGTCCTCCGGGCCCTCAAAACTTAGTCAGGTTGGATTTTAATTAAATAATAAGATGCAAAAAATGAAACTGACACCTCAGACCAACTAGCTACGGGTGAAGTTGTTGATTTGAAAGGTTTCAAATTTTTTTTTCTTGCTGATGTTAAAGTAGAAGCACAACTTGACTCTGCTGAAGCTGCTACTGAAATGAAAAGACTGAAGGATTTTATACACGTCTGCAGTAAAACATGAGCACCAGTGAGACGTATGAGGCTCTTTTCATGAGTGACATGTCTGTTAGTCATGAAATATGTACTACTCTGTCAAAGTCCCACAGAGAAACTGATGAAATCAACCTACATCCTGACCTACCTATGAATTAACCTCGTATCTATCTATGTATTATATCCACTGTATGTCACATCTTTGTCTTCTGTCTCCTTATCTCTCTTTTTTTATTCTCTCTGTCCCTCTTAAGTTGTTATCTCTCGCATGCACAAATGTGTATGTATTTCCAAACATGCAGTGTGATCAGATAATGAGCCAGACTTTCTTGGCTGCATTCGTGCCAGCATGTATACCACAGTTGTAAACAGACAGATGTAATCTGTTGCCTTCTGGAGATTAATGGGAGTCGGTGCAGTTAACCAGATCTAATTGTCATTTAGTTAATTACAATTGGAATCAGCAACAAAAGGGTTTTAAACTGTGCAGAAACCGTCCTCCATCAACTATAAGACAAGAGTCAGCTGGTTTGTAATTTGTGACAGAGCAGAGTGTAACTTTTAAACTTTCCAGACATTATAGGATGTAGAGTCATATCGGCTTTGCTAATGTACAACTATCTGCCGACCCAATGAAAAGCATTCTGCTGCTGTAATGGAAAACATTCAGTTCCTTGATGGAATTTTTGGTGCTTTACTTTTTTCACAGCATCAAATGTTAAAAAGTTATTTGGGCAAAACCTAAAATACAGTCTACAGTCTAGTTCTTAAACACGTTGCAGATGATGTATTGGACTTAAAGAATGTAACGTAACCATATGGAGTTGTATTGATGCATAAAACAAATAGTTCTCATTAGATAAAATCATTGTCTGAAAAAGAAAATATTCTAGCATAAAGCTTTGCAGATGCTAAGGGATCAATTAGCCAAGTAAAGCTGCCACAGCCTTTATGAAATGGATTTAGTCATTTGCGTCAGTCATTATGCTTTTGGCATTGTTATTTAGGGATTATCTTTCTTTTTGGTACACTTAAATATGTTTCTTATAGCATGCTTCATCAACTGAATCAATACAAAAAAACTCATGGGACGACTATTAAGCCTTTCACTGACATGACGTCGTTTTACAACAGTGACAAGTGTTCACCTCCGCTGTCAACATCATCTAAGAATGACTAACAGTGATAAAGAACTGCAACTCTTCTCACCTCCACGTTAAATAATTAGGATAATTAGAGACTCAGAATTAAAATGACTCAGAATTAGAAACATAAGAGAAGACACAAAGCTGCAGTTTAACAACGAAATAAAAGACTTGCACGAGAGTTTTAAGTCTGGGTCCTTGTGTGGGGCTGTGAGGTCGTATACAGCTCGTCTGATGTGATTTCTTAATTACCCTTATTGAATTCATTATTTATTTGCTCTGTTGAACCTGCTTAACCTTCCTGCCCTTCAGCAAAAAAAATGATTTAGGAGGCAATGGGGAGTCAGCAGAGGCCTTTACCTGAGGGAGGACATCTGAAGTTCCTCTTCACCTCTTTGAGAAGTCATCAAGTGGAATTAATCAAATTTAGTGATGTGAACCAGAGGATATATATTATACTGTATTATCTGCATGATTAAAATGCTTAACATTTTTAAATGTGTCACAGACAGATTAACAATTAAAATATTAGCTGAAGGTGATAATTAAAAAAAATAATAATGGCTGACATATTTTCAATCCATTTCAATGATTTAAGTATCCAATTCTCTCTCTTTTCTGAATATCACATCAGAGATATTTCATCATGTCATCATGTCCTCATCGAGGTCCTGCCTTTGACATTTCTGTCATGCAATATTCTGCTACATGTCAAAACAACTCATCACGCGAGTCACACATGGAAGACAAGCTACATGTTTTGCGCAAAATCCCATTAAAATTTGATTGATAGAAAATTCATTCTTCAGGCTGCAGTGAAATAAATTATCTAGTCATTAATTCACGATCTGCAATAACCGAATACAGTAAAGAATGTGTCATTTTGAGTCATGTGAAGGTTGGTTTCACCTCTGGTGACATCATTTATTCATATTAACATTATCACACGTTGCTGTGAGCTTCATACATGATGCTTTACAAATGTTGCCCAAAGTTTGGAGTTGTCTTTGTTTCTATTGAAACATGAGAGAAATATGACATAGATATACTCTCATACTGGTTATATATTATGTAAATGTACAAAAACATTGATGGTGCAAAAGGTTTTCTTGCGTGTTAGTTGTTCCTGTGCTTCTATACCGGCTCCTTACACTTGAGCGTCAACAGGGTGATTTAGTATCTGCACTCTGCTCTCTGTTGTTTTCTCTGCAGGAATCAACACAAGTGCTATTGTTCGGTTTCCACATGCTTTAGGGCATTTGTGTAAAACTACACTTTGCCAGTTTTTGCACAGCTTGCTTCCATTTTGCATCTTTATACCTCTGATGCTATAGCTGCTCCGTGTGCAGCAGGTTTCCATCAGAAATATCTGATACCACACTGCTCCTTGTCTCTTTGTATGTGCATGTGTGAAAGCACTGTAATATCTGCCAAAACAATAGCTAAATTTGTTGTATAACGTTTTTTTTTTTTTTCTGGTATAAATATATAAAAAAAACAGAATTAATTGGTTTGTGTTAAGAATATTTAATTTTCTTGCCTTGAATGCAGGTGGATTGAAGTAATAAAATATCTTTCATCTTTCTTGTAGTGTCAGAAAGTAGAATATCAGAAAACGTATATCAAAAAATAAAAGTATAAAGTAAAAAGAATATCAGAAAAAGTTCCTCCTTAATTATATCAGATGGGAATTTTAGCTCTAGTCACTCAGAATAGTGTGCCACCCAGACTGGGACTGTTGGATGGCTGGAATTAATGTGGAAGTGCATTGAAATGAGATAAACCCTGAACATGGAACACCTATCAGCTCCACTCCATTGGGCAAATGTGTCTGTTTACTCCAAGTCCTTGAAGTGCTTGCGCTTTTGAGTTTGCCAGCTACTGGAACACATCTCATGGTCACATTTGCCTTCAGTTGCCATGGTAGTGCAGGCAGAAGTTGCTCGATAGTAATGATCATTTCTGCACACCTTTAGCATCCAACTCACTCTTGGCAAAATACATCGAGACACAGAAAGAGAAACAGCATGCAGCAATTTGTGTGTCTGTCTGTCTCCAGGATTGAAGGAGGCAGAGACGGGCAGTTTCATGATTTTGTGAAAGATAGAAAAAAAAAAAAAAAGAAAATCACAATTTACTTGATCCTCATGCCCAAAGGCCTGGCACAGTGAGATTACTTATTTATTGTGTTGGTCCTGCTTCTTCATAGATGCTTTGTGAATGATTCATGAGTTAATTCGTACAGTAAATAACAAAAGGTGAAACAGTTCGTCCATATATCAAGAACTTAGCTAAATATTGCAAAACCCCTGTTGCTAACCTCTGTATGGCATATTGCTTATAAAGGATTTATAAAGACCTTCATTATGCTTCAGAAGTTGAAAGTTTTTTGAAAGTTGTCGTGAGACAGATCATTTGAAATCAGGATGACTTATTTTTATGTGTACGTCACACATTTAAAAGCAAATTAGCCTACAAAACGTGTCCCGCTTTAACTATCTTTTATATTGTGCAGGAAGGACTTTGAAGAAGCTTCAGTCTTCCACTTCTCATTAGCACTGACTGTGATTCTGTGGCAAATCAGTGGGGGTTGCTGTGAAAGGCAAGAAAAATGTATTCAGATCAAACTGAATTATGAAGTAGCCCTAGAAAATTGGGGTCAGTGATGGATCCCTTTGATTTTTCTTTTTCTTTTTTTTCCTAGCAGCTGTGTGTCCATATAACTGAGGTCTGATTTAAAATCCAAATTCAGTGAATGTGTTGCAGCACGGATCATTGTGGTCAAATAGGAAATAAGGAACCAACCATTGTTTTCAATCTAGTCTACAATATGATACTAATACGACTCATCTAAAACTCAGTTATTGTCTGTGTTATTATGATTCAGTAGCTGAAGTTCATTTTTAGATATAAATCCTCAGAATATCACATTTTTAAAATCATGTATTTTAACTGGTGATTAGTGAAGAAACAATATGATCCTTTAAAAATGTCACATTTTCTCGTAGAAATCTGATCTTTGTGCTGATTGAGGATCAAAAAGATATTTGGTTGTAATCATTTACTGACAAAGTCACTCTGATAATTATGGATCTGGAGAACTCCAAGATATATTGTTTGAGGAAGATTTGTTGCACTACAGATTTTTTTTCCCTCCTAACTCTCTAGATAAGGGACCTCATGTGGTGCCACACAGGAGGTCTGGAACAATCAGGGCTTGTGACCTCACCTCTAAGAAAAACAAGCAGTGAGCACATCCACAACAACTCCTTTGGCATCTTAGTGTGTAAAACAACAGCCGAGCACCAGCCTGTGTGTTGCAAATAATTAGGAAGTTGTGAGTAAATGCATAGGAGCATTAACAGCCACCTCTGTGGGTCCATAAGTCACACTGAGCTGCTTTTTAAAAAAAAAAGAAAAGAGCAAGAAAAAAGAGGCTGTAATGGTTTCCACTTCTACATCCAATTAACTCAAGAGTCATTGTGTCACTGTTCATTTGTAGTGATTTTGTGTATTTGTATGAGTAATGAGAGAGAAGTACAGGTGAGACACTCCCTCACTGTTGCGGGTGATAAAGTTGCAACTCGACATCTTTGATTACAAACCATTAAATGGCAACGGGGGCAGTTCGCAGTCTGTTGCATCCATCATTACAAAAGAGCATGATTTCCTGCTACAGGCATGAAAGAGCTGCAGAAACCCCTGACTCTTAGTCAGGATTATGATATATTACGTGCACTATAGTGAGCATTAACAAACAGTTGCCAGCATATATAATTTGTAT
Source organism: Polydactylus sextarius (assembly GCA_016801845.1). Taxonomy (NCBI): domain Eukaryota; kingdom Metazoa; phylum Chordata; class Actinopteri; family Polynemidae; genus Polydactylus; species Polydactylus sextarius. The sequence continues at coordinate 22,950,997 of CM028930.1, read as the reverse complement.
TAATTTAAATATAAATGAGAATCAGATTTCACTTAAACAACTAATTATCTCGACATCTTATCTCTGTGTGTTGATGCTGCCTGAACATTAGTTTTGCTCTCAGACCGCTGCAGTATTTCAGACTTTATAGAAAGCCACGGTAGAGCAATTTAATAAGCAATGTTATTTGAAATCAGGACAAAGCCTCAAGACATAAAGATGAGGCAAGAATAGGAAGCTTAGAAGCAAAAACTGCTGCTTTTCCCCCTCTTCTTCTTCTCCTCCTCCTTTTTCTTCTTCTTTGAAAATGTTCATGCTTTTTTTTTTTTTTAATCTCACTACAATGAAAAGATGATGAGGTGTAGTGGTCCGTCTAATGTGTTATGCATACACAGAAAGGTAAACATCCTGATGCGGTATGAATATTCATCATGTCAACATGTTACTTGGCTTCGAGAAACTGATGATTAACACTGTTCCTTAATTATTGGGTTTGTTTATTTCTTTATTTTACTAATTTTGTATGAAACCTGCACCGAGTGAGACCGACTGTACATTAATGAGATGATTAAAATGAATTTCATTGCCGCAGTGATAGTGTTGCAGCGCAAAACAAAAGTCGTCTGTCATAATCAGCCGGGTGACAGATTAGTCTTTGCTTATTTAGATGGCTGAGAACCAAACACATTTCAATTTTCCAAACAAATTAATGATGGAGATGAAATAATATTTCAGCAGTTGTGATTAATGGAACTCATGAAGTCGTGTTATAAAACGAACTCTAGAAAAATACATGTGTATTAGACGTGTAGAGGCCATTACCAACTACAGAACTCATTCATAACGTGTCTGCCGCAAACTTACATCCACATGGTAGACACACGAGTGCCTCCTCAATCAAACACAAAATCTTTAACAGTGTTAATTTTACACAATTTTAGACTCACAACAGAGTTCACCAAGAGAAAGGGAGAGCTTCTGTAGCTCACTGAGGCAAGAAATTGGGGTGCAAATTGTCAGTCTGTGTAACTCAATAGGCAGGAATTAGGGCTTGATTTACTGCAGAGGTCAACCATGTAACAAAACTTTGCACTTGCGGGGCTGTGAGGTTCTTTAAATGGGAGCATCCATCAAAGACCATATGCTTCTTTTGTTTAGCTCCAGTCTCAAAGCAGCAAAGCTGTTTTCTTTTTATCCAGCTAACACGAACAGCACTGTTGCCACCTTATGCTTTTCCGAACGCTAAACGGATCACTTTATGTTAATTTGAGCGAAAACATTTAACATTTGCCGCCCAGTTTCAACAAGATCACGTCCAGATGTTAGAGCCCAGATGCACTGCTGCATGTTTGAGCAGCACAAGGCCACGCATGCCATTCAAAAGGCGTCTCAGAGCCACGCAATCTCTACCTCGATATCTGCTAATGACTACATGTCTTTGTTTGCCTTACACAATAGCAATTGTAACAGCAAAACCATGCAACACTGCCAAAGTATGTGTATGTTATCCCAGATAGTGTGCCGTCATTAAATATTTATTCAAATCTCTGCTTAGAGGAGCCAGCTGTTGTGCTGCCCTATTTAACTGCACCATCGAACCAGCTGCTTCTGAATCCTTGAAGCAAGAACTTTGCTGCCCTCGGGGTTCTGGGAAACTTCCCCTGCTCGCTGGCATGAGAGATAATTGAATAACCTGTATGTGTCAGATATTTGTGATTAATCACACAGGAGCAGCAGGTATGTACAGGGAGGTCTCAGTAGAACCATCTCCTGATTGGAAAGTCACACGTTTGATCCAAAATAAAGCCATCTCGCTTTTTTTTTTGTTTTTTTTGTGAAATGCCCTTGAGCGGAAAAAAAAAACCCTGAATCATGACTGGCTCCAGGTGTTACGCTTTGGAAACACTGTTTGCTCCGACTCGTGGGTAAATATGTACATTTGTGTCTTGGAGGGAATATTTAAGGGACGTTTTAATTACCCTGTTTTGGTTTTGTGATTGAAGTGCGCTGAAATGCTTTGGAAAAACAATCATTGCTTTTTCTATTCATGCGCTAGATTCAGCAGCATAGTGAAAGGGGAAAAAAATCAATGTATTCCTTTAGGACATTCATGATGAATATGCATTAGGGTTACATTACATTTGTCTAAAATGTAACAAATATAATTATAGCCGCTGATGTACAAATTTATGTGTGTGTCAGTGTTTTCAGTGTGAAATGTCAAAGTGATAGTTTTCTAAATGGACGATTGAAGCGCGATTATCTCAAGGTCATATTCTATTTCCTGTGTATGAATAGTCAATGTGTTCCATCTATTCAAAGCCGTACGTATAGATATGTCATGAATGTGGAAATAACATTATGCAGTGTGTTTCCCAGCCTCATGCTTCTCTCTTCGTCAAGGGCCCAACAAAGGCGTGTTTGTCATCTACCTCTCGTAGTTGACGCAGTGATATCTGAGGGGTCACGGTTATCTGACGAGGGTCAAGTCTAGAGCAACAACAAGCAAGTACACTGGATTCAACTCTTCATGGTTCATTTCCTAAGATGTATCTTTCATCAAATGTACTCGCATTTGAATATTGTATGTGTAGTTTGCCATCACTCTAAAGTCTGGGACACAAAGAAATATTTACTCTTATGTATTTTTCTTCCTTTCAACACTTGAGACTCAGAAGCTCAGCATGAAACATTTCAGTCTAAATGTATGTGGAAAAAAAGACGCAAAATTAGTCAAAATTCTTCTAATTTTGTGACCTAAGCTCATGGTTCTTGAAGAGTCTAATGAGAACACTTTGACAACGTCAGCATTTAAAGTGTGGCCTCATCAGGGACCGATTAAGTGATACTTTGCCCATTAACATTGAAATGAGGCTGATGGATTGATGAGCATGCTGCCATGTACCTCGTGTGAAGTGTCTGCCTCCAACCTGCCATCTGGCGGGAAAATGAAAAGAGAGCTGAGAGGCATGTGACCGGTTATTTTCTGGGAAGAGAGAAAAAAAAAAAAAAAAGGAACAATTTTTCTACACAAGTCTGGTCTGAGCTCCATGTGGTCTGTGGAGAGAAAAGAAGAGGGAGCTAGATAGTAAGACGGGGAAACAACGGGGGAAGCTGTGGGGGTATTTTTATTCTGGTGAACAAATGTCAGCTGTGAACTGGATGAAAACCATACGTTTAAATCATAAATGAGGAGCTGCATTTATATCTTGGCATCAAAGTACTTTTTTAATGTGGTAGAAACAGTGGGTCTTAGTATTAATGTATGATTTATATCAGCGTCATTCCACACTGCCCCTGCCCCCTTAATATTATGAGTGGAGAGACAGTCTTCTCTCAGGTGTCCTTGTCTCCCTTCATGTCTTTTTTCCCACATTGTCGGGGGCTGCAGCAGCTATGACCCCCTGGAGCTACATCCAGAAGGTCAGATACAAGGAGCTGGTTGAAGGAGTCGGCTAATCTTAGTCACGCAGCCTCCAATTATACAAACTACTCAGACCGTCCAGGATTTTGAGATGTTGCGATCGCAACTATCGTCTTTTCCCTTGAAACATTGAACCATACGTCAGTGAACTCACTTCCTTGTTTCTTTTGGAAAATGTAGGAAACATGTGAGATAAAAAAAAAAAAAAAAATCTCTCATTTACCTTCCAACATCACTGCTAAGAACAGAGTGAAGCAGCATCCAGGCAGAGATCATGAAAGAGGAGGAAAACGATTTTATATTGTTGTGAAGCAACAACAGGGAGTCGTCGATCGAGAAACAACCGTGTTACTGAGAAACACACGGAGAATGTTAGAAAACACATCACTCCAACACAGACTGAATTACAACAAATTACCACTTTGTGGTTTTGCTCCCTACATTTTTATTTAACCGTTTAAGAACAAATATAAAGGGAAAAAAAATCGAGAAAAAAACTGATGTGCTCATGTGTTTCAAACATTGCAACTTCGATCGCAATTTTTTAAAGAAATGCTGCCACAAAATCTGGTAAATTAGGCTACAACAATCTCAAAGCAGGCCTGAAATCCTGGACTGATTACGACTTCAGAGGGTTGCATGACTGGCAAGACATGTTGGTTTTATAACAGTTTAGTGACTGACACTGTTCAGCATCTGAGAGAAACAGGTTCTGGGAGTCGCCAGCGTTTCCTCCTCTACTCATTTGTTTGACTCAGTTTCATATTTGCCTGTGTTACCTCTGGTCACCTCTCAACCCGACTGCAGCCATTTTACATCATCGACCCAGGTAAAGGCCGCCTCCAAAGTTCAAACTGTGTATTAAACTGTTAAGATTTTCTAAATAACAAACACATTTCATGTGTTTCTAACTTGTGTTATTTTGTAGTAGAGAGCAGCTCAGACAGGAGTACTATATTCAGGCCAACATGTCTCACTAGAGTCCAAACTGCATCAGTCTTTACCACTATTAGTAAGTTTGTCAATGTTTCAGTTGTATCATGACATTGTTTTCACTTCGTTTGCATCTGCAAGAAAAAAAAATAATAATTTGTTGTGCATTCTGAATATCAAAGCCACGATTCAATCCACTCTACTAAAATATTTATCACGCAATCATGAAAACCTCGCAAATTACAGATAATGAAGTGCTTCTGTGAGTAAATCGTTTCGGTATAAATTTGAACTCAATCTTTATGCACAATATTTAGAAAATGTAACCAAATGGACAAACGAGATGCTTTGATCTGGGCTTCGTTTTTCTGTGTGAAAATAAGAAAATGTTATTAACAGGTGTTGAATCAGTGACCCTTGTTGACATCTGCATAACAGCTCAGACTCCATTATACATCAGTGAAAAACAAAATGTTAGGCATTTTTAGATACATTTTAAAGAAATAGAAGAGAAACTGTGCTTTTTAATGTGACATTAGCTGATTAGTTTGCAGCTTCTAAGTGCAGCTGAAATTCCTTTAGGTTGTGATGAGTTAAATGAGGAAAAGTGTCTTAAGTGACAAAAAAAGAAAATGGATTTTTTTTTTTTTTTTTTGTTGGAGAGATCAGTAGTAGATGTGGAAATCGGAGACGACAGAGCGAATCAGGAGGAAATAGGAGTCTGGGAACATGAAGTGTCCCCGTGTGTGTCATTTTTTTTCCTAAAAAAGGAGAGATGAGTTTCCAACAGGAGACATTTCTGTTCATGTGTATGAGCTGATTTGGGCTGATTGAGCTGAAACTGAACAGACATTATCTCTGTGTCAAATCACTGGCAATCTGACGTGAAGCTGCAATATTTTCCTCACCCCTTAATTTTCCGTCCGTCTCGTTATATTGTGGTGAATGTACCGTAAAAACAAGCCGTTTTAGATCTTTTATTCACTGGTGAATCTCAAGTTTCTCCTCGTCTTGATTTAAATTTTAGTTTTTTTTTTTTTTTTGTTTGTTTTTTGCTTTTCAGAATATTATTCATTCATTATTTTAAAGTCTTTAACAAAATCTTTGACGATCCCAGTTTGGAGTAAAATCAAAGTTATTATTTTCTTTTAGTCAAATGAATCATTCATCAGTCTTTATTCTTTAGTCTTACAGCTCGTTTCATACCTTCAGGAAACTGATATCCTTGGAGTCTTATTTGCACCATGATGCATGAGACTGTCAAACTAAATATCTTCTAATATAAACGATGTCCATAAAAACGCACATTACTCACCTCAGAACCACCTGATTCAGTGCTGTCTTTCATAATCTTCCTTTTTCTCTCCCGCAGGTCAAGTATAGGCTTTTATGCTCTTGAACCCATATGATCTCATTTTAACTACAGCTTTCCATTTACATGAAGGCAGGATCTGCAGAGAGTGGTGAATTGTTTCCTGTTGTGTTCCAGTTTCTCAAGCGTTGGTGCATTATAATTCACCTAAAGAAAGAGCACGTGGACGAACTCCCGTGTGCCGGGCGTTGCTGCTGATGCGAGCGGTGGCTAATAGTGGCGTGACAATGAGGTGATACTCACGCGGCATTCTTGTGAGTAAATCTCAGCCATTAATAGATGCATCTTTCCTCAAAGCAGAAGCGAGCTGCTTAATTGGATTCATTTCATCAAAAAGGCTTCAACTGGGTGACACAGTGAAAGCTGGATAGATCAGTCGTCCTGGAAAGCGATAAAGGTGGTGTCTGAGAGAGATGGTTTAGTGTGATTTGTTTGTGTCTCAGCTAAAGTGAGTGGAGGCTTGAGAGAGATTATGTTAATAGGACCCATTAGATCAAAACAAAAAAAAAAAATATATTGCTGCACCGTGGTTTTAATACATAGGAAAGTGTCTGTGTCTTTGTACTAGAGACTTAAAATACAAATGCAGGTACTTAGCATTCAACATTCAGCGAGATGGAGATGTGGAGCCCACACATATTGTGGTGATGGTTGGACGAGGAGCAAACTACCTAATGGAAGTTCTCTTATGCATATTATTACCACACAGTGCAGGAAGATGTCGATTTCTCTTATCAACAGTATATATATATATATATATATATATATATATATGGAAATTCATTCTCACCACCACAGTAATGTCCACCTTCAAGTGTGAAGCCGTGCTGTTCTAACACCTATGGACTCCACATTTCATTTGCAACTTACTGGAAATCACGTGCAGTAGACATCACTGTGTTATAATTTAAGTGAGTAGAAATACAGGTGTTTCTATCTGACAGGGAATTCACACAATACGGTCTTTTTACTTTTTTTTTTTTTTTGGGTGGGTGAGGGTCTGTGTTTATTTGTTCCAGCTCATTTTGATTCAGAATAATTGAAATGGCAAATTGCTGTAACGATACGTATTCAAAACTGCTTCTCTACTCAATTGTTTCGGAGATAAAGAAGGAATAATTATGTTTTTCCATTTTCATAAGTGAGGCCATTATCACGGCAGATGTTGAGGAGAAGTGTTAAACCTTCTATTCACGTGCCACCTATTACTTTAATGATGATATGTCTTTCCCCAGTGTCACCGGTTGATCTAATCTGTTTTTTTTTTTCAATCTGTTCACTTTAAAACAGTTTACTGCAGAATTTAAACTTAACAGCTCCATCAGGTGGCAAATATAGACAGTTTCACCAACGACAAAGCTCAACGAAATCGTTCATTTACTACAAATTACTACAACAAAAAGCAACAACTGTGTCTGGTTATTGTATAATTTTGTCTGTTTTTTTAATTAGTACCGGTTACTCGTAACAATTTATGTGCAGCCGAAGAAGCATTTGAGGATTTCTTGAATCTATTTTTTTTTATATATGAAAACATATTTGTAGCATTATTACATATTTATTGTTGGCTAGTTTTCATTTTGCAGTTTTGGACCATACAGCAGTAATATCAAGCCACCACAACTTCATTTCATTAAATAACTTGCTTATTCAAAGAAAGTTATGACCATTGTGCCTTTTACTTGCTTGGGGACAGAAAGCGAATCAGATTTAATCACATTAAAAAGTCATTTGCTTAGTGTGCAGCCACAGGATGTATAGAGATGCACCAGAAGTGAAAAAATATTTCAGCAACAGGAAGACAAGTTGTTTTTACCACTTAGGTCTTAAAATAAATCTCTACTTTCTTCCTTTTAATACAGACCTTTGACTCCACTAGAATCTGCTTTGCACATCTTTTTTTTCTTGTACAAATTTGCTTTTGGAGGGTAAAGAAATTACACACTCTGTTGCCTTTTACAGCTCTCAAAACAAGACTGCCCCATGAATCATCTTGTGAGACTGTGCACTCAGACCACTGCTTAAGCTCACTTTATAGAGATTCCCCACTGTGTGTGTGTGTGTGTGTGTGTGTGTGTGTGTGTGTGTGTGAGAGAGAGAGAAACGTCTCCTCTGTGGTTAAAACCAGTGGTGCATTGTTGTGGTTGTTTGTGTCTTCTTGCCATTAAATCTTTGTGACAGACATTTTTAAATTAAAGTTAATGCAGTCACTTCTTTGTTATTTTGTGCTTGGTAATGTTGTCCCCAGGTACTGTGTGTGTGTGTGTGTGTGTGTGCATGTGCATACCTCTGCGTATCTGTGTGCCTGCACGTCACACCTCAAGAGGCAAAGATACCAAACACAAAACAACAGGAGCCTAATAACCTTGCACACAACTTACATTGGGTCTATAGGTAACTCAGTCCATCTGTTTATGGCGTCTATGTAGCACATGACTCGCCTCAGGCTGCTGTTACGTCAGACATCCTCCTTCTTTGACCGTCACTACATACTACTACATATATATATATATATATATGGTGCAGGGATGTGGAGGCACTGTAACACAACTGCAGAGTCTCTATGGTCTTTATATCATTTATTTAGTGACATTACAATTATAGAGTTGTAATGTCACTAAATAAAAGATAAAGATGCTAAAAGAAAGAAGTAGCCATGGAAACAGGCATGTTTATGAAAAACTCACCAGTCAAATAAAATAAATAACTAAAACTCTGAACCAAACCCTGGATATATAAAGTGAATGTTTGAGTCGAGGGTCTCTAGCAACTTCTGAGAAAAACTTTAGGCAAGTAAAGGACAAACAAACAACCAAAAACTATTAAACTAGCAGCTCAAATGATCTAAAATGCTCCATCTTGATCATCGCCTATTTAGAGCTGTCCACAAATATCCTAAATCTGATTAAATTTGATAATTAAGTTGTAGAGTCAAAACACAGGTCTTCTGCATCTGTACATCTCATGAGATCACAGGTGGATCCAGGCCTGCATGATGGACAAGACCAGTTTTACTGATTAAAACTGAAAGGAAGGTCAATTTAAAATGAGCAAATAGTAACGACCGTGTGTTGATGAGAGTTCACAACCCAGGGGTTTAAAAAGAAATTCCCTTGTTTGCTGTCTTGATCAGTAGAAGGCAAAAGTAAGACAAGCTGTGTGATTTTATCTTAAAATATTTTTGCTGTATCTGTATGTAATTTCGTTTCGTGCATGACATACATTTAAGTAATGACATGTCGCAGTGTGTGATTACCGTACATGATACAGAGAGAATCAAACAGACACCTGCTCTGCTCAGTTTGGCAGAAAAAGAAACGCCCAGGTGCTCTCTCTCTCTCTCACACACACACACACACACACACCTCTCCTTCTCTTCCCTTCTGTGTCTCTGTGTGTTTGTGTGTGTGTTAGTGAGTGTATATGCGTAGGAAACAGCATGTGTGTGCACTTCTCTGTGCTCCAGCTATCCCAGCGGTGCCTTGCACTGGTCTTGCCTACAAGCTAGCGACCTATTTTTCTCTGTGTTGAACGAAGTCGACATTTGAACAAAGAGAGAAGCAGAGGGAAACGGTGAAGGAGGAGGAGGAGGTGCAGATCAGTTCCTCTGCTTTTATTCAGGCCTATGGATTAATTACCCTGTTCCTAAACCTGATCCTGTGCTGTGAGCGAGACACTTTGGCATCACCCTGATCAATAATGCATTTTTCTGTCTCTCCATTTAATTTGCACGCAGGCCCCACACGCTGGCATCACTATCTCTCTAGAAAAGTGCAGGAGATACCTGATACCCAAAGTGCAACACTCCACCCCCACCCTCATGCCATGCTCCATGACACCCCCTCCCCTCGCTGCTGCACACTGACAAATTGATTCCGTCTTAATGTCCTGTATGGAAAAAAAAACATATCTCCTTAATCGTCGCGAGCAGTGTAATGAGATACATTGCATGTTAGATTAGCTCAGAGGTTTGTACAAATTTGTTCCTGTTTTGGTTTTAACTTCTGACACTCTCCATTTCTAGGGACGGTTGTTTAGCAGTTTAGAGTGGAGGCTTAGGTTTAAGGAGCAGGATGGTAAAGCTACAACAAGTAGTAGCTACAACTCCAGAGCGGTTGTGTAGTTAGTGCCGAGCTACTTCAAACCGTCGAACAGGTGCAGCTGCTACTAGCAAGGTCAAACTAAAGGGGGAGACAAGGTAGGTCATCTGATCTTGTGTGATTTATCTGCTGTGTGTTGTGTGTGTTTGGTCCTGCATTGAAAGGAGAGCCGTATGTCAGGACCTTAGACTCTTGCGTTGTGGTTTTCCTGAGCATCTAATTGAGTAGTAACTCTCTAATGTTGACCAGGAGTCTCCAGACTCTGTGACCTGGATGGACAGATCTGCTCTCAGTCTTTTGTAGGGTTTTATTTGTTGGCACAGTTGTTACTTTTTTTTTTTAATCTCTAAAGTGACTGAAGGATAGTAGTAACCACTTGATATTTGGCAGTTTAATTTATATATTTGATGATACTTTTCCCTTTACATCTTGCATAAAGTAGGTTTTTGTAACCAAGAATTTTACATTCGTGTGTGTGAACTAATTATAATGGTACTTGAAGTGGTGACTTAATGTGACACTTTCTTGAGAACAAATTTTTACCATTTTCATGCCAGAAAACATTGTTTGCAACTTTGCATTTCTAACAAATTTTAGTAAATATACATGTTTGTGAACTTCTTTTTGTCTCATTTCCACCACCAGTTGTTGATTAATTTAATAGCATTGCCAAAAAAAGAAAAAGCATATCTGCCTAATGTTAATGAAACAATTGAAAACATTTGTTTAAATCAGTGGTTTCTTTAATGCAACAATACAGTGCAAAGTTTTTCTCCTATTGTAATCTGATCTCGGTGGTCAGACTTCTGCTGTTATCTAAACTCTTCCCAGACAGGAAGCAGCCCAGTCACTGTATAAAATAGTAATAATACAATAATAAAACCACAGGTTGTAAAGGATTATACAGGAACAGAATAGAGAGGAGAATGTTCAATGAATGGATGCAATGAAAGATAGTAATTACTTTTTTTATCTTTACATATCACAGTTTAATATCAGTTTAATAGTTTAATATCATATATAGTTTTTCTTTTGTATTTCTGGTATTTTCTGTCAAAGAGTCAGATTGGAATAAATCAGACTAAATGTAGTGTTGTAAAGGATTCAGTGTGACTCCTGGGTATTGACAGTTATCAGTATAGAGATGTGAGGTGCTATATGTTGCTGTCATATATAGAAAATCCTCTAACAGAGAGGTGACAGATGGGTGGGTCGTCTTTGGGGTTATTATTAAAAGCACTCAGTAGTTGATAAATGAGACGTTTCTTCCGTTGTTGGTGTTAATCCATGAGTGGTTGCGTGGACTCGATATACGACCAAAATAGTTGAATACATGCTGTGTAGTTTCACTTTCACTCGACTAGACAAGACCAGACTTGTCATATAAGCAGATGCATCGTTCTTTAGCGCAGCGTGAGGTCCCGTTGTGTCCGTGAAGTGTCTTCACTCGCTGCTTGTTGTGTAACTTGCAACATGGCTGCTCAGCCGCCTGGAAGACACAATACTGAACTGAACATTTATTGCACTTGTTAAGCGATTCTGATTTGTCAGTGCACACATGTACCTTTTGTAGAGATGCAGACTGACATCATTAGTGCTCTTAGTGCTTAGTGCTTAGGAGAATGCTGAGCCAATTAACCAGCTGCCTGACTTCTGGCAATGTGATGAACAAATAAACTCCCCTTTCTTTCCGCTACCTTTGCCTGTGTGTACTTGTGGCATCTCCTCTTAGTTAAGTGTAGTGGAATATGATTTTAATCTTTTCTTGTCTCACTCTTGCATTCTCAGACAGAAGATTAGAATTAATTGCTTATTAAATCAACATTAACCTTACGACACCATTTGCTGCCAAATAACACCACTGTGGCAGAGGAGGGAAATTACAAATGATTACATTTTTCCTTCACCCCCATCTCCACGTTGTCTTTATTGTAAAGAGAGGAAGTGGGCGTAAAGACCATATTACAGACACATCTGTGTGTTTGCCCTCCTTATAATTGTGCGACAGTTAACTGAACTCAATCTAAAACAGTCACTGAGGCGTCTGCTTATTGGTCAAATATTTACTAGAGAGATTTATATCAGGGGAATGTGGCCTAAGACTGTGAGTCACGTATGAGCCAGTGCACATATGAGCCAATGTTCCTAGTTTGTTACATGGGTTTTACAGTCAATATCATGACTTCTTGTCATGTTTAATAGCCGTTAGAGTCAGTTTTATGACAGAGGCCTTTCTTTATTCAGCTTTCTTATTAAGATTCTTGTCAGCAATTTGAAGACATTTTTGTGTCATGTACGCTGCTGCAATACTCTGCTGCTGTAGGTTGTCATAATATAAAAAGATCACAGTAAACAGTGTTAGGACACAGTGTAACAAACAGCTCGAATGAATGCAGTGTGATATATAACTCATACTAATGATCAGCCGATGTGTACGGCAGACATAACCTTCATTCTGCTGCTGTTTGCTACAAACTAAACAGCTGCACAGCAAATACAGACTTTAAGTTTGTTGCTGCAACCTGAGGAAGATTTCACATCATGTTCACAAAAATGTTAAAACTGCTAATTAGCATTTCATAGTCGCAGCAGAGTTATATTGGTTAACTTGGAAAGTAATAAGAGGAAATGGCAGATAGATGCATGAACCCGGGTGTTTAAACAGACCCATCTGTTATGTGAATGGTTGTGTGGTGGCGCTTGGGGAAATCAGCAGGTCATCAGTCAACGTGTGTGAATTTTCATACTTGAAAATCCTTAATTACACCAGTTTCCCAGTATGTTTTTTTTTTTCTTATGGTCTTGTTGCTCTTAACTCATAACCTTCATAGTTTACCAGTGCAGCTATTGATCCTCCAGCAGAGAAAGTCAGTGTCTTATTTAATGCAGGATAATGGAAATACAGAGGTAGTTTTTACCTTGGATTGAAATCTACAGCCATGAGATTACTGTGCACTGCAGACATGAATGCTTCCTGCTTACACCTGCCTCATTGTATTTGTCTCCATTACAGACAAAACTAACCATAAAAACCAGGCAGTTATGTAGTTTATAAAACATACCACATTCCTGGTAAATTATATTTATGTGTGAGGCTGAGTGTTGTGTTCTTGGAGACAAAAGATGACATATCCTTGTTGCTCTTGAACAAAAAAAAAAAAAAAAAGCCATTTTCAGCCAGATGTGGTGACATAAACGCAGTGACCAGAGTAGCTCTGGGAGACCGTAATGTACCCTTGTAACTCAATCTCTAAGCAGACCGCTGAATGGAGAATTGTAGCTTCGTTGGCTTACACCATTCTCTCATTCCCCTGTCGTGACCTTTTCCAGTTCTCCTCTGTTTAGGGACTGCACTGATCCCGCAGGAGTCATTTGAGCAAGAGGAGAACAGTAAAGAGATAGCAGCATAATGTTTTGCTTTCATTTACGGTCATAGCATCGCAGTAGAGGAGGTTGCAGACGGTAGATTGAACCACACCAAAGTAAGCAAACTGATACAGTAAAGCCGTTGCAATCGGAGTTGAATGGAAGCTTATCACTATTTATTTCTTTAAGCAAGATGATATGCTTTAAACAAGTGGAAGTGTAAGTAGACCAATCAGCTTTCTTAAAGGTCACCTCTTGACATCTAGTGGTTAATCTTACCACATGAAAACGATGTGATCTTTCTGTGCTATAGCTGCGACGTTACGTCTTTGAACTATTCAAACCTCTGGCGTTGATTAACTCACCTTTTCTCACAGATTTAAAGAAAATTGCCAAAAACCTTGAAGCACTGAAGCAAATAATTTGAAAGATCAACACATGATGTAACATAGCTTGTAAATATTGCAGCCTCACAGAGTCACTTAGGAAATAAGAACTAAAATACCTCCAGCTTTAACTGATGCATATGGAACAAAGTGTCTGTAGGTCATAGTGCTGCGAATAGCAAAGACACCACTCAAAAAGCAGCAAGTTGTAAAATGTCTTCTCTTCTCTCCCAGGGGTAATTGCTCCAGACATATTCTTTGACCTATCCCATGCCTTAACAAGCATAACAGTGGAGAGATTGATCTCTGCAAAGTTCATAAAGGGATTGTTTGATTATCTTTCACACGTTGAAGCTGAAATAATCTACATATAGACACCACAGGAGCACAGACTGATCATGAACTTGTCAACAAGCAGGGGGTCAAGGTTTTCACACAGATACACACACATTCTAGATAAAATATACCACATTGCTTATTAACAGACATATGTGCACATCTAAGAAATGGGAACAAACAAGCCCAGACAGACAGATTAATAATGAGTAACATCAGACAGATTTCATTTTCTTTCCGTATATTTTACGTCTGTCTTTCTAATTATTTTTCCTCCCCTGGCTCCTTCCCTCCTGTGCCACTTAATGTTTGTGTTTTTCTGTGGTCCGACATCTCAGCCATGTAGGCAAGGTGCTTTGATGGAGACATGAGTGACAGAGAGAGCAAGTGTTTGTAATTTTTGAGATTGGATGTGGCATGACATCGCCTGGCACTGATAAGAACCGTTGTGAAGCACAGTTGTGTCATTTGGGAAAATAAGCTGTTGGCAGAAAAACAAACATCAGTGTAACATCTGTCATTGCCACGCTTGTCTTTTGACTGACACACTGCAATTAAAGTTCTGTAAAGAAAGAAAACCCTGTAAGCCTGGACATTTCAAATACGACATATATGAACCTGATTATCATTTGGCTTTTGTCCTAAGTATTAATTTTAATCAGCGGCTTTAGTTTGAAGGATGGTTTGCGAGAATTGCTGCATGCATGATAAGTAATATGCTAATCAATATGTATACGTCTCATAAATTTTTTTACTTGTTTGGATCTGGCCTAAATAACAAGTCTGTGGAGACAAGAAGTGGCACTTTTGTAGGCGGAAATGTGCTAAAATAACAGGGAGTGAAAACAATCTATTTCTGCTGTGCTGTGTTCAGCGGTACATATAAACCAAATGAAGCATTTCTATTGATTGTCACCTCCTTGGATCCCTCGGTTCGGGAGTGAGGGGGGGTCTCCTCCTATCAGCTGACACGGCTCATTGTTCACTATGGACTAATAAAGGGCTTTACTGATGCTATTATGCATTCTCTGTTTCTGGTGACAGACTGATGACAAGCCTTAAAGATGGAAGCCATTTCACGTTTAAACAAAAACAGATGGAGGGCCTCAGTCACTGAATTGCCTCAGCAGACATAAACCTGCGTGTAATATTATTTCAAATAGCTTGGATGCCATTATGCATGTTTGGTTTCATTCATATCTCTAACAGGCCTGCTATAAGTATATATTTTTTTCTTGGTTCATAGCATAAATAATCAGACAGAGGAGAATTGTGTTAGTGTATAAGTGTGAAGTTTGATCCTCCCCTAAAAAAGTCATACAGTTTATACACAGTTGAGATAAAGTGGATTATAGATTATATTTATATGTTGTTGTTTCTACAGTTTAAAGATTCATTTAAAGCTTTTATTCTGTGTCCCAACAACAGCATTGAACCTGACTTTTCCCTCTAAGTGTGTAGCCGACAACCAACATCGGGGCCATAACAGCAAATGGCAGTTTCACGGGGGAAGTGAACTGAGGTTTTGATGTGTTGAATCAAGCACTCCAGGTCAGAAGATGAGCACAACAGCTTCCACCGCCTTTCTATTTACTGAATCATCAAAACAAGGACTTTGTGGAATCAAGGGAACCAGGTGGAAAGAGTTCAGGTCCATAGCTTGAAAAGATGCAGGTTTAATCTCATGTCAGTGTCCTTGAGAAAGGCAGAGCTCTAGTTTTTTTTGCATTTTGAAAATTCTTAACTTGCTTTGACCCAAACTGCACAGAGAAGGAAATTAAACCTGCAGGTAAAACCTTGACATCTTGTTCCTCTTTTCTCTGCAGGTAATTGGCCAGTTCTTTCTTAAACATGAACAAAAAGAAGAAATGAGTCCAACAGTTGTCATAGGACCAAAGATTTCATTACTTATTACTGTTAGTCATATGTGTGGTAGAAATGTATTATTTAAGTTTTTTTATTTAGTGTTTCATGTTATTTGAGAAAGTAGAACATCTGACCAAAGGTAGAACGACATTTTACAAACTCTGGCAGCGCACATCTTTATTGTATTTAGCCTCGGGAATACCCTGGACAGTGAGGTGACAATCTGCAGATACAATGTAAGCTATAGTCTGCAGCTTCAGCTTCTGTGTAGGTGCAGGTTGTTAAGTCGTCTGCAGTCAGTGTAGCTCACTGCTGCAGTGTCAGTCAGACACTAAAGTCGCCTAAAACCGCTAAACACAGATGAATGCACTGATTATTTTTGCTCTGTTATGAAGTGTTGGTGCTCCTTCTTTGGTTTGATCAGAGAAAATGTTTGTTAAAATTTTCATTTGTGAATAGAAACATTAATTAGATCTACAAAGTAAATGAGCAGCACCATGCAATCAAAGGATTCATTTTATGTGGATTTACCTGCAGATGCAGAGCAGGAAAGAGGCAGAGTGGCAGGCAGATACACAGAGACAGAGAGACACAGAGACAGAGAGCTTTTTGCCACAACGGACAAGAACACTTAAGTGATTCTCAATCCCAGCATGCCTCAGCCTGCCACTGCCATGACAGATGCTTCAAAATTGAATATAGATTTCAGTGAGCAAGGCAGGCGTGCCTGATGAATCTCAATTTGCTGCTGTCCATATTTCATAGTCACCACTATGGATGGCTCTAGGGGGGAGGCAGTGAGAGCATTATGGCTGCACCTGCCAAACTGTCAGTTGTCTGGTGTCGAACGATGATCTGTACTTCATAAAAGCCCATATTTATCCCACACTAATTCACGCCTTACTCCCATTTTATCACCAAAAAAATGTACATCTGTGATCGGGGGGGGAGGGGTCGGGGGGGTTAGAAGACATGGCTCATTTCCAAACTGCAGCGATCTTAAGTAGAAACAGAAGAACCACATGATGACGACCGCTCAGCAGTAGAAGACTGTAGAAATGTGTAGAATAGCTCGAAGGTGTAACAAATGTAGAAAGCTTCCCCAAGGGGGGTGGAGCTGCCTTGGCTGCTGTGTACCTGGGAGTCTATTTATAACTGGTTTGAAGTACATATGAAATGACACTGGGTGCTATTGTTTTGCAGTAAAATGCTCTTGTGGAGACTTTATGCATTTCAGAATAATTACTGCCTGACCCTCCGTCTGTTTTGAGACTCAAATTTGAATGAACGTGTTTGTGGTTCAGTTTATGACATGATACAGTATCCTTATTTTGTGTACGTTTGTAAATATTTATACCCAGTATTTACCATTTATTCAGCTCAGTAATGCATATCAAAACCACCAGTCACACACTAAATAATGATTGAGGGGAAGTACAGAAAGCAAACTAGCTAAGATGTAACTAATCAGCCATATGACCAATTTGTGCAGCACAATATGCCTCATGTGTAACTTAATAAGCAACAAAATAAGCACAAGTGAACAGAACAGATCAGAAAACATAAAATAATATGGTGGCGTGGTAATACAGTAGAGCCTCTACGTTAACTGACTCAATTAGCATATCTTCTTAGTGTCTTTCTCTTCATTTTTCATCTCGTATCTCAGCTATATGGGTCATGGTTAACGACTAGAGTTTGTATTTTGAAGCTTGCGATGCTACAATATATTTTTTTTTTAACACAGCAGCACCACTGTAGCATCAAACACTGTTCGACAGTGAAACAACGCTCTGTGAAATAAGAAAAAGAAAATGTGCAAAAAACAAAATAAACACAAAGTTTAATTGAAATTCCTCTTCCAAAAACATCATTTTGCAGAAATGATTATATAAATTTAGTGATGTGTTTATGACAAAGACAGAAAACTGAAACAGAATAATAAATCGCAGAGCTAATTAACATTTCGCAAATTGTTTTATTAACAGCTTAATTGTGCCATTAAGTGTAAATGTGTTCAATTACCGTATTAATTATTTTTATGCATCTGTAATTTAATCAACAATAATTAAACACTGAACTAATCTATAATAATTAAGCTGGAATAACCGAGGCTCCATACAGCACAAGTTTACCTGTATTACAACCTGTATTATAGCCTATCTTTGTATTCTGTTACATACTTTTAGCTGCACACCACAATTATTTTTATCTTATTACATTTACATTTGAATTTATTAAAGTGCGAGAATCAGCATTGACAAGTAGCAATTAAAGAGGAGAAATATATTACTTGCGACTAGCGACTTACATTAGCTACAGATAGAAAAATGTTTTTTTTTTTTTTTTTGGTTGTTTTTTTCCAAGGAGTAATTTCAAGCCTTGAGGCCAGTGGACAGAGATATTTGTTACATTTAATGTCTACACTATAAAGTATAGCTTTAAAACATTACTCCTTACGACTCTTCGCTCAGTGGTAAAGTTTATGATGCTAGAATTTAATCTAACCCCCTACAGTTAAAGTATTAGACAGATGCTCAGAAAGCCGCGCAGGATGCAGATGAACAAAGATACAAAGTGTCTCGGTCCCTTAAGGTATGTTTTGTTTAACAGCAGGAAGTTGAACGTATGGAACAACCATAACCTAACGTACATATTGCTGCTTCTTAACCAGTTAATTTCTGCGTTGTTAGCTTCTTTTCTGCAAACATAAAAGACTTGATAATAACCCCTCGCAGTGAATTGCATGATACCACCAGGGGGTGCAGGAGTCGACAGAGCTTTCTTGTTTAATTAGAGTCGACGTGCCACATGTGTCTGTGTGTGTTGCCGTATCTCATTAAAGCAAGGTATGGGCCACTGAGCTGGCTAAGAGGAACAGATAGGGAACATGCGTTGGTGTAGTTTCCTTCAACACAAACGCTGCCGCTCTGCTCTTTCTCCTCATCCCAGGAATCACACTGTGGCCCCCGCCCAGAGCCAAGACCCATCAAAAAGGTTCCACTAGACACAAAAGACCCTCAAGGAGTCCACTGTCAAAATGAATGCACTGTGAAAACAAAACACAATCTCTGTCTGTGTAAATGCACATGGCGTATTATATCGAACAAATGCACACATGTGGAATATGAGTAAATACACACAGGTGCGGCGCTGTTATTACGATAATTTGAAACCCTACGGAAGAAAATGGAACAGGCACGTTTCTCTGATGAAAAATGACAGTGTCAATAACATGTGCGTACATGAACACTCACACGTGTCCATACAGATCACACCGTCATGATGACAAACATCCAGACAGCTCTAATCTGGCACATATTTTTCCAGTTTTTATGATCATGACAATACTGACTGTTTAAAACATTACATGTCCTCATTTAGTTTATATTGTCGATCTTCCTGGTACTTTACCTCACAGGAGGTGTCGGTGTGTGACATGCACTTAGGGGCCACAAAGTGATGGAAATGGTGCATTTTGGGATAATAATGTACTACTATACACTGTACACTATCAAATGTACTTCCTTAAGGAAATATAATTAAAGAGCTGTTAAAGTGGCTCCCTGGTAAGTCTATCAGTAATTATATACATTTGGAAAGCTACCAATCATCAGCTGTGGTTAAAGCCTGAATGTGTTTTCACAGCAGCAGCTCTTTTTTATTTTTAAAGTTGAGTTGTTTGTGTCGGCTGAACTCATATTTCAGATTTGTGCCACTTTGAACTGCTGCTGGTATTGACACAGTGCTACATGTTTGGTTGAAGATAACTGGTCTGTAAAAATCCCAAATGGTTGAAACAACCTATCAAAGATTAGTGTGAAGAGGTTTATCTCAGTGTCAGTCCTTCACACTGAGTGATGGTAAAGATCATTTGTCCTGTAACATACAGATGTACCAGATCATCATGGTTACAACTGTAACCATAGAGTTAATCTTATGGATTAACTGCTCATGGTTTGGTTAGGTTTAGGAACAAAACTGCTAGGTTTAAGTTAGGAAAAGATTATGGTTAAAAATATAAAATAAATTTGATTTTTCTATCCACTAAGGTTACAACAGTAAACACATGGTTTACAGTTCTGAACAGAAAACGAACAAACCAGTCATTCCCAATGAGCCCTCCTTAGTTTTTTATTGGAAACATTTTTAAACACACTGAATCATAATGTTTTACTGCAAAGTAAAAAAAAAAAAATCTGTCACCTAGATGAGGCCCAAGCAACAGTGGGAAATAAACTCAGTTCTTTTTAGTAAATATAGCAATTTAATACACAAGAGTTTAAGATGTTTATTAGTAATAATCACAAATTTTATATTCTCCTTTGTTTTCGGAAACAGAATGAGTGAAATGTAAATGATAATGTTACATTAAAATAACTTAGCTCAATAGTTTTAAAAACGACACTAATGCCAGGCTACTGTCCGTCAATAAGAGTTAGCTGGTTATTGATTTAGCAAGACAACATTTAGGTTACCAAACCCTGGATGCAAAGATCCCAACGTGACATTGACTGTGTTGTAGGTTCATTGATTTTATGTTAGCAAAGATACTTAGCTCATTGTTAGCCTAAAGCTACTCGCACTAGTCCACTAGCTTGAAAGGTGCCGAGGAGAATTTACAACACATGCCGATGGTGATAAAATGGTGGACAGTAAAACTACCTCACCATGCATCTCTCCACACACCGCGTTTTTGATTCTTTCAAATGGAGAGCAGTCACATTGATTGGACTTTCCAGATATTTTCTTTTCTCCTTTGGCCTTTAAAAAAAAAAAACAAAAAAACATCTGAAGTCATTTCAGGTGAAAGTGCTGAAGTCCAAGTCAAGTCATGGATCAATGATGCTAAAGTCAAAATTGATTAATTCTTAATGATTCTGTCATGTCAAGTCTAAAGTCAAGAGATTTGAGACTTAATATGCAGGTATTGATTTCCTGGACTAGTCCCTGTTGTCACATTGAAGTAGTGATACGTTAAATCAACCGTAGTGTGATGTAGGTTGAATCAGAGTAGTCGTAGCAGTAGTAGTATCCTTTAATAGTGCACTCATTCTTGTCAAGAATTCAGCATATTTTTTTTTTTTAATATAAGTATTGCCTTGTTTTTACAATGGAAACTAACCCCACGTGTTATTTTTTGGGGCCTGGTTTAAGGAGACCAGTGGATTTAAATCTTTATAACGTAAAAATGTATAAACGTGAGCCCTTGTCTATGTGTAAGAGTGGGTATGGATGTTATATAATTGTTAAATTAACTGAAGGGAAACACTCAGTTCTTCAGTTGTTTCTTTTTTTTTTACCGTCACTGAAGCAAACCAACTTCTTAATTGGCATAATAATTTGATTAATTGCTTTTTTGTCATGGAGCCCACTGCGTTTTACACTGTAAAGAAATATAAATCAACCGTGTATTTACAAGCAATCAAACGCTCAAGATCGAAAAAGAACATATAAAAGATGCCCAGCTGTGCAAAGTAATTGGTTCTGCTTTATTAGCTGCATATCATTAGTTAAATAAATAAATAAAGAAGAGACATTTGGATCAGAAACATGAGTTATTTTGGCATGTAGTTTAATTTTTTGGCTAAACAGTAAAACAGATTGCTAAATGCGGTAATAAGAATCATATTGTATGGAAATATACTTGACATTAAAAGATGGAAGTCCCATGACAGATTTTAAATGAGATTTTCCTTTTTTTTTCTGGTGAATTATGGGACATTAAAGTCCTGTGACTCATTTTAATTTGACTTATGTGTGTAAAATATTATTACTGACAAATAAACAAATGACACACATGGTGAAATATAAGTACAATAACGTTTCATTTAAAATTATTAAACTAAATCAGAACATTTTTATCAGTGTTATGCTTAAAGGACACTTGTGACCTATGAGATCATCATGTTCTCTCATCACACATGCAGCATTTCCACTCGGTGCTAATTTTTGCTCTCCAAGACTGAAGTCTGCTGCTGATGAAAACCTTTTATCTTCTCTCACTTTCGGCTGATCAGTGAAATGGGTCGAACAGAAAAACATCCCATCTCCCAATCTGTCCTTCACAATTCTCCATACTCCAAAATAAAGCACCAATTATCTGGGTTTGAGCTTTGGTAGTTACGAACAAATGCTGATGAAGCTCTGATGTCTATAACAGCATCCAGGTGCTCTTGCATATTAAGACACTTTATGGTCACATGGGAGAGATGCTATTGTCTTGATTGGTGTGCATCTTTATTCCAGGTGTTAAATGGTGCGTTAATGTATCCATATGAATCAGGGCCAAGCTTGTGGCAGACAGGGGAACGGTGACAGTTTGTCTGAGACCAGAGTATGACAGATCACCTATGAAAGATTATTAAACCACATTATATGCTGTGATGTACTGTAGTTACAATCTGAATCGGGATCCGCACAATAAATATGCAGACGTTTGCTGTGGTGACACCAGAGAGAAATATATCAAATCTTTTTTTTAAACTGTTCTTTTCTGTCGCAAACAATGGGGCAGAAAAATCAAATATGATTAGATTAATACAGCTGAGACTGTCAGGAATGTGCTTTTGTTCTGATGTATTTAGTTATAAACCAATGCGCTGCACATATTTAAATTAAAATCTAATTGTTACGTTAAATGAAAAGTTAAATAGATGTTTTCACATTCAAGATTGTTGTTTGTTGATCCAAACCGCCACTCTGAAATCTATTTAATGTAGATGGAAATTATGATAAATGAGTCATTAGGACTTATATTTTTTTTCCATCATTTTCTTCTATTATTCTTTTATTATATCATGTCCCAGTCTCTCCTAAGCAGTTGAATACATCTACTAAATGTCTAACAGGTTTTGAGATAAATTACAGGATTAAGTATTTTTGGAGCTAATCATAAAAGACATTGGGCTTCATCCTTTAGGGACCATGATCTATGTAGCATAAAATGCTATGACAAAACAAGTGTCCTAAGTATATAATATATAGTATAGTAGTAGTGTAGTATATAGGATTAATAACATTTGTGTCCAGTGTCGTCAGTTAACGGGATATTTTTGTCAACATCAAGGAATTCATTTTTCAGTTGGGAACGTCAAAGACATTCAGCCCATCTTTAATATCAAAGACAGACAGAAAGTGGATTATTATCAATTCAGCAAAATCACCGTTTAGAAGCTCATCAATATTCTGTGGTCATTGTGAGGAACTGGTTTCAGGCTTAACAAGGAAATCCAACAGATAAATGATCAAAAAGCAGGACAGCTATTGTCCTTGAACTCTTAATGGCGTACTAATAGCGCTGGGTGTCAAGAGTGATTTTAACAAGAGTGTCCCAAATCAAACTTTTTTTTTTTTTTATCTCTCTGCCTTTGGAGTGAAGGCGATAGCTCTCTCTCTCTCTCTCATCACCAATGCTGGCACGCCTTTTGCATAATCACCATCCGCTGTGTTTCCTCCTGCAGTATGGATAAGGGGACTCATTATAGCAGAGAAAGTAGCAGGCAGGGGCCAGTGTGCATTGTGTAGGTCACACAGTTTGCTAGGGAGTCGAATGAGATCAGTAAGTTCTGCGGAAAAATGTTTTAAGCCAAAAAAAAAAGAAAAAAAAACCTGGACCATGGACTCAGCACAATACTGACTGTGTGAGGTTTGCTTAGGTTAAAATAAGAAGAATATGATTTATTTAATGTGGACTGAAAGCTCAGCGCTCAGCAAAGCTTTTACTGATGTGCAGCCACTGCTTCTACTATTGATTACTCGTCTCTTCTATGTCTATTAAATTTCTAAGCATTGTGTTTTCAAGATGTTTGAAATTGTTATCTTTATGTATCGATTCATATTGTGGTTTATAAGCATATACCTGTATTTTTTCTCTTCATTTGTGCTTCTTTCCCTCTTCTTTGCTTCTAGATAAAAGACTGAAAATAGGGACGACCACAGCAAAACAAGAGAGAAAAGAACAGGCCATGGCTGACTGGATGATTACTTCTCAAAGTGGTAAGCAGCAGATGTTTTGCAGTGTTTGAGCTGTTTTGTTCCAGAGACTCATGTGTTCATTTTGGATGATTTTATTCCTTTTTTTTACATCTGTTCCATATCCCTGTGTGACCGAGAGAAAGCAACAAATAACATATGTGTAACAACACGCTTTCTGTGGTCTGTGGTAGGTTGGGATGACATGATCATCCTACCTGTAACTACCTTGAACTTCAGTGTGCAGCTCTCACGCAGCCATTTCAGGCTTTTTTTTCCTGAAATATCCTTCTCTTTCTTCATTTTTTTCAAACACCACACAGGGAAAAGTCTAAATTAACCGGAGTCTCCTAATCAAAGAGTATGAATCACATAGAGCTCCACTTATATCTGGTTATACACGCCTTACGTTTTGTGACACTGGACCTGGGCAAGTCCTCCAGCTTTTTTTATCTTAAGGTGCTTGATGTCAGAGAAACCTCTCTGGCATATAAATCACTTCTGATTCATGCCTTGATCCCTCATCAATGCAGCCGCGACGAGTCAGGTCAACGCAGCAGGATGTGTGCCATCTGAGGTAAAGTGTTCACACTGTTGGCGGTGGATTTTTCACTCACATCAAAAGCATCCTTTATATCGACAAGGCCGACCAAGATGTTTTCACAGCTTCTTAAGAAAACACCAACAATCCACAGATAATTTCAAATTATTGATGTCAAAGTAGCAGCACATCTCTGGTCTTGATGATCACTCAAAGCGCAAAAGACGCTTATGAGTCACATTCGTAGCTACTCTTCTATATGAAGCACACACATCTATACACACTCTCACAGTGATGGAAAGAGCATTGGGGCCAATATGAGGTTCAGTATTTTACCCATGAACACTTTGACATGGAGGAGGCGCCAGAAATCGAACCAAAGTACAACAAGTACCGCAAATCTTCTTTTCATTTGTTGCTTTCACATTATAATAGTTAGTCCATTAGATAACAATGTTTGACATTTGTCTTTTCCATTAAACAGTGTAGTGACATTTACCACATTGTTTTTACTTTATATTATTACCATTTTAAGAAAAAAGCATGAAACAGAGATGAAGCTTTTCTTATATTACCTGTCTGTCACAGTAAAGAGGTAAATTATGAGCTTGATCAGCTGTTCTTTTTTATTTTCATGATATTTCCTGACCCTTTGAATCCATGACACTATTATCCCATGAAAAAGAAAAGAAAAAAAAAAAGAAAAGCAGCTTATTAAGACCCATTGTCATGCTTTATTATCAGGCGACCTGTGCCAGATGTAGCAATTATGACGAGAGTGAAGGAGGAAGTTAGTTGCAGGAATAAAAGAGCATCAAAGTCCACGTTAGGAGAACGAAGTGATAAATGAAAACGATAAAACAGCAGGAGACTTTCACACTATTGATTGCTGTTCGTTTCACACAACCTAAACCATGTGCTTATTATCACAATGATAATGTCAAAGGTCTTCTTACCTTACTTTAATTCAGACCATTATCTTTATCGAAACCTAACCAAGGTGGTTTTATCGTTGTTGTCATGATAATGAACTTTAGGTTCCTCTGGCTCGAGTCAAGCAACGTGTATGATCGTTGTAGTTGGACAAGTTGCTTGAATCCAGCTGAAAACTGATCCTCATTCATTTCCTCTTCAAATATCAAGGGATGAGGGTTTGGTTAGTGGTGAAAGGGAGGAAGCCATTAAAGATACATCTAAGACTTGTACAACATTGGACATGAATTCTGTAAAGGTGGTTGCAACTGAATGCTCTTAAAGTGCTTTTAGTAATGAATAGATGGACAGAGAGTGTGTGTTGTAATGTGTGTGCATATGATGTCATCTGCACTACGCTATAAATCTCAACATCTGGCCTTTTTTTTTTTTTTTTTCATTTATTACAGACTTATACAAGAGTGCACCTTTCTTCTTAAGAGTCCAAAGAGTTATTACACAACACACACAACTGTGTTGTAATGAAATAAATCAGTTTGACAGTGTGCTGACAGAGGATATAGATGTTGCTAACAAATACATGAATGACAGTGGTTGCCTGTCTGATATGTCAAATACCAGCTAATTAAAAGCGTCTTGATGACATCCGCTGTGTGCTCTCCACCACTGAAACATTGTTGAAACGTTGCACCCCCTTCAGGCATGTTTGTTTTTCCAGCCATGTTTAGAGCAGATCCATCTTTTATTCCCAAGCTAATTCCAATATTCATGCAACACAAAGAACATCTTGACAAGAGTTTTAATTTACAAGTCAAACTGCAGTTGACTTGTGCCAGTAGCTCAGCTTGTGTCAGATTGTGGATTTTAGATTTCACGTTTCAGTGTCTAAATTTGCAAAGAACGTGTGCATGTGTGTGCAGGGAATACACACAAACACGTGTGTGTGTGTTTCTGCTCCTAAACTCAAGTGGATGCATGAATGTGCAGGCAAGTGCGTCTGCATGTGTGTTTTGAGGGAGAGAAAAGCAACAGAAAGTGTGATGTTGTGTGAAGAGATGGGAAGCTGCAGACAGATAGTGTCATTCCTTTTGTATCACCATTAAATCTTAATCTCCCGGCCCCTCATGGGAGGAGCCAGCCGAGCATGGGATTGCGTTTTGCATCTATATCAAGATGTCGTGTTTTTCCACAGAGAGGCCTTTATTGAGACAAAGTTTGATGTGTCTGTTCTCAACTTCACATATACACGTGTGGATGCACCGGCTCATCATCCATCTGCTGCTGTTTGTACTAAAGTCTTGTTAAATTCAGTTGCCTCATAAACTGTAACATCTCTAATCAATTAAAAGAAAGAGAGAACACAAAACTCTCAAGGGAGCGTGTTAAAGTTATCAGCCTGTGAGCAGACGTTTCAGCAGGTTGCATCATGGGAAAGTTTGACAATGGTTGTTATATAGTTGTGGTATCCTGCATCAGTCTGATACTGTAATGTCCTAGTGATGGTTCTTATAGCTAAGGCTGTACTCGCCAGCTCTCCTGCAGGACTGAATGTGCTCGTGCTCATTGACTTTCACAATACACTCTCCCAGGGAACTGATTGTGATAAATACACTCAACATGCTACATCAGTCAAGGCGTGTTACATTCCAGTAGCTTTATTTTGTTTTGACCTAAACATTCCTCGTGTTCTGCCTTCTTAAATCAGTCCTCTCTGGAGCGGTTACTGTCTAAGTAACTGTTCAGGTTTATCATGAAAAGGAAAGATCAAAAGTAAACAAAGCATCTGGCCTTTAGTGCTCTGAGGTGTGCTGCCACCACATCTTCTCTCAGCAGGAAATGGCCTGTATTTCTGCACCACCATCCCATTTTCTCAGAGGAGGTGAACAGCAGTCGGCACACATCGCATTTCAAAATGTCTTGTGGGTTACCTGAAGAAATATTCACCTGCCACACTTCATTCCACATTCCTGAGAAAACTGTGACAGAGCTTTTAATTATAGTTGTATAAGCAATACATGCATATATATATTTATATATGAGTTTTTATCCAAAGGGATTAGAAATTCTCCTGCTGACATTTGAGGATGGAGAACGTGATTTGTTTGGGGGGTGTGAGGTGGGATTGTTGGGGGGGTTGTTTTGTTTTTTTGGTGTTTTCTGTTGTTGTTTTTTCTCCCATGAAGTGCTACATTTTCTCCAACATCAATTGGATATGGTATTATTAGATCTGGCTGCACACTTTCAGATATAAAAGGGGAAAAATAATCTCTGTGAGAGAGGTAGGCTCTGACAGCACTCTGAGACGTAATGGAAAGCCTGGTTGCTGTTTCAAAGGGAGAACACAGTAAGAAGACTGGTTTGGAGAAGGAAGCCTGCTCACTGCAGATAGAAGACAGGGATAAACCAGCACGGATTGTGCTGCTCCCAGTTATAATTTATTATGGATATGATTTTCTTTCCTTTGTTGTAGCTTGAAGGCAAAAGCCTCCTCTTCAATCTGGAACAACTGCAATTTAGTAAATGATGCAGGGAGGACTCGTACAGGAAATACATACATGCCGTCATGGAATTTGCCTTCATTTTATTTCATCATTAGTGTGAAATCTAATAAATTTAACCTTATGCCTCTGAGAAGATATTAAACTTTCTTAATAACGAGGTGGACGATGTACTAGACGCAAATAAATGTTTCCGGTTCCTCTTAGATACACACATGAGAATGGGAAAACACATAGTATTCATCTTGTCTCCTACAATTTCTGTGCTTCCCACATGCTCCATTATTCTTGTTAATAGACTCATATCACCACCAAGTACATTGATTCATCATTATATTCTCAAGCCTTTGGCAATTGCATTGGAAATAAAAAAAATAAATAAAAAAAAACAACAATGATAGCATACTGTTGTTGTGTTGATCTTGATAATTATGTTAAGTTTAATTTTTCCTCATTTTAAAATTAAATGTAACTTAGTTATATGTATATAAAAGATGGATTCAAGGATTTTTTTTTTTTTTTACCTGTTGCAGGTTGAACCTCTTGTCAACGCTGGTAATGAAATGTTTGAACATATATTGAGTTAAAGTGCTGTAATAATTCATACATGCTCTATGCTGCATGCCAATTAATCCTCTGTCACCAGCATATATACCTTTTTTTCTCTTTGGGGTGAATTTGCCCTTTTTGAAAGAAACTCGTCATCTCTTATTGTTCAGTGTAGCTAACCCGCCATTATCCACTGACACTGTCCTCCAAATGCTATTATGGGCTGATTAGGGACATGCCAGCAGTGATCAGAATTTTTGGCCTTGATTAGAGAATATTCACCCCTTTTGTTACTGTCAAGAATGATCAAGAGGAGACAAGGTTTGTTAAGTGAGTGAACGTGACTGAGAGCGCCATCATCATCATCATCTCTGTAACAAAGCGGCCCCCTCATCCCTGAGAGAACATATTAACATGCTGCCGCGCCGTCATCCCCGGTGCCCTACTTAGACCAGATGGGCTTCATTCAGGTCTTTCACAAAAACGCAGACGTGAAGGGATCTTAAATGTCAGTCTCAATATCAGCAAATCCATAATTAAGAATGAGGCAGCAGAAGGACATGCGCCTTTTGTGTCCCACATAGATACGTAGGTTGTCTCATATTACGAAGATCATGGATTAAATTACTAAAACCTGATGAACAACAGGTCTGATTTGAATTCTTATGGGAAAGTTTCATCCTAAGAAGTAACTCTTACATATGTTATGTTTTTGGATGCAAAGAACTTAGATTAAACATATAAAGCTTAAAACAAGCTGTCCCCTCAACCATTTTGTTCATGTGTTCTTATTAATGCACATAGCATGTAATCTGTATTTTCCAGAAAGTGTTTGTTTTGTTTTTAAGCAGCTTAAGTTTTACATGTCTGAGCACTGTGACGTCGGCACAGCTTGAATCCAGCGCTCAGCTTCTTTCACGCTTTTAGAAACGCTATGATCATCAAGTCTGAGCTCACACTTTGAATTCAACACGTTGTGTATTTGACAAGAAGTTGTAGGTTCGCGGGAAAAAAATATGTATTTTAAACTTGATACATAATGTAATACCGTTCAACCAGATGGAGTAATCTTATCTGGCTGTTTTATTTATTTATAAATGATTTGTAAACATATATACATAAAACCATTTCCATATAGAATAAAGATTGTATCTATATGTCAGTCCATATTATGTCAGTGAACCATCCTACTTCATCTTCTTCCCTGATTATTTATATAACAACTGTGCACATGGTCTCTATAAATGTAAACTGATATGTATATGTAATAAGATTCTGGGTGTTTTAGACAAACTAACCTTTGAAGATAAGATAGCAGTGTGGAATAAAAATGGGCGGAAACTAGATGTTTATTAGATGCTCCCGTTGTGGGCTTTGTCCTCATACAACAGCTCACAATTATAGCAAACTGTAATAACAGAAGGCATCGTGGGAATTCAAAGGGTATGCTCCCTGTGGCTTTCTTCCCTCATGTTTGTTTGTTTGTTTGTTTGTTTTTTCCTGTTGTTTTCCATACAGAGAATCCAAGGCATCTAATTAAGTCTTAGAGGGGGAGAATGAGGCGTCGTAGTCGGGCCAACAGTGAGCGGCTATCTCAAACTCAACTTCGATGTTTAATTTATGTGCACTCCATTATTTATGGATGCCGTGATCTGAGTGTATATGTGGGGCATTATGCAAAACTTCAGGTCTGTGCTGCGTCTCTGAGTTTGGGACAAAGAAAGAAAGAAGAAATATAAAATGTGAAGCTGAATATTGAGTGTAGAGGCAGCTGAGTTATGGTGGGGTCAGTGTGAATGTGGTCTGTCTCACAGTCATCTGTCGCCCTGCCTCCTTTTCCATCCGCACGCACTGAATTATACATTCACTGTACATTATGTATTGCCATAGAAACCCTCTCGCATGCATATATAGGGTAAATAAACACATGCACACTTAACCTGCAGTATTATGATATTGTGTTAATGTGTTTATTCTCAGGAGAATTATTCTAAATTTGAACATAACCTTTGTTTACATAATGCAGTTTATACAGAAACAACATGATGTTGTTTTGAAGGTAATCATTGACTTTTAAATGAGGAAACCAGTTTTATCCCCATTAAGTAAATTCTCACACATCCTCTAACACACACACTTTCATCAGGAAGATGATGACGAGACTAAAGACATGTATTGGCATCTCTCTACAATGTCCACAGACCATGTTTACAATGTGTTCTCTCCACTTGAGCCTTTAGTGTGCAGCGATTCAACTCTAACCCACTGAATATTATGTACCGGCCTACTGAGGGCTAAATCCACGCCTCAAAAAAGAAAAAAGGAAAAAAAAAGAAAAAATGGCTTGGATCAGCAGGTGTGACTGAGAGGGATAGCTTGGATTTGAAGGAGGAGAGAGGGAAGGGTGGAGGGACCAAATGCAGGGAAAATAAATATTGCATGGAACATTTTCTCACAACACTGTTGAAAAGAGGCAGGGATACAGATCAATAGTGGTGAGGGACCTGGCTATGCACAGATAGAGTTTCTTAGAGAGGGTAATACAACTTCAAATAGCAACGGTGCCGGTTACATACTTGGGGTTAGTTTTAAAAAAAGAGAGTAGAGTACTTATTTATTTATTGTCTTTGTGATAGGAAAATCTGATATACTTTGTTTTTCCAAAGATACTTTACTATCATATACTGTCAGTGCACTTTTAATGAACATATAATCAAATTTAAAAGGCAGTGACTCTATTATCATATTATGTTATGTATTATATAGGTATTTTATTTAACATTTCATTTTAAAATGGTGCTTTTAATCACAGCTACAAAGAATAGATGTGATGTTAACGTTGGTTTCATTTTGTTAAGGACTCTGTGCTGGTGAATACGGGGTGATTGGATGAAAATGCTGATAGGTGAACAGGAGCAGGTAGAGCAATGGAAAAAAAAACCCATGTCATGTAGGAAATTAGAGTGAGAGGAGCAATGCTGCACCTAACAAGCTTGCAGCACTTTGAATAAGGTGATTGAGAGGGAAGCAGTTTCCTGGGCAGGAGCACTGGACCATCAACCTGCTCTCTCACATATCCTATGGCCTCTGTCCAAGAAATACACACAGAGAGGGGAGAGAGAGAGAGAGAGAGACATGCAACAAGGTGAGAGAATGCACTTAAGGGGCTCTGCTTCACTGGAGCTGCTCACTATCCAACGGAAAAACAGCAGTTGTACTGGATAACAAATGTCCTGGAGAAAAATGTATGTTCCTGGGTATTTAAAACAGGAATAAGCCTTTAGTAGTTTTATCACCATATTAGCAACATGGCAGACAGACAGAGTCCTGGGATGCTTTCACATCAGTGGACAAGTTCAGCTTGGACTTCATCCTGCATCTACGTCCTTAAATGATTTAGATTGACACACCAACATTATGTATATTAAGGGTCCTAAAACCTGATGTGCGTCTACGACCAGACAACCAATCACCTAAGGGTTGTAGCTTGATTCTGGATGCTAATACATCTCCCATTTACCACCATGTGCCCTTGAGCAAGTGACTGAACCCCACGTAACTGCTCTAGAAGCTCTGCACTCTGGCTGACCCTGCATTCAAATGCATATCATT
Organism: Polydactylus sextarius; assembly: GCA_016801845.1. Taxonomy (NCBI): domain Eukaryota; kingdom Metazoa; phylum Chordata; class Actinopteri; family Polynemidae; genus Polydactylus; species Polydactylus sextarius. Next base: position 22,919,128 of record CM028930.1, on the reverse strand, counting down.
TTGTATGTATAACCTGGGAAGGCTATGCAAAGAGATTGATCCCTGAACTATAACAAAGATGGAATTGATGAATATATTGAGGTGAAACAGCAGACTCACTTTACTTCGATCTCTGCTACACTTCCTTCAAATTCTGCACCTTTCCCAGCGGGGGTAAAGAAGACAATGTTTTTACGTTGTAATTTTGCATTTTTAAAACAGGAGGCGTAACTGCCCTCTTCAACCACCCTGTTTAACATCATGAATCCCCTTCGTTATTTAAATGGACTTAGTCTTCAGCCCTTTACAGGGAAATATACGACACAGCTAGCTCGTAAGGCTACATTTTATGTGTTCAATTGGGAGTCAGAATGGTCTTGACGGATGGGCTTGGAGAGGGAGTGAACTTCATTTTAACGCCTGAATGAAGGTGATCCTGACCTCTTGTGTGTGCAGGAAGGACGGTAAAACTCTAAGCAGTGTAGCATAAGCATACACAGCAAGTTCAGTGGCTCTGAGGGGTCATTACCCCCAAGGAGATGGTCTAGGAACGCTGCCAGGCCAGGGCCATTATCACTTTGTTGGTACAGGTGATTATGGTTTACTCTACCATAAAAATCATATAGTGCACTCAGTCTAAACTATATTTAGTTCCACTACATGGTGCCTGCTGTATTTGCAGATGTTATATTTATGTTTATGAGTTACTTTTCATTTATATTCTAAAGGACAGCTCACCCAAATCATAAAAAAAAAACATCTATCTTCTCCGAGTGAACAGTAACAGAGATTTTTGATGGACATCGCCGAGGGGTAATAGAATCCATGTCAACATTACTTTTTAGACCAGTAGCTTTAATGAAAAAGAAAAATGAAACAAAAAGAAGTCTCTTTGGGAATTAACAGTAACAAATGTGGCATTTAGAAAGTGGGCAGTAAATAAGAACAGGCAAAGCATGCTGGGATGCAGAGGGGTGTGAAGAAATTGGCCATTTGTCAGTTTGGATTAGGTCACTGTAACTTGCAAACGGCTCAGTAATTGACTGGGGTTGAGATGTTATAGCTAATGGTGGCTCAAATGAAAAGCAGTGGAACTTTATAATGATGCTCTGTGCTTATTATCTCATTTTCAAACAAATGAATATCAGCTCTAGTGCTATCATCACAATTAAGACACCAGTGCTTGTAAAAAACGGCATGAGAGGTGTCAGAGGGCTGAAAAAGGAACTCCTCCTGCTCTCTACTTTCACGATTTCTCCATGAACATGCTGTTTGATTGTGGTAAAAAGAACAGTCAGAGTCAATCACTGTTTGGAGTTTAAATGGAAATGAGGGAGGATATTACAATCTCCTCATTTTGAGGATGATGAGTGCTGTGCTTCTGGTCGAAGCCGCAGCTAAAAGGTGAAATTCGTGGCATCTTGCTTGTGTCATAGAGGCACAGCTGTGGGAAGCTTTCTTAATTAAGTTTACCGTGCTTGCATGAATGCATCTGAGATAGACCCTAATTGCTTTTATATACACATATTTCATTCTTATTGAGAAGTGCATGGTGAATACTTGATTGCAGTAAAAACACATATAAAATGTCATAATATGATTAAAGACGTATCTGAAATTGACCTGTAGATTCTATTTATATTCATCCAACATATATGGGCTTTCATATGGCACTAATGTGTAGTCGTACCTTGATGAGATGTGTCAGGAAGCACAAGGTTTTTTTTTTTTTTTTTTCTTTATGTGATGTGACATCACTGCAGCTGCACAATGAAGATTTCTAATTATTACCACCTAGTGTTGAGGAATTATTACCTGCTGTGTGTGACCCTGCTGGCGAACAAATACATGAAAGCCTCTGTCATTGCTTGGTTCTATCTAAGAGTTTGGAGGAATATAAAACGAATGATTAATCTTTTTTGTCTGCAGAGTTTATGTTGCCAGCTTTTGTTGTATATTGTAAATAAAGTCTCTGAGCTATAGTGTGTGTCATCCCCTTAGGAAAATATTCAGATCTTTTTTTTATTTTTTATTTTTTTTGACAGCTTGTCAAAGGAGCAGCTAGCTTTGTGTTTTGAATCTTAAAGTCGGTGCAGCCGAATGAAATTATCATCAATTTACTTTGATGTTTTATGCGTAAAAGTACAGTACAACTCTTAAGAAACCATTGGCTTTAGTTAAACTAAACTTGGGTCATATTTTCTGATTATTGAGGTTCATCTTTAATACATGATAGTTTAATTAAGACAGTTACCCGCCCTCATGCCTGTATGCCACATGCCAGTAATATTCAGTCTAACCTTTTAGCTGCTGGTTCAGACCGGACTTGGTGCTTGACAGCCCGTAACTAATTATACTGCACTACCTTCTTATATTAATTAAGTTCATACATGGTGATTAACTCCTAATGTCCTGACCGGCACCCACTTCACATATTTCGCTTGTGCAGCAGTTTTTGTCGCCTCTTGATCAGTCATCTAGACACTATTGGGTTGGAATCAGGGGAGTTTTAAAAGTTTTATATGGCCACGTTCATATTTCCACCAGTGACATTCACAAACTTTAAAGTTTCATTATTTACTTGGTTGACTCAAATAAAACAACTCAAATGAAAAAGAAAAAAAAAAAATCAGAACCACAAGAAAATCTTGAATACAGGAATAAGTTCAGGAGGTAAACTTCTCCAACACAACATCCACTGAGAGTAAATATATTCTACTACATGCAGACAAAAACAGAAGAAGCTGTTTATCTCAGTGACGAACGAGTTAACTGTGTTTTTGTTCGTATTACAGTGTCATTGTGGATCCAGAAGAAAAAAAGAGATTTGTTTATAATTTTATTTCATCCAATACATGTTCAGTTCAGTTCAGTTTCTCCAGGAATATTTTAAGTAGACAGGCACTGTTTGGGTTGTTTATGTGTTTTTATTGTCCACTGAACTACATCAGCAAAAAGTAAAATGCCAGAAAGATTCATGGTCTCTTGTCAGTTTTTGTCAGCCCCAGTGTTGAGATTGTGTTGTCAATCTCGACAAGACGGCATCTGTCAAACTGAACGCTGTCACTTGGTGAACCATTCCTGGCTGCACCCTTGTCACCCTCAAGGACTTATTAACTAGCTTTAGTCACTACTGAGGAGGATGAATTGCTGTGGTGCCAGGCAGCCTACTCTCTATGGCATCCTTATCTTCCAAGTTGTCTTTCCCAGTCTTGCTTTAATTAGATTAAAAGTTCTCTGTACCTCTGAGGAGGAGCTGCAGGCCTGGGCCACAGCCTGAGCCACTGTGTGCAGGACTTTTTTTTTTTCTCCTCTTGATGCTCAAAGGCTGCCAACACTTTCCTGTTTTCCCTGCTGGTGTGCTTGGGTTGTTCAAACTGTGCTTGGGTCACACATCACACAAACTTGTTGGTATTGGCAATGTTTTAAGGTGACTGTGGCTAAGATGTGTTTACGAAGCAGCAGGTTTGCCCTTGTTTGACTTAGTAAACTAAGAACGACTCAAAGCAATATTTCAAAGGTTATGATTAAGTTGTTAGCTTTGCTTTGCACTTCTCAGATAATGAATCCTTCTGGACAAATGGCATTAGAAAAATTCTAATCAAGCATGAAGTTTCTATGTAATTAATAAGCTTGTTTTATGTTTAAATCTTAAGAAAACATCCATGACACACCCCTGTGAGCAGAGAAGTGCCTGTCATGAACGATCTCATCCAGTTAAGTTGGTTTGTATTTGGCTGCTAACAGATGACTTGTGAACGGTGGCACAGGGGTGAGCGCTGTTGCCTCACAGCAAGAAGGTCCTTGGTTTGAATTCCCGGGTCGGGCGCAGGGTGTTTCTAGCATGTTCTCTCCATGTCTGTGTTGGTTTCCTCTGGTAGCTCCGGTTTCCTCCCACAGCCAAAAACAAGCATGTATTGGGGGATCGGTGAATTGAGCATGCTAAATTTCCCATAGGTGTTGATGTGAGTGTGAATGGTTGTTCGTCTATATGCGGCTCTGTGACGAGCTGGAAACCGTCCAGGGTGGACCCTGCCTTCGCCTGTAAGCAGCTGGGATAGACTCCAGCCCCCTTGACCCCGAGTGCGGGATAAAGGAGTAGAGAGTGGATGGCTGGTGTACACTAAGCATCTCGAGGGTATTAAAGCTCATAAAGAAGTCTTACATATTTTGAACTCGGTATGATCTCAGTCTGCTGGCCACAAAAACTCAGACTTGTTTAAAATCTATAAATCTGTATGCCGTCCTATTATCAGAACTTCTCCAACACAGAAAAAATCGTAAAACTCTTTTTTTTTCCCTCAAGCCATGAGGATGGAGACTGTGTCCATTAACCTCTAACTATATTCTCATTTAACTTCACACCTTCTACTCTGTTAATCCTTAATACTTCCCTGCATGATTGCATATATGTACAATTGTATAGTTTTCATTGTGATATAGTGGAAAAAAAACACTTAAGAGATTTACTTACTTCTATAACATATTGAATTCTTTATTATCTTAGAAGTTTTATTCTAATTATTACTCCTCCTCCTCCATTATTACTCACTAGTATTTTATCACAGCCTTAAGACAATGTCCATCTGCATTTTACTGCACATATCCTGCAAGAGGACGGACAGTAAAACCATCTTGAATTTTAATATTCGGAAGCAGTTTTTTATAGTTGTGTTAAGTTAAGTTCATATCAAATAAAAAATAATGGTACACAGACTCATATTCCTTTATGTTTAGTAAATCTATGTCAAAATAGGTCCAATTTTCTTAGATTCACTGGCTTAAATAGACTTAAATAAACACATGCTATTAGAAAGTAGAAATGTTCTAATACTAAATATAAATCTGCTATTGCCATGATAGTTTATCCCAGTGCTTCTAGAAATATCTTAAAGAAGTTCCTGTTTCTCTTCAACAAAGGTAGAACATGCAGTTTTACAACTAATGTCACCGGACACGACACTGGTTCAACGCCAGGGTCCCGACAAATTGTTCAACAACACAGAGACACAACGTCACTTGATCTGTTTACAACTGGGAGTCGTCAGGTGTGTTGGTGGGATGCCAGATGTGTGACCATCCCAATGCTGCTCCTACTGTAGATCGCTAAATTGTATAAGATTTTCATCTGAATCGATGTGACATTGAATCATTACGATGCAGATCAACACGACTTCTTATTCAAAGAACAACACGGCCCTGAGCTGCTCTTGGGCTGTAGAAAGCCCAAAGGAAATGGTGCCGTGTTAGCAGGAAGCTGAACTAACATGAACTCGGGATAGCTCTTTTAAGTTTGATCTGTGTTTCAGATTTACTGGGGCTTACTTAGCAAATGTATGAGATTGGTTCTTGGAGGTCTCGTGAACCTATTTCATACCAGTCAAAATGTGTCAAACCCAATATTTTTCCATATCTCACACCTGCAAACAAACCTGTTTGCTGCAGTGTTGGATGACAAAGTATAGTTGCATGGGTTTCAAATATTAAATGCAGCATTTTGATTATAACAGATTGAGATTAGACATGGCTTCTTCTTTTTTTCTTGTTATGCTGCAACATGAAAACTGAGTCACTTTAATTTCACATGTAAACGCTCCATGAAGCATTCTTGCTGGTGAAGCACAATTTTTATGGGACTTGGACGTAATAAAGAGTGATAATGTTGATGAAATGGCAGTGTGACTTTGCTGGAATTGCTTTTAATTGAATACATGAGGGGTTTCAAGTAATTACACTGGGTGAGAAGTAATAGCAAAACAAATAAAAATAATGTTTTTTTTTTCCTAAGATAAGTGGAGAATTGTCTGAAGAATTCTAACAAGGAAGCAGAAGCACCAACAAACTTTAACATCCAACCTAATGATTAATATGTGGATAACGCAGCCCAACTACTCACCCCCACTCACACTTTAAGCTGACAGAAAGAAGACGTGTGTGTGCCAGTTAAAGTAGTTTGAACAAATCCAGTGACAAAGCAACATTTTATTTTATTTATCTTACTTCACCCGCTATTCATTGCTGCTATTCATTACTCCGGTGACAGCCGGAGCCATAGTGTACATTGATATGTCGGGAAACGAGTTGTAAAGTGACGGGGATTGTTCCAAGTCAGACATTTCAATCCATTGTAAAGAGAAATCTTATCATTTTGGAAGTGGGAAAAAAAAAGACAATAAGAGGATAAAACCGCAAACATGTTTCATGTCATCCTGTATTGATTTAAGGATAATTATTTGTTCCAAAACAGATTTTCGTTGTTTCATTTGACACAGATCATTTCAAATGTATTAAGTGATTCAGCAAAGTCTGGAGTGATGCATGCTACATGTCACCAAAGTGAGTGAGCAGTTCACACATACTCATCCTCTATAGCAAACGCGGTTACAGATAAATAGATGGATAGACAGATAATCTCAGCTGCTGTTTGCTCCTGATGCATCGTAGCTGATTAAATTCTAACTCTCATCACTTTGTCATTTAACTTTATTTGAAAATAATAAATGTCATTTACTCAGCAATCTCTCTGTCTCTGCATCTGCACCGAGAACCATCAGAAAGTTTTGTAGCCAATAATTACAGTGTCCCATCTGCGTCAATGCAAAATGTTCTTGTCCTGCTTCGTGTGACTGATGTGTCAGTAAAAACTGACCTCAAGTCAGAGATGAAATAGTGCTCATGAATGTTGGTTTTTGCTCCTTGTGACAAAAAGAGGACAAGATAATGAGTTCTGAGGGAGAAGGTTTTTGGCGACGTTGAAAGAAATCCCTTCATCTGAATTTGAAGGCTTTTTGGCAGCACGTCTGTGTCTCTAACTGTATTCACGGGTTAAAAAAAATGCAGGGAAAATGAGGAAAGAAGCCCGACTTGACCTCACGCTTTGTCATTGCAACTGCTTGTTGTTTATCTTTGTGTATTCGGCAGGATTGAATGCATTGTTTACAGGATTATCAGACGTCCACATGGACCAGCTATGAATGCAAACTGCGATAATGATTCTGTCCGGGCAACATGGAAAAGAGCAAAACACTGAGATTACCAATGACTGTGGCTGACTGGGGGTTCTGGTGATGCCACCAAGTAACTCCAAGATACACAAGTTGGAAAAGAAACAAATAAAACTCTCCCACCTTTAGATCAGTTGTGTTAAACTTAAGATACATCAATGCGAGTGTTAGATGTTTTTTTTTAAATGTAAAATAGTTGGTTAAAGTGTAAGCTATTATATTGAAATTGTATTTTCTTTTCTGTTTGGTTCTCAGACACAGCTGTAAACAACAGGAGCTTCTTAGAAAAGAGGAAGAGGAAGAGCATAGGTCAACATGAAACCAACACAGTGAAGGAGCTGTAGTTTGTTTTCTAGTTAGTTTTTTAGTTAGTGTGTTTTTCATGCGTGTCTTCAGCTTTAACATGCGAGCGAGCATGGGTGAGAGACAAAGAGCGAAGAGCAGAGATAAAGACAGTGAACGCCGTCTTGCTTTGAACAAAGACGTGGCCCTTTGTGGACGGCTTGTTAAAGCTGCAGAGGATGAGTCAGAGAGCAGTCCCCTAACAGGAGCCCTTGTTGTTCCGAGTCCAGTCTGGTTTCATCTTGTCAGCCTTGCTCAGGGCAAGTAAAAAAAAAATAAAAATACTACTGCACAGGAAGTCTTCTCCATGTCCTCGTCTTGACATTTTCCTCTCCATTAAATCACCTGGAGCCTCCTCAATAATTTCATGTCCCAAGATAAAGTGAAACCATCAGTGTGAACTCAACTATCACCTAAATGACACATGACTAATTACCCTGCTTCTCTTTTAAATCAGTTTAAGTTCAAACCTTCATACATGTTGTATAAAGTAAACTGATATGAGCAAGATAAAGTTGCACTCGAACCAACATGATGGAAGTTTCGTAGTGAAAATCTCTAATAATAATAATAATAATAATAATAATAACAATGGCCGTGTGAGTAAAAGAGCTGAATGAAAGAAAATTTTGATTTACATTCGCTGTGAAAGCAGCGCAATGATCAGATGACAACAACAACAACTTCATCATCTGTTTAGCCCAGAGCCTCAGTCGTTACTGAGGCATGAACAGAGTTAGAGAGACAGAGATGCGCTGCTTCATTAACCTAGAATTACAACTCTATAAGCTCTAGTGTTCAAACACTTGTAGTGAAGCATAAAGCTTCTCATCCAGTCTTTTACAAAGAAAACGTCCTGACATTTCAACATTTCTATATCTATTTTAAACTAAATAATTACAACAAAGACTTTTCGATCATTTTTCCAAAGTCAGTTTAATTTCACTGTTTGTGAGAAGGGCAATGAATTAATGTCGTGTTTCCTTTGGTGTTTGTCATTGACCAAACTATTGTCACTTTACTGTGAAAGTGAAGAGAAAGTTTTTTTTGTGAAACTAAGTCTCTGTTCAGTAGAGACACACTGTTTTGGCCAAAGGGGGAAAACTGACGTGTGACCAATTTTTATTTCTTTATTTCAACGTAGCAGCACAATGCAATTTACTGCTCGGCAAAACTTCAGCTTCATGTTTTCTTCGTGTCGTTATGGAGCTATTTCTTACAGTAAATACTGATTGTTGAAGTGTGTTGAGGAAAATGTGAGAGCTATTCAACACTTTAATGGAAATGCTTCAGTATGAATACCAAGGAAAAGAAGTAAAGCGTAGTCTTGTCTCTGTTCTTACCTTACAGAAGTTAAATGGATCCCTGTTACTATCAATAATGGAGCGCAAAATTATATAAATCATCAGTATTTGTTTTGTCCATTTATGACATTTTCTATATCCATCGTAGCAGTGAGTCATGTTCTGTCTATGCTTTTTCAGCCTTAGTCGATGTTTCCTTTAAAATAAAAACATAAAAGAGAAAAATATCTACCTATGTTATGTTTTACATTAGATGACATCATAATCTCTTATTAAATTATAAAAAAAAACACATACATATATAGTTGCTAAGACTAGAATTTAACATACACTATCAGGGCTTATTTTTAAAAGAGCAAAACTGTTCCCTGTGTATTATATGCACCTGTAGTCACGCTGCCACACTTCAATTTGTGCTGCGCGTAACGATGCATACGTTATGTAACACACAGAACACATAAATATGTAAATCTACCTCCTTATATAAACTGAATGTACATGTATAGCAAGGAATGGGCACATGTATTTTTTTTTTCCATCAAATGTGGATCAATGGTGAAGCCCCACTGAGACTTCTGGGTACCTGTGTGTGTCACAGATTGCAGGCAGGTTAATATTTCAGTACAGTGGAGCTGCATTTGGCTGCAGCCAAGGAGCTGGGCAGGTTAACAAGGCGGTTGCGTGCCAGTGCCCAAGAGAGTCTTCAATATTTGATTGCCTTTTTTTCTTCTTGTACTTCCTCTTTTTTTTTTAAATTCACTTTAGATTGAATCCCCATATTTGCAGCTCATATGTAAGTGTAAGACTTTTTGTTTTAATTCAACCTATAATGCTGCAAAATGCATCAACTAGTCTATATTTTATGACCTCATTACTTTTATTACATGAAGCCATTGTGTAAATATTTTAAAGCTGCAAAAGTCAGCTTCACACATTGTCTGTTCCCATGATAGAAATAAAAAGCCCAGGATTCAGCAGACAGGTAATGTAATCACAGTGACCCTAAAACAGCAACCTCATGATTACGGCTCTTTATTGTCTGACCCTTTAAAAACAAAATTATACCAAAGGGACAAGAGACTCTGGATGTTGTGATGGGGAGTTCAGCTTTCTCTGGACAGAGCACTTTATCTTGAAAGCAGCATGTTGTTAAAATTCAGTTTCAAACTTTAAATATCTTTTTTTTTTCCTGTGGATGGAAATGTGTTTGTTCCAAATTACAGAAATATATTTGGACAGTAAATGCAAATCTTTGTTGCTGTCAGCTGAAGGTAATAGGACGAATATTCCTGGTGCTACTTAAAAAGTGATGAAAGGAAATAAGAAACCTGAACTATAAAATAAAATCCTACTTCATGTGCATTGAAGTTTTACTGGAAAAGTAGAAAGTGCAGCTTTTAAATAATATCACAAGGAAAGTGTAATGTACTTTGAATAGTACATTACATTATTCATTTACAAGATAAATTCACTAAAAACACAAAGGACTTCTACTCTCACACCTTTGATTTTGTAGAAAAGAAAGATTCAACTGACCTTTATTTATCACTGTTTTAATTTATTTATATATAACAAACTACATATTTAAAGCAGAGCCCAAGTTTCCCTGTAGTCTCCCCACACTGTAACATTAGCTGCTGATTATCTGAAGTGGTAAAAACCCAAAGTGACAGCTTAGATCATTTGGCTGACCTTTAAGGCTGTTCCCACGTAGCAGCTCAGAATGTGGAGACAAATAATGTCCTTTTCCAAAAGGGTAGTAACTTTCAATTAGCTCTCACCAGGCCAGACCTCAGGACGCTGGGGCCACGGTTTTATAACATTTGCAGCATGTAGAGCCTCTAGTTCAATGATCACAGAGAGTAAACCTGAGCTCTGCACTTCAAAAGAAAAATCCATCTTATTATTATCACCTTGTAGGAATGACTAACATAAATATTTAATATAATGAGGATGAAAGAACAGAGAAATCTCTGACGGTGTAGCCATCACGATCCCTCTGACACCAGGGTCAAGATATCATACAATCACATGAAATAATAATAAATTACTCAAATTAGAATCAATACGTTAACTTAAAAAACAGCAGTTATCAGCACCATCGCCACCCATTTACAAAAAGCTTTTGTGATACGATGTTAAAATTTACTACTTTTATGAAACAAAGGACCATGAAATGGTTGAGTCCGTACAGGAATCTCCCCCCGGAGAGAAGATTGTGGTGATGGTAGAGAGAGAGAGCGACAGCAGATGAATGATGGCTCCTAATTCTCATCTTATTCTCACAGGAAACGCTGAAGATAATAGTGGTGATGGATTAGGAGGTGGGCTGTGCAATTTGTGCACAGTAAGACAGAGTGGCAGGTTCAACAATGATATTTAAATATCAGCATCTTCCAGACTACTGCAGGAAGAAGGTTGGATTGGTTCGACATGATGGTTCGACATGGTGACATTTGAAGTGAATGGAAGAAAAAAAATCAGCTCTGCCAACATCAGACAAATGAAAGAGGAGACTGAAAATACAGGAGAAAGTGCTTGTAGAAACATGAGAATCCTAATAAAAAGTAATGGCTTTCATTTGTTTGTCATTTTGTTTTCTCATTTAATTTAAAAAACGTTGGATTGTGTGTCAGGTTTGGAAAGCTGATAGTTTAAAGATATTCTTTTTAAATGGCCACAGGTTAAAAATCTGCACTTGTGCACATTTTCTCTGATTTTTTTACTCCAATGTGTCTCCACTGCTTTCTACTGTCAAAAGAAAACTGTATGTATGTGTCAGAAAAAAAAAAATACATGTGAAGACAGAAAGGAAACATGGCTTCCTTTTAGACTTAGTGTTGTAGGATATATGTTTATCAGCAGACCTGTCTGATCAGAGGCCCATCAATTCCCTCCAAAGAGCAATTTGTCCTGAGCCGTCTTTGTTGTCCTTTCACTGCAATGTCGCTCAGCAAATTTTCCCCTGGGATACGGTACGGGTGGTAGGAGATGAAGAAGAATAAAAGGACGAAGAGGAAGAGGGAGGAGAAGAAGGAACTGACAGGAGTGTTGCCCCCAAATTGCTATTGATTCAGTTGTTTGATCCTTTTTTTTTTTTCCTCTGGAGGTTAAGAGTCCAGGAGGAGCCTGGACTGAGGTTCAAAGGAAGGGATGGTGATTCGGTTTGAAGTCAAAGCGATGTCATGTGATATCTCCATGTCTCTGTTCAACTGTCCAGTTAGAGACCTACCTCGCTTCTTATATATATATATATATATATATATATTTTTAAGATATCATTGACAGAAGAGCTCAGTTACCAGAAACCAAACCCAGGTCAGTACAGCCTCAGTGATGCGACTTGGCTCAGGATGAGGCTTTAAAGACATTGATTTCTAAACAATGTACTGTATAATGTTTTTCCACAAATATTGATACAAATACAACGTGACGCTCACTACCTGTTATAAAAGTTATTGACTGAAATAACAAGTGAGCTTCTGCACTCCTCTGAGAAAGCAGACAACACCAAATAGCTTGTGATGGATTATGGCCTCTGGTCGATAAAGATGCTTGAGAGTTTCCAACAGAAGAAGATCAGTGTGGGCAGTGGCACATTTGATTAATATAAATGTCACAAATGGTCCAGAACAGCAGATTGGATGATTTTGAGGGAGTGGTCGTTTATTCAATAAAATGCCGTTTGGCCTGAATGTATCTATGTCTTATATGAGCAGATTAGTTTTACATAATGCCCAAAAATGTCACCCTGTTTGAACTGAAGTATAATATTTCTGATATAATCATATTTCAACAAACATTCAGAGCTGCACTCTTACTCAAAGAGGATTATTTAAAAAACACATGCTTACACAATACATCACTATGGGATATTACCCTGCAAAATGGCTTCTTTGAGCTCATTTAAAAGTGAACACATGACAATACAGAACATCCTTCATCCCTTGTATAATAACAGTGTGGGGGAAGAAAGTCAGTTAAAGCTGGTGTCATATTTACAGGCAAACTTAAAACATATTTCTCTCTCTCTCTTTTCTTGACTGTATCTATCACCCAGTCTCTTACTTTCCATGCATCAATAAGATTTGAGGAATCACAAATATTTCACGGCCATGCCGTGAAAGGATTCCATCAACTTGAATGGATTCCATCAACTTGAAGTGATTTGCATTTCTGAAACTAGGCGAACGTGATGCATAATGCAACACTGGCTGCGCAGTCTGCATAAATCCACATGGTTAAGTACATATTTGGGAATCTTAACATTTCACGGATTCCCTTTTTCTACGTTTCCCTCCTTTTCTGTGTAAATTAAAAAAAAAAATATATAATCTAAAAAATTAGGGAAGCAAATATTTCCACTCAGCTGTTTTTAATCTCTTTATGGAGCACATGGGAATTTTACAATTTGAAGTTTGGATAAAATACTGTGAAAAGCTGTGAATGTTTTTATTATAATTATTATTATTTTTATTTGAGCAAAAAAAATCAAACATAACATGTCATAGTGCCCAGTGGACTCTGTGGGCTGGTTGTGTGCTCAGTGTCCACCTGGTGGCTCCAGCTCAGTTTTCTGAATCCATTTAAGTGGAAGACAGCGTGCTCTGTTGTGCAAGAGAGTCTCATTGGAGAATACTGATCAGGTCGTTTTCTCCTGTTGGTGACTTGAGGGAGTCGTGCTAACCTCTCATGTCACAGAGGAGAAAGTGCTCAGAGGATATGGACCCAAAGAGTTTTCACAGTAAAATGTAGCTGAATATGAGTTAGTGTCTCACATAGATCCACATATCATCTTAAAACCAAGACAATGTCCCTAACAAATCACAGCTTTAGCATGAAAAAAGTAGATTATTTGCTACAAAACACGATATAACTGGAACCAGTGTCAATGTCACAATCCTGTGAGTTGCAGCTTCCATCAACATAGATCTTCATCAGTCCTCTTCACTCCAGATCAAAGGGTTCAGTCATTAAACAGTCACAGAGTATTGATGCTAACCCTGCAGCCCATTATGGGCACTGAAGCTGCCTCTCTATCTCCACTGAAAGAGGTGACACTGCACCACTGATAGAGAAACTTTTGACCTGTTTCGACTAAAGAAAATCTCAGGACAGTTATTGACACGAGCAGCTCCCGTCACATTCATCCACTTCCTGTTTGACCTCTTCTCCTCAGCTCTTTTCTGTCCTCTCGCTGCTCACTAGCCTCCAGACAATCACGCTTTATCTCTCCTGCTCCCATTCAGTCAACTTTCTTACACAGAGCCTAGAATTATAGGTTTTTTTGTGTGTGTGTCATTTATTTTATTGAACAGCATATCCTCTCTACAAACACTTCACTTAAAAGAACTTTTTCCCTTCATTGGTGGCCCGGCTCTTTCTTTGGTATGAAGAGCACATATAATGTGTTCGAAGGCACAGCCAGAAAACAGAACGTTCTGTGCCCGAGAAGTATTGTTGTCTCAGGAACAATAATATAGAGAACCCCATAGAAAAGTAGAGCTTTGTTGAATTTCCATCAACTCACAGTGAAAGAAGTGAAACAAAAACATAGTGGTCGAAAATCAACATGGATTTCAGCGAAATCGGTCAAATTTGGGTCAAAATTCATCAAAATTACTGTTTATATCACTTTGTACATGTGTATGTGTTTGAACCATATATACCACATTTCTTTCAGATATAGATCCATGGTGTCAAGAAAGTCACTGCAACAATCCCTCAAACCGTGTCAAGTTTAGAATAAACTTCACAGTTTATTTGTAAAACCCTGACATCAATAGGTTTGTTGGATATTAAAGTGTAGAAACCTTAACGTTGAGTATTGACCCACGTCGTTAGATCGTGTTACCATCTTGTCAATTTGCTCTTTAATTTTAAGGTACTTTACTATATGTTAACTCTCTCCTACTTAAAATTAGAAATACATTTTCACCCCATAAATTTACAGCCCGACACCTACTGTCACATTTTTCCCTTTTCATTAAGTTTCCTTGTCAAACACCTGCATGCGTTTTACCTTAAAACTCAATGTATCTCATCCAGTGAGTAATGGCATTCATTTTTAACATAAATGTTTAATGCTTGATGTACCTCTGTGTGTCAGGTAGATTTTCACTTCATAAAAAGTGCCAAGGTTCTAAAAGGTTTAATATCATTACTCTGTACACATATCTACTAATGATTACTATTTCCAACAAATGATGAAGATGCCACAGTCAGCGGATAAGCAGTGTGACAGCCTCTCTGATTTATAATTTAGACTTTGTGAGATTAAAGTCAAAAGAGAGTGGGTAAAAAAGTTTGATAACTTTTATTTTTAATTATTCATACAGATGGAATTATTCCTCTCATAATATTGTCTCTCTCTGGAGAAGCGACATTCAAATTTAATAGCGGAGCAAGAGAGATAACCATTAGGCTTCATTCAGTGACTGCAACTGTTTAGAGGATCTGTTTCTTCTCTCTTTATTCTTTAATGTTTGTAAAGGTACCACATGTTTATTTATGAGAGGTAGTTTCTAAAAAAATATATGATAATGATAATAATAATATTCATTGACCTTTATTTTTGTTTCAGTGTTATTATCTTCAGCCATACCATATAATTATTATTAAATTAAAGGAACAATGAATGCAAAAAATGGATGAGTGTAATAAATTATGCTGTCATTATTCTTTATTATACTAGAGACCACGCATGACTTTGAGAAGAACAGTAATATAAAATGCTGAAAGCTTGTCCGCCTTAAAAGAAACTTGAAAGGTAATTATCTTCTTGAGCAGAAACATATTCTTCCCTGTTTCTCTGTTGAAAGTTGGCCAACGCTGGCAATTTCTGAGATCAGATACAATAATACACCAACACACAAACTAATTAATGTTTTCCAAACCTGTCCCGTAGAAATTACTTCCATACACCACTGACTTAAAGCAGTGAATGCACTTTAAAGGAAAATTTATTATTGCACACCTTTTTCTTTTTTTTTTGTCCCCATAATGAGGAAACAGGTTTAATTAAAGTGGCACAGTGGAGCTAATTGTATAAACGTATAGAACTCTACACCATAAATATATCAGGGTTTTTTTTTTTATCTAGATTGTGAGAAATTGACAAAGGAAAGTAATTAGTAGAAAACCTCCTTAAACTGGATTTAAACCAACCCCTGATCCCTCCACTAAGTCCAGTGTAATCACTGTAATATCTGCACACTACAACATCTGAGCACCAGTCAAAGACTTTCATTTTGTTCACCAACCATCTGA
This sequence comes from Polydactylus sextarius, assembly GCA_016801845.1. Lineage (NCBI taxonomy): Eukaryota > Metazoa > Chordata > Actinopteri > Polynemidae > Polydactylus > Polydactylus sextarius. Next base: position 22,903,230 of record CM028930.1, on the reverse strand, counting down.
ACAACAACCATCATGAAATGTCTGTGTGATACCGTAATTCAACACTTCCCCGACTTGAACAAAAACAACCAGCCGACCAACAAAACTGAAGCATCTCAAACTATCTTCTTATCTTCCTTCAGAGAATTGTGGAAAATGTATTGAAATGAACCTTTTGTCTTTTTTAATGTTTAAAAGATATCTAATGATATACTGTTGTGTATGATTCACTAAAGATGGAGGAAATTAAAGATGCATCACCAAAGTGTAAACACTGCAGTTGTATTATGTAAATGCATTTTATTCTCGCCTCTTGGGAAACTATTACAATCTTGCTTTTCCTTTAGCAATATTTGATCTTTTGAGTTCTGGTTCCAACAGATGGCATTCTCTGGTGTGGTTCACTCTAAAGGGAGACAGCCTTTCTCCCCTCCATCTTTCTTTAAGGACAAAAGGGACTTTTTTTCACTTCCCCCGGGGCTACAGCGCACTCCCCTGCCAATCAGGAATCAGTGATTGAATTAGTGCCAGGTCCGCCAGCCGCTGCTTCCGATGAGCGACAGACAGATCCAGAGTAGAGATTAGGCGAGTGTGAAGTTCACCCTCCTTCAGAACTCCTCACATGCATCTCTTTCTCCCAAGCTCTCAAAGGCACCTCAGAGGAAGAGCGCTCTTGCCTGACAGGCCCTGAATCGTCCAGTCTGTGCTGAATGCAAACGAGGCGGATGCCCATCTCTTCCTTCCCAACTCACCAGGAAAGAAAAAAAAAAAGCACATAGATGCTACATTTAGGATGCAGTGGCAGATCTCAAGCAATTTCTGAAGAAATCTTGGAGTTAAAATGAGTTTTCAAACTAAAACTGCACATGCAGTGTAGGATATAGCATAAATATGGTGTTGAATTTCACAGCACGGTTTGATAAATTACATGTTCCTGCCTGTCTAAGTGGTAGAATATGGCTTCTGCAGTATTAAATTGTAAGTGTATAATTAAACAGTAGATGGGTAATCAGATAGTCCGTATTGTCCTGTTGACTCCTTTTTCCTTTAAACAGACTAATATTTATTATTACTGTTCATGTGGTTGTTTCCTCTTCCCTCCACTCCAGCCAAAGGTTTTGCAGATGTGTAAATTCAACAACTCCTTTGTCATGAATGGTGGTCTATATATCATGCTGGGAAAAGCACAAGAGAAATGTTTCAGTGAGCAAACCAACAAAACACCCTCTGGCTCGACAAACAATTTAGGCAGCATCACTTCAATAATCCACAATGCTTTCTCTCTACGTTGCCATTCCTCAAAACAAAAACAGAGGGTTGTCTTAAATGTCCAGTGCTTCAGCAATGATTTAAGAAGCGAAAGCAAGCACAATAAAGATGGTGTGTCACTGAACTAAAAGGCCTTGTGTGAGCTTTTCAGCAAAGCAAAGTGCTTTATTTGACTTTACTCAGAGAGGTGCCAAAGACACGAGTCATTTTACACATCACAAGCTTAGTTTCAAAGCCAATTTAAGCATCTTTACACAATTAGTTATTTTCATGTCACAATACATGAAAAGAGAATAGAGGAGAATAGAAAATAAGTTTGTAGTTGGTGTTTATTGATGCTTTTATGATGTACATATAAAAATGATAATTTAAATTTGTAATTTCTGTTCATTGACATTGTCATGATCATTTTTCATCATAAATAAATGTACAGCGGCAAATATCTGTTTATGTTAGAGCTGAAAATGTAGTCAATTTAATTAAGACCAGGTGTCAGTGTCTGCTGGTAAAGTAAATCAACACCAAATGCTAAACACTACACAGGCTTATACGGAGCCATGTGGAAGGCTTATTTATTATGTGGTACAAACTGTCCAAGATGATTTTTTTTTACAGCTGAATACCACCATGAGGCTGATGAACAAAATATGCCAGACGTTTTTATAAGTTTGAAAAATACAGAGGGAGGATAACACCATCCAACACGATGCTTAACGCTCGACTTTACTAATGATTACACAGGCAGCTGTACTGGCAGTATTAAAATTTGCCACACACAAAAAAAGGCAAATGATAATCACGTTTTATGCCATCAGCCGTGGGTAATGTGATACTGGACAGAATCCTATTATCATCATAGTTATTATCGACCACTGCTGTGCAAGCACTGAAGATACCGTCTTAGAGACCGTCTAATAAGAGTTGTACTCAGAACCAGATGGAGAGAAAAGGAGATGTAGAGAAGAAAAGATTTATTGGACTATTACTGAAATCCTTTTTAGTCTTTTAAATCATGAGATATCTAACATCACAACTTAACTTAAAGAAAGATAATTTAAATTTAGAGAAAAACAACATCTGTCTAACACTTTGCATACAATCACATGGGAGACTGCCTGGAGATTTACATTTTATTTCTTGAAGATAGAAAAGAAGAGTAATGCTAACACCAAACCTGCCTTGCAGACTGAACTTTCACTCAGGAAAGGGTCTAACTGTGCTAACCGCTAGCACGGTTCTTTCAGACAATGTAACAAAGTCTCAGGCATTAGTCCTTTGTTTTTGACAGAAAATCAGTACAATAGTCTAATATTGTGACGCGCCGACACTGATTCTGACATTCAGCAACAACTCGAGCTTGCACAGCTTCTAGATTTGTGGTTGGAGCCTGAATGCTAATACCCGTTTCATGTGGTGCTTTGGAGGAATTAATCTATTTAAAGCCATTTTAGGATACGACTAGTAATAATTGAAAGCTGTTCATTAACACTAAACCTCTACTGACCTTCAATCATTTCCTTGCAGAGTGATGCATTGAATGTTTCATGTGAGATCAGAAAAAAAAAAACCTCCAGTGGCGCCTGCAGTTACTATAGGAGGAAAATAATCTGCTGAACTAATCCATTTCTATACCTTCTATGTGAGTGAGTTGTACATGATGATAGGTTCTTACAGCTCTTGTGTAATATGAGTTAATAGTATGGCAGCTGTTAAGGCGCTGCCACATATGAGAATATACACATAAAAATCAATAAGTTAATCTTTGAATCTGTCTAAGGAAACAAGATATGCTGCAGCCTTCAGTTTAGATGTAGGACTTCAATAAAACTAATATAAACACAAAGTTTTTTAACCATTTGAATTGGTTCTTCATCATATTTTTTTAATAGATTTTAGTCTGTACACACAAGCTGTTGTATTCTTTCTGTACTCAGTGTGACATCTTGTCACTACCACTTTATTCCAACTTTATCAAAAATAAAACAGACTTACTGTATCTGCGCTGTTGAGCTAATACTAAAACCATCAACAAGAAATCCATTTACAGACACAGTCACACAGACGACTCCACTAGAAACAGTTTTATTCTAGGCGAGATGTGTACTTTTGTATGTGTGCGCTATCCAGCCCTATCCTCCAACAATCAATTTCTTGGAGTACTGGATGCACTTGAGTGATGGGAGCGCAAAAGTAGTGACACTCAGCCATCACGGAATGAGAGCATCAAATGATTGCTTCAGAAAAATTGCTGTATCTTCAAATGTCTTTGAGAATATCTCCCATCCCTGTCTGCTTTTCCTCTTCTGCTCACCAACACTTGGAAGACTTTTCCTTTTGACTTATGTTATCAGTTTGTGCTTCAGCTCGGTCACAGACTTGTGAAATGGTCCCGGAGAATGCCCATAGTAGAAATTTCATTACCTTTCTTGAAGATCCTAACCTCAGATTTACAGTTAGCAGACAGCTCTAAAGACCTAACAGCACTAAATCAACTTCAGTATTTTTCTTAGTTGTAAAGAAAATGCACACTCAACTTTCCAACTAAATACTGCAGCTGCACCAAGTAGCTACAAAGAGTAACGCAAACATTATCCCTTTTGAGAACCTAAACTAAACTAGCTTGCTCACTGTTTGGTAAATAACAGAAGCCGTGTTCCCAACAAGTAAGTTCCAGGTAACATTGAGGTGTCGGGAACTTTTCAGGAACGTCCTCTCACTCAGCTCTGGCAGCATCTGTGTCTCCATTGAGGGTAAGGCCACGATCACTGATGCAACAGGGTGGTGGGATGGACTTTGCCTATTGTCTTCTCTGCGATCACTTCATCACATTATTATTAATAAACCTCACGCTGCAGTGTGTGGTGTGTGTGCAAGAAAAGGAGAGACAGTGAGAGAACGGAACCAACCATTTGTTTTTAACATTGTGTTTCGCGTTGGGAAAAATAAATTAAGTAATTTGTGGCAGCCAGTGTTGATTCTGTGACAGCCGCCACACATTGATCATTATATGTGAAACCCTGCGATCATTTTGTGACGGTTTCAACTGTGTCGCTTCGTTCACATCTTCTATTCTATTTATAGAAACTATTTATTGATCAGCTTCTGCCGCTGCGTTTAAAAAATGGTGCTTCTTTGTTGACTGTGTCATGTAGTGACTTGAGTTACAACCAATCACCACTGAGTCAACCTAAAGCTCCACCCAAGAACATTTCAGGGCCAAACAGAGAACCTACCCTGGGCAACCTACCCTGGAATTTTTTTCAGCCCCGAAAAGGTTTCTGACGGTCGAGTTCCTGTATTATTACCCAGAGTTTCCTGTGAGTCTATAAACTCTTTCTCTGTTGAAGAGTTTTAAGAGGTTTAACATTATTTCCTTGTCCCTCAGTTCTGACATCCAATAAACCAGCCTGGGTGTCCTCCATCAAAGGACAACACATGAAGGATTCATTCCCCAGAAAATAATAGTTTCCGAACTGCCTCCTGTCATGTGACCGATGGTAATTAGCAATAACAAAGATCGGCTACGGAAGGAACTGAAGACCTTGAGATCACTTTAGAGGGTAGCAAAGCTGAAGGATTCAAATTGGAGCCTTATTAGTATTTCATTAACACGCCTTTTACCTTGTTCTCCAGTGTTGCCTGTGTAATTAATGCTCTGTCGTGTTCTCTCAGACCACAGGAGGCTCTTTATTGAAGGCGATTTCTTAGTTGAGCTGAGGTTGTTGTAGCCTTCTCTCTCAGTCAGTTCAGGTTAAATCATTTAACTCTCAACAACTAAACACATATAGTATAATTCAGATCAAAGCTATTCTATTAATGGAAAAATACAGCAAATCACTTGTCATTTTACTTTTATTGTTTTCTTCATAGTGTAATAATGAATTGTGCATCGCCTCTCGAAGCAGCATGCTGTGTCTTTTATTGCATTTTTTTAATGGAGAAGACCCGTAAAGTCAACCACATCACAGGGAGATGATGTGATATTGAATTGAAATAGATGCATTTACTAACTTAAGGAGCAAATATATTTGTAAGAATGAGTTTAGTACGGAGTCTCAATTGAAAAAAAAAAAAAAATTAGTTAAATGCAAAAAATGTGCAAATATCCCAAGGCATTGTGAGGTGAATGAGGTAGATAAAAGCGATGCGAAGCCAGCACAGAGGGACTGTTGATTTTTCACTAAACTGTTTCTATTATTTGTGTGTTATGTGGATGTTTATTCACTTAGCACCAGTGACGTTCATCCTTATTAAGATGCAGGACCTGCACACAATTTATGACTGCTGCCACATCGCACGTATACAAAATAGCTTTGTTGATTAATTGTTGTTATTGTTATATTATTGTGTGTGATTGGTTTGATTGAATTTGCTTCTTGAGTCACATGCAAGGTGTTTATCACCCATAAACTCACACAATAATTACCCAGGCTTATCTTTGTGACCTTTTGGAGGTAATGTTCTGTGCCGTGCTGCCCGACTATAACTTCTAGGAAATGTAGTATTGGTAATACTGCTGATAATGAATAGCAAGCGACTCTTATGGAAGGCAGAATATCAGCGCAGTGGTTCATGCTGGGTCCTTGTTCTTCACAAAAAAAACACAGGGCATTAACTTCACCAACCCACATACACACCTTCACTCCACCTTCACCCAATGTCTCATTCCTTCCTTTCACTCTCTGAGTGATGTATGGGTGAGAGCAGGTAAACACGTGTCGTTTTTCACCCCATCCACTCACTTTCTACTCTCCACGATGGTCGTCAGATGCCTTGGTGGTTCCGACTGGGCCGGGGATCCTATCGCGCTTGTAAAAAGTGAGCCACGGCATCTATATTTTAATGGTTGAGAGTAAATCCACTTGATGTATACACTACATGCTGGATACTTTTTTAAAGGGAAGAGAAAGCACCGCAGATCTCCTGATCTGTCACATAGTAGAAAACCTTTATCCCTTTATCCATCACTATATTATTCATTTGATGGTCTAGACACAGTTTGGGTTCAGTGTTTGTTTTGAACTGGGGTTTGTTGTGTATCCCGTGAGATATTTTTCAGTGCTGGTTAATGGTCAGAACCTGTTAATGAACTATGGTATTTTTTTGTGATACAGAAAAAAAATGGTATTGTGGTGTAAATTAATAACAGACCAGTGTTGAGTTTGTCGACTAATAGTAACAATAATATACAATATAGTTGTGTTTTTCATATTTTCCCAGAGGCATTAATATCATTCTCTCTGTTTTTTCTTTTTCTTTCTATTTCTCTCTCTCTCTGTCTCTATCTCACTCTCTCTCTCTCTCTCCTGCTGCCCTTCATGCAGGTAAGTGTTTTTGTTTTCTTGCTATTTTTGCTGCTGTATATACCTGTATGTATTTGTCCGCTCCATTTCATCCAAATTGCTCTCGGCAAAGAGGAAACAGAAATTGGGAGGAAACAGTTGACAGAAGAAAAAACTTTCAGTGTGTGTGTGTGTGTGTGTGTGTGTGTGTGTGTGTGTGTGTGTGTGTATGTGTGTGTGTGTGTGTGCAGGGGTTAAAGTGGGCTGGAGTGTTCTCGAACAATATTGCAGCACCTTTGATTAAAAAGTTAGACTAAATAAATCTGACTGGCACTTTCACATGTTTTTTTTCCCACTGCAGCTTGACTTTCCTACCAGTTGATGTCATCAAAACACACTCAGTGCACATCCCTTTTATGTTCTTATCCATAAATCAACTAGCCATCGAGCATACTGAGACAAATCCTGGTGGACTGTCACATTGATGTCTTTCCCAGGTCCCTGTCATGCTGGGAGCGCATGAGTGTGTTTAATGTTTTGGTCAAGCCACAATACCAGGTTGTAGCTCTTTTCCAACCTGCCACATCTCACATTAATCCCTATGTATAACCCCGTCTGTCTGTCCATCTGTCTGTCTATCTTTCTTGTTGACAATTGCATCACTATCATGAAAGACAGTCACAAAACATCATAAATGTGCAGTAGAAGAGCTCAAAATGAAGGCCGTGTTCATTGATGGATGTGGTCCATCGGCTGCACCTTATTATTATTATCATCATGTATCAATTTGCCAATTATTTTCTTAATTAACTGATTAATCACTTTGTCCATCTTATATAAATTAGTAAGTGGTAGTTTCCCAGTCATCAAATCAAATGTTTTCCATTTGATCTTTAATAAGTTGAATAAGCTGATTTATTTGAGATCGATCAATTAATCGACTAATTATTGCCTCCTTTTTCACATCCTGTGTATTAATGAAACATGGCCTCGCCTTAAACAGGTAAAACAAGGTTTATTTACCTTTTATAGCACGTGTATCTAAGTGAAGCAAAGCTCTATTAACACAGCCATAGTCATTAAGCAATAGTTCCCACCACAACTGCAGTGTGTGAATTTGGCCATTGACTGTTATTTAAACCTTAATGAAAGAAGCTCATCCTCCGTGCTTCTTCCCTGGTTCAACGATATTTGGCAGCTTGAATGAACAACTTGGTTTTTCTGTTGCCATGGGGACTGCTGTAGTTTTTCCAAGTGCAGTCACAGTCAGTGTTTCGATCTGATGAGGTCTGATGCAGGACTGTGTGTTTTGTTATTGTTTTTTTGTATCATTTGATTAATAAGTAAATAATAGCAGGAGATGTCTGACATCCAGTTCTGAATTGATCGTTATGTGGTTTTGCTGCCTTGGTTCAACACATAGGAGATGAATGACAGATAGATGGTGTTCTTGTTAGTCTGCAGTCTCAGTTTAAAGTTATAAAAATCAGTTTGATGATGTGGAAAGACACTGAATTCCTAAAGGATGAGCCTAGTGAGGAGCAGAGAGTTTGAGGAAAGGATTGACTCACTTCTAACTTCAGCTGCTGCAGCGTAGTTTCAGAGGGATTCAGACAAGTACAGCTCAGAGAGGTCATTAGGATTCCACATGGTTTTGATCTAGGAGGCTGCAGCATGTTCCAGTGTGTTCCACAGAGAAAGGTGGATGATGGAGTTGTTATCATGTTGTTATGTAAGCCGGGGTTGAGAGCAGGCTTTTTTAAAGATAGACGACAATACTGTGGTTTCTTTTCTCTCATCAGGTTCATATTCTTTATCCAACATTTTCCTCACATTCATTAGCTTTTGATTATTTGAGGCAACACAGTATTTCCTACATGTATGGATCCCTCGTTATAACATATTCTTTAGAAAAAAAACTCTTACATGCTGTACATATATTTTCAAAATTAGGAAATATGCTTAAGACAGAAATAAAGGACCTGGAATTCACAATTTTGGGCCAGTGCTTACACCCACAGTGAGTATATTACAAGCAGCAAGCATCTGTTGGTCAGTAATGAATTCAGACCCTTGCCCTATAGCTGTCTATCTAGGCCAAGAAACTGCTAGAAGGACTTATTTGCTATACCTGTGTTTCTGAAGCAATGTCTCCCTAAAGCAGGCCTAATCTGGGAGGCTGACCCGTACTGCCCCAGGCTAGATCAAACTCAGGGCTGAAGCCAGGGCTGTCCCACAGTCCCAGCTATGCCACCCTTTGATAGTCGAAGGCCCAAATCCTTTAAATGTTGGGCAGACTTTGAGAGACACTACAGCTCAGGAAAAGAAGCTGGCACTTGCTGGGAGCTTACATTCTCTGGGGAAAAGCAATGTCCCACTTTCAGAAAGGGGAGGGGGGGTGTGGTGGGGTGTGTGTGGGGAGGGGGGGTACCTTCACATCACTTCGGGCACCACTTGGAGGCTGTGGCAGCAGGTATGAGGACATTTATAGTCCCCATTGGTTTTGTGGATGCAGAGAAGTGGCCTCCATTTTACTTCTTCCCGTCTCATGCATCACACTTATGAAGTGATGGAGGCTAAATCCAAAGGGAGCTCTGTCCACAATGCAAAGTGTTGGCTGACACCTTGTATTGTCTTACTCATGCAACAGAAATGCTCAGCAAGGCTGCATACAAAGCTATTCAGACTCTGAGTGAGTGTTTTTATGTTAATTACGATTAGTCCGCTTAATACTGTTTCATATTGTTTTAGTTTTGACGGTGACACTGTAATGCCTTGGATTGAAAATGAAGTGAATCCAGTTCAGAAGATACTGATAACATTTTTTAAATGTGAATAATGGCACAAACAAATAACAACAACAAATAACTAGAGGGTTCATTCCTCACTAGTATTTCACACTAAAATTCGCCTCAGACTGTATCTTTGTTTTCAAATATGCTTCAATTGTTCTGTCACTTATTGCCATTTACGGGACATACAAGGTACTGCAGGGAGCTTATGCAAAATCCTTTGAAGGACATTTTTTTTTTGGGGGGGGGACCCCAGGGGACAACTGGATAAATGTTTCATTGCCGTTGGGCAACAGGGAAAAAAGAGATTTTTCCTGGGTGTTGAATTAGAAGAGAAAGCAGCAGGCGGGTGAAAGATATGAGGCGAAAGAGGACACGATGCAGTGCAAAGAGTTAGAGAAAAATGGAGAAGAGCTTGAGTAAGAATGATGCAAAGATAACTCAGGAGGGCGGTGAAGAAATTCAAACTATGAAACATGAAACAAAGGACGGTGGGAGAGCGGGGGATTACAGCGACAGTGACGAGCATATTGTAGAAGAGGAGATGAATGAGAATGAAAATGATTAATGTGAACGCTAACGCTTAGGAATATAAAGGCACAGAGAAGAGAGAGGCTCCTTCTTGCTCGGGGCCTGAATGCTTACTGTATCTACGTCAGGGATATTTCGCCTGTGGTTTTATCTGATGACACAACAATGCAGCTGCAGACAGCAGCACATTTTGACTGGCAGTGTCAACAAGCTCAATTAACCTGACACAAGATTGGTATTAATTGATTTGGTGATGTAAAAAGTAGGGTTGGACTCTCTTATCTTTTCATTGTAATAGAATTGACAAATGGGCTTAGAATTGATAATTAACAACAGTCCCGATCTTGGAGGTGTGATCATTGTCATTGTAGCTGCATTTTTAGTAGATAAGTGTCATTATGCAAAAATGCTGCACTGTCATGGGTCCAGAGGGAATATACATTATTTTTATTCCCCATGGAAAATGTCCAGCTACTTACTAACGCTTTTATGTCATTTAAATTTAGTGACTTAAACCTGAGTAGAGACAGGAAGGAAGTGTAAGTTGTCTCAGTAGGCGATATTTTGCCATCATGAGTATATGCAGTCTGTGAGTCAGGGATCTTAACCACAACATCATCATTTGGCATATGCTTCTCGTTGAATCTGCATTCCCACACCTTGGGGGGAAACCGGAAGCAGGACTGGAGTAAGAGCCCAGCAGTTCTTCACCCCACCCATCCCCCCTTCCCCAGTCCCTCTCATCTTATCCTGCTTCCCTCCCTCTAGTCTGAGAGAAAGTCTGAAGTAGGTTAGCACTCAGCACTTGCACAAGGGAGGAAATTGAAATGCTGAAATAAGGAGTAGCTTGGGAGAAGATGGAGGAGCTATAACCGGGACAAAATTGCCCCACCATGATGAGAAGGAGAGACATATCTTCTCGGACACAGGGGAGTTCCTCCACTGGCCAATCACCAAAGTGTGTTGCCATCCTTTATTCTTCATTCCAATCTTGGTTTAGTGTCAACACCGGCCTTATGAATACTTTTTTTTCTTCTTTTTTCGCTTGTTGTATCCACATCCCTCCTACAATTACATTGCCACGCTGGGTTATACTAGTTTGTGAGTGTAGGGATTTAATACACTTCAGAATGAAATGGGCATCCTCCTGCCGTCCCCCCTGCTCAGTTCTTATGAGAGATTACTCCAGGGACTTTGATCGAGCAACAAGAATTCAAGCCGCATCTTCGTTGGCTCAGGCCCTGTAAGCAGCACACGACACACACAAGTGCATGCACTGAGCTCACCCATGCAAGCACGAAGCACACATACACACACATACACACACATTCACACAGCGGTCTTACTGTAGGATGCTCAAGCTAAACCATATTCTCCCTCTCCTCAGCAGTTCTTTTATTATAGTGCTCCCTTGTGGCATATCTTCTGTATTTGTTTCGTCACACTACATCACTTTCAGCCTATTCTCCTTCAAACGCTATATCTATAGCACAATATGAGATTCCTTTTTTTTATATTGGTGACATTGATAATTCCAATGTTATGCCGGGGTGTATTACACCCACTGCTTAAAAATTGGATAACGAAAAACAATGTGCACTTCCCGGGGAATCTACAGCTCAAAACCCATTTGATCAGTGTTTGAAAGACACACACTGAGATCTGTTGACAATGATGTTTACACTATGGCTGCGTTGCAAATAACTTATTGTTTTATGAGAAAGTGAAAGAGACATGGGAGAGTGACACAGACAGCTTGGATTTAATAACCTATAAATTGTGGCAGGTCTGAGTCTTATTGGTGTGGTTTTTAAAGGTTGTCATTGTACTGAATATTCGATGCACATTCAGGCATCTTTACTCTAAAATATTCTCCTGTACAGCTGCACAGCTTCCATTTATCTTGTCTTTGCTGCAGCAAACCTCCACATTTGTCAGACTTCCTTTTTTACTGTGTCAATATAAAAAAACATGCATAAAAGAACCCTATTACCAATACATCATCTATCAAGAGCTCCATTTTGCTGTATATCAAGTGCACAAATGTAACCACATTGATTTCCTGTTATATAAAGTAAATGATATAACTGTGTTAATCAAATTGCATCTCATGTCTCAGAGGAGAAACTTCAAAATCCAGTATTAAAACGCTGTTGTACATTTTGTTTTTCCGTTCATTTCAGACTAAAGGTGGAATTTCGTCTGTGTGAAGATAATCATTACAACCTCAGAGAACTTATACAGAGAAAGGAGAAGTTGATTCAATTCCTGTCAGCAGCAGAAGAGAATACATTCAGCAGCTGTAGTCATCTACCTACCTGCAACCCAGACAACCCTGTTACAAGCTTTAGGACAAGGGTATCAAAATGCTATGCACCTCCTAAGTAAAAGATTTAGACTCAGGCCCTGAAATCCAAGCATATTTGATGTTGAGTGTACAGCAGCAAGTTTACAGAAGAGGTTGCATGAGGACATGATTACTGAATTTGCTTGACACCAAGTCCAAATTGGTCCACTACACAGTTACATCTTAACCATTTATTTTTTATTAGTCTAAGGACTTTACCAAAGCGGTCGTGATATTAATACTTAACCCTGTGTTTAAGCTCTGTGAAAAATCACCAGGCTCTACCCGTTAATGCAACATGGCCAGACCCATCTTCTTTGCGTCATTTCACATTAAAAAGTTGCTCAGATGTGCTCGGAGAGTAAAAACTGGTGATTCAACTCCACAGGGTTTTGCTCCTATAAAAGACCAACAGTTAGCCTTTAGCCTCACTTTTCTTGGGCACAGACGACTAATACAGATACTAGTGGCTTTGTCCCAGGACTCTTTGCCTCGGTCACCAAGGCCCAGCACCCTTTGCCCTGGTCTGATCACCACTGGGAGATGTCAAAGCCTAGTATTTTAAAAACATTTCCTCTATAGAGGCTCTGATGGAAGAGGACAGTGGTGGTGATCTGTCCATGACCTGCTCCTTTGCCCCTGTATCCCACCAACCACTGAACTGAGACCAGCTGCTGGGCGATGATAATTAGACTTTGTCAACTCCTGTATCTCTACCACAGAATGCAGAAGTGGATTCTGCCTGCTCTCACAAAAGATGTCAGTGAGATTGTGCAGTGTTGGCGATTAGAGGGTCAAGTGAATGTTCAAACCTTCAATCGAGGAGTAATCTTGAATCCGTGAAAACAGTCAATCTCCTAATGCTCCATAAAATCCTAAAGATTGGTGACTGATCAGTGCAGCCTTGACAACTGAACGCATCATAGGTTTGAAGCAGGGCTACGTCTATTTCCATTGAGCTAGAATTTCAATATATTATCGTGTTCTCCTGTTGTTTGAGATTTTAAGTCACAGGAGACGTGGGCAGGTAGAAAACGATACACAAGGAAGAAGAAGAAGGACGAATTAGAATTTGAGGGTGTTTGTTTGATCATGATGATTACTGCTGGTGTTCTGAGATGTCAACCCTGCTCAGAAACAATGCAGAGCATCATTGTCCTTGTTCCGTGTTTTTTTTTTTTCTAAAACAATATGAGCTCATTCCTTTATTGCAAATGTTTGTTATGATTTGTTTTTAGTTTTGTCTTTTTTCATTTCTCCAACACTAAACACCAACCTGGAGGAGCTGTGCAATGGTTGGAAAAAAAATCAGCTGCCTGAAAAGTGATTAAAGTTTAAGAAATGTCCTCTTAGAAAAAGGAGAGGCCATTTTTAATGGAGTCCACACATTTGGCTGGAAGAAGATTAGGCAGCTGCTGACTGAGAGGAGGCACCGTGTCCTTCCATACAGAATCAATACATAAAATAACTCATCTTCCCTGAGGCCATTTCACTGTTGAACAATATGTACAGTGAAGGCCGCTAACCAGTCCTTACACTGTAAAACCTTCAGGAGTGTTGTTTACCACAGCATTTCCAACATACGTGCCAGATGTTGTATACATCTTTACAGCATTCAACCTTGTTTTTCATCATGCTGTGTCATTTTTCTCCAGCTACAAGGTCTGCTGTTCAGCACGAATGTACAGCACATGCCCATGGGGCATAGTGACGAGTTTCACTTCTGTTTGGTTACCCATTTGTAGAGATGCATGTTTACATGTTAGGCCACATAAGCAGAATCGCACGTAAGAACTGAATAAAGGAAAACCAGATACCAGAACTGTATCTGTGTGTTTCGTCATGTTTTTGCAGTAGAGCTCCGTGTGCACAGAAAATAAATTATGGAATATGATGTTGTTCTGCAACTGTAACACTTTATCTGAACTGCATGAAGCACAAGAACAGCAGCTGTAGTTGTAGTTTTCGGTGTTGATGTCCACGCTACTCAGCAAATCGCAAATGCTCACAACATAATGCACAGTGTACTGCATGTACTTGAACATGTGAGCTAGGATAGTGTAGATGGAAACCCCATAAACATGATTAGTGTCAGAGTTATATGTATAAATGTGAGTAAAGTGTGAATTGGTATGTAGCCAATGTAGAGAACATTAGTTCAATAAGATGGAGAGCAAAATGCAAAAGAAAGACAATGTGTTAAGGTAAAGGATTATATATTTAGCTTGTAGGCATAAATAATGGTGATGTTTTGAATCTTTCTACTATGGGGTGAAATAACCACCATTTTTTTTAATGTTTTGTTTTTTTGGCAACGCTGAAGGGAGAGAGGAAAGTGTTGATATGAGATCAAGGCCACAGCAGCTGGGATTGTGTCTGCACTGGGGAATCGTTGTAGTGTTGGGACTGACCGTCAGGTTTGGCTTTGCTGATTCAACAAGAACATGTAGATTGTACCTAAATGGCGTTCACCCCTCCCTAGAGTCTAGTGTTGTTGGAATTCAGCATGTAGTTTAGAAAAAAAAAAAAAAGCTCTTCTGCAGCAATTAGATCAAAGCATTTATCATCAAAATCAACCTTCATTTCATCTCAAATACGCTTCTGAAACATCCTGTGACTGTGTCTTGCACAGATGTGAGATACTCAAAACTGCTTCTGTAATAGTTCCCATTACAATATGTATCTTCAGGACTATATTTTATCATGATCATCCATAACCACGCAGATTCACAAGGTGAAAACAAGGTAAAGACCCACACATTGGAGGCAGGTAAAAGCAGGTGTGACCACAGCTGCAGTAATGTTAAATGAAAAGACAGCTGGTTCAATCTTTCCTCAAAGTGCTGTTTCTCAAACGGGTGCATGGAAAAACTGCACCGCTATATTTGCATTAATCTTTTAATACATACAATAACTAAACACACACACAGTCAAAGTCTACCACAGGAAGTCAAACACATAACGCACAGACACCTAATGCTGTGCACATAGAGGCTTACAAGCAAAAGGTGGACCAAGGAGGGCAGACATAAATGAATGCACCATCAGCAGCATGATTACTTCCTCAGTCACTCACACAAGCCACAGTCATGCATGCAAATATACTAAATGCGCTCACAGACACTTACTGCCCATGCTTACACAGTGTGAGACCTTTTATTACATGTAAAACAGACTGAGTGACGCCGAGCACCCAGCATTCACCCTCCTCTTTCTGGCAATCTATTCTTACCTAATTATTTGGGGGGTGGGCTTGAGACCTGCCTTAATTTGCAACTATGCAGTGTGCAATTAATCAAGGCTGCTGCTAACTGACAGCCTTAATGGACGCACTCAGCTCCTCTGTGATTGTCTGCTGGCTGCCTGTTCCTTCAGTGCGTAGCCTCAGAACCCAGACAAGCATATCCTTCAAGAACGGCTACACGTACAAGGACACTTCTACTGAATTGAATGGAGGGGTGGAGTGCTGAATGAGTACATTCATCTTTGCTTACCCACACCCACCTCTCAGTTGCACTGGGTAATAACTATGTTAGAAATATCAGCCTTTGATTCTTTATAATACCAAAAGGTGCATACTTAAACTGAAACGTTCATTGGGGCAATTCGGTTTGAGCTAAAACAATTTCTGTTTTGCTGTTTGCTTTTTTCTTTTTCCTTGTTTTTTTTTCATTTGAGAGGATGAATCGAGGTTCTGAGATTATATAAAAGGGAGAAAACAAGTGACATGGAGACAAAGGCAAGCATGTGTGCTTTTAAGGTTTGCTAAACCGTCCTCTGACAGTTAAAGTTTCGACTGCTCTCAGACAGAGAGCGTGAAAGAGAAAGTGAGGATTTTGCCTGAGGTGTAATGCAATGACAGAGATACGGCTGCATTTACACCTGGAAGAAAAAAATAACTTTTCAGAGCCTTTGCATCCTCCAGAGGTCTGACCTCTTTGAGGATGTGATGGAGTGTTATATAAAGCATTAGTTCTAAACTTAAGGGCACAATTCAAGTGCATTACACCACCAGAGAGACCTTTTCATGTCATATCTCAGGGTCAGATGTTGATAATATGGGGCTCATCATGGTACTTAAGAAGCACCATTTTAACTGTGCACTCACTGAGTACTATAAATGCACAGACAATTTTGACTGAAAGGCCTTCCAACTGCCCTGTTGTTTCTTGCCTTTCTTACTATATCTCTGTTGAATTAGGTGGTTGAAGTAGTTTTTTTCTGAGTCTTTCTGAGATTAACTTTTTTTTCAGTCATCAGATTGACACTGCATGTGAGAAAAGTACCTGTGGCTTTGTCTGACTTAGGGACTCCCCCGGTCCCAAACAAAGCAGCGTTTCAGGTCTTTCTGATTTCATAACCCATCGTCAGCAGGAGCCCAGAGGAAATCCTGATGATTAACATAATCCATCTCAGCTCACATCTACCCCAAGATGCTTATCACATGCAAATTGCCTTTCATTTTCATTTATTTCTTTTCTCCTTTTACTAAAAGATTTTTTTTTAACAAAAACAAATTGCTTATGTCCACTCAGTAGGCATGTAGTTAAACTTATCCTCATAAGCTTCTTGCGCTCACTTTGAGCACAGTTTCAGTTAGAATTGCTTTAAGGAAGAAACATCTCCTTTTATGTGCCTCAGTGCGCAATGCTGTGGACCGAGATAGAATCCCAGCCATAATTATCATTGTCTATTTCCATCATTGTTTCTGCTTTGTGGCTCCATAGGCGACCGCGAATGGCAAATTACAAAGAGCACATGAAGATGAGCTGTTGTAATGAAAGCACAAACAGTGACAAAGATGAAAGATGGATGGAGACAAAACTGCCAATACGATGATGCACTGCAGAGCTTGGCAAATAGAGGACTGAATTCCCAAAAGCAGCACCGCTGATTTTGTTGCTTCTGACAGGAGTGCTGAGGAGTGCATCTCAGCTCGCTGTAAAATTTCTCTACATGTGACACCGCAGAATGGCAGGCAGCCTAACTAGGTCCTCTAAGCATAGTGCCAATCTCTGCTTCTCCACCATCAATCTCTCGTCCGTCAGGACCAATCGGGGGTTTTACAGACTTGTGAATTTGGATCGGTTTCCTGCAGTTGGCTCAAATTAAAAGATTTACCAACCAGTCAGTGAAAACCGCATTATTTGTATTTATAAACAATGTGAAGAACATCACATTAATAACTTTACAAACTTTACAGACAGTGAAGGGATAAGTTGGACCAAGGTTACACAAAATGGACTTGTGCCACTGAAAATCCAGTCTTAAAACTCAACATTTAATTTCCCCCTTGTGTTCTGCCAGCAGCAGTTATTTGCTCCTTTGCTGAATAGACATCCATGGATAGTAATTATGTGAAATCATGTGAATTATTCTTCGGGCTATTTAAATATCCAGCTACAGTTATTGTTTTCCAGTTTATGAATAGGAAGAGTCCTGGCAATGAATACCCGATGAGAGTTTAGCCTCAGAGTTATTGTGTACCACGGCGCTTGACCCGTAGAAGAAATATGATTGCATGCCTATAGAGTTTCTGCTGTTGCTGAAGGCTGTTGGTGTTTACTTCGATGACTCATGTACACGCTCTTTTAAATATACATATTCTTCTCTTTTTTTATTTATGTGTCCTTAAGAGTGTTCGAGTCTTATACAGTTGTTGTGAGCAGATACTGGCAGTTAGCAGTTGCCTTTTCTTACCTATATATGACAAAGCCATGTATGGACTGTGTAAAGTTTTGAATAAAATAAAAAATATATGGAAATGTGGTTTATACTAATCCAACTGTGACAATATTGCTTAAGATTCTAGTGACCAGAAAATTGCAGAAAGTCCCACTCCCCAACAACGTGTTCTCGACTTTTGTGGGTGAGTGTACATTGATGGAAAAGCCCCAGGGTTATGGTGATATGAATGGCCAAGTACTGACCTTTGACTTTGTCCACGCTTAACCCCCAACTGCGAATAAATGATTCTAAAGGGCCCCCATCCCAGAGGATTAATGTGCTCAGCAAGGCTTCAAACTGCTCACAGAGAGCAGGCAGAGTGAAAAATGTGCCATTGACTCTGTACAGTACAGTGATACAGTGACAGTAAATGTTGGAACAGCTCTGTCAAGAGTCCTGTTGCTTTTGTCATTCAGGAGTCAGTTCGGTGTTAAGAGTAATAGAACTACCACAGTTGATACCAAGGTGAGATTAAACATTATGTGCATATCTGAAGTAATTAAACATATTAATCAAGTTGAATAATTGCTACCTGTTCATTTTTTTTTTCAAAGGAGGAACAGTTTAAGTTAAAAATGATTGAAGAAATTAGTAGGTCACAAAAGGACACTATTATAAATTGGTTCCTTTTCTGAAGTTTCAATTTAATCCTTCGACTTTATTCAACACAGTATTAACCAAAAAAGCAGAAAGACAGATATCTCAAAACTTGGTTTAATAAATCATGGATTTTCTTTTCTCAAGACAGTTTGGTGAGAAGATTGATTGAGAACCTTAAACAACTCTTGTGCTAAGCTAACAGTATATTTTTGCTGCACATACAATAAGGTCAACTCTCTTGTTTAACTCTCCACCAGAAAGTAAACAAACAATATTATTAAGTATTAATAAGTAACCTTATTATCTCTCTACAGTTGCAGCGAGTGACATTATAGCTGTGACATTATACAGGCAGTAAAAATCTTGTTTATCATATTGAGCGTTCGGTCATTTTACCATCAACTAAAACAGTTTGGGCCAAACCAAGTAATCTCAATGTTTGTATCATCATATACATATGATTACCAAATATACCCAAATATAAGACGACACCTCTTTTACAAGACCCATTTTTGGAATAATTAGTGAACAAGCACACGACCTGTAGCAGCAAGTGTGCATCTGGAAGTGGGATTTTAGTTTTCTGTTTTTAATCATTATTTGTTTGGGATTTTTGTCTTTTGTCTCTAATGATAGAGACAGTGTAGAGAGAAACGAACGGAGGAGATCTCACACAGGAAAGCTTGTCTGGGTTGTGATTCGAACTGGTGCATATACGCTAATGTGGTACGACATAACCACTCGGATATCCAGGTGTTTAACATGTGCGCATGCGTTAGCATTAGCCTAACGGCCCAATTTTGAAACTATGGTGGAGCAACACAGTCTCATCGATGTATGTGAAACACAGTCTCCTCTGATGTTTGTTAACTTGGTCAACGTTTGAGTTGCTCTTTTCTTTCAAGTCTCCGTGTCGTGGTCACATCTCACCAGGTCACTGGTGTGTGAGTGAGAAGAAGAAGCTCTGACTCGTTTGGGGAGAAGATGTTTGACGCCACCTTTTGGTTTAAACCCCCGGGTCTCTGGACCCCAAATATAAGACGATTCATCTTTTTCAGAATTTTTTCTAGAGAAAACATACCGTCTTATATTCGGGTCAATATGGTATTACAAACGTTGGCCAATAGTTACTACTATTAACGTTCGGTTCATTCAGTTGGTCATCTCATATACATCCATAGTTATAAGTGTTATTTCTATACCTGCTGAGACATTTTGCAGATCAAGGACATTTAACAGTAACTTGAGAAGCTACATTCACCTACGTTTATAGTTGTCTATGTTCATAAAACATTAGAGTCTGGTCTTTATCCACTGGGCAAAATATTTTATCGTGATTTTGTGTCAGTGATGAATCTCTGACCACAGACACATCAAACTTCAGAATTGCTTCCTCACGACTGAGATGTGAATAGCTGGAAGGAAACCACCCAGATATTAAACATGAAATAATTTTTAGAGTGAAATTGCCATTTTCTGTTTTCTTCTATGTTTCACCATCTATCATCTGTCCGATGTCTGCCTGTTACTGTCAGGTTTGATTCCAAACAAAATGGATGTGGTTGATATGCTTTCATATTCTGATAAATTTTCCAGCAGGAAGATAAATAGTCCAGATATGTTTGTGCTTGTACAAGCGTTTTGCAGGGCCAGCACATTTATCAAATGCTGCTGACACTGTTGTGCAGGAGTCCTCATGGATCACTCGGTATCAGAGAAGAACGTGGGCCAGGACAGACGCAAGGGGTTGTTTTAAATGGAGATGCCACTCTCACATCCTTTTTAAATAGACCATCGGACCACCTGCTACGTCAGACCACATAGAACTTATTATATGTATTATCAGCCCCACTTTGTTTGTGCGTGTGTGTGTGTGTGTGTGTTTCCACCCACAAGTGGAATCATAGAGCCAGGGGTGAATTATGGCGTGTCAGCAGAGTTTTTTTTCTCATAGTTTTTATGCGAGTTGAATATGAATTTACCTCCCTCATTTCTCTCTTTCTCTCTTTCTCTTAATGCTGGTAAAGTAAGACACTCGGAAGCTGAGAGCATTGTTTAACTGTAGGGCCTAATTAAGCACAGGAGTGAAAAATCAGAGAGGGAGCTGGAAGAGGAGGGGAGGGATATCAGCAGAATAAAGCGTTGGGTGTGGAGGGAAAAGCCTTGGCCCACAGCACAGAACATAATCTCGCTGTTCCTTTCCATGCATTTCACAAACCGTAGCATCACAATCACCAGAGGTCCTAGTTTGTATTCCTGTCCACTTCCTGATCAGAAAACCCCAACGGGTGGTCCTCCGTGGCCATCACTCCAGGAGTAAGGCTGGTTGAAGTTAATTAAATCTGAGCTAAGTGAAGCGGCAGGGTTGGGTGGGAGGTATTGGTCACTCGTCTTCAGCTAGGACTGTGTTAGTATCCTATCCACTGAGAAAGCTGAAGTGATGCACTGCCTTGGAGTGGCACAGGCAAATAGTTAAAGAGGACGGGGGCAACATGGCGTTAAATTGAATGGGAAAGATCTTTAAGGCAGGGCGCGGCTCTGAGGCAGTGGCCAGAGCTGATAATTTCAACGTCTACTAATCACATAAATGCCACTGAGTGTTAACAGCACATGAAAAAAAAGATTTTTAGAACATTTTGTATCTCAATTGGTAATGTTTTGTCGTGTTATTCTGCCTCCACAATCAATCATAACACACTTAATCAGACTTACTGATTTAATGAGAAAACACAGTACTCACTGATGGATCTATGTGTGCAGCATGTCTGTTGTCACACCCAGATTATGTGTAAACAATCACTCATCCTACACATTATGTAAAATATATGATAATGTCAACCATGGACTTGAGCTACCTGCTGTCTTTTTGCTTATTAAATTATATTTTTCATTCTTTGGTACAAAACTTTCTTGTGACTCGCTGGTGCAACTTATGAAGCTCAACAATTACAAACATTTTTCTTTTTCAATGCTACATTATTGCTACGGGGAACCGAGCTGGAAATAATACAGCTATTCATCCTAGTTACAGCAAGAGTGAACGTGCAGTGGTAAACACCGGTGACAGTGGCTTCTGAGAGCATCCACCACATCTCAGCTTCAGTCCTTAGTAACTTATCTAATATGCTAATGAAAGAAAGAAAATAGAAAAATATTCTACATTCATAGCTGCTTCATGCATAGATGAGCAAGGAATTGAGGCATCAATCAAAAACATGTTGGGGTGCATTGTGATAGATTTTCATATAATTATGCATACAATCCATAGTTCACAGTCAGTGACTATGAAGTCTGAAACAGTGTGTACTCACAGCCAACTTGATTTATCTGAATAGTGATAAAACAGTTTTGAGTGTTACATTTCATACCATATTTGCATATCTTTCCTCATACCTTTATCTACTTATAGTTCATAATAGCCCTACCATTCTGTGGCTCAGAGGGAACCATCACAAAGCAGACAAGCAGTCTTTATGCAGTTCACCGCAATGTGGAAAAAAAACACCAGCTACCTTCATTTTGAATTCTCTTAGTGTATAAAAAAAGTAATCAGAAAACCTTTCAGGATGAGCTTTCACAACAAAACTCCTTAACATTTGAAGGTTTTTTTTTTTTTTTTTTTTTGAGTTTGCTTCATGTCGCACTGACATATTGAGAAGGGTCGCGCGTGGATGAGTGCATCTTTCACCGCTGACCTAATCTCATCTCTAGGAGTGAATATGGCACAATGTTCCCTGCCACAGCTGATGGAATCACATTCAGCAGACCCACTAAGACAGGCAAATTGAGGCTCATTTTATCTGGCTTTATATTACAATATGTTATGATCCCAAAGCTGTCAGAGGGGAAAGAGAACTGCCAACCACAGCTTAAAGTTTAGAGTCTTGAAAAGTATTTAAAAGTGCAAGATCTAGGTACAAAGTATAGAAGAGGTGCGGTGCATGATGTTTAAATGACAGTCTGTAACCCATTTTTACTAGAATCAGTGGGTTTGCACATCAACAGTTTTTTTTTTCTGATTTCTCTTTTTTTTCGTTTTTGTTACTGATTTGAAGTGAGCGGTGCTCAGTTTGGAAAAAAATTACATCATAATCAAACTGCACCCACTCAAGTCTGATCAATCAGATTCATTTGGTTGTGAATGTTAATATCTGCATCACACAGTGGTACTTGATGTTGAGAAATAGTGTCTCACCATTGTGTTTGTGAGTCTTATGTGCAACGAGATTTTTTTTTTTTTATCTCTTTTTTTATTATTTGAGTAAGATCGATCAACTGGTGATCGGCCATGACCGTTCCCTGGTAGTTCAGGCTCAGATAATGCAGACGCTGCCGCTGCACTACTGCCACCGGTGCTATCTTTCTACATCGAGTTTGCCTTGAATCACGGTCATCAATAATAATAATCACCCATCGTTGATGAGCTGTCCAAAAAGCGAAGAGTTGTGACCAGAAAGCAGTCACTATATTTTGTTTACCCTTGTTCAGTGACAAAGAGAGCACAATGGAAAACCACTGCCCTTCTCCTAATGGTCCGCTGTATACTGACTTATATTTACAGTCTACATCTGTGACATATTTAGATAAACTGTAAATCTTGAAACTACAACTGCCTAACCTGATGCACGTATAAACATTCAATTGAGCTGCCCATTAAATAAAAGGTATAAAAAATTAAATTAAACAACAACGTCAACATTTCTCACTAAAATCCACTGGAAGGAGAATGTGTTGGGATCCAAAAACGAATTTTAGGAAGAAAAAGCAGAGTTGGTCAGTGGACTGCAGGGTCAGAATCTGAATACAAAAAGACAAATAATGAGAACAATGGTCTTGCCTAGAGACAAGAACATGGATGAGGAATACAATGATGGAAAGTGTGATGTTATTGTAGAGAACACACCTGCAGGCGAGAACACCAGCTACAATCCTGTAGGACAGGTGGTTGTTGAAAAAAAAAAAAAAATCACACAAAGATTTTTTTTTTGCAGTTGGGCAAAGAGTTAGCGTAGCTCCATCTTCTAAGGACAAGAAGTCACAGGGAGGAAGAAACTCATTTTCACCTCTAGCTTGTTGGAGAACATCCACCTGGAAATGTCAGTTAGGCCTGACTGTGTGAGACATGATAACTAAGACACAGCAAGTGAAAACAGGAATGGGCTAAAGACTGACGCCTGGAGGATTTTTTTTGTCTCAACTCATCCTGCACCTTCGTAGTCCAGTCCTCTGTGTCTGCTGGTGGGTGTGAGTATGAAAGTCAATGCTGAATATTTATGGGAAATTGCCATTTGATATTAATTTGCCAATGTTACCCATGATAAAGATAAAGACTTAATTTTACTAGACAGCTTCTGGGATAAAATTCTGCTGTGAACCCTGCTTCACCCTGCTGTTTGGAGCTGCTAAACTTAGTATGAATTTAAATAATTTTTTTTTTGCTTTTTAGAAGGGGGGAAAGTGAAAGATGTAACTTTTCAACAGACTTAATGTTTGACCATAACAGGACAATCATTATTTTATTCTTCAAACTTTTCTCTGTGGGGGTTGCATTTTCAGTAGAAAGAGGAAGTAGCTTTTTTCTCACTGTGGCATCGTGCTACGACTTATCAGTCACTGAAGAGTAACTTTTCATGTAGCAAATCTGTTTTTAGATTATCCTGCAGATGAATCCCAGTGGGTGTATTAAGGAAAGTGTTCTTCAATGATACCCTTTTAAAGCAGTGAGAATAGTTTTCTGACTACAACCAACAAGTCCCCCAGGTCTTTAGCGAGTCGCCTCTTTACTGTGCCAAAGTGCAGAACAAAAACTGTTTGAAATATTTCCCAGTGGATCTGAGAAAAGGAAGATCACTGTGTTTCCTTTTTAGTCTGCTATATTTTCATTTTTTATTGTTCAGGTGTTTCTTTTGATTATTATTTCTGCTTTAAATTAACTTAACATTAATTTTCCCTCCGCGTTTTCATGTCAGTCAACTGGTGAAATTAGATATTGATCGTTGCCACTGAACTGACGTATATTGTACATATACACACATGATCACACCAAGATCGCTGCTGTTATTTCACACAGGTGGGATATTGTTATCGTCATTTTGTACATGAGCACAGAATTGATGTTTTGTTAGAGAGGATTAGAGGACAGAAAATACAAATCACTCCTAAGCATTAAAGTAAAGAAACCTTTGTCAAACACCTGTTCTTCCTTAGCGCTGCTTCATTTTGTGGCTGCAGGAAACAGAGAGGAGATTTACCAGGATGAGTACTCACAAGGAATCTAAACAACCTGAGCTTTGGATACATCTTCTCTTTACTATTTTAATTTTTATTGTTTTTTTAGATGTGCAATAGGTGGGTAATTTCTGGGGAAACGCTTGATAAATAAAAAACAGATATAATCTAACATCTGATGGGAAGATCATGTTCAGGACTCGTGAAAATTAGGTACAAATAGATACTGTATCCAGATAAGTTTATTGATCCCAAAATGAAATGGTAGAATCAGATTCATAAACAACGCAAAAGTTTACATCGAAGTGACAAAGCCGTTTTGCATTTTAGGGAATTATGACTTTTAACCATTAGTTACTGTGGCTCAAGAGGTAAAATAACGGGTAGAGCAGCTCGTCCATTAATCACAGGTCGGTGTGTGAATAGTTGAATAAGAGACTTGAATAAGAGAGAGTCACTATTATTCACTGATAATAACAAAGTGTTTATTAATTTTATCTTTAATTTGATCCCTTCACTTTAAAGTAGTAATTTGAATTCACACAGTGTTTCCTTTAGTCTAAATTCAACCAAATGTCATAAATCTAATCTTAAAGCATCACTCAGAAACATAATGAAGGAACAAACTTTATTTACACTCGTTGTTGTTGAGTCATATATATATATATATATATATATATATCCGTTTGTCAGTGCACTTGTATAATACTGTAAATGTACCCACATCACCTCCATTGAAGGTTATAAGAACCTGGCCCTCCGTGCTCTCCAGCCTCGTCATTCATCATTCAGGATCCTCACATCAGAAAATGGACTTTTAATTATTTATTTTCTGGCTGTGTCCTGGGTAATTTGGGTGCAAGACCTTGCGATGATTTACAATAAGACCTCGTTGGATGATGAATGCTCTGTGGAAGTGATAGGATTGGATCCTTTACGCTCTTCTTCCACCTGGCTGCTCTTTTGTTTTTACTTTACTACCAGTTACCGCTTTTTAAAAAAAAAAAAAAAAAAGTATTTCCAGGTATTTTAGTGCTTTTTGGGAAAAGCTGCAATTGGTTATGTTTGGTTTAGCCCACTTCCTGCCAGGTTACTGTACATGTCTCCCCTCAAAAATCCATTTGAAGCAAATTTAGAATATAAAATTACAGGATCATTGAGATGTCACATCATTCATTCAGATCTTTTATTACCATTCTTGAATAAGGAACCTTTCCTGCACAAGTATCAATCTACAGTAAATACATTTTTAGGAACGACAAAGACAAAAATAATTTTCTGTGACTTTTGAAATATTAGAATATTTTATGTTATCCACAAATGTCATAATGGTCTGAACACACACTTAATTTAAGTTTTTAAAAAAGAGAGAGAATCTATGACACCACAGCACATCACATGAGAAGAAAATCACTGTTTGGACAAATTACACTTTTAATGTCTGTAACATCACAGAAAAATGGGAGCAGTTACATTACAACAGATTGCTAATGATCACATTCTGTGTTGACTGACAAAACATACATCAATAAAAGTACTCTATTTGCATTATGCTAACTCACTTCTCTGTGAGAAACAACACCATACGAGGTGAGGCACATAATTAAAGACAAAGCATAATTCCCCACAATATATTGTGATTTCTTCCCATCATTTGACAAAACAGTCTCCACAGAGAGCAGCAGCACTAAAATGCCACAGAGGAGTTACCATTAAAGGCCAAGAGCCTGAGTTCACACACTTTACTGTATTTTCTCTCCATCCCTATCCTCTTCATTTTGTGTGGAGGCACCATCATGTGCGTGTGAGCTCCCTGGGGTTTAACAGGGGGAAGAGAATGTGTTTACTACAACACTTTTATGCTATATACAATGTTCAGTTTGTGGTTTTGATTGAGCCCAGTAGGCCTATCAAGATCGCAGCCTCTGCTCTCTCCAAACCTCTGGGGGTTAATTAACCAGACTGGGTAACTAGCTAGCAGCTTCGCATTGCATTAACAGACAAACAGACCTATTGAATCTTCTTTGTCTGTCTTCTGCACGTATTAGATTGTGTTGGAAGAGTGTAACACATTTTGTCTTGAAAATGCAAGAAAGAAAAAACAAACTTTCTCTGTGCATGAAGAACATCCAGCTAGACTCTGATTCATTATCTGAGTTGGAGGCGAACACACAGCGTGAAGATGATGAGGATTGTGCTTTCTGAGGGACCGACTGTTGGCTTGGTTTGTTTGTTTTTTTTTTCTGCAGCAGAGCTGTATCAGTTGGCGACTCTCTAAATGACTGGTAAGACTTATTTACCTCTAATCTGTAGGGAAAACGATCATCTATTATCTGCCAGGATCACTAAGGTTAATTTATATAGATGTAAAAATGGTATGTTCATTTGATATTTATATTTCAGTACAATAACTAAGCTAGATTAATTTGTTAAAATGATAGTATGTAAATCACATGATGACTAAATCAGTCAGTTGGCAAAAAGTCTCAGATACTCGGGGTTGATATGATCCCTGCTTTATATGTTTTATATATATATTTATTATTATATATATATATATATATATATATATATATATATATATATATATATATTACTACACTATAGTTTTCATAATCTGTAATACTTAAAGTGGAATATTGGCTTTCACCCCTTGCCGCTCAAAGTATTTAATGTGCCACACTTAGAGTGCATCTGCCTTCAAACAAATGATTATTTTTGACTCTTGCACAGATGGGAGTAAATCCATGTCATCCCATAAAATCAGTGCCAGTGCCACCAAACTTTACAAAGCTATCATGGTGCCAGATGCCCTTTGTGAAAAATCACAACAGCTTGCATATTTTTGAGTTGTCTTACTGAGCTGTATCCATCTAACGAGAGAAGTTTTAGCGTATATGACCCAGCCCATTATACTGTTACTCATCTGCTACACATGAGCAGTAGAGTAATAGAGTGTTGCTGCTGCAGCAGAGACTGATACACTGAACTATGAGTGTGTCATTTCTACATAATCACCAATTATAACATGAACCCATAGTTTGCAACCTCCAGTCCTTGTGTTAGTGTCGTGTCAGAATCACACTTATTACCATTTCAGTCTCATGCACAGAATGAAAAATATAAAATGACTCTTATCCAGGGATTCAGGTAGGAGCTACATGCCTTTTGAAACAAACAAAAAAAAAAAAAAAGAGCATCTGGCCCACAGCAAAACAAAGCTTTGTGGAGGCATCTTACACACGCTGCTGCACTTGAGGTTTAATCTTCCTTTGCTAAAATGGTGTGGAAATCTGAGCCATTATTGTCTTCAGCAGTGAGGTGTGTACGTGTAATGAGCATACAGTGCTAGTCTGAGAGGTTTCACCAAAGTGCTGAGGCTTAAGGAAAAGAGGAGCATTATTCATCTTGTTTGTAAGGCGAGCCTTTATTAGGGGCAGAGTTAGAAAAAGGCCTTGGCGGTAGCTCTTCCACCCAGAGCCTCTGTAATTGCTTTCGGCTGCACCTTGAGAATTTGATGAGTCAAGTCAAGACTTTTGTTTGAGTGACTGAGCAAAAAAGAGAAAAAAGGAGCTCTTACTGTGAAAGTAAATTATCACAGCATCACTGTGGAAACACAAAAGTGAAGGCCATGGGGTGTGAGCTAGCTTTAATGCATTAGACATCAGGACTCCATTTTGTTCACATAATCACTTTCATATGCATTAATGAAAGGGAAAAAAATGCCTTAGCCTGCAGTTAATTTATAGTTATTGAGTTTGTAAAAACGATACACGCCAGGCTCACATTTTCTATCAACTGTGATAACAGCTCTTTCAAAGTAATGCATTTGAGACCACAGCTCATTGTTTCAGTTTGTTTTTTTATTCTTTCTAATTTTTTATTTGTCATAAGCAATTTAACCTCTATCATTAGCATTCTGTGTTATGCTATTAAATAACAAGATCAAAGAATAATAATAGGAAATATTCATTTAAAGTATCTAATAAGCTGTTGTATTGAGTTGTACACAGTCTTCAAATTAGCTCAATGTTCATAAGATGAACGTTAAACCTATTTAACGTGTCCCATGTAATGTGTAAAGCAGAACAAATGTCCAATTCCACAGAGCCACAACAACTGGGGACACTACTTAACTGTCCTTGGTACTTGTGATAAGTCTTTACCACAACTCTAACATGTCCCTGAACAAAATGTACTGCATCAAAGCAACTTAAGCTCACAGCGAACTGTAAAATCCTTTTATGTTTCATTTTTGTCACATCTGCACATGGTTGTCCTGTATCATAGTTCTGACTCTATGATCACACAGAACTCTGTGATTGTGCCTTGTTGTGCTGTTTTGACTCTGTCTTCTTTAATTATAACTCATTTCCATAGTGTCCCCTCCTCCCTTCCTGCTCCTCCTGCACAAGCTTCTAAATAAATGTACCCAACGTTGTCCAAGTTGTAGCATAAAACCAACCAGTAAAAATAGATTTCTGCATGGAGAAGACACAGAGAGGAAACTCTTCTCTTATTAAAGCAGAACCGAGTGTACTATCTGTCAAAAGAGGATAGGTTTGAAGTGTCTTCATGAGACCTCTTGGATATCCTGGATCCTATAATGGGGCCCAAGGGCTTTGTCATACATGATATATATCAAATTAATTGTCACATAGAAGAAAAATGGTGGCCAGTGGCTAAGACAAAACCACACGTCATCTTTGTATTGCTTGGGAGAGGAAGTTGTCCAACTGGAATCTGAGATAAAACTTGCTGCCATTTGATCACTCAGAAGTTATTGGATCAGAGCAGAATGATATTCACTGTCCTCTAATGAACCTTGTTTTTGTAAATAGGGTGCCAGAAATTCACTACAAGCCTTTTTTGTCATGACCACGTCCTTGAAACCTTGAAATCCCCCAAACACAGGAGCACAATCAGGTAGTCATGTGCACCTTGAATTTAGTGAAGTGTGGTCATGATCAATCAGGGAAGAGGCGAATGTGTTTTTGAGGCTCATGTCATCACAGAAACATCTGTGATGGGGTTGGGATAAAAGGCAGACTCACAGTTGATCTGAACAAGGCAATAAATGTCAGGGAATTTCCCTCGAGATGATGTGTTTTGCAAACAAAAATCGATTGTGACAGACGCTGTAAAGCTGCTTTTAGGATGAAAACATCAAGGTTTTATCTTCTATAAACAATAATCTTCATCATAATTTTATTGACTAAAGCATTTATTCTCAATTTTTCCATTAAGTCAGAACTGAGGATATGTTTGCTCACCTTTTGGAGGGATGCTGGCCACGTGTAGCACATGAACATTCAGTAATTAATTGTTGGAAGACCTACCTATTCTGACCATCTGGACTATAATTAGGCCACAGTAGTGCCCTCTAGCTGAGAGTCATCACGTATCCTCCTCCTCCCCTGCCAGATTGGAAGCAATAACCTTTTCCCTTGAACTTTTCTACCTTCATGACACATCATCCTTAGAAGTAACCCTAAGGGGCACCTTGGAACAAGTAGAGCGTTGTAGTGCTGTTTTTGGCTGTAGTTTTTGTGACAACTCGCGTTGAAACCTTAATGACAATGATTGGAAGGAGGGGTCAGTAATGACGCCAGAAGCCATTCAGGGCAATTACACGTTGCAGTCATGACAGATTTGGATGTTTTGGTTTAAAAAAAGATGCGTAAACTATGATGTATTGATCGAATCAAATCCAATTATGATAATAATTTAAGACTAATATCAGTAGTTTTACATGAGCGGTGCAGTTCTGCAGCCCAGATGTTGTAGCCAATTATATCATTAGTTGACTTCATATTAATAACAATTACATACATGCAGGTTTATGATTGTATTAGTGACCTTTTACTTGCCGACTGTTCTCAGACACCTGGTGTTTCTTCCATTTATGGTCAGTTTGTTGCATCCAGGTGATGTGGTTTAGCTGTAGTCATGATTAATAATATAATACAATGATATTGTGTTACTCTTCTTGTTATGGTTTATCTTTGTCCTTGGCTTTATAGTACAGTCTTTTCTACTTTATGTGTAGTGTGTTGTTATAAGTCAAACAGAGCTATAGCTCTACGAGTCTCATCTCATAATGGGGTCTGCTTGGTGTCTTGAATGTGATCTGGGCCATCTACTAATGAAAAATTAATCATTGTCTGTGCACTGTCTATTTCTAGTTTTCATTGAGACTCAACCAAAGAATGAGAGTAGTAGATACTAAAAAAATGCACAAGACCAGACCTTTAAATCTCTGCTACACTATTTTTGGAGAAAGACATTCAGTGAATTGGAAGAAAGCGAGAGACTTTCTCTCCATCTCTTAACCCTTTGCCCTCAACAATTGGCCTTAAATCACAGTCGGTTCATCTCTGTATTTGGTCAGTGACATATTCTGTTTTGGAGCCTTGCTAGATTTGTTCACAGGTCAATGTTAAAAATTGCTGGCAATGCAAACACAGCCAGAGTGTAAAAAGTTAACAGAATATGTCAAGTGTTAGTCTGTCTGTGTCTCTGTTACTTCGCAGTGTGTATTAATCCTTTATGCTATATGTGAATAAACAGGTGTAAATGAACAGTGTGTCTGTGGGGAACAGTCTTCAGACACCGGCAGATGGACTGTGAGATGTAACGAGGATTGGACCAGACAGAGGTTTGAAGGTCTGGCTGCCTTATGGAAGATAAGCTCCAGACTGACACCTGTTTATCTCTGGATTCTTTAGTTTTGAGAAGCTGCAGTAAATGACATGTTAACCTAAACTGGAATTGTTGTTCTGGAAAAAATACAGTGAATGTCAGTGGTTATAGGAATTCAGTGTTCACAGTCTCACTGGGTTGGTGTTGTGAGCGGAATATAATAAGATTTTCAATGGGTCAATCCATAGAGTCACTGATTAATCCAATAAGATAACATAATAAGATTTTACTAACTGTTCCGTCTTCTAAGCATTACCCTCCAGCCGTCTTTAAAGATTATAAACTGCCCAATCACTTACCTGGAAGCGGTCAAAAAAGTCATTAAGTCAAGACGACACTGTCAGCATTGAGGATGCTAGAAAGTGGTGAAGTGCCATGAGAAATGGCCATGTTAATGATTTTTCTGCAAAAAAAAGATCAGTCTGCAGTAGAGACAGTTTTGGGGCTTATCTTCAGCAAACAGACCCTTGAAGGATCCTGCCCCAGGTCTCCAGGTGGCAACAAACTTTTAATGTGAGGAAGTGGTTCAGAGATGCTCAGAAAAAGAAAAGAAGAAGAAAGAAACCTGACAATGCACATGCTGTATAAATAGCTGTTGAGATGTGGGTCTCATGGCAAAATTGGTTGACACATTTTCCTTCAGATAAAAGTAAAAAATGGTTATTTAAGTAGTAACAATAAATATTAGTTTCTAGTGATCATGATGTTTTTTTATTGTAATTATACCACGACCAGTAATGTTTGCGAGTGATATCGATATTTGAATGTTTAAAAATCTGATTGTGACACATTGAGCCATTTAACACAGTATAAAATGGAGAAGATTATCTCAAAGCTATTCTGACATTTCTGTATTACGGTTTCTTTTGACTTATCAGCAAACACGAAGTGAATCAATACAGATATTATCTACAGTGAGTTAATGTTTGATGATTTGTTAGCTTAGCTCTGTTCCTCAACACCAACATTCTGTTTGGTCGATAAAGCTGCTCAAATTACTTGAGAGTTGCTATTCAATTTGAACAATATACATTTTTACGGAAAATGCACGTAAGCGAAGTGAAGTACAATAGGTTTGAACAGTTCTTGCTCTTTCTGCTTTTTAATCTAATCTCTAAGGAAAGGAAAAAAAAAAACTGTCTTGATGTGCAGATTGTAGCTGTCTGTTAGCCTGATGTCACTGAGAGGTAAGATACCACACTGTGTTTACAGTGATGCTGACATTTGATCATTTTTAGAGCTGTGAGCTTGTGAACACTTCGGCTGACATCCCACCTGCTACATGATGCTAATCACCAAAGGGCCTCCCTCATATCATTTTGGGAGAAATTTCAAAGCAAACTGCCTCAGGTATCTTCCCTCATGCATTTCTAATTTTCTTATGTTGCTAAATTTAGTACAATATCTACTGGCTACTAATGTTTGATATTTGTATCTTTGTTATAATGTAATTTGATTCAAACACTGAGAATTTGAAGTAGATCCATTTCACATATTGCAAATTCAGTAATATAGCTACCTAGAGCTCATTGCTTTGGCAGACCTGCAGTAAAATATTATCTTCCCACACTACCCTCCTCTCCTAGCGCTTAAACTAATCACCCAGGGCTGTTGTTAGCTAAACAGCCACTGTGTAGTGAGCTACACAATCCCTGGATAGATCGAAATACATCCTCACTGCTCCTTCTTGACTTAGGAAGTATTTTCAGACAGGATGTGGAGACCATTTTGGACTTTATGATTTGCTGTATACAGAAAACTGAGACTTTTCCAATATTATTTTTTTCAGTGTGGGGTTAATGTTAGCGTTATCACACGTTACAATTAGAAAACAATCAATCATTTGGTCTGCTATGATAAAAAAAAGAAAAAAAGTAAACACTTAGATGAGATCCCACAGGGACGTGTGTGGTTCAGTGATAAGTCATGAGGGTGTTTCCCTGCCTCAGTCACCCAACACCCACAGAAACTAACGGAGCAGGAAATGTGTAGTTTACCACAACGACGGTGGCCGTGTGAGGAACAAACTTGAGTTTAGATGGTCTGAAACACAAGTAATTAAATACAGTTGAGATTTTTTTAAGACGGTGTTGCATTTTTTTCTACAAACTTCTCCAATTTGAATATTTCCATAGTTGCTTGAACTGTGTCTGGAAATCTTTTCCCAGTGTTTGTACTGGAGGCAGTCTGCAACGGAGAATGCAGTTTAATTAAACTTGAACATGTTTATTTTGATTAAATTCCAGCCACGTTGTTTTGTACTCGTGTCACAAGTCAACACTGTTTAAGCAGTGACATTACCTGAGTGCCCAGCGGCAATGCAAATACTATCCTGCTCACACGCATTTGACTGAAGAAGCCTGTGGCTGTTGCCTTTGACAAGCAGCTCTGACAGATCAGTATTCAAACTCAAAGATCCCCATTTTTTTCTTGTTTTCTTTTCATTTCACTCCCCAACTTTTCCTTCAGCCTTCGCCACACTGCTCCATATGAGAGATAGAAAGATACAGGGAGACCACCCAGGACTCTCCACATGAATTATTTAAAAGTCTGAGACAGGGAAGGCTTCATGGAAGGGTAATTAATCATACAACTAAATATAGATGAAGGGCATGTTTTGTTGTGCAAGTTTGACTTGTTTCTTGAGAGGAAACCCGTGATCAGATGTGGGAAGAAATAAACTGTGCCACCAATTCATTCAATATATGTGACTTGCCACATATTTTATGCAGCTTGTAGAAGATGATTAACATGTGAATCAAAAGAAAATCAGAGCACAGCAGCTTCTACTGAATAATAATAAGATGATAAATATAATTTTGTTCTTCATACTATATAAGTTTCTACAGTTACTGGTTATTTAAAGGACACTTTATTTTGTTTAATCTAATTAAATATTTTTTTCCAAACCTAGTTCACTCATTCATTAAACTAAAGAGAGTTTTCTTCACTTATTAATGTACTTCATTAATGGTTTTGTAAAGTAATAAAATAAGTTAAGAATAAGCTGCTATAGTTCAAGGTGACCTCTTCAGTCTGTCCTCTTATGATCTACAAGCTAAAAGTGAAAACTTGAGAAATGATTTATTTTCTCAACCACGAGTGGATTTTTGAGGTTGATAGCAATAAAAATAGAATCCCACCCCCTTTTTTTTCTTTTTACACAGAAATGTTTTTTTCATGAAGTTTTGACCAAGATGTGCAGTGAAGCGATGTTTCAATGGAAAATTAAACTCTCTGGTGCATAAACTATGTAATGACAGCATCAACCAAATAGATTTAATAGCCAGTTTTTCAACACAATGAGAATGACATGAACTAGACAAAACTAAAAGTAGGATACTCACGTCAGAAACTATGCATGTCTC
Organism: Polydactylus sextarius; assembly: GCA_016801845.1. NCBI lineage: Eukaryota > Metazoa > Chordata > Actinopteri > Polynemidae > Polydactylus > Polydactylus sextarius. The sequence goes on along the minus strand of CM028930.1, from coordinate 22,868,405 downwards.
CTACCAAAAATATCAGCTGTGTTTAAGGTTGTGACTAGTTAACTATGTTTTGGAAAGAAGGTGTAAAAAAGCAGAAATGTGTAATCATCACACCCACGCTGAATTACTTTATCACTTTGAATATACCACACTGTGAATACAGTAATTATTTCTGTAAAGAATTTGCCACTTGGCCAAGTTACATCATTTATAGCAAGGGCACTCGTCTCCTTTGTCGTCCTTATGTCCGCTTAGTCAAAGATCGAGGACAGATGATGTGTGATGACAGACATTTTCAGTGATATTTCTAAACATGGTGAGAGATTTAGGAAATCTATCCAAGGGTGTTTGAAGTGAAAGTGAACAGCATGAGACGCCATAATGTAATATTGACTGAGACATTCCAGACAAGAATCAGCAGGATGGTCATTTTTGGACATTATCTTTTGCCTCCTGCTGTAGCTTGTATTTTATTTTGTTGCTTTTTTTTCCCGCAACAATGACTGAATCATGTGACCTAATCAATATCCAATAAGGTTTTGTGATCCCTCCATGGACCTTAATCCCATGAAAGAAACCATATTGGATGGCTGATAACAGCAAGCTATAAAAACAGTCAAATCACTCTAAGGTCTGGTTTGATTTGTCCCCTGAGAGTTCATTAACCCTTTGTAAACCTTGTGTCTTCTGCTATAACTGCAGGCGCATTAGCCCTGCAGGTTGAATCGCTCTGGGTACCAATCAAGCTGTGAGGTCCTGAGGTAATGACGCCTGTGTTTATGTATATGCATTGTGTGTTTTTTTTTTTTTTTTGTTGTTTGTTTTTTTACCAGAATCAGCAGCAATGTAGCATATACATTTGTCAGTGAAAAGACGTATTTGCATCCCTTGGTGATAATGTTGTATCAATAGCAGTGGTATCCAGTGAAATGGAACGAGCAGAAATCACATTAGCATTAATAACATTAGCACAGCGATAGGTCATCTTACACCTAACACATTTGCAATCGCCTCATTATTTCACCTGAGGCGAAGTTATGTACTGAACCAATAACATCAGGTCGTAACAGCTTCAGGGAAGTCGAGTGGAATCATCTCTGTGACCATTTGTGTCAGAGAGATAACAATAACAATCATCATCAAATAATTAGCTTATTATTTTTATTTATTTATTTTTAAATGAGTCTGTCAGCTGATTTGACTCTAAAATGTCAAGAAAATAGTAACATTATAATATCCCACAATGTGATGCCCCGAAGTGTCTTATTTATTATTTATTATTGTCAAACAAACCCAAAGATTTTCAAATTAATATGATACATACTGAAAAACTACAACTCAAAAAAAAAACAATTACAACATCAGTTTTCAATATAAATGCCAATTAATTTTCTGAAACATTTACAACCATTTTGTTTTAATGAATAAATGTAATTTTTCTGAGTTATGATTTATTTTTAGATAATGGCCGTGAGCAATATTTGACTTTATTATCTGTAAAACATTTTGTAAAACACCTTTTTATTCATTCGTTTATTCAAGTTTGAATGAAGAACGTCAAAGGAACAAAGACTAGATGTAATAGATGTGTTACATATACAAGAGACAACGAAGAGAGATGATAATACTGAAAATATCATATGGAGAAACAACACAATCCTGAAAACGTTCACTCTTTTCTTTGCTTAAGATTTCGATTTAATTGTGGTGAAGTCTGAAGTCAATCAATACTCCATCACCTTTCCTCAAACCTTATTTTTCAAATACTGTTGTAAAGATACATAATCAGTTTCAATCATAACACGTATGTGTCAACTCTGGATGTTTTTTTTTCTTCTTCTCACCTCACCAAAGACCTCACACAGGCAGATGACTCAGACTGCATGAGAGAGAGAAAAACATACAAGTCCACATTAAAGTCTGGTAGTAAGGACTGCGTGAGGCTACATTGTCTTTTCCGAGCGGCTACAAGCTGCACAATTGAAAGGAATGTAATGGCATTGAGCTGAGAGGTCAGAGGTCACACCCCTTGATTGAGTGAGCAGAGAGAAGACCAAAGATGAGAGAGAGAGAGAGAGAGGGAAGACAAAGACAGAGAGACACAGAGGAATAAGCATCACAGGCACAAGAAAATAATAGCACATGAGAATGCCTTTTACACAAAAAAAACAAGAAGTTGTGAATCCATTTTGCCTCAGAGGAAGGAACGGAGAGATGTCTCGCAGATATTTATACAAGATCTCCTGCTAAAACACTGTTGGGACATCGCAGAGATTCATGGGTATGTCAGCTGTATTTGTTCCTTTTAAGAAAATGTCATGAATAATTTGTCCCTGATGAAGAAAAAAACAAATGTTAAAGGTTTCATCTCTTCATTTTGTCTTCCAGTTGTTTTGGACATAAAATACTTTTTGCTCAGTGATGTAACCCTGATGTACTGAAGACTGCGTGTGTGCAGGATGATGTTTAATGCACAACCGACAACACCGGTTCCTTTTAGAGATTCTTAAAGCTTGTAAATGTTACAATGTCGCGCTTTAAATGAATATGGAGCTGTTTTTATTAGTGTGGCAATGAGAGTTTGCAGTGTCTCATGTAATACTGAAAAGCATCCTCTCAGCAAAGCGCTCCGTCTAAGCTGATGTACTTTTGGCAATGGGAAGCGTGATGCTTTCATTATGCTGAACTAATACTGTTTGTTGTTTTCAGAATTTTTGCTACAGGCATTTATAGAGTCAGCACTACATGTCTTCCTTTATTATAGCTGATTGTTGATATAGTTGCTTTGTTTTTTATTATCATGAAGCATTTTCTTGTCTTTTGTTTCAGGCTCTATGTGCCGCACGGTATATTTAGTTTTCCAAAAGCGTTTAAATGGAAATATAGGCCAGAGCGAGCTGTGTGGGTGGATGGGTAAAGGGGTTTTGCCAACCACCTTTAACTGTCCCTGTGGTTGAGTCATAGTTCGGATGAAACGCCCCCTGAATCAGACCTGATGTAGGCTGTCCAGACTTGGAGGGGGTTATGGGATGGGGGGGGGGCAAGAAGCGAATCCACAAGGGCTCTCAGGAGCCCACACAATGTGTTAGCAGCTGCCGTAGGTGCATTTTAAACAGTCCACACAATTTATCTCATGAGGTGTTTTGGTTTTGGTTCAAAGCTAAAGACGGAAGAAATTCACTGGAGGTTGTGGTTACCGCTTTAAAATATGATCTTTAGACGTGAGGCTGAATAAAGTCCAGGTCAGAGAAATTATAAGAGATCAGTCTTGCTGGTTGTGCAACTTTACGATGGAAGTCATTAAACGAAAGAGGAGATTAAGGAAAAGAACTAAAGTAGCTTCTTAACTCATTTCCTGTCTGTCTTCCTTTTCCTTTCTCTACCTGTTACCAGCCGCAGTCATGCATGATTCAGGGAGCAGTGCTTTTAGCACCTGCTGCTCACAGGTCCAAGGCTTTGTTGGCAAGAGTGTGTACAAACACACACACACATTGCTCGCTGTACCCATGAGCAAGACACAGCATCCCTCAAAGCTTCAGGGTTGCTGTTGTGAGTTAATCTCTCTGTGGAGGCACCAGGTGGAAAAAAAAAAAAACGAAAATCCCTTTAGGCGTCACTGACTTATCTCAGCAGCGTCACCTGAAATGTGAAATGAAAAAATGTGAAACCTGAATCATGTCTTGTGTAAGTAGCAAGCTGTAGCATCATATATCTGCAGTCGATAGGTAGGTCTCAATCATTGGCAGTTCGTTATTATGATTAATGAACGTTATACTTGCACTCATTCATATATAATGATTGTATGACGGGGATCCTGGTCTTTGATGCAGATATTGATTTTTCTCTCAGTGTAGCTGGTGCATCTTAGTACTTTAATTGCTGTTTGTGTAACAGAGTATATGTTACATATAGTCTACATTATGAGATTAAGTGGTGGTCGGGGTGCAGATGGTGAAAGATCTGCTCTCATTACCTAAAAATATCGCTAGTTACTATGAGTAATGACTGTGGGGTTTCGCTTTTCTCACTGAAGTGGAATATTAATATGTTCTGGGTATTTAAAACAACAGAGATGTTTATCAGCTGTGTGTCATGTTATAGATAATAGAGGTGGCCATGTGGCAGGCTGACTTTTTCCAAGCTTTTTTTGTGGGAGAATATTATTTTCACGTTTATGGAGAAAAGATTCTTTAAATTTGGCTATTAAGTTCGCTGTAGATCTGTAGTAAAACCACCTTTATTTGTCTGAATGTGATGTATGAGGTGACGAGTGAATAAACTGAAGCTCTACGCTGCTTCAGAAGACCTTTGACTTCCCACCCACAGCGTCCTCACCCCACACTGTTAGATCAGGAAGAGCAAGAGGGAACAAAATTGAATAAATTAGATGTCAGCTATTTTGGAAATGGAAGCAAATTTTTCTGCTGTGAACTTTGATCAAAACACCAGCTTCCTCTCCTGTATCCTGCTGCCAGCTGCTCCAGACCTCAAACTAATGGTTTAGTGCAGTTTAGGTTCAGCGAGTCGCTCAAAATCACATTTGATTGGATAAAATTGATGCCTGCAAACCCAAAATTCAGCAAGAATCATTAAAAATGTTTAAATGTTTTTTTTTCCGTGTGCATCACAAACACAGAAATTGCATCTCTGTACTACAATGTCATCACTTACTGATTATCATATATGATCTGCAACAAGCTAATATCAGTCTGACTCATTTATCGATTACAAACAAATCAAATATCTAATAATATATGCAGTTCATTTAAAATGAAGCACTCTAATGTTCCACATCTTTTATGAAGCTTCATCTGTAATATATCCTTTGGGTAATTTGTACCTCCCACTATTTGTCCCTGTTAATGTCCTGAATGTCCTAGTCACAGTGACAGAACACAGACTTTTATCTGGAGACTGTTCTGACCTGCTTAAGAGCTACGATAAAGTGCAGTAACATCACCTCAGTGCCAATATAAAGGTGCATTAATGTTTATATTGTATGAGTCTAATGGAGTTGGAGAACGAGTTCCATTTGAAGTCAGAAAAATATGCTGCAATGAAAGTGTTAATAGGCATTGTTCTCTAATGAACTGACAAATTGATTGATTTTTCTTTTTCACCTGTCACTTTGTTAATGTCATGAAATAACAATGCTCTGTTCCCTTGTATTAAGTCCTCTCATACTGTTTCCATTGTAAGTTTTATTTTTGCATATTTAATTACCAAGTTTTATGACCTTTTTACAAGCTCCTTCCTGTCCCTAAAGTTGATTTTTTTTTTTTTTTTTTATAAAAAGCTATTAAACATAGGATTAACTCTCTTCTCTGAGAGGCTTTTCCTCGGTGATGAGTCCAGATCTGATTGTTTGATGCAACGGTTTAGACTTTTTCCCAAACCAGAGTTTATCAGACGTAGAAAAGAGCAGCTGACTTGATCTACCAAGTTTATCTCTAATTAACACGGATTAATTGAGCTTTGACTTCACTCTGCAAGCCAAGCAGAAGGGCAATTTGTGCATGGAAGCCTATTATTGCCCTGAGGCTGCTGATCCTCACTGTTAAAGGCTTCAGGTCCCAAAACCCTCGACCATGTGACTACGATCATGTTGCTCTTGCAGCGCGGGTGTTAATGAATTATAGAGTTTGCTACATAGAGTCTAATTCATGAGAAAGGTTTTCACTATCAGGTCTTTTTTTTTATTCTATTCATCCTACCATTAGAAATTCTTCTGTCTCCACCTCTTAATTATTTGTGTTTGGAAAAATAACAGTAGCCGGTAGTTGTTTAATTGTATCCCAGCATCCTGTTGCACGAGCAGTCAGATTGACAGCGGTTTATTAAAGGAGTACAGTGTCATTTTGCATGTTGGCAGGCTCACCTTAAAGCCTCGCTGCCCTTTACAAAGATCCTCTCAATAATGGATAAGGCAAAGAGCATTGCAGTCTCTTCCCTCTCATTATGATCCCATTTGATTACTTGGTGATGCTCTTTTGAAAAGGTGGTTTAATTGCACACTCTGACTATGAACTAACCTGCAAGTTAATAACATCCTTCCTTCAGGGTAGCATCATTATAAAATATAAGCCTCATTAAAATAAAATGATGATTTAATAACTTTCCCTTACAATGACCCTTGTGAGGATATACTGTTATTTCTTTAGCTATCTGGGAAATCAAGACATCAAACACTTGTGTTCTTACACATCTTCTGCTGGTTTCAAAAAGCAAAAATTAACCATCTCTCATCTGCAGAAACTTTAATTATAACATCAACTCTCTACAGTGCTTATATTCACCACCCAGCAGATGATGCACAAGTCAAAATGGTGACATGGTTTTTATCTCTGCCTTAAATGGAATTGAGGGATATAGTGTGCATGTAGGGACCCACTGGCATGAGGGCAGACATGCCAGATGCTAATGTACAAAGGAGCTCGCTGTATAACTGCTGCACCCAGTATGTAATACATTCTCTCCCTGCATGATTACACATAATGATGCTTTTATTACGGCTTTATTCCTCACACAGCCCCGTTGCCTCTGCCGCTTTGCTCCAGCTCAAAGATAATTTTCGTCTTTTTTCTGCCTTTCAAAGTGGTTCTTCCTCAGGAGCTGTCTTGAAAGTTGAAATATCAAAATTTGATGCTTTGATTATGCTTTTTAAGGCTGTGTTGATAATTACCGGGTAAAGAAAGCAACTGTCTCTCACCATCCAACATAAAGGCAGATGGGGAGGCTTTTTTTCCTGTGAGAAGAGGAATCACATTATGTTCGATGATCAGTGCCTGGGGGCCACATCAAACACAGTCAGAAAACCTTTCCTGAGGAGATAGAGGCAGGCCAATTTCACAAGTGGCTTTTTATTGGTTGATTGCACAGAGGCCAAGTTGTTATCTAAATCCTCAAACTACTTGGGCAAAACAAGAAATGCCTTGTGAGTGTTCGGGGTGTGCAAACTTACAACTGACATGAAAGCCGAAGCAAAGTGTTTACATCCAATAGTTTTCCGGGATTATGGCTTAAGAAAGAGGAAGTGGTGGTTACAAAGTCGACTGGTGACATACAGTGTCACTGCTCACATAGGAAAAAACATATTATACCGACTGCGTTTTTCATGTTTTCTCTTCAACTGACTGAGATGTTATAATCCTTCAACAGATGAACAGGTTCAATGGTCTTATAGGCTGCATTCAATGAAGTCAAAACATGTTTCGTATGTAAAAATACAAATAAGTGATGTACAACTTAACCATGTTGCATCGGACACTAAAAGATTTATCTGCTGTCAAACAGGCGGAGGCTGAAAAATGAGTCATTCAATTTATCATTTTGCATGATTATATACCCCTTCAGATTGGAGCTGTGGGGCTAATTAGTTGGTAAATAATCTGAAATCAAACATGGGTAGTGGGTGTCCACTCTGCCCGGCAGGAGGACAGACACAGATGAGCAACATGACCCATGATTGCTTGATTCAATTTGCTCCAATTAGAACAAAATCAGTTACCATGTTTCTGACGGAGTTTCTGGCTGCTATAACTCTGAGGAGCTCCCAGGAAAATCATGTTCCCTGTAATCTCTCTTTATTTAAAATCACCACACTTATACTATCTATATTCTCTTTATTCTTTGAGTTTATGAATACAAAAATAGACAAACAATCTTGAAAGGAAGTAGATTAAAAAAAAAGAATACAAAAACAAAACATGAAATAAAACCTGATATCTTTATTGTGGATTTTTCGTATATTTTTGCATATAAATAAAGTTTTCAGTCTAAAATCACTTCATGCTCTGAATTAAACAACTTAAATGTCCTCACTACAGGAACTTTTGTGCATATCATTTTTAGTGGACTTCATTATTGCCCCAAATGGCTGTAACTGTGTATAAATAGTCGACAAAATGATCTCACTAAATGTTTATTTCTGTGCCTGTTAATAGTGTAGTTTTAAAATATCAGAAAATATCTGGATCTTAAACACTTGCTGCTGCTGTCATAGTTACCAAATGACCAGTAAAGATAATTTCTTGTGTCAATCACGTTTGTTTTTTTACTCTGTTGTTTTCTCTCTGTTCTTTACTGAAATCATTGCAGCATTTCTGTGTATTTCAGAACGCTCCAAAAAAAAGTAGTGATAAATGACGTATGTATGGATGACATACGCAGAGAGCAAGTTAAAAATGTGAACAAAATGAAAGATACAGACAGAAATTCGGTGATGACCCAGAGAAGATATCACTCGACTGCCTGGGGAGCGATTGCAATCTCCCATATACAGTTGCTCCGCTCTCACCTCTAGATTTGTGTCTGATAAAAAACCTCTCGTAGCAGTCGATGACCTAGACACCAAGTCAAGATCACAGCGGTCGAAGCCGCACAAAGCTCCACTGGCGCCGGCAGGAAATACAACATATTAGCTTGTGTTCGGTGTAATTATATATGAGAGAGGGAGGTCGAAAAAATATAAGAGGTTGAGGAAGAGAAGCTCATGCAGGAATATATTTTTTTTGCCTTTTCCTGTAAAGACAAACATCATCTGTACTCACTCTATTACTAGTTTAGCCCCTGGGCTGTGGAGACAAGTAAAAAGAAGCATCACGCAATAGTACAACCCCACATTTTCAGTGATTCATATGGAAATTAGTTTGTGTAGCGAATAGGGGAAAAAAATGGGCCAAAATGAATATAATCTCATGCACTGTATTCATCATATCAGAAAAGAAAAATCATAATTTCAGGAGAAGTATTACGTAAGTTGGGGCTTCGCGTCGGCCCACTTGAGTACGTATGCCGTGGATGATGGTAGTGGCGCAGACGACCTCGGCACCCCTGTGAAATGGCTGTTCGCTGATTTATGCTGAGTCAGATACCATTAGCTGTTATCATCCCCCTCTCAGAATCCAGCCCCTGCTCTAATGTGGGTTAGGGGCCACATTATAGAAACACCTTCACTGCGCCGTCTTATCTCACCGCGCATTGGAGGATTTCTGCCGTCATAGGATTGTCGCTGAAAGTCACTGGGAATTTCCTGAATATGGAGATAAAAATGGAAATGTTGCGGGGGTAAAATTTTCCAACCAATTTCCCTGATGGTCGTTGTAATCCAGACACTTTTTGACAAAATAGGCCTAGAAATCCTCACGTGACTGTAAAATTATTAATGGCTCACTAGAGACATTACTCAGATACTTTGCCAATACAACAATCTAAAAATAAGTCAGCTCCTACTTAAAGATCCTGCTTAAAACTAATACTCCACATTTAATATCTACTTATACATATATATGTATATGCCACTGTTTCTGTTTTCTGTCACTGTTTGAGAGAATTTTCAGAAATTATAATAGTGGAGTCGGGATATTAAGTAGCAGCAGACGAAGGCGTTTTCTTTAGGACAGAACTTCAGTAAAAAAAATCTGTTGATAAATTATGTTTTAGCTTCAACTATTTGATTAGTGTGAAATGTCAGTGCCTCTTGATTCTTAAAAACAATTGATAAAAAGGCTACCACTGTATCAGATGACTAGAGAATGAATTCTTTCTGCAGTCATGCACTACTTTTACCTTGATGTCACGTTGTGAACATAGCACCAGTTGTCCATATTAATGAGGAGTGTTTTCAGAAATGCAAGCGGCACCGCTTCATCATTGCTGACTTTTTTTTTTTTCTTTTCAAGGCTGAAAAACCAAGGTGAAATACAAATGTTTTTTTTTGTTTTTTTTATTCACTAACTATTAAACATTATGGGTCACACAGTTTACCATCCTGTATTTTGTCTCAAAAAAATACCTTGAACAGCTAAAAAGCAACACAGCAGATAGAGCAAAATGGTACAGGGCACATTCATAACATATTGTTCACAGTTAAATTATCAGAAAATGAGGAAAAATATGCAACTTATGCAGCTGTGATGAGCACACACACACACACAGATAGAGAGAGAGAGAGAAATCCACCCTACATGAGCAGATAGCTGGGTTTTTATTCGCGGATGTTGCCTCGGAGGCATCTACTTAATTGTATGCAGCGTTTGTTCCTATACAGGACACACTTCAGCCTGTGTTACTGATGATGCACTTGCATTATGGTTCTCTCATTCAGCTGCGCTCAGGTAAAGGGGGGTCACATAACAGCTTCACTCTTACTCTGATTACACACTGTTACAAAGACATCCAATCATTATCCTGATTAGACACCCTCTTAGTAAACCATCAAATCATATGTTGCTGCAATTCGTGCAGACAGAGTGCATGTGCATAAGGTGGTTATTATGTGGGAAGAATCTGCAGAAACACAAAGATGCAAGGAACTTTCTCTACAGGGATATATGTCTGTGTTTATACTGACTGTCGTACAAGGCACTAGGATTAGGTATTGTTTGCATTATTAATGTTGCCAATTCACTTATCTGTTTCTATACAAGACGCAGTTGATCTTTTTCATTACCTGCTGTGCTGAACATAATCAAACAACTATATGAGAACTGTACTTTCTGATTAAATACAGAGAATTGACAGAATTATTAATAAAATCAGGCAAGAGAATGGTGTCAGTGGGCCAAACCCTTGTGAGGATAAAGCAGAGCAGTCTCAAAATAAAGAGATAAGTACAGAAAGAATTTGCCTATTTTTCACATGCGGTTTCACGACAGCCAAGGAAATGAACCAGCTATACAGGTGTACAGGAGTCAGGCTCAAGCAATTAGCTTGTTAGTTAGCACAAATAAGCATAACAGAGATGGGCTCTGCTGTTAAACCAGCGCACATCAGGATTTAACTTTACATTTCTAATGAAATGCATTAGAAAGCTGCTGAACAGTTAAACAAGCCTCTGCACATTTGGCGATGTTTTACAAGTCAGCAGCGATGGAGAGCCAAACCATATGGTGCCCGATAACTATAGCAATAAAGTTTTACGGCGAACTGGGGAAAAAGTAACGATAGACGTAAAAAAAAAAAAAAAAAAAAAAACAGAAAAGTCAATGAAAATAAGTAACTAGGCCACATAGATGACATGAATATGTTTAAATATTGAAAGAATTTATTTTACAAAAGATGTAAACCAGCATAAATGATTAAAGAAATCTATATCATCACCTAGTATCAGAAAATGAAATAAATGTAAATATTCAGCGACTCATTGAAGCAACTGCCTCTGGCTGTGTGCACTTTATTAAGATCAATTAAAATCAATGTGGTGGCTCTTGGCAGGAAACATTGTTTGAAATTTTACGTTGAAAACGCTTTGAGTTGATACATAAACACCATTCTGTCCATTTGAATTTCTGATTTCACATACTGTTTCTCTGTAGACTGGTATGTCGTTGCCTTATCTTCGCACCATAATCTGTTAGCATATTAAGATCCAAGACACGTTGAAATGATTCTTTTCACCACATAAATTTAGCACAGTCCATGACACACCAACTGAGGCAGGGATGGTTTATAAGCTTTACAACCTGTCACCCAGTCTGTTTTGTGGAAAGTGGTGCATTCAGTTCATATATCTGCTAATCTGCCTGTGCTTATGTGATGTATATGAATAAGTGTTTGAATTGGGGAAAAAAAACAACACATAAATAGAGTCAAGATGGATCCATGTGACGAAAACATTATACAGTATATGTGTCACATGTGAATGCTGGATATTTCTTTTATTATATGTATGTACTATATGTACATACTGAAGATTATCAATTCACAATCTCTCTACAGAAAGTATACATGTTTTATCAAGTCATCAGAATCTCTGTTGATTTGCAGTGAACAGTAACAGACTTCTTCCACTTGACAACAAAAAAATGAACTTTATAAAAATGGACAGCAAAAGTTACACTTTAACAGTTAATTTGATTTTGGTGAAAATCAAAATAAACTGCCAAAGCTCAGCAGGGAAGCATTTTAACCAGCTCTGCTGTGTCTTGATCAAAATCCCATAGATGAAAGGAAAACAAAGACAGCCAATGAATCCAACTGTTTCTAGAAAAAAACAAGTGAGAAAGAAGTTATTTAATTCATACAGTAGGAGATGCCCATCCAAGACATGGAGCCCAGTAGCTACGCTTGCCTGTATTGCAATGAGTAACCAGATGGAAAGAGGATGGCAGAAATGAGGCGTTTGCGTGCAGCGAGGTCTGTCCAGTCTTTTGTCAGATACGAGGAAGGGCACGAGGCCATTTCTCTCCACAGCAGATTGTGTCCTGCTATTGTTACTAATTCCACATGAACACAGTGACAATAAGGTTAAACTAAACTATTTCCTTTCTCTTATTTTCTCTTTGTCTTGCAGAACCGTGACAGAATGGTTGACTGTATGAGCAAAGTCATGCTGCACACGGTCGTCTCATGCTGGCAGCCATTCCTGGGACTGGCCCTCGTGGCAGTCTTTGTCGGCTCTACCCTAGGATGCCCCTCGCGATGCGAGTGTTCGGCGCAGACCAAGGCAGTTGTCTGTCACCGCAAGCGCATGCCCACCATCCCAGACGGCATCCCAACGGAGACCAGGATCCTGGATCTGAGTAAGAACAAGCTGACAATGATCAACCCTGATGACTTTGTTGCCTTTCCTGGGCTTGAGGAACTTGACCTCAGTGGAAATATTATCAGTTATGTTGAGCCCGGAGCATTCAACGCCCTATTCACCATGCACTCGCTCAGTCTTAAGAGCAATCGTATCAAGCTCATTCCTCTGGGCGTCTTTACAGGTTTAACAAATCTTACCCGACTGGATATAAGTGACAACAAGATCGTTATCCTCCTGGATTATATGTTTCAAGACTTACACAATCTAAAGTTTTTGGAAGTGGGTGACAACGATCTGGTTTATATTTCTCATCGTGCATTCAGTGGACTTTTAAGTCTGGAGATACTAACCTTAGAAAGATGCAACCTCACAGTTGTCCCCACTGAGGCTCTTTCTCACCTGCATAACCTGGTCAGTCTTCATCTGCGTTATCTCAGCATCAACACTTTACATCCTTACTCGTTCAAAAAGCTGTTCCGACTGCGGCACTTAGAAATTGATAACTGGCCTATGCTGGACCATGTGCCAGCCAACACCCTGCATGGCTTAAACCTGACGATGCTTTTTATAACTCACACCAACTTGTCCTCCTTCCCTTATCAAGCCCTGAAGCATCTGCCCTATCTGACACATCTTAATCTGTCTTACAACCGGATCAGGCACATTGAAGGGGGGATGCTCATGGAGTTGGTTCGGCTGCGAGAGCTTCACTTAGTTGGTGCTCAGTTAACTACCATTGAACCGTACGCCTTCCAGGGTCTGCGGGGACTTAAAGTCCTTAATGTCTCCCACAACCGGCTGGATACACTGGAGAAGGGTGTTTTTCAGTCTCCCGAGTCTCTGGAGGTTCTTCTGATTGACAACAACCCCTTAGTATGTGACTGTCGTCTCATGTGGATCCTACAGAAAAGGCACTCCATCCTCTTTGGGGATTCACAGCCAGAATGCAACACACCTGAGGGTATTCGTGGTAGGCCTTTTAAGGAATTTAAGGAGACACTTCTGTCTTACTACGTGACATGCACCAAGCCAAAAATTCGTGAGAATAAAACACAAACGATCACTGTGGATGAGGGCCAGCAGGCGCTGTTGCACTGCAGTGCTGAGGGGACGCCAAGACCCACCATGTCCTGGTTGTCCCCACGCCGACGAGTTCTGACAAGCAGGAGCCATGGCAGAGTGACCGTCCACAACAATGGTACACTGGAGATCAAGTCCGCAGAGGTGCAAGACAGCGGAGTGTACCTTTGTCTTGCATCCAACACTGCTGGGAACGACACCCTGATGACTTCATTGGCGGTGAAAAGTCTGGGATCGCTGTATGCTAACAGGACCCAGGATCCCAGCAACACCACTGCCAATGGGACACCCAGTGTGACCCTCGGTTTGGACCTAAAGACTATTCTAGTGTCGACAGCCATGGGTTGTTTTACTTTCCTGGGAGTGGTCTTGTTTTGTTTCCTGCTCCTTTTTGTGTGGAGCAGAGGCAAAGGAAAACATAAAAACAACATAGATGTTGAATATGTGCCTCGGTCTGATGGCACTAACGTGGACTCGGCAGAGGGACAAGCTGGTCCTCGTCGTTTTAACATGAAAATGATGTGACTTCTTTTATAGATTCTGGATTGTGGAAATGCCCAAAAGTACAATGTATTTTTTGAAAATTGGACTACTGAACTTCCAATTCTTCAGGGAGAATGGTAGTGAAATGGTTTGGGGCATCATAACAAGATGAGCAGTATCTTAAATCACTGAATCTTGACACAAATGCTTGGATACTGTGTTTCCAACACTAAAAAAGCACAGTGGGACATTCTCGTTCAGCGGACAACTTCAACATGGATGGAAAAATGTTTGCCGCCAAGGGGACCTGATGGAAATAGGTGTCATTTATCAGCTTTTTGAAATTTATATGCCCAAAATGAACCCTTCAATTTTGAGTTGGATCTACAAACTGCTGAACCATGTACAGTACAAATTTGTATCTAAGCTATTAACCTTCTTTGTTTAGTCTTGCGCCATGCTTATTCACTGAACAAATCAATGAAAACAAACCACCATTTCCTATGTTCAATACTTTGCATATGTGTACCTAATGCTTCATTATGTACATGTATGTAAATAATCATTCAAAAGAACTATTCATAGCAATATTCATGGGATGCATTAGCCAAAACCGATATAACCCCACATGTTCAACAAGAGCATTCTTCAGACTTTTGAAGTTTCCATGGATTCAGGAAGGGCTTTTATGGGTGATTATCTGTCCCTGCTCCCCCAATTGACTCCTAGATATAAATATATATTATTTATCAATGAAAATAGAATTAAAAAAAATATTTATGAAAAATGTTGACAAAAATCAGTCCTCAAACACTGTTCAGGACCTAACATAACACTTGGATCATCATCAAGATGACCCAGTAATGGTCAAAGTACCTACATGAACCACCACCTTTTTGTCCTATTTTTGTCTCTTTTTATTCCTTTATCTGTATTTTTTGCTGGTTGGCAAACTACATGTGTCAATTTTACTACAGTGACATTTGCATCATTTTCCCCCAGTAGGAAATTTGGACTTTGTTGTGGTAGTTCCTCATTTTGTTGTTGAATCATTTAAATTGTGAAAACTTCAAAAGTAAAAGTTGAAAAAAAATGTATGTGAAATAAATGAAGATGTATTTGTACTAATGCGTCGGACATAAATGGTTATTATATATCTGTTTCTCCACAGCCTCACTGATCTCATCACAGTCTTCTTCTAGAAGATCGTCTTGAAGCTGTGGTGTCAGGTTAAACCCCGTTGAAACTGTGCATTTCTGATGTGGGAAATACTAATTATCAGAGAAAATGTTTCTGTGCTTGTTTTGATATTTCAGTCAGTAAACCACAGTGGGTTCACAGATCTGTATCTGATATTAATGCTGCGTTCCATTTGTAGTCGGAAGTCAATTTCCATTTTCCGAGTTTCAACTGGACGAATCACTCGTACACATATTATTGTTCATCGTATATATATGGAAATACTGCAAAATTTTTCATGTTGTATATATGAACTACAATGCAGGCTGTGCTACCAATGGTTAACAATAGCCTGATTGCAGCTCGGTGCTCATTAACAGATAACAGTTAACTGATATAAAATGCTCTGTGTGTCGGTGACTATAGGCTTATGCCGATCGGCAACCCCATCCTCTCGTGGCGATTGAGAGGATGATCGACGATGTTGTTGTTTGTTTTGCCGTTATAAAAGACACACACACACACACACTGCTACAGCTGTGCAGTCACATCCACTCTACTCTGGATCAGTGGATTGGCAACTTTTTCCAACTTTGTAACTGGAACACTGATAACTCAGCTGTGATGTAATTCCCAGCTCCGACTTCTGAGGTAAATGGAACGCAGACTAACTGTCTAATAGTCAACTGACAGTATATACATCTCTTTCCTTACTTTTAGGCTGAGTAATGATGTTATCACTCTACTTCTCTGTTTTTGCCTGACTGCTTCTGTTTAGCACTTACCTACTGCCTTAGAGACCCAGATGTTTTACAGTAAGTGTCCACTTTTTTTAAAAAAAGATGCTGTTGGACTGAGAGCCTACACCTGTTTTTTTGTGTGTGTGTGTTTTGAGCTGAAAACTGTGAAGCCGACTAAGTCCAGATTTTCTCCCTGCGGACCAACAACAGAACAAAAGGCCTTCGATTAACATTGTTTTGACAGATGATGACTCAAGGTAAGCTTTAAACAACCCACTGCCAGACAGCGCTCGGTCTCTGTCCTTTTAGTGTTTGGAAAAAAGAAAAAAAAACTTTTAACAATGATAGTAACAAGGGATTAGACTCCACATTGATGTCTAAATGTATCCGCGGCACACTGTATTGAGTTGAACTAATTTGTGCATAAATTAAGATTTTTTTTTTTTTTTTTCCCGAACACAGCTAACTGGGCAACTACACCGAGCTATTCAGCTTCATTCACTCCAGCGGAAAATGTTTTCCCATTTAACAGCTGAATGAACATTGCACTGGGGAAATCCAGCAAAGAGTGTAATACAAGAAAAACTTTGGGGAAAAAAAAAAAAACAACTAAAAACTAAATCTCAACACAGGTCAGACCTGCAGCAGAGCTGAGAGGCTGTGATGTCTTAATGTGGCAGGACTCGTGGCGGTCAAGATCACATCAGGTTCCCCGGTCAAAGAAAATCGACCGACATTGTCCTCAGTCAGTCAGGGCTGTTTCCAACAGGTTAGTGCAGCCAATACTTACTGCTCCACAGCATTGTTCACAAACCAGAAGAGTGAATGAGTCATTTTTTTGTCGTTTGATGCTGTTGGTCAGCAGGTGTCACAGACTGTTGCCAAGGAAACATGAATTGTGTTTTTTAGTTACTCTGGTAGGTTAAAAATCAAGTTTATAGACCAGTTTAAAATGTTAGAATATAATGTGTTCATGTGATTGATTTAATTCTCCTGTCTCTGAAGTTTACAATGTGTTTTCAGCAGCAATGGTATCACTTTTTGGTTTATGTTGCTTTAAAAACATTATTCCGTTTTTTACTGTTAATCTTTTGATAATGAAACAAAGAAAATTAACATTTCTTTCAACAGTTTATGCTCATGTTTGTGCAGTTTTGGGGGAAAGACATTTTCTTTGAGCAATAACCACAAAAAAAAACACATTGTTAAGAAAATAATTTGCATTTTTTTTCAGGGGCTGCAGCTGCTGTAGACCTTCATTAGCGTGGATTCTTCCTTAAAATGAAATCTCCTTAAACCACAGTCTACAAACTGCTCATCTGCAGCTGTTGATGATCTGACATAGAGATACCGTGTTATATTAAGTCAAACTTGTTAGTGAGGATATACAGTAATTGCTTTCTGCTGACATTAACTACTGAATCTGCTTGTATGTGTATGACACATCAGAAATTATTGGTTTCTTTTACACATTTATTTTTCTGTTCCTTCTCTTCCAAAGTAAGCGTCTCTCTCTCTCTCTCTCTCTCTCGTTCACGCTGTCCCTCATTTGTGTCGTCTCATTAAGAGCCACAGAGTGTGTTTGCTTTCTGAGCCTGCAGTCCCCCGGGCTCCTTCAGAAATCAGAGCACCAAATGCTACAGCTCCTCCAAAAATACAAAAGAAACAAGGTTAACTTTGTAGGCCAGTGATGCCCACAACCAGAGTGTTCATTTAATCAAATTACTTGAAGGAGCTTTTCCTTGCTGAACCCGTGAGCAGGATTTTTGCATTCCCGTACAAATGAGGCCTGCAAAGTAGATCCTCCTTTCTCTCGTCTTGTTTAATGAGGTCTGCTGGAGTGATATTAATATACATAGGGTCCATGTATTGTATGTCCTAAATAACTAAAGAAATATTCCTCCCACTATGTGGTACTTTATCTCTCAAAGACATATTTTTTTTTATCTTATATGACAGCAAAGACTTGCATTCATGTTTATTCATGTTTATGGAGAGAAAAACTAACAGAAACTTTATAGAAAGAAAACTAACTTAGTCTCTGTGTTAACTCTGATGTGTTTCAGAAGAAATCTGACAGCCGGAATAGACCAACATTATCGAAGATGTGTACAAAACACTTACATTTTGAGTCTCCATGGTGACAGGCAGAATAATCCTTTTGTGTTTTTGTCTTCTCTTCATACTCTTCGACTGTGTTGTGATTGAATCTGTGCGTTTGGATTGCATCTGTTTGTCCCTCTCTTATCAGTTATTGACAGTTCTGACCACTCTTATTTTCAGAGTAATTAGCGAGGATCATTTTCCCAAAACAGATGGGAGGCTCTCACCCTAAAAGGCCTAATGGAGAGAGACTGAGAGAACAAGAGGAAGAATATTAAATCACATCGTATATTCTGTGAAACAGTTTCATCCTTTGTCTTCCACAGGAAGACTCTGTGCTTCATGACCCTGAGGAAAATTGATCAGTTCTCTTCAGGAAAGATTTCAAACACTGACATATAACCGTTCTCCAGCATTCAAAGAGATTAGTTAGTTCAGTCATTAAAACTAAAAATTGCATAAGGTCAGACATTTCACAACTTTAGTAAATTCCATGAAGATCGCTGGGTACACGTTTTCTTTTCTAACCTTTAACTTTACAGAAGAAGCTATTGTTACTGAACTGAGGTTATTCCATTATAGATTCATGTAGAATAGAATTACAATCTACTTATTCAAATTATAATATATTTATATTTGTGGTTTTTCAACTTATATCACATCTAGAAACACTGATATTTCACCAGCTTCCATTAACATTACACAGCAAAAGCGTGTATGTATGAAGTATTTCCACTTCCTCAGTTTGGGAGCCACTGTTACACACACACACACACATAAATATTATGAGTGAACAAAATGTCAGCCTCGTGGCGGCACTAGTCAGGGCATTACCACGGATTTAGGATTCATCCTCTGGGACCTCAAGGACCAGGATTATCTAAAAATTCATGCCAATTCAGTATTCAGTGTTTGTTTGCTCCAGTGCTGGACCAACCAACTCATTGTATCCCCAGAGTCACGCTGCTGGTGTGGCTGCAAATAATAAAACTGCAGACACTGTATTTGTACAGTAGTAGCAGTAGTATTCTTGTCATCTACTGTAGTGCATCAAAAGAATCAAGGATATATAAAACGAACAGGTCTTCACTATAAAATGAACCTGACAGATTGGGGGGTGGGCGGGCTTATGTTTATCTCTATATTCTCTGTATAAATAGACATATCTGCAAAACAAGTCCTAGGGATTGAAGAGAAAATAAAAATTGACATTTGTTCAAAGCTCCATGAGGCCGTGCAGCACAGAAAAGATCATATAGACGTGAAAAAAAGAGGCTGAAAATGGGAGCTGTGTGGTTTTATACTTTGACAAGAGAATGGAGCCGGTTGTAGCTGAAGTCTGGGGCAGATGTTAGCCGGCAGGTTTTGGCTGTGTGTGCTTTCATTAGGTTTAGCTTTCATACGCTCCCCGGTGACAGGCCAGGCTGCCAAATGAGCTCCCATGTGAGCCGACTCCAGTTCCAAACCGACGTCCAAAAATTGGGACTTGGCTGAGAAAGAGGAAGACATGCATGTGCTGCTATGCATCTTACAGACACACATTCAAACACTGACCAACATGAAACCAAACAAAACACAATGCCTAATTTCTTTGGCACATGTTTAAGACATATCCACACAAACACACACGCACACCGCCTCCTGTTCATTGCATCATTGTTGATCTGCAAATTAAAGCAGCTTCTATTGTGTTTTGTCACAAAACAAAGGTAGATTTGTGGGACTGAAAAAGACTTATTCCCTGTTTTTTTGGTTTTGTTTTGTTTCTTTTTTTTATTTAAACCTCTCCCACACTCAAAGGCAGTGGTGAAAAACGTCTCTGTGGATAATGGAGAAGAAAACATTATTAAAAAAAAAAAACCCCATCCACAATTCACAGTTAACGTCCCCCTGTAAGCCAACAGTCGATATTTCTTTGTTAGCGTGTTGCTGCATTCTGTAATTATGTTTTTGCCCTTTCTGGGAAACACGGTCATGAAAAAAGAAATGAGAGAAGGGAAATTGAATTCTTTGCCTATGTAATTGTTTAATGATGAATGGACCCATAAATTGGAGCAAAGAGACGGAAAGTTTTACATTCCTCCCCTCCAGAAGTGAAAGCAATATTTCCTCTTGGTGAAAAAAAATAATTATTTATTCTGCTTATTCTGTTGAAGTGGCACCATCGTCCCCCAGTATGAACTGTATATAAGGCATTTTATTACCAGCAGTGTATTCTCATTACTTATTAAATAAAGTGAAAACCCAAAAGTCACGGCTGAAACCTTAAAGTAGAGCAGATGAGATGGTATTTAGAGGTGTGGGCCAGTTTCTAACAGGTGTGATGTGAACTATATCGTGGTTCAACTCTCTTCCATCCTCAGACACTTAGTGCATCAATTTCACATGAGCATTTATCTGCTGGGGGTTTCAAGGGAAGGTACCATATAGGCTCCATATATACAGCCAGTTCAGCTGAGAGTCATATCACACTTTGAATACCTGCTCAGTGATTTAATTAGAACATGGATTCAGCCACACACTCTCTATGGGACCCAGGTAATTAAAAAAGTGGCCTTAAATATAAATCTGAGGAACCTCAGAGCGAATAAAGTGACATGAGGAGAGAAAACTACAAGAAAATTAAGAAAATTGTTATTCATAAAGACAGGTAGTAGTAGTATAAATGTACAGGTCACTAACTAACTCTTGTTACACTTAATATATCTGAAGTTAATCACGTACTTCACCATTAAAGTCAAAGTAATACCCATCAAATAAAACAAGAACATTAATATAGAAGGAAAATGACTTGATGTTATCATCAAATCACAAGTTCAACTTGTATCTGAATCCTCTCGACCTTCAGTTTAAGTCTAATCTGTTGTCAAATCATCAACCGCAGCTACGTTCTTCTATTTTTGTTTGCTGATTTCACACACCAGGACTTTAAGGACCTCACGGTGTTTAACTTTTTTTTTTTTTAACTCTTAGGTGAAACATTTGTGATGGAAATTCTGGAACGTCGTTGATGCTAATGATGCAATTTCTTGAAATAGTTGCAGTCATCTTGTTGAAAAGAGCCATTCACAGCAAGTTACTGCAGTTAAGAAAGTTTACTGAATCCAACTTGGATTGTTCAGAATAAGAAAAAATAAAACTGTTTTCTCAATTATGATTTGTCCAAAACATAACCATAAAAAAAATGTAATAATGTCTCAACAATGATGACTATGAACATTTTTAACAAATTATCATTATGTTAATAGACAACACATTTCTGTCACAATGACATCTTCCAAACATTTGCTTTTTCAGTAAAGAAACATTGTTGGTTTATGCTTAACATGAATTTAGAGGAAGCACATAAAGTCAAGACAGACACGAGCGGTGTGAATTCATTCTGGTGCAAAGACATTTCTGTGATTTAAAAATGTTTTCCTGTGGTTTTATGGGTCCAATTCATGAATATAGACAAGAAAATAACACACATGCACTGAGTAAATAAACTCAGTCAATGTAATGCTTTAATGTCAGATAATAAAACAGAGGGAAAATAAGCTTTGTGTTAAATTTGGTAAACTTCAGTCTGAACAGTCCCAGCCTGTTTTTTTCCCTCCTGTGTTACATGACTCTTCTATATAAACCCGTTCACCCGCTCTGTGTCACATACAGCACGTTGTCCATTAAAGCTGTGACTTCCGACTGTGCCGCCTCCCCCGGTGGATGTTGTCACACTTTGGCTTTTGTGCAGCAGCTTTGTCCTTGGCGAGCAGATGCTAGCAGTGGGGCCATTAGCTTCTCTTCGACATTGAAGAGATACACAGACAACCTGTAACAAAGCGATTTCTGAGACGTCGACAACACAACACAACACAACAATCTGGTATCTTCTAAGAAACTCTGACAACCACACATCAGTGATTGCACAGCTTCTCATTCTTCTTCATTTCTATACGATGGTCGCCATGGTCCAGGGAAATCTTGTTAACCTTCCCTCTCCCTCTTTTCTCATTCCCTACTTTTAATAGACGCCTTGGGTTGTTTAAAATCACTGCTTACTGCTTTAACTTGGCTGCTAAAGTGGATTCTAGTATTGTGATATCATTAGTAGACCATTATCACTGCCCCAGCATTAGTCAAGATTGACTGCTTCACAGTATATTGAGTCAGAAGACTCACTCACGGCCTACTTTCTTTATATTAGTGTTATTAATCACTTTCAGAAGTTTTAGTTGATACATGAAGATAGGACAAGTTTTAACTTGTCATCTTGTCTCAGTTTTTTGATCATTAGATTTTAATACAAACTAGCTTGATGTAAAGGTGCTGGTGGGTTGTAGCCTGCAGCAGCAGCAGGGTAATGATTCAACTGCTCTGACCTCAACTCGCAGTTCATTTAAACACTGTGGGGCCAGAAGAAAGAGGAGCCCGAGCCAAGATGAGTGACAGGCAGGCAATAGTCCAGACACACAGCAGCACAGTGGTTGAGCTCGAGTTATAGTTTGAGGAAGGGGCAGTTCCCCTCAGTGTCCACTAGGTTTGAACCAGAATCTCCAACTAGATACAAAACCAACAAGGAACCAATGCAATGAGACAAAAAAAAAAAAAAAAGACTGAACCTGTGGACTATCTGCAGAGGTCTGGAGGCTCCAGCAGGGAGCTGCAGTGCTGTATCCCCACTGGGAGATTACAGGCACCTGGATGAGTCATGTACCCAGTGAGGATGAGGATGATCCTCCAGGGATCAGATTCATTGGCTGAAAAAACCCTGCACGCACCATTTCCCACACATAAACCAGGATCCTCTAGTATCTCAAAAAAAAAAAAAAAACAAAAAAAAAGCAATGAGAATGTGAGCACCTCATTACACCTGAATCATCATTTCCCTGTGCTAATGTTTGTTTAATTTCATCCTAAATTGAGGAAGTCCTGATATGCAAACGGATGTTTCTGCATCATTTATGATGAATCATTGGAGTGGAAAGGAAGCTCATGTACACGCTCATCTAACCCCTAAACATAACAGCTCATAATGTTGTTCAGTATGAATCTTCAGGATCAGGCTACTTCCAGGGTTTTTGCAGTCCCAGTTGGGATATTTGGGCTTCTTTTTTACTGCCAACCTGACTAACTCACTCCCTAAGATATCCACTTTGTGTCCATAAGTTCACCTTTCATCTGTGGCTCACATCAGGCCCAACATTAACCTCAGTCTATACTCCAAAAAAAACATTTCATCGAATGGCCCAAGACGATGTTTAAAGTGCAAATAGACAAGTTTCTCACTTTAACGTATCATTATGAAGTAAATCATGATTGTACGATAAGTTCCCTTGATATCTTACTGTCTGATGACAGGTACAAAGTCTTCTAGGAAACTAAAGGATTGATTTAAAAAAAAGAGGAAGCAAGTGTGCCTGCGATTGCACGACCACAACAGAAGAGGTAGAGCACTAGCTCTTCTGTTATCTTTCCCCAAGAAATCATCCCTCAGCAGAATACAGTTTCGTCATGAGGCCTGAGTTGAGTCAGAGTTAGAGGAGGTTTTGATCAGGTAGCTGAAATGATGTAGGATGGGACAGAAACTGTGGAAAACTGTGGAAAACCAGAGGTAAAGAAGGTGAAATTCGCACTGAAAATAGTGAGTGATCTGTACTCTGCAACAACAGTGTTAACAGTAACATCACTTGGAAATGTTTAAGTGACAAAGACCTCTAGTGACCACAAAAATAATGGCTTTTGTCCGTCAGGATCAAAGGAGGAAATAGTTGTGGCATCTATTCCTTCTGTAGACTTTGTTTGCTACCAGAGAGCAAAAGAGGGTCAGAGTTGTTGAATGGGTCAACAAAATCTCTGACTTGGCACAGACGACCACTGTTTGCTTCCTGCTTCCTCCTGACAGTCAGCACTAGTTTCTTTAAACCGCGACCATGGTTAAACCAATCTTAACCCTAACCAAACTGTATCAAATGAGAAAATGTTTGTCTGTGTTGCTCCTGAGGCAGTTACAAACAACGTGTTTAGAGGATTTGTTGGCTGCTCCCTCCTCCACAGACACCTTTATTACCCCTGACTCAGATCCACGATAGTTTGGGAAGCGCAAATTCTCAGAGTGCAGCCGCCACCGCTACTGCTGCTGCCATCACTTCCTGATGATCACCATCCGTGACGTTTATGGCCTCATCCTACTCCTTTAAATGGCAAGTTACTCTTTTAACCCCTGACTTCCAGCTCTTATAAGCCAGAAAAACAACTGCTGAGGTGCACAAGCTTTTGCTCTTATTCAGAAAATGAGTGACACAGATTTTAGTCTTATATAAGTTTGAATTCAGAAACATTGATTACTTTCTGCAGTTTATAGAGTTGATTTGATGTTAATGAGTCTGACTAAGAACCTCATTTTTAAATTACTTTTATTTTGACGCATTCAGTCCGAAAACAACCTATTTTTGTTTGTTAAAATAACAGAAGAAATTCTACTGTTGCTATTTATTCATATATTTTGAAATCAGCATGTCATCGTGGTGCACGAATGGTCTCACATTGTCTGGATACACGAGCTGTTGCATGTGTAGTAACTATAGAGCTTAGATGATGACCTGAGGCTATTCAATGTGCACACACACACTCACACAGACACTCAGGTAACATCAGCTGGGGAGCTGATGTTATTTTTCTCCTTCTCTCTCTCTAGCACACAAGCACAGATATGTATGGATATTGGAAGTGGCTCAGAGAAGTCTTGAGCAAACACCTAAATAAAATGGGAAACGTAAACAACACAGTTAAAAAAAAAGTGTCGGACGCTCAGATGCTGACTGTCTGTCCAGGCTAGAAAAATAAACATTAATTCTCTCCTGTTTTTTGATGAGTGACAGACTGTGTCTTCATACAAAATGGATATATATTTAATATTCAATGAAGGAGGCTTATCATCGTGGGAAAGCTGGGGCAGGTCATTTTTGCCCCATAGGATATGTGGTGCATACAGATTAGGAAGGTGACAAAAAGAAGAATTACATTTCATATGTATATATGTATATATGTGTGTGTGTGTGTGTGTGTGTGTGTGTGTGTGTTTAGATTTTTCCAATGTGGTAGTGGTTGTTAAAGCTTGAAGTTTGATTTTAGTGGCACAAAAAGAGAGCAGAAATAATAAGGCTTGTTGACCAAAGTGTGCTCTGCAGGAAGGAGCAGAGGTGCAGTACGCAGGGTGACAGGAATCCCAGCTCGACATACATCCAACCCACTGTCAAATAAATGACACTGAATGGTCCAACTGTGGAGAATAAACCAGAATTTCTGTCTCCGTTTTGAATTGATTGCAGTGGAAACGAGCTGACCCCACCTGTGCTGGGGAGAGATAAGAGATTTACAACACACGCAGGTCTCCGTCAGCAGCACATGGCTCTTTTCCTGTGTAGGATGAATACGGCATCACAGAAAGAATAATACTGTTTTATCCATTTATTTCATCTCTTTCCTTTTTCCAGATTCTAGAGGGACTTCAAGAGCTTCTTATTTAGTCTGTGAGATAAAGTTATTTTCCGATGCTATTGTGTTTAAGGCCACCTGATTTCAGATACACTGGAGCAGCGACACAGCGTCGCAACTCTCAGGAAGAGAAAAGATCAAAGCGGCACCTCTGAGGCTTTTGTTACATATCGAGTTAACTTCCATCGCTCCGGATACATCTCTCTCCCTTTGCTCTTACGCCTTTTGGGGAAAGAGCAAATTAAACTCGACTTGTGTCATCATTCACGATCCATCTTCATTTGCAAGTGCGTCAGGGATGGTTGTTGCTACGTTTTTTGAGCTGAAACTGAGCAACTCGGCCTCCTTCACACAGCTCGTCGTGCCACCGCAGCCGTCGCTCAAATTTTCAAGGTCTTTGACGACATCGGCTCTTTTCAAGCTGCGTATTTGTCACATCAGTGAGACGAGGAAAAGAAAGAAAAAAGTGATGGTGTGTATCGCCGTCATCGGTATATGATGTGTCGAGTCCTTTTAATCACAACGCGAAGGTCAGATTATTCCATATGAATTATAGTTACACACCTGGTCTGACATAAAAAAGACCCCACATCGAATATGTAGATGAGTGACAATCCACCGAAAATTCATCAATATTGTCAGACACTGAGAGATGTCTTTTAATGGTTTGCCATTAAAAGACATTTATTGAGTTCACAACATCTGGATCAATGTCTCTGATGACATCGATATGATTTTCTTCAAAAATGAGAGACGTAATGAGTCGATACATGTGTCATTAAAATAGTAATTACTATAATGGATATAGTTTTATAAGCTGAGTCTACTACTTTCTGTTGCTGTTCATATCAAAAGATAAATCAAGACCAGGAAATGTAAGCTTGATGGTTTTGTTTCATCTAATATATTTTTCTTTTTAGATCACACAGTTAAAGTTGACAAATATGTTAGTTTTTTCTTAATCCATAATGCAAAAGTCTGTGTACAAATATTGTTTGTTTCTATTGTTTTATCTTTGTGAGTAATTTGTTTGTTGTCATATTTCATATTTCACATTCCAGCAGCAAGTTACAAAAAAACTTTTCTGAACAGTCAACGTGGAGGAGACCTTCACTCACCATAAAAGTTGCTGCTGGAAACATTTTTTGGGTCTGTGCTTCAGTGAAACAGTAAAAAACAACCTGCCTCAGTGATAGTTACACACCTGCCTGCCACTCAAACACATCCCTCTTTATTATTTTTGATAAGAAAACTACCCTTGTTTGACTAAAATGTAAATAAAACCAGCAGGTGAAACTTTTGTTTCCAAGTTTAAAGTTTAAGAGTTGAAGGTGCCCTTTATTGTTTTTAGTCTCTGCTTCTTTAAACTGCCTTTGCTTGGTCAGTGATGCAGCAAAGGATTTTGCAGTAAAGCACTAAAGAACTATAATATACTGTTAAGTGCTTTTTGAAGTTGGTTCAAATACTTGGCTTGTGCCCAAACAACTCCCTTTAATTGCCAATTATAATAATCAGAAATTGTCTTGAGCTGGCAACATGCAGAGAAAGTGAAAGCTCATTGTATAGTGAAACACATTAGAAGTGACAAGCCACAAGTAACTGTACATACAGATTACAGAACAACAGAGGAGGTTTCATTTCATACCACATCAACATTCATGTAATAAAACCTGAACCTGAACAATAGTTAAATAACTGTAGCAGGTTGATGTGGAGCTAGTGTCACTACTTTAGTTATATGTTGGCAAAGATGGAATAAAATATTCATAATTATCTTTTCATTAGTGTATAATAGCCTTTTATATCTGTATGTATGTGTAGATGAAGAGTGGATCCTGTCGTGTTTGTACAGTCACCAGAAAAGACTAGATCTATAAGATCTATAACTGGTTGCAGAGGAACTTTTTTTCTTTTACCTGGATGTCACCATAGGTTTTCCTATATGTTTGGAAAAGAAAGTCTGGCTGCAATCTGCAATCTCACCACTGGATGGTGTGAAATCCTTCACACTGAACCCTCAGTGGTTGTCAAGATTAATCCAAGAGCTCAGGATATGATTAAAAACTTAGAAAAAACAAAATTGATTAAGAACTGACGAAATGAAAGACTTGAAAGATACAACATCACGTAACAGTCGTGTGCTTACTGGACGTTAACGGCATCGTTGATCTGTAGAACATTAAAGTCAAATATTGTTAATAATATAATATTTTTCAGGTTTAAACTCTAAGATGAGTTTATCGCTTTGGCAAGAATTTGTGAAACAGATTCACTGATGTTTTCTGATTCAGTTTCTGTTGTATTTCATTATTTTTATGGTTTTTTTTTTTTCTTGTTTGTTTGTTTCTATTCTCAATAACTACACAGTTTGTTTGAACCATAAAGTTTAACTCGAAAATACAACATTAAGTATTATTTATATAGTGTGTTTGAGGCAAAAGAACAGAAAACCTCATAATGTAGTAAACTCTTGATGTGTTGTTTGTACTGACTCCTGTATTATCTACAGAGTTACTGCTGCTTTGAAAGCTTTTGAATTTTTCTGGATTTTTTTTTTTTCCTCTCTGAACTTTTTTGCCACATCTTGAAATTTTGAAAGTTTTTTGTGCTGCATTATTCATGTAAAAGAAGCCAGCAACAGCCCACTGCTGGCTGCCACTCCACCAATGCAGCAGAGCCAAAGACATCATCTTTTTTTGTTTTGCACATTCCTCCTCCTTGTCAAAATCTGGCGCCTACTTTACACACAATTCAACTTGACCACCGAGAGTTTGGTCGACTGGCAGACTTTTCAGATTTTCCACCATGAATATATTTCATGAATATATTTTACACATGCGGCCGTGCTCGTTGAAACTTACAAGCACACCTTCGTGTATAAAGACTGTATAGCTCTTGAGTAAATGTATTTAGTTTGACACCACATACATTTAGTTCAAATTCAACCCAACGTCGTTGTTTTCATTTTTAAACAACCTCTTTCATCTCATGCTGACTGAGAGTGAGAGCAGAGCCCCGACATGTCACATGCAGTCCATCACAGTGATAACACCCAACGACAGACAAAACACATTCACACCTACAGGCAATTTGTGTGTCTCCAAATTCATTTAACCTGCGTGCCACTGCCATGTGGGAGGAAACACTCACAGACCAAGGGAGAACATGAAACCTGGTGGCAGCAGAGGCGACAGCACCACACTCATATTTAACCTGAGCTGCTTCAGATGAAGGTAAATGTATCTTCACACATCCCAGTTTCCCCCCTTCTGGCACCATTTTAGTACCAAACCTCCAAGTGTCTAACCCTCCTCATTGTGAACGCAACACACATTCATGTGCATTTTTATAACATCATGCTCATTTTCACAAAATTTCATGCAATCTGGGCTGGAAGTGCCAGGAAAAAAAAATGCTGCACTCTACGGTCAAGAGTGTTTTATTCTAAATCTAAAATAAGTGTTTCACTCATCTGAATTTCCTATTTATTTGTGCCAGTATTCAGAAATTCATGGAGTTTCACCAAGTTATGAATACCATTAAAGTCAGCAGCTGACGCCAGGCGGAGATGACAGCTGACACATGTGTGGTATAAGACTCTGTGGATAAGTAGCCCTAACACAGTAAAGGAGAATGTGATAACAAAGTGTCTATAAAAAAATATTAGTAGTTCTAGTTTTAATTTAAACTGGACAATATAACATTTTATAACATGTTACTGTTATTTTAGTCATGAGAAGAAGACAGTCCATTCATACTTTTCACATCCTCTCACACCTTCAATCAATTGACATTTTTACTTCAATTTTAAATCTATTTTCTGGAGCTGTCACTTCTACATCGCTCTCACCTGACGACATGCTGGGATCTGGGAACACAGTGTTATCTCTAAAAATAGGTCCAACGGGACTAAAACAACGAGTAGTCGAGATGACGTTTCATTCGGCAGAACAAAAAAAAAAAGAACACCCTGGCTTAGTCAGGTTTATTTGGAAGAGGAAATGAGGGAACAGTGTGAAATAATGACCCAAATCATAAACATCCATCACAGCTTTACCACCCGACTTCCTAGGTACAAACTTTGATGTGCCAAAGTTTGTGTTTTGAATGTGTAATGAGGCGTAATCAGAAGAACTACAGGTGTGCTCACTTTTTGGTTAATGTGGGAATTAAACTAGTGAAAGTTTTGTCTGTTTAAAATCTGTAAAGCTGCAACAATAAAACCCATGGTATGATAAAGTGTAATTTTCCTTTCAGCTCTCAGTGTGCTTCAAACAAACACATCTGTCTTATGTTTGGGGAACAGGCAGGTGGCTGCTCTGGAGGATTTTTGTTTTTTATGTAAACCAGGCATCTGATAGTTCACACAAATAAAAATTAATAAAATTAATAAATGGATTTTAGGCCTCGTGTTTTGTCTCTGCAGCTCTGTGCCACAGCAACACTAATGGACTTTGTTTATCCCGACTGAATTGAAGCCTGGGGTGTTTACTCTTGTCCACTTTCAGCTGAACTCTGGACTGGTTCATTTCTGATTTAGACATCACTCAACTAACTGCACCGTTTGGTGACTGGAGAAACAACAGCATTTGTGAGACAAAATGGAAGATATCTCTCGACTCTATCGACCAGTAATTTAGCAGCATTTTCATCACATGGCTTTTGTTTACGATTTTTGGTCCATTTCAGTTTTACATGTGTGAACATAAACTCAACCGGTCGGACAATTTTAACTCAATTCTAACTTCTATGTAAGGAAACAAAAGGAAACAAAGTTGCAACTCGATTACATTTTCCTTTGAGTTAATTAGGATTCACATACAATGTATTTGTTAACTTCCTGCTCTGATTTGCATTAAAGTCACAACTTAGATGGATTGTTTGTTCTCTTCAGATGAGTTCACTCATGTTGCTGATGAAAATATCATCTCACTGTTTTATTTACCTTTTGTATCCTCTATAGAGACTATGTATACATTGTTCAAGTCATTTTTAAGTTGCTGTTTTGTTGCTTTATTTTCACAGCTAGTTAACTATACATTCACAATAACTGCAGAAGAGCAGAAATAGCTTGTGTGAGCTGGTGATAGTGAGAAGTCGTGTTCAGTCTGGAGGCTATTATCTCACAGAATCTCTATTTTCTCTTTACACAAACTTTGTCTGTATAATCTTCTTTATAACAAGTTTACATTTCACATTACAGCACAGCTGTGTTTGAATATTAAACCACTGGGACGTGATAATTTGCAACTTATGAATGTGTAAATCTGCTGTTAAGATGAACAGAAATACTTTTTAATGTTTATTCAAACTCAGCATCAGTTGTTGCTGCTACTTATCACAGATCTGACCAGCAGCTTAAACGCTGTAATCAAACTGACTCATTTCACCATTTTATTTTATATCTAAAGACATTTATCAGATGTAAACAATAACACATGGACAGATGTTACACAAACACCTCTGGCTATTTAAAACTATTCAAGAAATACGAGCACAACCCCAGTTTTATTACTATAGAAATAGTTACACAACTGTTTTTCACTTGAAACTTTGTTAAAACATAATTTGAAGTCTTAATAACTCTGAGATATCTCTCGTATAACTAACCTGTTTTGTTCAAATATTTTCAGAAATGGTGAGCGCCATGGGGGCAGCACGGTGGCACAGGGTTAGCGGTTTGACTCCCGGGTCGGGCGCAGGGTCTTTCTGTTTGGAGTTGGCATGTTTTCTCCATGTCTGCGTGGGTTTCCTCTGGAAGTTGTGGTTTCCTCCAACTGCCAAAAAACGCATGCTTTAGGAATAGGTGAATTGAGCATACTAAATTGCCTGTAGGTGTGGATGTTGTGTGATGTGTGAGGTGTGATGAATGGACTATTTGTTCTTCTGGTGATTTGATATATTTATATTTCTGATATATTTCAGAAGTCATCTGGTTTGGTCACCAGTGCAGGTTAAAACTCTAAAAAATCCACTGATAATCATAAAAAATTAGGTTTTGATTACAGTTTTATTCTCACAGCGATTTGCAAATGTGCTTCATAAAATTAATGAACACTCAAATAACAACAGAGCTGATTGTTTGAAAAGCTAAACTCTGCTTGACTTTTTTCTTTTTTTTTTTTTTCTTTCTTTCTTTTTTGTTATGAACATCACACAGTGAAGGTGTTAACAATTTTTAATGTTCATTTTGAAAAACAAGCTGTTCCACAGATAATTAGCTCCTCTTAGGAAAAGTAACACGTAAATTGTTCCAGTGGTTCTCCAACTATTTCCTGCTGGATTATTTCCTTCTTCACCTAAATTTTCAATCCAGGAGAGCAATAAAGTAATACACTGATTGATTTTTTTTTTTTTTTTTAATTGTATTTGTATTTTGTAATTTTCTTTGTATTGACAAAGAAAACTTTTCCAATTCTGACCAGAGTGGTGTTTAAAGGGGTCATAAAACTCTAAACCACATTTACCTTGTTGTTGTTGAATATAGACAGCTTGGCATGTCGAAAGGACAATACCAAAACCTCAACTCCATCTCCAACCTGCTTTACATGCAAATTCGTAAACTGGAAATGGCCGAGGTAAAACGGGCCAATCTCTGCAAGGCTATGTTGTAACTGGAGCTCTAGCCCACTTAGATACATTCCCTTAAATTTACATAATCCAACTCCTTTCCAGTGTCAGCAGTACGCTGACACAGAGCGTGGTGAATGTTAGCTCGAGTCACCGCTAACTGCTAACAACTGTGTTGGACAAGAGGGATAATAACATATTATCATTATCATTCTATTGTTAATATAATTCCATTCTTGTGTGTGTACAATAAATACAGTCCCCTTATAAATAGGTAAATATCTCCGGCTTCTTTCAGCCAATTTACATGATTGATGTCTTATTTTATTTGTCTGAACCAATAGAATCACTTTGACGTCAACACGTTTATGTAACTTCAACCAATCACCAGTTATAAGTCGGGACATGCAAGTGAACTTTTGTGGGAATGCAAGTGAATGTGGCCAATTTTTGACCTTTGACCTGCTCACAAAGCATCCTGGGAGATGTAGTTGTTTGGGAAATACGACGTTATCAATGTGGATTTCCGTCTAGTAAATAAGACAACAAAGGTAAAACAGGACTCATGATTGTGTTTATTGATCATTTGGACGTTATTGAACATTTTATCGCTGCTGGTTCAGTCAATTTTAGTCGGATCTTGATGAAAAATGTGGTTTTGGAATCTAGGAGAACTCTGCTCTCAGCAAAGATGTCACTTATTTCTTTGGAAAGCTTCAGGGTAAACCAGTAAAATGACATATGCTATATAGAGGCTCAAAGAACAGTCTGCAATAGTTGAAAACAGTCCTAGGACTCCTTTAAACATTTCTGAAATATTTGCAATTTATTTATTAGTGAAGATGTCAAAGTATTGATCTGAAAGTGCTGCAATATTCAGAACTGAGATCTCTCTGAGTTGACTGAGAGTCTTCAAGTCTAGTGAAGCTCAAGTCTAGTGAAGCTCTAGTTTCGGGTTTTTTTTTTTTTTTTTTTTTTTTTTTTTGTGTGTGTGTGTGTGTGTGTGTGTGTTCATCAGTCAGTGTGCAGTGTCCTGTAGCTGAAGATTGAGCGCTTCTCGCTTTCACGCTGCTCTCCGGGGTAAAAAATCATTCCACTTCGTCAAGTCGTCCCGTCTGTTCGATGGAGATGTCTGCGACGGGTTCAGGCGAGCTGCAGACCCAGGCCCAGGGTGAGTCTGACTGAGATGGAGGCGACTGCCTGAAGAAAAGAAGAGAGGCCTTGCCAGGTCAGGCTCACAGATAACATCTTCCTCTGCCTCCTGCTTACAAGAGCTGAATTTGCAGCTCCAGGCTATTTAATGTAATAAAGTTTCTGGCTTTTTCTTTGATATTTGGCGCCGGGAAATAATGTTGTGGCACCATCGTCGGTGTAGTTAGTTCACAACGTACCGTAGCCAAATCTGTCTCAGCTGACTGGATTTAATTCAGAAGCAAAACTATGAAAACATTTCAGAGCTTGGTGGCTCATTACTCTGAGATTTACCTGTTCCTCAAACTTGAGCTGGAAAGTTTTGTCTGCTCACTCTCTTTCTGACACTAACACTACTTTTTTCCTAAAAGTAGTTTTATATTTATGCATTAAAAGTTCATAACCCAACTACATTTCTTGTTCCCTCTATGTAAACTTTGTTTTCCATATTTTCCTGCAGGACATGATTTGTATTCTCTTGTCAGTGTGCATAAACTAAAGCAACAAGAGACAAAAAACAAAAAATAAAAAATCTGTGTCACCAGTGTATTATTTGTATTTGTTTTACCTCAAGAAAGACATGTAAACAGTTTCCTATCTAACAACCAGACCAGCAGGACAAGGTCATTTTTCAGACCATGTCTAAGACGAGGGAACAAGCGCGGCCATTCTTAAAAGAAACTAACTATTACTGCTGCAAACAGGAAATAAAGAGCTGTCTCTCATGTCAGAGTCTGCTGTCTTGTTGACACATTCATCCACCCAGACCTCGTCCCTCTGCAGACATTGTGGCTCTGTACAACATGACACTATTTCCTTCTTTATGCTCCTGATGGACAAGAGTCGTAATTCTTTGCAGCTACAAGTTGTCACTTGAACACAAACATATGATGTTATTTAGTATTTCCTCGGAAATCCCCCCGAAGCTGTCTATTTTCTGTCTTTTTTTGTCAGACTTTCCTTCCTGTCTGGTAAATAGCCACATTCAAAACAGTTACAGCTCAGTGCTTATGGCACAATCAGACTGAAATTCTCCTCCCATTCGGCTCCATGTGAAACGGGGCAAGACGCAATCACTTCTGGTTGTGAATTGACCCACCTGCTTCATTTCACACAGAGTTAAATCTGGTTGAACTTTGACCCTTTGAAACAGCAGCATGTCCAGCTGCTTTGAGACAGAAGAGGTTTGTCTATATAGTTGATTTTATCTGCACAGTGAAATAATATAAACGGTAATTAATCCTCTTAATTAGATTTATTGATTAATACATTTTGAGTGTCATTGTTAGCTCACTAGCAATGTTATCTCCTGTAGCTCATGTTTACAATCACACGCAGGTTGTTTCTTCTCTCCTTCTAGATTTGGTGACATCCCATGTTACAATCACAGTTTAGAGTCACTAGTTAACTAAACCTGGATGTTTTTGGACTGTGAGACAAAGGTATAGAGTTCAAGATGCACAATATTAATTCAGCTGAAACAGAGGTAAAGTCAACACACTGTTGCATGACGAAAGCCTTATGACTGAGGCAGCTGAGAAGGTGATTCAGTGTAAAAGGATCCTAATCCACATAAACTAACTCACCCCTGAAAAAGGAGAAAACCTATGTAGACGTGAGGACCAAGATCCAAACTTTATTTTACATTTTATTCAATTTTTTTTTTTTTTTACCCAGAAATGGCCTCAGGAGTCTTGACAAACCCGTCATTTTTGTCTTTCATGTTATGTTTGTTGTCAAATGTCTTGCATGTCATTTTTACCTCTCGGCTAGCTCATAGGTGGTGCCAAAGAAAGTCACAATGCACCGTATCATAATTATAGGTCATATAGCATAAAGTAATTTCCACAATTGTAACATATCATGGTTTATTCTTTTCACACTGTTTGTTTTTACTCTTTGTTATCTACATGTGTTTATTTCTATTATTGTTTCGGTTATTTGTTCGATTGTACATCACAATGACGTTGAATCTAATCTAATCTAATCAAAATTTCATCACCTTTTAAGCCAGATCTCCTGTAGTTATTTTTTATCCTGTGAAATATTTAGATGACCTGCCTCCTCTTGCCTAAATGCAGAGGCCTTGATGTTTAATTGTACAGTTGTGATGCCTCCAGCGTGTGAGAGCACTGAGCATTGAGGTAGAGCTCTGTCCATTGTAATATTCAACAAGACCAGTGCACGGTGAAGTGATTCATGAGCAGCCGTTAAATTCATCCATGTCAAGTTACGTGCTCCGAGCTGTAAAACCAAGTGATGTTATCTGTGGGTTTTTTATCAGAGCAGAGCAGTTCGTTCATTAAAGGGGATAAATGTAGACGCCCCTACCATGCACACCGCCCTGCCCATGGCCTCCTCTGAGCTCAGCCCACACACACTCACCCTCCAAGAACACCAGGTTTGTAATATGTTCAGAGCAGTAAATCAGAGGAAAGCTGCTGGCCCTGATGGAATACCTGGGAGTGTGCTCAAGGTCTGAGCCGACCAGCTGTCTCCTGTGTTCACCAGACTTTCAACCTCTCCCTGTCACAAGCCACTGTCCCTCACTGCCTGAAATCTGCTACAATAGTCCCAGTCCCCAAGTTCACCACCATCAGTGGCCTTAATGACTAAAGACCCATTGCACTGACAACTTTCATACAAACTGACCATGATCTGTTAAGGTCATCCACCCTGTTACTCAGCACTGGTTCACCACACACAGGGATGTGTGCTGAGCCCTCTCCTGTACGACAACTAACCCTATCCAGGAAAACACCAGAGACTGCCCCCCATAAAACATAACCATGTGGTGAGTGTGTCCTCCTTCAAGTTCCTTGGGACCCACATCACTGAGGAGCTGTCTTGGACTATCACAATTACTATGAAAATCCAGCAGCGCCACCACTAGGGGCCTGAGTTGGGCTGCTATCTATCAGCCACTAATCGAGAGTGTGCTGGCGCATGAGACTCCAGATGCTGGTACAGTAGCCGATAAGAAGAGACACCAGAACAGCAGAGAAGGTGATCGGTTGTCCACTCCCCTCCCTGGACTCCATTGCCAGCTCTAGGTGTCTCACCAGAACCAGGGCGCTCATAAAAGATCACTTCCATCCAAACCACCACCTATTCAACACACTGCCCTTCAGAAAAAGGTTCAGATCCATCAGGTGCAAAACCAACAGACTAAAAAATATCTTCTACCCGTGGGCAGTCAGAACTCTTAATGCACCAAAACAATAACACCCCCCACACTGCTATTGTTGAACTTATGGTGACCATAACTATATATGTGTATGCGTGTGTGTGTTTAGACTCCTTTCCCACAGTCATCCCACTGCTGCTAGTGGCTTTGGCCCTGTGCAATATCTTGGCAATCACCAACCTACCCAGTAGTTCCACTTATTTAATACCCCCCCGCCGTATTTCACAGAAGTGGTTTAACCCAGGGATTTATGGGAACGTGCTATTTTAAGGACATAGGTTTTCTTAAAAGAAACAACGCTCAACTGAGTCCTACATAATCTGCACCTGCATCCAACCCACTGAGGGTTTTCCTCTGGAAGATCTTTATTTATCACTGAAAATGTGTGTTTCTATGTTTGTGTGTTTTAAGGCGTCTGTTTGAAAAGGGGTTGAAATTAGTGCCAAGTTAAAGCAAAAAGAGAACAAACATGACTTTTCTTGTTGTTGATTATCTGAATCCACAAAAAAATGTGAATGGACTCACAACGAGGATTATAAAAACCATAAGCAACCATGTAAAAAACCTCAGCTTTCTACATATAATGTTTTTTTTAAGGATTTTACTCAATGATGCTGCAGTTGTGACATTTTAACTTTTAATCCATAGTACACTGATGCTTTTATTTGCTTGGTTTGTAGGTGTCTAAGGCGACTTGAAGATACAGGTATGAGTACATTAATCGTTTTTTTTTTTCACTGTGAATGTCCGTTTCAACCGATTGTTTGTGTTACTTATTAGTTTTTTGTGATTTAGGATATTTACTGCTGTTTTACTGCTGTGGTCATGAGTCTGCCACTGGTGAAAACAGGTGAGTAATTTCCTTAATCCTTTCCTAATTCCTAATTTCCTTTCCTAAATCTTATTTTAAGGGACACCATACTAATAGGGTAGAGCCTCCTGTTGCTTTCAAATCAACTTCAGTTCTTCATGACATCAATTCTCCAACATGTTGGAAACTGCTTCAACATGACTGTATCATAAAATTTCTGCAGATTGTGAATTTTGTAGTTCATGATTTGTGAAATAGTGCATTATCACACCGGGAGTAGCTGTTATAGGATTGTAAACGGAGGCTATAAAGTGACAACAGTTATACTCAGATAGTATGTGGCATTCAAACAGTGATTAAAGTATTAAAGAAAAACATTCCTCACACCATTGCACCACCACTATCAACAGCCTGGACTGTCAACACGAAGCAGGTTGGTCTGTGGATTCACTCTAAACTCTGACCCTGCCATCTGTCTGCCGCGACAGAAACTGGCTGATCTCGGTTTGGTTCATGTGCTCTGCTTTCTGAGATTCACTTGTCTGTTCATCACATTTATAAAGGCTGGTTATCTGGGTTACCAGAGTCTGTTTGTCATCTCCAGTCAGCGATAGCACAGCTGGAGGCGTCATGTTTTCAAACGTATGTATATGTCTAGTATATGTCTAATTCTTGTCTAATTTTTGGTCTTTTCAAATTTGGCACAAATACTCACTAGAAGTTAACGATGAATTCATTACATTTTGGTCAAGGGCTCAAAGGGAGGTGAAAGTACAGATACCTCCAAAACATACTGAAGTACAGTAGTAAAGTATTATTACTTCATTAATCTGTATCTCTGTGATTTCATACGTTGTTCTGCTGCCACACGGTTGACTGATTGGATCATTTAATAGCTACGCAGGTGTACAGATGTTCCTAATAAAGTGCTTGATGAAAGTGAATCCTCTGTGAACCATAAGTACAAGTGAAAGTGCTTGTCCCTGATGAGGGAAGATTGCACGTTGTAGCATTTACATCTCATCATCTAATATCTAACACTTGTGCACCAAATTCAAAATTTACTCAAAATGCGCAGTTTTGTTGACCCATTGTTTAAGATAAGTTTGATGTGATGCGTCATGGCTGTGAGATGATACCTTGATCACTTCTCATCCACAGAGAAACATCTGTGAACTAGAAATCCTCCAGCTGCCACCTCCCAGCTTGTTTTTACTCTCATTTCAAGTGGACGAGTTTTATAACAGTAAAATGTACATGTGCAGAAATGCTTCTCCTGAGTCATCACATTTATTTTCACAGTTTCATTGTAGACTAATGACACAGTTTTACCCTTTTTTGATAACTTTGTACGTATATGATAAAATGAAAAAAAGATCATTTTGTAATTTGAAACTTTTAATGTCACAGAACCTTTAGTGGATAATCATCGTGATTTTAGATAAAGCTCAAGTATCGCTTTCTTTTTAAGAAGCAGACTGCAGCTATATTATCTGTAAGAAAAGAGAGAGCGCTCAGGGTGATCTGTAATGAATGAGTTCACAGTGTGATTTAGAAGAGGAACTCTTGACAGATCTGTAAGAAATGTATTTTCTTAAGAAGCTCAAAGTCTGTGAAAAGAAGGTTTTAATGATTTCTGTTCTCCTGCACTTGTTGGGGATTAGTACTGCACCAGTTTTATAGGAGGGAAAAGTATCATAAAGGCTTAAAACAACAATAAAAAAAAAACTAGTTTATTCATTTGATGTGATCAAGTATGCGACAGATTAACATATATTGATGTAACACCTGTTTGCACGCTCACACCTCAGAGCAGCATCACATTGAGCAAAAAAACCCAGAGTGAAGAAGCTGTGAACAATTTACAACAGAGTTTTACCAGAAATGTCTCTTATGTTATAATTACTATGTAGTTATGTTAGTACGGTCCATTGGTCGTAACTCTATGATAGTTGTAAGCAAATGACATGATGGAAAAACATGTAGAAAATGTTGGAAACGTAACTTTTTGTCTCATTTTGTTAACTATTGTATTTTTGTTGTTAACTCTTTTGTGGTCTTTTATCTGTTGTCCGCTGGTATGTGTGACATGAACCACACTGTTTCTGTAGCAAAACAA
The DNA here is from genome assembly GCA_016801845.1 of Polydactylus sextarius. Taxonomy (NCBI): domain Eukaryota; kingdom Metazoa; phylum Chordata; class Actinopteri; family Polynemidae; genus Polydactylus; species Polydactylus sextarius. The sequence goes on along the minus strand of CM028930.1, from coordinate 22,828,961 downwards.
CTTCTGAGCCTTTTCAGAGTGAATTTCCCCTCAGACAATTCGCTGCAGTGTTTTCACATCACGTGAGCAGAAAACTAAGGAACTGACTGCAAAGAGAAAGTCCTCTTGTGTAGCCAGATCAGAGCTTAACTTTCAGGCATCCTGCCAGGACAGCTGCACCCGTTTGGAAGACTTGGAGCCATGAGCCACGAGGCGCCTCAGAGGAGCATTTGATGCAAGGATATCTCTGCCTAACCTGAGAGATGAAGCAGGAAGAGGCAGGGATGGGTGCAGAGAGACACGACCTGTGCAGTATGTATACAGCAGAGGGTAACAACGGCCATGTCACAGTCAACAAGGATGGGAAACAAACCCTGCCATGTTGCAGGTGCAGTGGCTGCTGAATCCTATAATGTAGCAGTCACAAAGGATTATTCTGGTGGTGTTGCCTCTGCAGCTCTTTTACTACAAATGAAAAATATTCTCCATTACTAGTGACCATTTTCTAAGGCATTCAGCAAGCTAGATTGATTTTTCTGAAGTTTCTGGGCAACAATTGATTTGGTTTAATTTAGTATGGTATGAAAATCAACTCGTAAACTTCATATTTTTAAGATCCATCATTGTGAATGTTTGTCGCCTTTAGCTGTTTGACAAATATCTGTTTGCATGGTAATATAGAGGAAAGTGAAAGCCCTTTTTAATGAAAAATGTCTGTTAGTAATTTAAGGGGCATTGTGAGATTTGAGAGTCAGTTGCTAAACAGTTTTTAATGAACAAATTTGTATTATTCCCTTTGCAAAATCTTCACTGTCACAATGTTACCCCCACCCCACCCCCCCAAACCCCCACCCCTCTGCCTTTCTGATAAGATCATAAACGACTGCAGTATGCTGATTCATCTAGATGAAGGAGGCTTTTAATGTGCCACTAAAGAGTTTCAAAATCATCTCTATTCAGACCACAATAACACTGACACAATCATTACAAAACAACTAAATGTTCAGTTATGGATCAACTGTCTCAAGTTTAAAGTTTCAAACTTCTAATGTGTTTGATTTTCATACCACCACTTTGAAATTTTCATCCCAAGAGGTTTTGTAGAAATATTAAGGTATGGTTTGAAATATGTGAATTTATTGAGTTGAGAGCTCCAAGTGGGACTGGGCCGTCCCTCATGCCTTTAGGTAAGGTCGCTTCAGCCTTCAAGTCAATTAAATTATCTTTTACTCTGCCTAGAAAAAGGACATCTTGTCTGCAGCCACTGAATGAATATTGAACAGAGCAATCATATTACAATCAGTGTATGACTGCTATATTACTAAACAAGCTAAAATACTAACTTCTTTATTTCCAAACATAGACAATCATTGTTTGTATTGCCTGAAGTTAAACAAAGGCACAACATGTGAGCTTGGACCCCATTCCCACCCAACTGCTCCAAGCCATATCTCATACCACAGTGCCAACGATCACACACGATAAATGCTTCACTGGCTTTGGGTACATTTCCAACCACTTAAAAAAAGTCTCCTCTCGTCAAAAGTCCTTTCCTCAATCCTGCCTAAGTTGAGAACTATTGACTGTTTTTGTTCACTCTCATCTAAGAACAGTTTTCGCACTGGTCTCAAATTTCCTCTTACAGGAACACCTTCCTTGATCCAAATCACATGGACTTTAACAGCAGCCATTCCACTTAAAGCAGCTCTGTTGTCTGTGGCAGAAGCCCTAAGGGCAGTCACAACTGCAGCTTTGTCCTCGTTTCTTATCTTACTGGACCTATCAGCTTCTTTTGACACGGTAAACCACAGCGTCCTACTATCTTTACTCACTGACATGGACATCTCAAGCAAAGTGCTTTCTTGGTTTTAATCCTGTCTTTACACCGTCATGGAAAGGATAAAAGTCCTTCTACCATCTTTTCCCTACAGGGGTGCCCCAAATCTCAATACTGGAGCCCCACCAGCTTCAGTTACATACTCAGGTCCTTGGATCTGGTTATCTGCTTAGATGTGTTCGTATATCTTCTTCTATGCAGACGATATCCAGCTGTTCCCGTCATTTCCACCAGATTACCCTGTGGTTTCAACACAGATCTCAGCTTTTCTCTCAGACAGGAAACATCATCTTTAGCTTAACCTCTTAAAGACTGAGTTTGTTGTCATCCCATCCAATAAATATCTACATCAAAGTTGTTTCTTTGTCTCTCATTCATATCAAGTTTAAAAGAAACCTGAACATAAATCCTTACCTAACTCTTGCTGCGGGCCATGGTTGTGTCTCACGTCCCCACCACCTGGCAGGTCTCTGCTCAAGCACAGAGAAACCTCTACAGATGGCCTAGATGCAGCAGTGTGTCTGGTCTTTGATCAGCCAAAAAGGGGCACATGTCATTTCACTGCTCATTGACCTCCACTGGTAACCCATGGCAGCTTGCATAAAATTCAACGTGCTTTCCTACTTTCCTACTAGAAACAGCAACCCCTTGGTCTGCACCAATTTACTTGAACTCAATCATACAGGCTTATGCACCCACTGGGCCACTGTATTCCTCCAAGGATTGTTGGCAGCCATTTCCATCCCTGCGCAGAAGGCAATCACAGTCCAGTCTGTTCTTGTTTGCAATTTCCCAATGGTGGAGCAAGTCAGTAAATGTTATCAGAGCAGTGGTGTCCCTGCTCATTTCACCTCCTCTCCTAACACCTCTAACTTCCAAGTAGCACCTACTGTGCACTTTTAATACACATCTTTACCTGATCTCCTTGTCTTATTAAACAAATGTAGTACCTCTTACTTATTTCAGGGTTTCCCACTGGACTCAAGCTTTAGTATTGTCCCTAACTTGTTAGTCGCTTTGGTTAAAAAAAAAAATGTCTGAGGTGTAACTGAGGTGTTTTCTGAACAGCATGTTCTCCAAAGCCAGCTGGAGATCACATCAAAACAGGAAACCAAAATTCTGAATTCAAAACAGGTTTTAAATGAAGTGAATGGGAAGTGGGCCAAGAATCTACATTTGTGTAAATTGAGAGAGAGAAAGAAAGAGATAAATCCTGATCAGGCAGCAGTAAGGAGTCTTTTTTTTTTTTTTAAGTATATTTGTTTTTATTAAACAATACTTACAAATCTAAACCTAATAAAAACTGAAGTAACACTAAAAAGACACTTTAAACACAAAACTAAACTTAAATTAAGAACTAAAAGCCTAAAAAAATGAAAAATCAATGGAAAAGTATAATAACCTTGGTGTAAATATGATTTATCTTTGAGACTGTACAAATAAAAGAACGAGGCTGTTCATTTAAATTACTCTAAATCCATATATTCCATTTGTATCTTTGTGTTCTCCTTAAATGTCTAAGATTAGACAAAGCAAAAACCCCTGGGTAAGAATGAGTTATTCATGAACAGAGGTACTGCACTTGGCAGCTAGTATTACTGCACTGGTATTTAAATGAAGGTAGCATCAGACAGACGACTGCTAAATGAGCAAGTTAACAGCAGCATCCCCAAGAAACTTAAACTCTTTAAACAAAAAGCTTCTGAATGTTAACAGTTAACACTTTATAAATATACACATACATAATTTAATAACAGGAAAACAAACAACCCTGAAATATTTTTACATATTTTGTTAAATTATTCTTAATCCTCTCAAATACACACACTGAGCAACGGTATTATCTGTTTTGTATATGTTATGTAAATAATGTTTTATTACTTCATATATAGATTTAGTTGACGTTTGTCTCCCTAGTGAAAGAAAAATGATGAGAAAATGACAAAACAAGCATTTGAACTGAATTGTTTTTAAATCCTCAGTGTAAAACCCCACCAATAGCAGTGAATGGATAATTACCCAGATTTAAAAAAAATGCCACGTCTTGCACCAAATGTTATTACCATTCATTAATCTACAATATTTTAAGAATCTATTGTTGTTTTATGGCAAAAATAATTAACATCATAACAAAATAACGAGGAGAAAGTGATCTGAAGAGGCCTCGTACACTTGAATTATCTCCTCATTTCTCCTCCTCTCTCTCTCTGATATTGGCTGTTTTCATCAGCTGAACATAAACAAGAGGAGAAGCACAGTCTGTGTCCTCAGAGATACACCAGGACATGGAGCTGTAGGGTCTATGATGCTTGTTATGTTACTCACTAAAATCATAGCTCATATCATTTTGCGCATCAACCTAAAATTCATCATTTACTATCTCTGTAAGATGAGAAAAACAAAACACAAACCATACAATTTGTACCATGTTGACCCGAAGATAAGGCGACACCTTTTTTTAAGACCCATTTTTGGAAAAAGAAAAATACTATTCTAAATATATTCTTTTTTAAAATCATGTTTGTTTTCAATATCAACTAACAAGCAAGTAAATTGCAATAAAACATCAGTGCAATGAAACAGTTCCCTCATTACGCTGAATAAATAAATTAATGAAAAATTGTCAATGTTCTCTCTCTAACCGCCGGTCGCATTCAGGATTCTTCAGAAAACACCAAAGTAAACAATGAAAAGTCAACACAACACAACACGTTATGCTATTTTATAACTGTTATATTATTTATAGCTGTATAATGTTTTCTATAAACACAGTCTTCTTTGATTTAATTCATGACTGTAGAAGCGTGATAGTGCCACCAACTGGTCGGACAAATGTTACACAATGTTTTCACTCAACTTTGACGTCTACGTCAAAGTTTCTTTCTACGAAGAAATTTCTAAAGACGCTGCAAACGTGAAACTTTTTGAAGACTCAAAGGAAAAATCTTGGTATAGTTTTCATGTAAACGAGCCCTGAGAAGAAGAAGCTCTGACTCGGTCGGGGAGAAGACGTTTGACACCACCTGTTGGTTTGTATGTATAGACCGCGAATATAAGACGACCCGTCTTTTTTCTAGGGAGAAAATACCGTCTTATATTCAGGTCTGTGCTTCACAGAGAACAGATAGAGTTATATAAAGTGAACTTTTTGCCACAAGGGGGCATTAAAAACAAACATCAAAACAAATCAACAGAAGCTACCAGATCACCATCTTACATTTTTATAGCTAAACACTTTGCCAACCCATTGTGATTCATTTTTAAAGCACAATTTGGAGTCGTTGGACTTGTACACAAATCCAATGTACACAGTGTTTTTTCCCTCCACCAACTGCTGGAGGGAAATATATATATATATGATTTTAGTTTGTTGAATTAAACTATTTTAACCGACAAGCTGCTGCTGGGGCTGTGCAGTGTTTGTACAGAGGTGGAAAAACTTTACATCCAGTGTCAAAATGAAAAACATATGGATTAATTTGTGGTCAAAAATGATTTGGTAGAGGTTAGAAGGGAAAGTTTGATTGACCCTCACATCTCTAGTGTAAATGTTGTGTATTTTATTTCATTTCCTACAACTATTCACTCACCACTTTTTTTTACAGCCACTTTCACCTTTTTCCTCCTGGATAAGGGCAGTTATTATTTCCATAATTAGAAGAGTCAAGAAACAGAGGTCACGTCACTGGACATTTTTCAACAAATGACCAGTTCTGTTTTTTTTTTTTTTTTTTTTTTTTTGCTTGTTTTTGTTTTGTTTTCTCTCTGGCTGGGATGGTGTCACATTCAGAGAAATAGCCACAAACACACAAAGTTGTAATAATTCATCAGAGGTGAAGCCACGAGGAACACTAGGCTGAGCTCTGGCAGCTGGTAATTTTTGTCACAGTGTTGTTAGTTTGGCTTGAGACTCTAATGACTTGTAATAACAAGTGTGAAAATACCAGGCTCCTAATATTGGCTGGTGCATGTTTACTAGAGAGAAGAAACTTGTCCCACTTAATGGTCGCCAAGTCTACTATTTTACATTTTTTTAATGAACACGCTTCGGTTTGGCAGACAGATGTTTTTCAATCGTTAGTGTTGTGGTGATGAGTGTTTGCTGTTTGCTGTTTGTTTCCATGGTGTTTCAACTGGACCAAGTCTCACCAAGTGAAGGATATTTAGAATTAAACGTTTGTGTCAGTGGCTCTACAGGAAGGCTTTATTTATGGCCAGTGAGTTGTTCTTCCAAAAAATTAAAGTACAGTGGTGATATTGCTTCACCACTAAGCTATTGCTTTGAGCAAGGCAATAACAATGAAAGTCCTTAATGTGCAGGTGACAATAACCTGCTATCCATCAGTGTGTCTGTGTTACAGACACGGTGCTGGTGCCAGTGAGGGGTGAAATATAGATCAAATTATCAAGAAGGAGATTAAATAAATCTGTGCTTCTACTTTTGTGGGCATCTCTCTTTGTCAGTGAGATGATAAAGCTCAGTAATCCTTTGTCAAAGAAAGACAAAGAATTAGAGCCGGTGTTTATTCAGCACAAGAGGAGTGACACGTAGATCAGAAGAGAAAAAAAAAAAAAAAAAAATACAGGCACATCTATTGATTTTTACGTCTCTGTTTCAAGGTCACTGAAATGACTGTTTAAATGGAAGTTTGTAAATCGAGCAAGTGAAACATTATTGGTCAGATGAGAAGGACCACAGAGACCGGCCTGAGGAGATAACACACACACACACACACTGTAGCTGTATCGTCCAGGGAGGGAGCAGATAAAATATGGTATGGATGGAGATTAAACATTTACATTAATATAATATGACAAAATGCTGATTCAACCTTTTGCACCAGGAACTGTGTGAATTCATTAATTTTCTCTGCCTGCTTAGACCTTCACAAGGTCACTATAGATCTTTAGTTCAGACAAGCACAGAGTCTCCTTGTGTGTGTGTGTGTGTGTGTGTGTGTGTGTGTGTGTGTGTGTGTGTGTGTGTGTGTGTGTGTGTGTGTGTGTGTGTGTGTGTGTGTAGAGTCTCAGTAGAGACTCATATTTAATGATAAGGTTTTGATGTCTACCTTAAAAAATCTGGACTTTGCATCATCATATATCCTCGTACGTTTGTGAAGGTTTGTTTTCTGAGTCTCAACTATTTATGGTCATTTACTATGAACAATAGTTCACTGTTTTTCTTTAGTATTTCTATTGAGACACATAGTCATTCACTCTCATCAGTAACCATTGCAACCAAGGCTACAATACAGAAAGCTCATTAACCTCTCACGGTATACAATGTGAGTTTGTTCAATGTAAGGATACGTGGGTTTAAATACAACCTGTATATAAGGACAGCCTTCAGAACTGGGGGTCATTACACTGTGTTGTTATTCATAGTGCTCTTCTCTTCTCTCTCCTAATGGAATTGAGTGTCAAATAAAAGACGTCTGGGTCTCCCAAACCTTCACCCAACAGCTCGCTCAATTTTCCATCTCATCATTCTTTGGTATTTTCATTTAAAGACTGAAGCTTGGGTGGTGTAGGAAGTATTTATATCCTCTATCAAATTGAAAGTACCAATGCAACAATTAAAAAAACACACACACACATAGAATTGCAGATAAAATCCTACTCATATAAAAGTGTAAAAGCAAACTGTGCCTAAAGAATCAGAAGTAAAACTACTTAATCTGCAGTAAAATAAACCTTATGACTGATTTTACTGTAACTGGTTTTAACTGCTGCATAGACAAAAGCCATAGTTAAGTCTAGTCTTTACCAACAAATGGGTCAGGACCGTTTCACAGGAGGTCATTAGATGATTAATAGGAAAGAAAAGAAGGTGAACTACTTTAAAGTCAAGGAAAGGCACCCAAAATAAAAACAGAGGACAAAAGAAAACCACCAGTTTAATATTTTAGTTTGTACAAACAGATATAAATGTTCATGTTACAAAGGAATTTGTGAATAGTTAGAAAGTTAGAAAAACCTGCACTTTCATCTCATGTCCGGGTTGATTTTGGTTAATATTTGTCTTTGTGTGTCACAGTGAGCAGCTTTTAAACTGTCTTCTTTTATACCACAGACTCTGTCTTATCATTATGTCCATTCGTCAAAGTGTAAACCTGCCAGAAACTAAAAATATGAGACAAATGACCCCAGTGCCAGTAAAATCGTACAAATCGTTGGTGATAATCACTCAGACTGTTACAACATAGTTTTTGGTTGAAACACTTTTTTTTTTTTTTTTTTTTTTTTACACAAACTAGTTCTTGTGCTTTTTTCGTGTATATTTAAGATTTAAATAATTCCTCCCAGACAAGGTTTATGTTCAGTCAACTTAACATTTCATCATAGTTAGTGAGCTGTTGTATGTAATAGCCCATTTTTAAAATTTTATTTTATCTTTCAGCCTCAATAAAACATCTCTTGGCTTTTCAGTAGCTGCTAGATTGAGTCAACAAATCTTCTTAATCTACCTGCCTGCACTTTAAATAATCCACGTGTCTGTCATTGTATACGGTCGCACGCCGCCCATCGTCCCTTTAATTGCAGTTTTATTCCCTTCATGTGCACTTTGATTCAGCATTTCGATGCTATAGATGATCTCTTCATTCATTGCAGGTGCAATATGTCTCACATCTGTTCTATGTTAAATTCATAACCTCCCTTTCCTCCTCCATTTCTTCATCTTCCCTCCCCACGTCTAACTTGTCTTTTTATCTCTATTCTTTGCACAGGCATTGTGTCCTCTGGCCGTCTAAGTAGCTCATTGTTGTGGGGAGGATGTTTCCTCATGGGAGCCATAGCCAGTGAAGAGTGGATCGCCTCAGTGAGATGCATTTTTACTTTGTATGTCAGTTGTGATGGGGGAGGATAAGAAACATTGTGTTCTTTTGAGACACACTGAATCAAATATGGGAAATATAAACTGCCTGATAAAAACATATATCTTTACATATAGTTGTTAAAGAAAGAGTTATAGAAAGATGTGGTGATATATTAGACCTAGTGGAACAAATAACTGTGCATCCACAGGGACACATATTTGCTGCTGTTTATCATAGTCACCATGTAATAAATATGAAATATTGTCACGTCTGGAACATGTGTATTGGTCTTTGTTATGGGCTTCATTGTTGTTTGTCGCTGTTGACATGTTGATGCACAACTGTCACAAAGAAAAATTAGTTTTGTTTAATCGACCTCAGCAGGAAACAGTCGTCTGGGTGTGACCTCGATGCTGGAGTTTCATACACGAAGTACACAATAGTAAACAGACTGCAGGTTTACAATATATCTGTTCACCTGACAAGACACTGAACTTGTTGTTCACATTATATTGAACTGGATGGATGGCAGAGATGGAAAGTTTCTCTTGTTTACATGTTTGCAGAACACACCGTTGTTGTTTGGTTTGAGTTTACATTTTATAGATTTATTATTATATGAAAAAAACATGAACATTTAAGGTGATGTTTCCAAACACACTGTTGTTAATCCAACTAACAGTCCAATAATGTAAAATTTATTCATCTGACAGTCTAATATGACATATGAAGTAACAAATCCTCACAAATGAGTAGTATACTATTAATTTTCTGATTGATTTAAATCATTTAAAGTAAAATCAATATCAATAATCAATAAAGTCAATAAAGTGGAATAAACAATATTTACAAACAGAAAACTATTAGTTATGTTAAGTCAGAGCTTAAACATTTGACTAGTGAATGAATCGACTCTTTAACCAACTATTTTATTTAAGTGGACATGTCTTTTTACACACTAGTAATCAGTAATGAAAACACAAAGTCTTTAAATGCAGTAGTTCATGTAAAGTGAGGTTCAAATGAAACTACTGACTGATAAAAAGGAAATAATGTCCTTTGTGAAGCTTTATAGAAGGTGAACTAATTACAAATCAGCATGTGTCTGTTTTGCATAACCTTAAATGACACAGTTAGAGGTTACATATGGATTAATTATATAAAAATCTCTTCTAAAATATTTTTGTTATTTTGGTGCATTTGTGTGTGTTTAGATTCAAGCTGTGAAGTTACTAATGAAACTCTGTTTGGGAACGAAAGTCACACAGATTTATTTGAGATTTGTTTAATTGATACTTTCATTAACCTGGTGTCCTGCAGGGAAAGTCACAAGTCTCATTACAGTTCCTGCAAACATCAACAAATGTGGTTGTTGTTTATCTACTGAGATGCACGTAACACATGTTTGTTTTTTTTTGTTTTTTGTTTTTTTTTTTTTTTTGTAGTTACTATATTTGACTATTCTTCTATTAATAACTAATAATAGTGATAATAATAATAAAGTTATTTTTGGTAACTTTTGTGTGATCACAGGTGCTTTTGAGGACACTTCATAGTTTGAGGATCCAAAAAAGAAAAAGGGGTCAACATACAGCTAATGTTGTTTGCTGCAGAGCTGTGAAAGCCCACTAGCAACTCCCACTTTGTCTGTGATCTCTCCCCAGTCTCTGTGCCCTGTAGCGATGCCTTCACCAGCCAGCAAGGTCTGTGTGACCCCAGAGGGTTGTCCAGTCAGTGAACTCCTCATGAAAGGAAAGACTCTAACACAAAGGAGGGGGGTTTAACAATGGTTAGACCAGAAGAAGAAGAGGAAACAGAGGAAGAGCAGCTTCATGTGATACAAGAGACTAATCACCACACTCGTGGGCCTCCAGAAAGAGAAGGTGCCAGACTCCACCACGAAGCTGAAATCCATCTTCAGGGAGCAGAAATCAATGAAATACACTCAGCCTGATCTGTGTATGACCTGTTTTTGAAGCCCCGTTGTGTTTCTAAAATACTGAAACAGCTTATCTGGATGGTTTTTCTCTTTTTTTTTTTTTTTTAACTTTCACACTGTCGTCTTGGGAATATCTGTGAGTACATTACTGCAAAGCACAGAGCAGACAATTGATTGATGGTTCCAGAGTATAAAACACAAAGATGATGAAGCAAACGCATGCTATCAAACTTTCTGTCTCACAAGGAATATTGTGCTTTTTTTTTTTTTTTTTTTTTTTTTGAAGTCTATTGTTTTTTAAACTGTGAAAAATCTTTTGACGTATGTCTTGTCATACGTCCTAAAACCCTCTACATCATTTTGAAATTATCCTAAATGCATGAGGAGGGAAAAAAACAGCTTTGTCTTTCAGTAAGTCATGCAGAAAATAACAAGGTTCTGCTACCTTGAAATTATTCAGGGAAGTCCCACTTAAATGCCTGCACCAGATCACATCAAGATATGTTTTCCACAGGAACTAGATGAATTAGCAATAAACCATAAAAAGCATCACTTCCAGCTCACTAATGACTACCCATGATCCTCCACTCCTTCCTCCACATATTCCACCAGGGAGAGAGAGTGAGAGAGATTGGGGGGTGTGCCTCAAGTTCTCTGCTTACCCTTATTGCTTTTGCTGCCGAAGACAATATTATTATCTCCAGCTGCAGGCCTTAGAGCACACAACTTGTAAATAATAAACCACGCTGGACAGAAGCCTGTGAGGCCACTGCTAATCCTGGTATTATTCCACTTTTATTGTTGCTATTTGCTCATTATTTCTCATCTCCTCTGGCTGAAGACAGCCAGTTAAATTATTTTCACCCCATTGTTTTCTTCTGCCACAAAGGCCAAATTAGCATTGAAGACAGGAAACATTTAGAAATGCCTTTATTCCTTTTTAGCCCTCCTTTCCTCACTCTTGACCCTTTTAGCACCCACATAGCATCATTACTGCGGGTTTTAGTAGATGCTGTAAGAATAATGTATGAATAATGTTTTAATTTTTAATTTGCAACATTTTCTCATTTAGGGTGAATCAGGAAACAGTAGGTAGCAATTTCTTAATTCACGCTGTAACACTGTCGGGAACCTTGTGGGAGTTTTGGCAGAGGCCTTAACAAAGGTAAACCAGAGAGATGTTTCACTCAAAATCCAATTCAAGTAGCTATAATCAGCCGTCGCAGGATGATGTTCGAGCCTCTAGAGAGCTGCAGTATTCAGTGTTTGCTGAGAATGGTGTTTCACTCAGGTTTGACTCTGTAACATCCTCCTTATGGGAGGAATGACTTCGACAAAGCCTTGGGGCATAAGTAGCTGTTCTCTTCAATATGCTCACTGTTGCTCCTAAAGATATGCTGCTAATGAAATGGCAGCGAGGGCTCTAACTATATGGAACATTACTCTCAGTGTGGTATGAATAATTATTCTTGCTCTTATACCACACTTCATATAAAAGTTCTCCTGTAGTGAAAATGTGAACCTCTACTCCTCCTAAAACCAAGAAAAACCATTTTACTCATTAAACTCTGTTTACAGGACTCAGCAGTTCAACTGGCAAAAGGCTGTCAACTGAAGCTTTTTTTTTGTTGCTCCAGAGGGAGCTGCACAAAATCTGATGAATCTGATGAGTTTAAAAATGATTTTAAAAAAATAAAAACAATCGGAGGTATGTAGATAGTAAGAAGTGATTTTACCACATCTCCATAGTCCATTTCTCATCTCTGTTTGAGACCAGCACATTGTAGATATGATAGCTGTTTCTACCTTACCAAGCCTGAATCTGTTAGGATTCAACATGCATTAGGAGTAAGAGATGCCAGGTACTGACAAGGATGAACTGTGCCGTTAGGCAGAAGATGATCTTTCTCAACTGAAGGAAACCAGTACAATCTCAAAATCATATTGGTTTTTTTAGTCTTTTCTTCCTCCAAGTGTTGATTTTAAAACTTATACCAGTCCACAGGTGCTGTGCTCTATTTAAAATATTCCTGAGTAAAGAAAACCTGAGGAAAAAAAAAACTTGTTGGTCTCAAGTGGTTCGGAGTCATGATGGGTGAAAAGCTGCGACGACAGCCTTTGTTAGTCAGCAGGTCATTCAGCAAGAGAAGAAAAAAAAAAAAGCAGAATACCTCAGTTTTAATGGTGATGTATAATCCCTTGAGGGAAAACAGTGAGGAGAGAATTTAGTCTGGAAAAACTGTGCTTACTCTGAAACATAAAATGAGCAGTTCGGTTTTACTTGCTGCTTCATTTTTTTTTTCAGCCTCTCAGATAATTATTAATCTGGAGACCTAGAAAGGTAACACACCAACAAGAGTCCTGGGAAAAGATGACCTCTCAGCAGCTGAAGAAATTGAGCTGAATGTGAAAGAAAACAAAGGTAGAGAGCTTCACTCTGTGGTCACAGCTCTGGTTAAGATGAAATCCACCTCTGCACTCAGGTATCAGACTCACAATACACACTGATTTCCCAGTGCTTAGTGCAGAGCACACCTATGGCCTTGGGCTAGTACCACAGTAACTGTATGACAGTGAAGCAGAGCAATGGTAAAGTGTATGTAAAACAGACAATACAGTTGGATAAATTGCATGTGTGCAGCCAGATATGACCAGATTGAACAGAAGTGATGTTGAATAGATGAGATATTTGGATTTTTTCTTTTTTATTTATTAAAATTGCAAGAGGTGCTATGATGTCAGACTTCAGGGGAACAGAAACCTTCTTGTAACATCATTTCTAATCCACCATTTTCCTCATTCACAAGAGGAAACAACAACAGCTCCACACAGATACTCTCCAGCTACTGTTCCTAATGTTAAGCACCTGTCAAGCACAAACAGAGCATCCATCTTCATGCTTTTCACGGCCGTGGCCATCGGGAATACTGACACTAATCTTGGTGGACTGGTTGGTCTGTTTACTGGCTGTCTCTGTGCGCCTGTTATTCGAGGTAAGTATGAGGGCATGCAGCAAATCACAACTTCCAACTCCCACCAAAGCACCATCCTCCAACCCCCCGACCCTCCACCTCCCACTGTTTCCCTCAAGTCCATAGTTGTATTCGTCTCCCAGTCCGACCTCCACTGCTCAACTTTTCACCCTTTTTCCTCACTTCTTCTTTCCCTTGGTTGTTTTGTCAGCTGCGTCTCTTAACAGTGCAAATTTGTTGTGAAATTCAGCACGTTAACATGTGCCAGCTTTACTGTTTCTCACTCCCACTGCCACTTTTCCCCAGTCTCCACTCTTCTTCTTTCCCTTATTCTGTGCACAAGCATTATAATACCTCCTGTTGCTGAGTGACTGTGCAGCTCAGTTCAACAGCAAACAGTGAAGACATATTCACTGAATGTTACAAAAAGTGTGTGAGGTTAGAATGAACTGGTTACACCTTCATATAAATCTAATAATCTAGTTATACTCAGTCTTACAATATCAAACAAATTAATTATGTTAATTAAATATTATATGTAGTTAGGGAGATTCCAGTATCTCAGAAATGTCTGTTCAGTTGAACATTTGTGGCCAAAACCGTCTCCTTCCAACAAGAAAAGTTAGAGCCAATTCGCCATATGTAGCAACATGCAGACAGATGAATGCACATGCATATATGCAGCGTAAAATATCAGCATCTGACTACACAGTAATCTTGTCTTTCAGTCAGTGTAATACAATAGGCAATCTTAGAGCCATAAGTTATTGCTGAGAGACCTGGCACACCACAGATTAGTCCCCGACTGATCGTAGCTTACCATCTTTCACGACTTGCTAAGTGTACCTAAGTAAATGAAAAGGAGCTACCAGGGACCAACTTCACCGTTGCACTTGACACTGCCAACAACACAATTTGCTTTTGCTACATTTACAGTTGTGCACAGTGGAGATGTGTTCGTGCTCCTATAGTTCAGTGTGACAAACGATAATGTAGAAACCAAAGGACTAAGAATCAACAGCCATGAGACACAGTGAAGCTAATGGACAATTAGCTTTGATGCTAAGAAGGACCCAAATCATAGTACAGCTATTTTTTACAGTTATTTTGTAGGTATTTAGTGCCAATTCACCTGATAACGGAGGTCAGAGGATCACCAAAAGTTCATCAGTTGGGAATCAGAACAAAAATGTTGTGTTCAGCACTAATTTTCAGTCCTGCTCCACATTAGTTAGAGATAGACAGACAGACAGATGTGTGATAGAGAGATAAGGCAGACTAAGTTTGTCCACAACTTGTCACTCAGTTTTGATATAGTAGTAAACTTTCTCACTGACAGCAAGAAATACAGTCATATCCTGCCATATAACAGTGGCCTACAAGATTTACTGCATGTAGTACAGCCATTGTGTCTCGTGTATAAAAGAGGAGCGCTGCCATTTTATGGACAGCTTCCTGTCACATCCGTAGCTTTCGGAGAAAGACAGACTTCTGGCGAAGTGGCTGCACCTGTCACCTGCTTCAAAGGGTCTCCGTGCATCTTGTCACACCTTTCCCATCCCCCATTGTGGAGGGAGCACCGGCTGGCAGGTCTCCATTGATCTGTTCCGGAGCTGTGATAATTGGGCCATTAAAATCTCAAAAAGACACCCAGCATGTGGCTGAGATAGAATTGAGCAGTCTGCCAACAGAAAGGACTTCCAACTCCTTGGCATCACTTGTGATGATTTCTTTGCTATGCCATGAAATATGTGTAGGAACAGCACGCTGTTTTTACTTGTTGTACTGTGAGATATAAAAGGTGGTGAAATGGTTTAAATAGAGCAGTATTAAAAGAGATAAGACTCTTCTGTGACAAATCAGAGTCACTTTAACTGGCATGTGCTGCTCAATAAATGTAAATGTAAATGTAATTCTATTGAACTGACATGGCAATCATTTAAAAACAGCTGAAGCTCTGTGGATCTGGGACAATAACCAGCTGCTGTGTAAAAGCCTCTGTTTTCAGTGACTGTTTCAACATTTCTTGCTGGAAAGTCAATCAAATGACTACAGAGACACAAAACAGCTACAACAAGAGAAACCAAAAATGAAATGTGTAAATGAGCCACAAAATAACCAAAAAATAGATGCAGAATAATTACCAAGCAGTGCAAAAATAAAGACCACAAAGAGCGATAAAACAGCTACAAACCACCACAAAGAGACACAATGTAACTTCAGTGAGGTGCAAAACAAACACAGTAATAAAAAAATAACCTCAAAGAGACAGAAAACGAATACAAAGAAGCTTCAAAATGACAGCAAAGAGATATGAAATGACCAACAGAAGAGATGCAGAACAATCCCAGAGATACAGAATAACACAAAACAACAGCAAAATCACCTCAAAGAGACGCAACAGCCTCAAACAAATGCAAAACACCTACAAAGTGGCGCCACAGGGTGATGCAAAAATGACCACAAATGACACATATCTCTTCAGTCGATGTATATTGCACCTATGTAGAACGGTAGTGAGACTATCACATGTCTATGCTCAGCAGCCCGTTGTGTCGTAATTTGCCTGAGGGCAAGTGTAAAACTCATTACTGCAAAACTGGAAGTTTAACATTAGACTGTGTTGAAGCAAGCACACCCATCTGGCTCGTCTGGCAGCAACTACACGACAGACCAATGGAAAAAAAAATGGAAATAGTTTGGAAGAGAAATCAATGCTAACTGCCAACACTAGTAAGTCTCAGAGTCGTGATAAGGTTGCTTTCTGCTCCATTAAGTATCTCCACTCCAGTGTCTATCTCATCATAAGCTCAAATACTCATCATCCAGCTGTATTAAGTAGCAGTATTATAAAATCAAGTCCAACACATACAGAATTTAGACAGGGAAACAATGCACAGTGCAAAGACGTCAGCGGATTGTATCTCTGTGAATGATTCAGAAACAATCATGTGTGAACAGAAAAATCGGACTTAGTCTCCACACACAGCGTATGATTATTGTAAACAAGCAAACATACACAGATAAGATCCTTCTCCAGACATGAGAGATAGGATTTCATTTTCATATCAGTTGTAATAAATCTGCAAACACCAAAGGAAGAGCTGAAATCTGGGCACATTTTCAAAATGATACATTTTAACAGAAAAGCGGTAAGATTATCAACAAACTGATTATACTGATGATTTAAACAACTGTTTTCAGCGGGTCAAATTTCAAACTGGGAGAATTGCCTATTATCTCTGATGTGTTGAATTGATTTGCTCAAATGTAACGTGTAAACACAGGCAAGGAAACAATTAGCAGCACTGTGTGGTGATTATTATAGAAATTAAAGCATCTTGAAAAATTCTTATTAATTACTTATTATTCTGGACCAGTAGGAGATACATACACCTACACATTTTTCTGATCAGTTTTGAAACTGAATTATATATGGAGTGTTTTTTTTGTTTTTTTTTCTTATTAGCAAGTTCAGTTTCATTTATTAACTCCATAAACCAGTGTTTCCCAACCTTTATTGAACCATAGCACATATACGAAGGCAGGGTGCATTGACGTGGGGCCACATATAGACAAACAACCACTCACACATCCACACAGGCAATTTATTCATTTATTCACTCAATTCACCTATCCCCCAATGTTGCGTGTTTTTGGCGGTGGGAGGAAACCCACGCAGACACAGGGAGAACACGCAAACTCCACACAGAAAGACGCTGCACCCAACCCGGGATTTGAACCCAGAACAAAAATTATATATAATAAAATACAATATTTTAGTAATTAAGTAAAATTGAACAATTCCTGATCTCTCATCAGCACACTGATGCACTGCAGCACAGTGGTTGGGTATCACTGCCATAAACAAAGCTAGACATAGTTTCTGTGGTCATTGACGTGAATTTCTTAATTTTTCTGAAAGGTAAAGAATGATTTATAATGTTATTGTTTACCCATTAAATATTTAATAACACATCAAATATTAACCAGAAAATCATGTTCATTAAACCGTCTTATAAATTACAAAAACAAAAAGAAAATACTGTATCATTTCATTTATGATATTTTTTGTTTGTTTTAATTTATTTGTTTGTTTTTTGTTTTATCATCTATTATTTTATGATTACGTTTTTATTTTAATCTAATTAAATTTTTTATTTGATACCTGCTGGTCATTTTGATAAGATAGAGGTCTCAGAAACTCATGTATTAAATATAAAACAGCTGGCAATAGAGTGTTAATAACATCAAGTAAAAAGAACATAGTTTATCTGTGGAGCCACGTGAAGGATTAACAATAATAAAAATGTTACACATTTTTTAATAAACAAGGTTTAGTTTTCTTTACCACTGATGGAAAAGTAGAAATTTAATTGAGTTTTCTGAGCTGCACTTGTCAACCTTGCTTTCTTACTTGCTCAAGGCCTCACCATTCTTGTTGCTGATGATGTTGCTGCCGTCATTCGACTGAAAGGATTTTTTTTTTTCCCGGAGTGCTCACGTCATTGTACTGCAATGCCCTGATGCATTACACACGTCCTTACTAATCTTTCTTATGCTGCCTTTTGGCAGATTATCTCAACTGAACAAAGGGGTTTTGCTTTTCCAAAAAATGTTGTGAAACTTGACGATGAAAAGGAGTCAGAACTGTGCTTTAGTCCTTCAAATCAAATATCTAAAAACACAGACAGAGCGTAAGTTTGACCTGTTTTTAGATATTTCATTTCTGGCAGAATCAGGTAATGGATTTTTCTTCTTTTCATACACAGAGCAGTCTGAGAGTGTCTGATTTTTAGAAGAAAAAACAAAAGAAAAAAAAATCATATACTTATCTTATTTATTATTCCATTTTGTAGCCATTACTACAAATGACACTTGGTACATTTACAGAGATGAGTAGAGAAACAAGATAATTAATAGCCATGTTGGTTCTGTATCAAGTTCTCTATAAATCTAATGTTTACTTTATTCAGGAAATCATCTTGACATTTCCACTGACCTGACAGAAAACCATCAATTTAAATTAATGGAATCAGGAGAGTCTTATATAAACTGTGTGAGTTTATGCCACATTTTACATAAAAAATAGTTGAGTGGGGTGAGTGGATGATGGATGGATGATGATGGATGGATGGATGGATGGATGGATGGATGGATGGATGGATGGATGGATGGATGGATGGATGGATGGATGGATGGATGATGGATGGATGGATGGATGGATGGATGATGGATGATGGATGGATGGATGGATGGATGGATGGATGGATGATGGATGGATGGATGATGGATGGATGGATGATGGATGATGGATGATGGATGATGGATGATGGATGGATGGATGGATGGATGGATGGATGGATGGATGGATGGATGGATGGATGGATGGATGGATGGATGGATGGATGGATGGATGGATGGATGGATGGATGGATGGATGGATGGATGATGGATGATGGATGATGGATGGATGGATGGATGGATGGATGGATGGATGGATGATGGATGATGGATGATGGATGGATGGATGGATGGATGATGGATGATGGATGATGGATGATGGATGGATGGATGGATGGATGGATGGATGGATGGATGGATGATGGATGGATGGATGGATGGATGGATGGATGGATGGATGGGATGGATGGATGGATGGATGGATGGATGGATGGATGGATGGATGGATGGATGGATGGATGGATGGTGGGTGGATGGATGGATGGATGGATGGGTTGATTGAAGATGGATGAGTGGATGATGGATGATGGATGGATGGATGATGGATGGATGGATGATGGATGGATGGATGATGGATGGATGGATGGATGGATGGATGGATGGATGGATGGATGGATGGATGGATGGATGGATGGATGGATGGATGGATGGATGGATGGATGGATGGATGGATGGATGGATGATGGATGGATGGATGATGGATGATGGATGGATGGATGATGGATGGATGGATGATGGATGGGTGGGATAGGGTGTAATGG
Organism: Polydactylus sextarius; assembly: GCA_016801845.1. Classification (NCBI taxonomy): domain Eukaryota; kingdom Metazoa; phylum Chordata; class Actinopteri; family Polynemidae; genus Polydactylus; species Polydactylus sextarius. The sequence continues at coordinate 22,809,411 of CM028930.1, read as the reverse complement.
ATGGATGGACGGACGGATGATGGATGACTTTTACCCAACAAATAGTATATACTGTATATATAAAATTGTCTTTTTTTTATTGATTAATTTTCAATTGATTAATTGTCACACTTTCTTCAGTATCTGTGTTTGATAACTACAGAAAGGTAAAGATTTACAGCACATCTACAAAGGAAGATTCTCACCCCGGCTGACAGAGCAGATACACCCATATTTTAATCAATCCACCCGTCTACACAGACCACTTAACAGCTCACATTTTACTAACATTATACTCTACTCCCACACATGCTAGCTGAAGCATACTTCTTATCCTCTGAGGCTATTTTCTCGCATCTTGCACCTTTAACTTACTGTGGGTTCTAAGTGCTGCCAAAACACAGGTGACCTACAACTCAATATTGTGCCTGAACACCTCCTGTGTAGATACAATACACAGAGCAGTAGAGTCGCTGCTGTTGCTTTGCTAACGAGCTGCTCAAACTACACTGTGTGTGTAGAAGCAGCGTCAGGATACTAAAACATTTGGTTATAGTTATTTTAAGATTATAAATAATAAGACGGTGAATATTATCTGCTGATTTGTAACAAAAAAGTGCAGTAAAGAAGAAAAAAGTGTGGTTGGAAAGCTTTTGCCTAAAGCTGTATGGATATATAAAATTAATTTTTCACGTCTCATGATGACATCTCTTTCTAGCTTAAGGTCAAGACAATTGATGTCCAACTCTCCCCTGTGATAAACAGAGTTGCCCAGAGGAAAAAAAAACAAGAATAGTTAATCAGTCTGTCAGTGGTTTGCCTTTGGTGCACCGATCAATGTTAGAAACGACTCCCTCCAGCCACCATGTTTTAATTGCTGCAGTGTCACTTACGTAATCATGTGTTTTAATACAAACCTTTTGCAGTGAAACCACAGACGTCATATCAATCATTCAAAAGTTATTTTGAAAGTTATTTTTTGATTTTGTTAAAGATAAAAACTAAAATCTAATATCAGCCTCTGCTCACTATAGATATATATACTTCATATTTATATTTATAGCTTATTCTTATTGTAGTATTCTTTATTACATTCATCCCTTATTTTCTTTTAATCTCAACCCAAATTATGAAAAGTTATTCAAGCGCAACAAAAAAAACTGAAATGAATAAAAGATGCAAATCCTACCAGACTTTTCTTCCATTTCTCTGTGAAGTAATTATGTCTTTCCACAGTGTGAGGGGTGGATATTTATATGTTTGGCCTTGCCCTGGCTTCATTGCTAGTGTAATTGAGGAATAGGTTTTCATTGGAGAGCTTCTACCACTACAGTGAAGAGACCTGGCAGGCGGTTGTGTGCAGGGAGACCAGCACAGCCAAACCATTCGCCGTGCCAGGCGTTTTCACGTCATTGTGAATTCGATCATCGTTCAGCCTCTGGGGCGGACGAGATGGAAAATATCAGCCACAGAAATAATTAGATGATGGAGAACGTCTTGTGACCGATTCATATCTTCGCTTCTCGTGTACAAATTGTGTCTGTGAATCTGCATCTTCCACTGATAACTGCTTTCTAAATTTAACTTTCGTTTTCCCACTGCTCCTTTAACCACAGGTGTTTCTATTAATCATGATGACAACATTCATGAACACATGTTGAGTATGTTCCTCTTTAGTCTTTTAATCACTTTGTCATTAAATATCTCAGCTTATTAATTCACAGACATGAGTCTAGCTTTAAATTAGTTTACCGATATACTTTGGGACTTAGAGTATTAGAGTGGACATTGTAGCGTCACACAGTCATCTAACACAACACAACAGAAGAAAAATGACACATTTTTGAGAAGCTTAGAGCACTTGTTTTCTACATATTTACATGTTTTACATGTTTACATGTTGTCAACATTTATTAGCATATTGACGACACCTGCAACTTCATATTACAGGTTGTAAAAGTCTCTGAGCTGTTGAAAATTCAAACTTTGTTACATTACTGAAGAGTCCTCTATTATTATGTCTATGTTTTGTTTCTAATTATCTAACATTATCATACAAATGCTTATCTAAACTCTTTGGAAGTGAACTTAAATTAAACATTATCCAAAGCATTGACAGTTCTTATGACAACCTAGATTCATGCAAATGTTGGGAGGAGATTGAAACTATAAAAAGGATCACATATAGTATTAAATATACTGTATATACATAACAAAATGTGTTGAATTTGAAGACTAAGTGTTGTTTTCTTTGGAATAAACCCATAACTGAAAACCTGTGAATAAAATATGCTGTGTACAAATAAACTATTTATTTGTACACAGCACATTTTATTTCAATAACCATTATTATTGTTTGGTCCCACCAGCTTCATCTGTTTACTGACAACAATTAATGAAACAGTGGCCTTTTAATACAAAAGTATACAATCTGCATATTGCATAGATGGCTTGGCTTTGTGAATTTATTTCTCAGATTGCGTCAAAATGTCAATGTCAATTATGTGGATTTTTTTTTTTTCCTGCTTCACTTTGTTGTGGTTCAAAAATTCATTTCCATAACCTCTCACTGACAGTCGATTGTATTTAGACTTAGACATTTCAGCTTTAATTTTTAAAGGGAGCACAGGTGTCAACATCCTTGGTCTGTGTGACCTTTAACTGACTCATCTCAGCTGCATATGAGCCAACACCCACAAAAACCCTTCCAAGCTCTTAGTCATGTCCCTGTTTTGGCTCCGTAAAAGACTCAGAAACCTGGTTATCGTTCTTTATGAAGCATGGATTTGACCTTCTTATGTTTGCTTCTGAACAGAGGAAAAAAGAAAAAGTAAAATGATTTTTACAATCTAGTTCACCTGTATACAGACATCAGACAATAATTAACACAGCTCTGTTTTTCTTTATTTTGATTTTTAAATGTATTTAAAAGTTGTTGATAAAAAGAATTACTAAAAGTATCAGATAAAAAAGTTCCTGAGCACTGTGACTGTCATGAACACTCAGAGACGAATATATGTGATGATTTGTTCTCACCACATCTATCTGAAATAATCTGTTCACAATTGGCCCTATGAGATATTCAAATTAGTTTACGTCGAGAGTATGTTCACCTCTCAAAAGGCAAAATCCAAGGTGAACCATCCTCACATCATCAGAGTCTGCAGAGTCTAGCGTGGTGCTCCGACACAGCTTTTGATTAAGTGAGTCAATTGGCCCAGGGAGGACACTTTTCTCCTATTGACCCCGCTGATGTGTCATCAGCAATAATCTCAGCGAGTGTTTGATAGGAAGTGCTCCTTTCATCGAGCAAAGGCATCTCCACTCCCTGACACCCTCATCTCAGCTGGCTTCAGGAGAATTGCCAGATGATTTTAAATGAGGACCAGCTGACACCCTTCAGCAAGTGTAGATGCACCGAACTGTGAGATGTCATTCAAACAAAGCTTAACACAAAGGTAGGAAAATGACTTATGGTTTAAAGTTCAATACATACATGTTCTCTCTGTCCAGTATAGTCAGACTCTTTATTTCTGTTAACTGATTTTCTAAAAATCAAACACAGATGATTCTGGACTTCACTTGTCTCATTGATATAGTTTTAAAGTGGATTAAATCAAGCAAATCTGTTCGTTAGCTGTATAATAAATGTACACAGCAATGAAAAAAGTTAGACTAGGTATGTGAACAGTGCCTTTTTGTGATATAGTCACAAAATATTGCAATCTGTCATGAGATATTGGTATATTCTTCTATTTGGGTTTGAGTCTCTTTACATGTTCATCAGAGCACATTAAGGTTTGTAACTAAATTGAAAGTGATAACTAATTGTCGTCAGAAGCAGAGATGTAAAAGAAAGCCTTGATGCTTTCTACTCCAGGCTCTCAGAGCTTTCTGCAAAAACAATCTGATATTCAAGAGAGAATTCAAGGTTATTATAAACGCTACAGTTAATGGTCTTTTAAGCTTCTTCTTTGTTTTACAGCATCTGTTTTGAGTCCAAAGTCTTCCATGTGAACGAGATCTTCTATAGAAAATGTCAGGGTCCTTCAAGTCAATCTCACATCAACAGCTCGAAGACTTAAATATAAACACATGGCTGTAAAAATACAGTATAATGATTGTTTATTATTAAATATCTAGATTAGATTTAGTTTTCAGATTAATTCAATTTGACATACATTTTACACCGTACTAAGGTGAGCGTCCAGTTTTCATGAATGAATATAATCACAACTAAAAAAATTGTATCTACTGCGTTTGAAATCAACATGGCTGCAGGAGCTTAACATGATGTTAACACTGGGTCGGGTGCAGATAAAAAGAAGCCTAAACATTCTGTTATTTCTTTTCCAATCATTAAAATTTGTTACCAAAATGAATAATTCAATTTTTTGTGCAGCCTTGATGATGGTATACACTCCCTGATTAATGGCTCCCTTGTAATCGTGTTCTCACTGAGACTGAATTATAACTCATAATTACCTTGTGATTATGAAACACATAAACCCGTTTTAGGGTTTTTCTTTGCACATTTTGATTTTGCACTATGTTGATATCTTCCCCGGGTTAAATTGAAATAGTTTCAGACAAAGTCCGGCTTGAACCCAAAGTGCAATGTATTTCAAATATATTGAAAAGCAGAAGTGAGATGATGTTTTATTTTGTGATAAGATGCTACGTGACCCATCATACATTTACACTGCAAACAACACTCTTCATCTATTTTAGAAGCTACCAAAGCAGATTGGAAAATGTGTTGACAGATAATAGATTGTCTGTCCAGACATGTTTTCCACAGTTGAACTTTTCACACTCATTGACCATCACATTTCTATGCTTCTTTGCTCCTCACCTCATGTGACTGGGTTTCATGAACAGCAGTTATGTCAATGAAAGTTTATTTGAAAGGCTTCAGAGGTTAAAACAACAATGACATTTCTTCAGATGAGGCAAGAAAAAAGAAAAATGAAAAAATCTGAAGGACGGAGAAGGTGAAAAATCTTAGTGTCACAACCACAACAACCACAACAAGCAGATAAAGTAACATGAACAACAACAACATCATAGATGAACAACTGAACAAAAATCCAGGATTAAGACCAGTTCACAATATCTGCTTCTGTGATACAGTTTGATTTAGGAAAAGATAGTGAAGTGTATATTTGTTGAATATGAACAAAAGTTCCTGCAAAGCAATTATATTTTCACAAATGACAATTTCACAAAGAACTGAATCAAGACAACTTTAATCTGTAAATGTACAATAATTAAACACATTTCTGGGTTGTTTGTTTGTTTGTTTTTTGGTTTTTTTACTCCCACATGCAGTTATTTTTTACATTTATGTAATTTACATGAAGTTGTAGCATCAGACAGCAATTATTAGTTTAGTACTTTTGAGATTATGTTTTTGCATAAACTATATTTATCATTATGAAGTGAAATGCATGTTTATTTTATTTTATTTTACACTTGTGACCTCTTAAAAAATAAAACAGCATTGTCTAGTTGTCTTATATGACTTATGACCTCATAGATTATTTCATTTGATTTTAATTCTCTTATATTTAATGAAAACCAAGCACTTGTATTGTGTTTTTATGTCTGTTTTTTCCATTAAGTATCTCTCTGTATATTATATAATGTTACATATGGTGTATTTTCCTTCAGGTTGTATATTAAATGCAGGACAAGCAGCACGGATGTTGTAATATACTAAATGTACAACGTGCAGCTTTGACTTAATTTTTATGGTAATTAGGGCATTTGTAGCAACTATGTGCTGATAATGTTGAAGTTTATTTTTAGGCTTTTGTTTTTTTTTTTTTTTTATTTTTTATTTTTTTATTACTTTATTTACCCTCACACAAATCAAGCAGCTTTCTAACAAGCAGCTCTAATAATAACCTCAATGGTCAACTGAGTGTGATTCTTAAACAGCGCACAGAGAGACTGATGAGACATGATTCCTGCAGTGTGTGTGTGTGTGTGTGTGTGTGTGTGTGTGTGTGTGTGTGTGTGTGTGTGTGTGTGTGTGTGTGTGTGTGTGTGTGTGTGTGTGTGTGTGTGGGTGGGTGGGTGTTGTCATGTTGACAAACACTGGTCCCGTGCCACTTTAGCATATCTATTCATTCATTTGACATTTACTGTTGGGGAAGCAGATGGTCTGAGTCTTGGTTACAAGTTTCTGACACCCCAAGGATTCGCCACATCGACTGCACCAATATGTTTTGCAGAGCTTGTAAGCGAACGCCTTTTCCATCAATGACATATGAGCACTATTAAAGTGGAGGTATTACAAGCTAAATCACCCTTTAACGAGGGTATTTGCATGTGCATACGTACTCCTGTATAATTCCTAGCATTTACTTTAACATGCATAAATTCCCAGATGGTTTGAGTTTGCAGCATCCAGAGAATTCATACAGTTACTGAGAAGTCCTGTATGCAAAAATAACTTTGAAAACTTTCCACAGACTTTCCCAAACTTTCATGTATTGATCAGTAAGGTCAAGTGGACAAACATCACGATGAGCTAAACTTAGCTTTTATTTTTATTCATAGAGCTATAAGGTCATTTGTTGTATAGCTGCGTCTGAGTACAATTTTCTCAGCACTTCACAGGCCACTTGGGAGAAAATCCAAGCTACATTTAATGTTTAAAATGTAAACAGTAAAGGTCAGTGGAGTTGTCATTGAGGCAGAACATTTGTGCAATAAGCTAAAATGATAAATAAACAGCATGTCACATTTTTAAATATCAGCTCCCTGCTGTTTTTTTTCTGTCAAATCACATACTTAATGACCACAGAGACCTTTTCTACATTTCAGGTTTCTGTTACTGCTGATTTGATTGATTTTTGAAAAATAATGTGCATATGGTTGAAGTTAAAAAAAAAAAAAAAAAACTTTTCACATCATGATTCTAAACCACAGATTTCAGTTAGTCTGGTCAGTTTATTATAATCAAAAATTCAGTCTGCCAGTGAATGACAAATGATGCATATTCAATCATTGCCCTTGATCTTGTAGGAGGTAAGAGAGGGGAGGGAGGGAGGGGAGACGGGATGTAGAGCAACATGGGCACGAGCTGTGACCTGTGGTAATAAGCATGTGATGAATCCAGACCAGCGCTGAGATTCTCTGGGACACAGTGGTACGCTCAAGATGGAGGAAATGGAAGACTTGTAATTATGTTTTCCTGTGGGGGTGCTGCAGTGACAGCCAGATATTCATCAAAGCTCGCTGCAGCAGGTGCGACAGCCACTTGCTTTCACTGATTCATCATCTGAAGCTGGCTCTTTCGTCACGTTTCCACTGTAGAGCTCTTTTCTTTAATTGAGCTGTTTGATTTTCAAGACACATTGATCATCATTTCCTTCTAAATATTGCACAGGCTGCTGGCATCAGGGGAGTGGTGCTGCTGCTGTTGCTGCTGCTGCTGGTGATGGTGATGGTGATGGTGTGCTAGCTGTCCATACACTCTGCCTCAGCTTGGAGACATATTGAGCTATCCCAGCAAGCAGATGCCCACAAAATCTAATTCAGGAGTCTTGCCAGTATGGAAAACTGTCTTGTCTCTGCCCCAGTTTCCTTACTGCTATGAATTCATTGATGAGGAAAAGCCAACTCATGCTGGCTGTATCCAGAAGCAGCTAATGCAGCAGGCAACAGCCCATGCCTGACCCTTCAATCACACTTATTGCATCAAATGCGTCACCCTCTGATGAAAGGCCTTTCATTTCAAATGAAAAATCTCAATTTTACTGCAAAAGCTTTTGAGCAGGAATTCAGTTTTCTGGGATTTATGTTATAACCTACCTGTGTATTCAGCAACACCAATCATATGCAGCATATCATTCCACTTCAGCCACAGTATTAAAACCAGGCATTTGTTTTAATGCTGTAGACCCATATATTTTATACTATATATATGTATGCATGTATGTATGTGTACGTTTTTGCTGATCCATCAGTAATATTAATCTGTGGTGAAAAACAAATACTGAAAATGTAAGGCAATATAGCAAGAGAAGATAACAGCAGCATTACGCACATTTTTTCTGTTTTAAAGCTGAAATCTGTAGCTCTGCAGTCACTAAATTTCGGGGCTGACAAAACAAACGGTTTGAATTATTTAAACCAGAAGTGTCTCACAGGAAGTGACTCAGTTGTTTGTAATATTCCTTTCTTATTTCAAGCACTGAGACAAACAACAAATCAACAAATGGGGAATAAACTCGTCAACATTTACATTTATTTTTCAGTCAAACAAAAGAGTGAACACTAAATTAACAAAAATAGGGAGTTGGATATAAGTATGTGTATACATTCCCAAATTGTGGGACAATCCATTCATTATGTTATTATGTTATATTCTATATAAGAAACATTTAGCAGCTTGTAAATATGAAAACAGAAAACAAAGGAACATCATTAAGAACATTATCATTTTTCACCCAACAGGAACTTATTGTAGTTTGTGCAATCACAGCAACATGAACGGTGATTAGGTTCCATTTTATGGAGTTGCTGCGTATTCCCTGTACACATTTTCTCTCTTCCACACACACACACACACACACACACACACGTACGAGGAGAAGCTAATAGTTTGTTTTGTGGGTGTTAAGCCAAATTGTCCTCATTAGAGAAGGGGCCTGGCTCAGATCCACACAGTGACAAAACCTCCTCAGTAAGACGTGTTACTTGGAGCTGCACCGAAAATTTCAAGGGCAACTTGCTTTGCTTTCCAGAAGGAATACTCAACAGATTCACAACAGTATGCAATCTCTCGGCAATATTAATACTCAACTCAACGCAACTCTCCCGAGCGCCAGAAGTGTTTGCATATATATTCCCAAAATCCTCCTTTAGCCTTCACCATGAAAGTCTTCTTTTTAGAGGAGAAGACAGTCGAGCCAATATCCATCAGCTCTTTCCTCTTTGATCCTCTGCTTGCAGTCGTGTTGCAAAGGCATTAGCGAGCTGCAAAATTCCACTCATTAGTCTATGGTTGAACACTGAATGAGATGAAGTTAAGGAAATGGCTATTTTGGCAAGCAATACAGGGCTCCGTCGAGAGCAGGTGTGTTTTAGATGGTTGCTGAAAAGTGGGGACAGAATAATCCCAACAGACTGATTAAAATCATCTCTGGAGTTTTCTCACAGTCGTAACTTGGTTCTAAATGTGTTTCTCCTGAGAAAACCAAGAAGCAGAAGTCACCAAAAAACAAAAAAAACAAAAAAAAACAAAAAGAAAGAGTCACTGTCATAACCCATCATTGTTTGACATCTATTTTCAATTTTTATTTTCACCAAAATCAACAGTGTGGCAGCTGCACAACACATGAAATGAAGATAACGGTGCATGCTAAACCACTTTCCTGTGTGCAGCCACTGTGGTTTTATTTGTGGTAACTTTTATACCTTCGTGACTGGCAGCGTGACTGATGATACCTCACAATGATGGGCAGTGTATTTCTCGCGCATGCCCCTCCACCCCTCAAAAATAAATAGAGCATGTTTTTTTGGCAAAACATAAATTTGGCAAACAGGAATAAACAGAAATACCTCAAGGACTCTTTTTATTTCCCTCACCACAGCGGAGGAGGTGGAGCTGGGAGAGAATATTTTCATCTTGCACGTGCAAATATTTGGAGATCATTGACTTAAGTAGCTGGGATTCATGGATTATTTCTATATCTACACTTTCCTTACTTCTTCACTTACTTAACTGATCACTGCAATATGTGTGAAAATGGTTCTCGCACCATGTTTCCATAAAGAATAATGTTCCTTATATAAATGAATAATAATCATAAAAGTTTGCTTAATTTGTGATGTTACAAAATACTCTTTTGCTTTTACTATCACACAGGTAGAGGACTAGCTATGCTAATATTATGTAGTGCAAAAAGCTTTTCATTCTAATCCTAATTAGTTGTTCACTATGTTGTATAACATCTTTTATTTCTGTTTTATAATTATCTAAGATAAATTTGGCCACAATTAAGCAGAATCTAATAATAGGTACAAAACTGAATTACTTAACGCTTTTTACATGAGATGTTGCAAATTATAATCTCAGCCGTTGTCACCCTCCAACTCATTTAAACAGAAGCAACAATGAGTTTACACAACCTGAGGGCATCAAACTCTGCCACCGTCTCAGTCTGCATGGACAAAGATAAGGTTCTTCATATAGTGGACATACATTTTAAAACATTTATATTTAATTATATCTACTCCAGGACTTTCACCATGTGGAAAATGAATAGTCAGTTTAAGATTTAACATGTAATTCATTTATATGTGAATGAAATGTCTCACACTATGTTAATGGATTATGTCGGACATTCAGGGAGCAACCTGTGATCTGAAACAAACTGGAGCTTCAGAAACATGGCTGTTATTCTGTTACTGTGTGTTGATGTGCTAGTATTTAGAAAATGTCCTCAGATTACAAATATGTTCCACCAAATTAGGCAGGTGGTTGGTCCAAAGTGGCTTGACCACCTGTTGCACAAATCACCCTCTTGCTGAATGTAATTATTTTCCTGGCAAATGTCTTTATATTTAAAAGAGAAAAATCTTCTTTGGCTGCTGCCCTGCATGCAGATGAAATACCAGTCACACTGCTGCCAGTTATTGTGTAACCAACCTGTCAAGTGTCCACATCGTAGAAGACATAGATAACTGTTCTGTGCTACTGATGTTATACTACATTCTCTTAAAGTTAGAAGCTGCAGATTGAGCTGAAAACTGAAAATTAACACCATCATAAAACCTATGAACATATTTTGTCTTGTCTGTATTGTTGCAATAATTCAGATTAAACCAAATAGTCAGAATAAAACTTTTTGTCATCACACAGACAAGAATTTATGTGAATTTATGAATCTTTGTACAGCGCACACCAACATGATATAGTGGCAGGTGCTATGCACTTCTTGATCTGCTGTGACATAAAAAGGGACAAACACATCATGGACATCCTTGACGTCAAATTGCAGGGCACAGTTGGAAATCAATAACAAAAAGAGAAAAAAAAAGAGCTGTGGCACACAACAACAAAGCACCATACCCATGACTGTCTCCTGGGCTGTGATGTTAGAGACAGATACAGATACAGTGTTTTATTAAGTGTATGCACATGAGGATTGTCTGACAGATGTGTATACTCACATTTCATAAATACAAATACAATATATGAGCTTGCTTATTTTTAGAAAATAAAACAACAAGTCAGAGCTTGGCCTTTACATGGATCCAAAATTCTTGTGCCAAAAATCTTGAATGACTTTGCAGAGAGACATAGAACAGCCTACCTAGAGATATTATACAAAAAAGAAAGAAAGTAGGAGGCTGTTCATCAGACTGAAACGATTTTCTTCCTACCCTTGCTTATAACAAATTCATACATGAAAAACATCCTTCTACAAACATTCACTGAAATGCCCTAAAGCAAGGCACTCAAATCCCAATCGTTGACGTTCAGTTGCCAAGAGGGAAGACAGCGCTGGTTCCTCTTGGATGTCAATATGTGCATAACTGCAGAGCAGGGTAGCAAACTAAATCTGCTCTCATGTTTTGCAAACTGGGTCTAAAAAGGTTGAGAAAAACAAACAAACAAACAAACAAAAAAAACAGGAATATCACATCAACTTGTGATGTGACAGCGCAGCCATATTTGCGGTGGAATTATCTCAATCCCTGTTTTAAAGCACAATACTTTATATATAATCATCGAATACAACAAGTATTCGTTTTATTTTCACCCTACCTCTGTTTTAAACCATTCTGAAGTACATTGTAAGTCAGATTGAAGCCTCTAATTGGAGCTTACGGGACTTGAGGGGCTGGGCTCTCTAACAGACTCCCAGGGGTGCAGTGAAGCTAACAGCAGTCTCTTCTAATGTACTGTGTTCCCCTGTAATCAGAGGCAGAAAGCTAAATAATTTGACAAAAACACAGCTCTTACTTACTCACAGTGAACCCAAATTTAAAAAGATGGTGTTTAAATGTGTGACTCACTCTTTCACCCTCAGGAAAGATTTGACTCAACCTTACAAGTGTCATCACACAAGCCTAATTGTCATATTTAATTCTTTTTTTTCATACAGTTTTTAAAGGATTGGATGTCAGCTGAGATTTAAGTCAAAGCACCATGTGACAAGATATAGGTTATAAATGTACCCTTTTCCTTTGAGCTTTTGGCAAAATGACCAAAACTTTCTGATGTTTTGCTCGGTGACATGCAGGCCCTCTGCCGTTTCATGTCAAACCTAGATCACAAGTGTTCAATCTGCTCTGAGTCATTCACCCCTTTTTAAAACCACATGTTTCGTTCAGCCTCCCAGTCTTGTCTAATTCAAGCCAATAGAGAGGATTTCTCTTTGTTGGCATAAGACTTTACTTTTTTCCTTTATGTGTGTGTGCTCTAAAGCAAATTGCTTCCCTGTCTACGCAACACCCCTCACTTTGATAAGACTTTAAATTGGATTAAGGTCTATTCTCTATCCTTTGACAAAATTACATTTCCATATCTTCCCTAAAGAGTCAAATTGGACTTCCATCAAAACATCTTCAAAAGAAATAACGGAAATTGTGACAGAAATCAAACGTCCAAAACATGAATGGATGGATGATGAGGGTTTAAGGCCCCTACCTCAAAATGCAGGTTTTGCTTTTGGCAGCTGTAGCGAATGGAGAGGAAAGAAAAATGCTTACAGGATGCTCCAGGAGTTATTATCCTCTCCCAGCAGTCAGTCAGTGTTTATTCTTCCACCAGTCGATACCTGTCGCTGCCTGTGTACTCGGTGTGACTTGCTCAAAGAGGATGTGCAAATATTACAAATGTAAGAAATTAACTGAAAACCAAGCAGAGATATTCTCTAACAAAACAACAATGTGGCTCTTTTCATTTCCACCCAGTTCATCAGCAGCCATTACAATTGCAGTGCAGAAATTAGACCAACCTCCATCTAAAAGACACCTTTTCTCTCCCTGTGACTTAATGGATGCTGAACATCAGCCATGATAAAGGGGGAAGCTGTAGCCATAATTTGTGGTGTGGTAAGAAAAAACAAAACATGCGCAGTGTTTAGTTATTGAAATAAGTGTGACGTAAGCAGTTTTATTCAAGATGATTATCACTTTATATTTAAAGTCTCGCACATTATGCCATGACAGGTAAGACAACAGGAGAACAATGTCCAGATTCGAATGAGTTGAGACTCTGTCACCACAGCACTGTGTTCAATTACTGTGCCCATATTGCGTAGCTAATTGACTATGTGGCACAGACAAAGAAAAACAAGACACCCTAGTAATCTGGTATTGGTCATACTCACAGTAATTTTGCATGTTGTCATCTTTTTTCTTTCGTTCTTTGTTAGTTTCTTTTTATGTTGAATAGTTGTATCTACGTTGTGCATGGTTTTTTTTTTTTTTGGTTTTTTTTTTTGGTTTTTTTTTTTGGTTTTTTTCTTATTTAGCCCCTTAATCCCTTTTGAAAACAGGCTGGTTACTATCTGAAGCATACCAACAAGGATTTCCACCAACTCTTGTGTGTACCGTTTATGCAATCTAAGCTTTCTCTTTCAGTTTTCAGTCGGATATAAATCCTACATGTGAGCATATGAAATGGGTTAAGTCTTCTATCTGTGGTCAAACCACCTTTCAGAGAGGGATTTTAGCTGGTTGCAGGCACTGACTTACACATGTGTAAGAGATGGTATGAGAGAAGGAGAGACTGCATGATTGAGAGAAGGAGAGAGAGAGAGAGAAACTTTTTTTTTTTTTTTTACTTTAGTCCTCAATTGGTTCTGCTGCTTGTTGCCTAGTAACCACAATCCCCTTTGAAAGGCACTCTTCCTTGCTCAAAATATCACTAAAGATATTCACATTCTGTCTACCAGACGCTCTTATCAACAATGGGGCAACAATGGCTCCATTTTGGAGAAAACAATGCAAGCAAGACTCCCTTTTTTTTAATTTAAATTTTTTTTTTCCCTCGAAGATGGTCCTGTTTTGCCTTTTTTGTTTTTTTTTTCCCCGTCTAAGCTCACTGAGTAGCCTTTATGCGTAATGGAAGATAATGAGTGCTTTCTGGCTGAAAAATGGTAGTTTGCTGGTGCGGCGGGCGTAATTGCTACAGCAGTAGGTGACACATTGTTGGCAGGAGGCGATCTGGAAATTTTTTAATAACTCAGTCTAAAGTGGTGTGGTACAGTGAATGTTGTATGCTAATCAGCTGATTACTGTCAAATCATCCATCCCACTTACTCTGCTTTTATGGCAGGTCACTATAAAGTAGGAACTCATTTACCCTCTAGCCATTTGAGAGAATAGGACAGCAAGTGATGGAAATGAATTCAGGAAAATGGTATGAGGAAGAACATACAATATTTATATATATATTTTTAAGTAATTCTACATGAACTCACACTTCCTAACACATACCACCCTGGTTCTCTTACTCTGTGGGAGGAGTGTGTCATGTGTGTCAGTGTAAAAGAAGTTTTCATTTAAATCAATGCATGAAGGCAGACTTTGATACATTTATTCATTGAAATACTGATCAGGTTATGATTGAAATTTAATGTTGAATATTACAAAAAAAATCTTTGCTGGTGTTCACACTTTTTTTTTCCCCACTGTTGCTATTATCGATTTAATATTTTTATATACAATGGTTGTGGTACTATTTAAATGTGACACATTTTCTACTGTAACAAAGGAAAAACCCCAAAGTGTTAATTGGACTACCTTGTGAAAAGGTGTCGCATGGGGAAATTAGAAACACACAGTTTTCAAGCTAAAAACATTCTTACACAGATGAAAAATTGATACCCCTCTGAATACCCCTGCCATCACATTTGTATGCTGAAAAATGAAATATTAAATTATTGTAATGGGTATTGATTGTAATATGGTTAGAAACTCTGCATGCTTATGCTTCATGCTATTTGGTTGAATGCATAAATCACAATGATTCATTAATTTTCCATCAGAGAACAAAAGGCAAATAATATAACACCGAATAGATCAGTGGAAGTCACAATTCCAGCTGTTATTACATTATTGACTCAAGAGGTCAGTTGACAATTATTGCATTAATGGGAATAAGTTACATTTCAATGATGTCATGACATGTCTCTATTAAGCCATTTTATTACATTTGCAGCAGTAATTAATGATGCAGTGCTTCACATTGCAAACTATTGCTCTTATACATGTCCCTTCTTCTTATTAGTGATGCAGTACTAAGCACAGCAAACTCTTGACCCATAGGAAAGCTACAGGGTCAAGAGTTTGCTGTGTGACGCTAGTCGTGAAAAATTCATCACAGCATTGTAGCATCTTAGTAACGTAGTATCTTATCATCATAGCATCGTAGTAGCATTGACTGCAACAGCTGCCTCAAAGTGACAATAGTACAGTTTCTGCAGTAGCGACTTTAACAACACACTGCATCACTCTTGTGATTTCTCACAGGGGAATTGTCTAGTTGTATACTGTGATGCAGAGGAAAAATGGTTTACCATTTATTTGTTTTTTGGTGCAGGATCTGCAGCAGTTTTTCATCTCATATGTTATTTTTTTTTTTTTTACATCAAAATGCTTACATTATTCCAGAGGAGCTGACAAAAATGTCAGATTTTGCATCATATTTGCAATGTGAGGAAAAGTGACCTTTGACCAGATCTGCACCTAAATTTAATGGGTTCCAGCCCACATCCCTGCAGCAAATTGGTTCAAGTTGGTGTAGTACTTCTTGCTGACAAATACACCAAGAGAAAAGGGTAAAAACATAAGCTCCTTGGTGGAAGTAATACATTCTTATTTATCCTGAGGGGCAATCATTAAAGAAAAGTAAGTGGTTTTCCAGCACTGTAATGATGCTGCCCCTTAGTTTAAAACCAAAAATTTTTTTAATAAAATATATAAATAGAAGAATCACAAAAGTCTTTTTCAAGTCTTTTTTTTTTTTTTTTTTGTGAGTGTTTTTTATTTAAATCGGTGAAACAGCGCCCCCTCAGATTGTGCCGGTCAGGTGGAGTACTGCTCCTATCAGGTCGTTATGAAACGAACCCAACAGGTGAAGTCACTAAGTTTTAAATAACGTTATTTATCAATAATATAAGGTGAACATGTCAGTATAAGAATATTTATAACTCAGGACAAGAACATGGAAGTGAAGTCGGTAGTATGTTGGCCTGAAACAAACTGTGGCAGTAAACTTGAACGAATTATCCGTTAGCGTTTAGCAGCTATCAGTTAGCCGCTAGCGGTTAGCAACTGTACGCTAACGTTTGGCAGTTAGCCGCTAGCGGTTAGCAGTTAGCTAGTTTTGCCGTATTGCTAATGATAACAGCAGCAAGTTTCCACTTCGGTAACGGGATATAAACCATTTTGCGTCTATGTAAAAACGGAAGAAGGACCTTCATCTTCATATAATGTAAGTAATATTCAGTTTTTGTCCTTATTTATGTGTCTGATTGTCTCTTTAATGCGTCTTCTGGTGGTTAAACTGTCCGCCATGACAGTTTTTTTACTTGTTATTAGATGCTAATGAGCTCAAGCTGGAGCTAATTTTGTGTTTTTGTTGTTGTGTTGTAGCTTTTGTAAAGGCTGCTTGTCACTCATTGTGTTGAATGTGAAGTTTACATCTCATACAGTTCTTTATTTTATTTTAAGCTGTGCTTTATTACGAGTAAGTAGCTTTAATGCCCAGCCAGCGGGTAAGTCATGTATTTCATACATGCATTGTTTTTTGATGTGGACATTGATGTTTTTGAAGTTTTCTCTGAGTAGATTGTAGTTTGTGCTTGATATTAAGTACCCTTGGTATAATATGCTCATCAGTGTTGTCCTACAACATAGTAAACAAAAATATTTTTTTGTTTTTGGTCATTAGATTGTGATTTTTGAAACTAAAACCACCATATTCTGACATTAAATGAGCTAAATAATAAATAATTTAATTGTAAAAATAATTGTCATCATGTAACTATATCGTTAGTCTTAATATAATCAGTTTGCAAAATGTCCCCGATGATATTGTATTTTCTCTTGAGGCCTTATCTTCTTTTCTGTTTTCTTCTACATCACATCTTTGACCATAGTTTTAATGTTAATCTACTTTAACTGACCTTTGTAAAGTAACAGCTGCACCCATTCTCACTTTAAAAATAAAATGCCATCAACTTCTTAAATATAAACAGACATGAAATAATGTTTTATAAAATATTTTTTTCCCATGACCAGATGTGCTCCCCTGGAATTAATAAGTAAAAGAAAAATAGAAATGTATAAAGAAATGTTTGAAATAATAGTAAACGTGTGGTTTTTGACAAAATGAGATGGGCAGACCAAATTTGAAAAGTAGCTCAGTTTTACTAATTATTAAATGACCTAAGAATCATCATAAATATATGATTATTTAGATCCTAAGTATGATTGCCTACAGTATTGGCTTTTCCCTGTGCAATGTACTCTGTTAAATAATTTTGTAACAAAATGCTAAAAAGAGCACATCAGATGGGGTGCTTTGGAACAAACGCTAATGAAAATGGGGGTCTTTGGTCTAATGTGCATCTAAATGGGTTTTCATGATGTGAAAACATTTGGTGATTTCTCGTTTCGACACTGAGCAATATTGCTGCTGAAGCAGTAAAACTGTACTCTGCTGTTGAATATGTGACAATTTACCACCCAAAAGCTGGAACAAAAGTTGTTGTTTTTGTTTTTTTTTTGTTTTTTTTGTTTGTTTGTTTTTTTCTGATGGAGCCGCGGTCTCTTCTGCCTGCCTGACAGCAGCTACTTGGATACTGTCTTGCAGATTCAATCCACAACCTGTCAGAAGGTATAAATTGCCAGAGGAAATGGTGTGAGTGTTGAAACAGGGTTGGAGTGTGAGCAGATCAGACAAAGTTGTGATTGGAAAGTTGATCAAAAGGAACAGAGATCCTGTATAGAAACGAAGCGCTGCTCTTTGGTAATGTTTGGAGGGCTGAAAAGCAGACGAGGTGATTATCCTCTTAGTTTACTCACGAGTTTCAAAAGATTCAAAGTCTGATGTAAACTCATGTCAGTATAGAAGTTACCTTAGGCCGGCGGTCGGTAACCTGCGTTCATCTCTCTGCTGTGGCTCTCTGCAGTTTTGAAAAAGATAATCTAAATAAATAACAGCTATCTTATTTTATTTTGATATAAGTTTTACCCAGTGAAATACTTAGTATTTTGGAAATTGAGGTGATCTTGTAAAAAAGTGTTTTAATATTTGTTGATCAAAATACGCCACCTAGTTTTTTTGTGCCACTGCCAATGATGTTGCTTGATATGCGGTGAGAAATTTAGCTGCGTTTTATGTTTAAATTGTTGACGAATGATTGTAAGTGTGATGGCGAAGCCGGATATTTACAGAAACTGATATTTCCTCCTCTACGTTTTCAATAATATCCTCGTTCACCACCAGGTCGTTTTTGAAAAAGTATTAATTTCTATGAATCTGCATAAATGCGCTGTCAAGAACTATTATGAGCCAAACCTGTAGGTGGCAGTGTAACGGGAAGCATAAAACTATGTTAGACAAATGTCACACACCTGACGCTGATGACACTTAGAAAACATAAAACTCTGTTTTACTGAGTTTCCCAAATCTCTGCTTTGGCTGGAGGTTTTAGAAATAATCATTTTAAGTGAATGAAACCTCTGTTTTTGTGTGTGTGTGTGTGTGTGTGTGTGTGTGTGTGTGTGTGTGTGTGTGTGTGTATCATCGTTTTTCCAGATACCCGCCTATGTGTAAATGGGGCATCAGATGGACTTAAATAATAAATATAAACTGGCATATTTTTATGTTTACTCTTTTTTTTAAAGTGAAAATGCAGAATATGTTTTATTTATTTCAAAACAGTTTGGGTTTTTTTTCCCACAAATACGATTTAAATAGACATGAATTGGAGTCAGTTCTCTTTTTGTAGTTTTGTTATTTCCTAAATGCAACAAACCAGTAGAGCATAACTATAAAACCATATATCTTCATTTTTATTGGTCATATAGGTTTTGTGAATTGTGACAAAATGTCTCTTTTTGATTTTTGAGACACAGATACGTGTGAGACCAAACTAAACCAAATCAAGACAATTTATTTTTCAGTTAACAAACCTATACACACCATGGAGGGTATAAAGTGGAGTTATTTTTGTTCACCAACTCATTAAATCATGCTTGAGGCTATGTGATTTTATCGCATGTTTTTTGAGGGGAGGAGTATGAGAGTTGCTCAAAAATAGGCCATCCAATCCAGCAAGGAGTTAGTCAGTTAAGTTCTTCAATGGGATGATGACAGAACCGGAGAATACAAAACACTTCCTCTCCACCACCACCACCACCTCTGAGAGAAGAAATTGTTTCATTCACACAATTAAGGCTGAAATATTTCAAGTGATGTTCTCTTAGTGGTTGTAATGTTACAGTTAGCGCCAGACCAAAGGGAAGACAACGTCAGCTTGGTTAAACACATAAATATATAAAACACATTTAGATTTTAAGCTTTTTTGTAGTTCATTGATGTAAGGTTTACTATTTTTTTTTTTTTTAAAGGGAAGCACAATTTAAGTTGAGTTAAAGGACTAAATATGTTCAAAATAAAACAAAACAACAATAAAATAAATCAATATCATTTCTGTAATATATAGTAAAAGACTGAGAGAGACAGAAAATACATTTCAAGAACACAGTGTTGCCACTGGCTGTGAAAACAAACCCATTTTTATAAACGACCTCCCTTGTTGTTTCTAATGGGACATCTCAGCCATATAAACAAGGTTCCTGTTGCCATCGATGTCCCCGTCGTTTTAAATGCGCCGGCCAGTGCATGTAAAGTAGTAAATAAACCATATGGGTGTAAAATCTCTAATGAATGTAAATAGGTGAAGCTTTTATTGTAACATTTGAAGGTAAAAATCTAAAAAAAAACAAACTGTTCATTTAGATTAGTCTCAGTTGCAGTTCAAACCTGGTGTCATTTAGATTATATTTGATATAAAACATTGTAAAATGAAACATTTTGTTGCCAGATTTGACAGAGCTGTCTATGCTTTTGTCAGCAAATGGTTTAAAATTACACCTCATTCACATTGAACAGTCACACTGTGGTGACACTATACAATGACAATACTGTGATTTTTTTTTATAGTAATTGCCTTATCAACATGAAAATGTAGCTGTATAATTACTGCACATACTGCTCACAGTCCCCTTCACAATATATGTGAGTGAAAATTTCTGGGAACGTTTCACCTCTTTTCATGTTATGAAGTTTAAATGTGACTTAAAGTTATAACAGTCAAATACAGCATTTATTTAATAATGTACCACACTAGATAAACAAGCAGCACATGTGTAAATGTGTCTATTATGACACACGTCATGATCTTACAAGTGTTTACTTTAATATAAAACATGCTTGAAGGCTGTCACCTTGGAAATGAAAAACCCTGAGCTCAGTCGGGTCATAAAGTTGAGGAAATCAAAATGTTTTCCACTTGTGGGAGAGAATAAATGAAATGTGTGAAACCATCGTTAAACTATGTTTAATGAATTGTTTTTGTATTTTGTCCACTATTGAATTGAAATAATGTTTCCCTTGGCCCTTAAGGCATATACATATAAGCTAAAAAAAAAAAAAGAAATAGTGCACTTATCTTCTGCTATAAACAATAAACCGGAACCCACACTTTCCTTTCTGCCTTTCTTGAGTGAGGTAAAGCTAAAAAAAAAAAAAACATAACATAAACCTATCAGTGCTCTCTGGTGGAAATAATTTTTAATGCAGTCGCTACAACCTACAGTCTCCTGGCTGTCTGATACTTATATCTGCGATCAGCTAATCCCAGCTGATAAAGTGGTCCCAACTATTTATGGGTCTAAATCTGATAAACATACTTTCTTATCTGATTACTGGCAAGTGGTTAGTGAGACTTATACAGTTATAAGATTATTAGCCGTTGCACCACCATCTGTTATTGTCTTTTTGTTTTTTGTTTTTAATCACTTATTACAACGCTTCGAGTTCCCCTAATGTGTTTTCTGGCAGTTAATGCCTCTAACACTCTTGAACTCCAATCTTTACTAGATTATTTTATAATGAGTCCACTTTCTTTTGAAACAGTTGCAGTTGCATCTTGTACAGAAATCTGCAGAGTCTTGAGTTTTCTTCATTAATATAGTGATGAGAAGTTTAATATACCAATGTGGTGGGCAGTTGAATGAGTTAGTCAGTAGGATTCACTGACCTTTAAAACCATAAAAGATGCATGTACAGTCATGTTTTCAAAAAAATTTGACTGAGCAAAATTCAGACAGAGATTGCTGAGTTTAGCTCGGTGTTGGTTGGGGGGTCTCGGTGGGTGCGGTGTGTAATATGACAGTCCAAGGTTCATCATATCTTGACAAATGGAGGTGTTTACATCAGACACAAGTGTACAGAGGACGTGGCACCATCAAGACAGATGGCCTTCATTTTTCCACACGTTCCTTCTCATCTCCCTAATAGAACAAGCGCAGGCTGTCAGCAACGATGTCGAGGAGGCTTTCATTTACATCCTGGATAAGGATCAATAAAACCTCTATTTAAAAAATCAATCATTTCTTGTCAGCGTGGCTCAGTTGTGTGATTGTTTGAGCTGTGCCCCCCCCCCCCAACAAGTTTCTGCAAATATGACATTTACATTAAATGTAGCAACATAGATAAGATTTTGTTTTGATATTTTCAATATATTTATGTTGGTAAATATGTGGTTTCAACCATCTGTTTACACAGATTTAACCTTTTTGTCTCAGTCCCTTGACAGAGAAACTGGGACTTTGTCCATGTGGATTTGAAGTGATGTTTTTTTTTTTTTTTTGAGACAAACAGGACACTAGAGTAGATCAGCCAAGAGTCACATCACACTATCTGACAGAGGCTAACAGTGATATGGTCCGTCCTAGGAATTACAAGAAGCTGACATCTCTTCATATCCTCGTGGTCTGGGCCAGAAATCTGTATGCTTCACAGCGGAGAGGAGGTAGGAGGTTGACCAGAGGAGAGCGAGGCTGCGTGGTTAGTGCTCGCCCGGCAAGAAGAGTAGGTGGATGCTCGATAAACTGAGCTGAGGTCACCATCAATCTCTCACCCAAAGGGAGAGATGCTTAGGAGTCCTCTGCCTGAGGATGATGAATGGTGGCTACTGGAGTTGAGGAAGCTGCTATAATATTTGGCATTGTCTGGGGCGCTGTGTAACTCCACAGTGGAGACAAGTTTCAGGATGTTCATAGACCAGCAGGCGACGCTATGAAATCCTCAGTGTTTACGCTGCTATTTATGAAGCTGGAGTTTGAAAGAAACAAAACAAATCTATGTCAGAAGATGATGTTTTTGGTGCAAAATTAACATATTTTAAGGCTGCAACTAACAATTATTTTGAACTCACAAAAACTTAAATGTTTGCATATTAATATGCAAAAAAAGAATTAAAACTAACTGAGTATAAGGTTGTTAGGCACATTTGGGATTGGTCACATGACCTAGATGAGGTTTGTCATTGGTTCTCTTCTCCTACTTCTTGTTTTAGTGTCAGCAGCTAGCGTAGCGGCTAGAAGCCACCACTGCACTGTTGACTCGCTTCCTCCATATTAAGAAACGTTGCCACTGTACTTGTGCATAATTACATAGACCAAACTGATCCATCCATCCATTCGTCACAGGGCCACATATACAGAAAAACAACCATTCGCATTCATATCTACTCACTCACTCACTTTAGAGACCCTGCGCCTCTGTTGCTCCCAACTGATCCATAATTAAAATATTTAACAACTAATTTAATAATCGATTTCAGTCTATTTCATCTATTCGTTGTTGTAGTCCTAGATATTTTGTCTTCTAATTATATTCTGGCTTAAACAAGAAGATTGTTTTGATGCTTTTTCAACACAAACTCTATTATACAGAGTGAATCCACCAAACCAAAACATGACCAACTGTCAGTCAAAAATGAACCATCAATTACGAGTTTGTGGGAGAGGTGAGGAAGCCTTCCCTCGACATTTCAGAGGGAGATGTCTAGAGGGGAGTCACGGTGAGATGGAGAAAAATGACCCTTCATCTTTGATGGCAATGAGAGAGAGGGAGAGCTGACAGTTATCCAAACAGCTTTCCGTGCAAGTCGGCGGCTCAGAATCAGTCACACAGGCAGTGAATGTGTTGAACTGGGAGGATGGTGACCTCTGCCAGCAGGGGCCCCCAGAAAAGAGGCTGTCAAAGAAAGAGACACTTTACACTTAAGTGTTGTCTGACTGACTCAAGAGCCAAGAGCTCTCTGCATGTAAGAGTACAAATTCATCTGTTCTTTAATAACTGAAAATGCTCACCTGCATTTATTGTGCTGATGGTTTAAAGACACCATTTCCCTTTGATTGTAATACATTCACTTAATTTAAAATAATAATAATAATAATTTACACTTGGTCCAACTGAAATGTACTATACATGGCATTTGTGCCAGTTAATTTTTCACTGTGACATGAAGTATTTGACTACCATGTTGTTAGAAACAATAAATTTCTCTTGTTAATCTAGTGTGTGACGACTGTGCTTCTTAGGCAAATTGTCTCAGTCAAAGCAACATACAAACAAACACTACAACAAACTAATATCAAACACGAATACGAGGCGACGCTACAGTTTAGTTATATTTATATTACAATTGTGCATCACTTAGAGAGAGTAGAGTTATGTTTTTATCCAACAGTCAATGTTTAGCACCAAGAATAACATTATTGTACTGTTTGTTTATGCATTTTCTCCCATTATTATTGTTTCAAATGCACATTTACTGGATTCAGTTATAATTATGACATTATAGCTGAGGTCTGCAGACAGAGGACCCCAGACAGCCTCGGTAACCTCCGTCAGATCTAATAATGACCTTGTTTCATCCGTTCTAGACATAGATAGCGGCAGCAAATGACGTCTAACATGAATGGGGTTCCCTTACATACAGAGCGAGAGACGAGCTAATCCTTCATATGTCTCCTCGTTGTCACCAGACATGGATCCTGTTACTTAACATGGCTCAAATAACTTGTTTACACAGTCTTGTTAATTTCCTGGTCATTGTGTTTCAACATGTGAGCTTCATAACATGAGCTGCTTGTACTGCTACTGGAAGACTAATGTTATCTGAGGTTATCTAATGACAGGTCGATATTGTTTGATATTAGCTTTATTGAATCACATTTCCAGTCTTGACTCGTTACTACTTGTGCTGACGTAATGCTACATTTAGAATATAAAATGTGTAAATGTCACTGTTTATTTTTAAACATTTATTGGGTTTTGCTTACGTATACAATTGTATCAAAAATCATTATCATATTGCTGCATAACCAAACAACTTGAACAGCTTATAATTGTCTGTTTTGTCTTGGTTAAACTTATAAACTGTCTTTGTTTTTTGTTTTTTTTACAGTAACTAACAGAAGTTAGGGTTTTGATTTCTTTAAGAATTATCTATACCACCAAATATATACATAATACTATAGAGTCACTGTAACTTTATTTAAAAGAAAAAAAAAATAATAGAAGAGAATATAAAAGTAATGAAAAATTCAATTAATTACACAGACATCATCAGGATAAATATATTGTCTAGTTTGTAGAGTTTGTGAAAAACAGCATCTGTTCATGGTACATTAAATTAGAATTAACGTCAATCCATATTTTTTTAAAGTGTTCTCTGACTAATGCATTTTCATTGCTGCAAGAGATGCTGAACACTTATTATCCTCATATTTTTTAAGACCTTCAGTTGTTGTCACAAAGATAAAACCAACCCTGTTATTGTGGGGTTTCACCTTTTCCCTGCCTTTAAAAACAAACAAATTATTTTTTTCAAAACAGACGTACAGCCCGTGAAATGTACAAGGCTTTGGCCAATCGCAGATTTATTCTCACTTTTGAATGCTGTTAAGAGGATCCAATGCAAAAAAAAGCCCTTAAAGGTCAAGCTCATAATTACACTCCTTTACCTAAGTGGAGAGCATGTCACAAATCCAATCATCGCCTGAATGAGGGATACCCAATCTCTGAGTGAAAATGAGTTGGTTTCAGAACTACGCTCTTGCATTATTGCTTTTACATTATCCACAGTGAGGCACACAACACATTTAGTGACCAGTGTCTCAGCCCAGACATAATTGATATCTCTCTCTTGAGGGTGCTTATAGCTGCACAATTCAAATAAGGGGCAGACTAACGATGTATGCCGTAGTAAATGTATTCCTCCCTCCATCATGTGCCACGTTACTGTCTACTATAACAGAGACAAGCTTGTTTTATTTCCCAGGTCAAATTTAAACTGGTTTTAAAAAAAAAAAAAAAAAAAAAGTCTGTGTCGAGATTTTTGCTCTGTATTTTTTTTTTCTCTCTGTATTGTCACCTCCTGTGGGAAAAGGGTGGGGAGCTAAATGTTTTTTTGTGATATTCTGAATGTGATTTTTTTTTTTCCCCTGACAGGAAAAACAAAATCTGGTGCCAGACATTTTTTTTTTTTTTGTTGCCATTGATTTCCAGCAGGATGCCGTGGTGGTCAAATGATTGGCTGGCGTGTAGGATTGGCAGCAGTGTTTTCTCAATGTTCAGTCCTTGTGGGAATGCCTTTCTCAGTCTACAAGTCAAAAACCTTCCAACCTTCTCAAAACAATAATCATCCCACGGGACATGTAGCAGCTTGTAAAGAGAAGTGTGTTTGTGTGTGGTTTGCGAATGGGGCGAGGAGTCTGGCTTAAAAAAAAATACACTACCACCGAGCACCTGCATAGTTGGAATAGATTTTCAGGTACACAACGACACAACAGTGGTGCAAAAATATTACTGAAAAAAAAATAAGATTGGGTAAAGTAAAACAGCACAAGCTCTTTATGTGATTTACAGCAGTGAAAACGTAGCTGCTTGTTAACCGAGACAACACAGATGTCTGCACACTTTTCTTTTTCTTAATTGAGCTTCTTGATCATTTACTTTCAGAAAACTTAGTTCAACAGCCTTGGATCAGAAAATAAGCATTGTTGTTATCCTCACAATGAAGAAAAACCTTTTGTAAATTAAAAGAAACAAATGAGAGGAAGGTCAGAGCAGGTCTTTCTCCAGTATAACTACTGATGATTATATTTAAATGTGAGGTGCTTTAGAGTCTGAAATAAAGTGAAAAGTGCAGACAAACAAAAAGTAGAAGTTGGGCTGCAACTGATAATTATGTTGATAATTGAATGCTCTGATGGTATAAAATAAACTGAACCTTTTGTAAATATAAAACCTTGTTTGCACAACACAATTAAAACTTATTTAGTTTGACGCTGAGACTTACTGTTTGACACTGTTTATTATCAGTCTTAACAGAAGCACAGTGAGAAACATACGTCGTTTTTTTTAAGTTAATAACTACTGATGCTACATGAAATAAATGGACCTTGGGTGATGCAGCCGTGTGCTGAGAATAAAGACAGTAGTAGTAGACTGAACTCACTGTTTAAATTACAAAACCGTTAGTAGCGATTAGACTTTTCAAAGCAGTAGACGGTTTATAGGCCTACATGTAAATATCAGTGAGTGTGTGTGTGACTACATGTCATCATGACAAACTGCTGTGCAGAGCTGTGACTGTCATCACTTCGTTCTGGTGATAATAGCACCACAACGAAGTGACTCATGAAAATGTTCGGTGTGAGGTTGTTAACCTCCCAGGGTCGTCTGTAAAGACCCCCTGAACTGTTGTAAAATAAAGTTTCCTCTTGTTAATTGAGTGTTGTTAAGAACCAAAGCGATAATGAAGGATTACTGAGTGCTTACACTTGGGTGTTGGAAGCCATGTTAAAAATGCAATGCAGACTAAACAAAATTACAGTCTGTTCTTATTTTTAGGTCATGATTAATTTGTGGTGGTGCGGGTTTTGTGCCGCGTGTTAATTAATGCAAAATAAGCAAGACTATTGAATTTATGAATAACATCATCACAAAAGGAGAAATGATTGTGCTTGCCAGCCTAAGGCTGATATTCAATCATACAAAGAAACAAAGTTGTCTGAGTATGACAATTATTCAACTTGCATTCTTGCTAAGCTTATGTAAGCTTATTAAATATGAATGTTTTTAATGCAAGTTCAAACCTGAGTGTTTCCTGTTACTTACTGCACATTAGTTAAGCACTAAAAATCTCCACACTAATGTAGTGCTAGAAATTTATTACTTTTCTCTGAAGCATTTTGCTATTCCTGATGTTATTTTGGTCAGATTACTGTCACCTGAAGCTACTGTGTCATGTTCACACCTGGAGGGAAGAATATGGACAAAACTCAAGTGACTCACCTCTTTCCAGGCCCAAGGCTGTCCCTTTCAATTTGGATTATGGCCGACTTTGGTGAGGTAAATGGCACGATAACTAAAAGGCAGCATGTTTACGTTTTGTGGTCATGGGGAAAGAGGGAGTTTATGCGAAGCGGCAAAGCTCACTTTTTCAGTGCATCAATTTTGTGGCATCCTAGAGGCTAGTCTCTCAGATTAGCACAATGGGGATTATCCCGCCCAGCCTGTGTTGATTCTTCCACCGGCTGAGAGAAGCAGTCGCAGCTGCACCCAATACAAGGAAATGTGGGTGGAAACAGACTCAGAAAAGTTAACCGAACATATTTACTTTGGCCTTATAGCAAAGACAAAAACAAGTAGAAAAGTCAATATGTGATCGACAAAATATGTAACTACCTTTAAGATATTTCAACATCTTGAAATCTTTTTAACCAGGTCTCTATGTTGATTAGTTCTGATACTGTTGAAGTTTGAATGAGGTCACTTGTTTTTGGATTAAAGATGAGGTTTTTAGTGAAATTGAGAGTCATTTGTTCGAAACTAATTTCAAGCCACGGTGCTGGTGCAGCTGCTAAACAACATCTGACAGGTGGCGGCGATGGTTGTGACACCTTTTACAGAAAACGTTCAAACCATTTTCTATTTTTTCATTTTGGATCAGATGTGTAAGTTACTGGTAGACCTACATATGTCTGTCATCACTCTGATGAGACACACACATTATTACACAGAAGATCATGTTTTGTCATTGAAGACAAACACAGTGTGCATCTTTGTTGTTTCTGTGTCAAGCATCTTCCTGTATCGTATGAACAGTCTACCCCGGTAGTGGGATAAGTTGTGACAATGACACTTGTCTTTGACATCAAATAATGAATTCTGTGAGTTGGAGAAGTTGAAGGTGTTGCTATTTGTAGGAGACAAATGAGAAAATTTTGTGTCAAAATTTGAGTGAACTACCAGGAATTTTCTGCAGATTATAGGAGCTAAGACAAAAAAAAGTCAGAATCATCCCCGGTCTCCCCTGTAATATATAAGTATATAAATAATTTACTTGCACTGTGAGACCAAGTGAATTTCACAGAATGGTCAATATGTTGACGATACACTCAGTTTTGAAAGTTAATAGTCAATATTCAAGTGTTTTCACAGGCAACCTGCTGACCTGTATCCACCCAGGCCTGTAGGCAGTGATGTTTACTGTGGTTTAACCATCAGACATGTGCTGTAACAACACCACGGACTTGTCTAGTTTACATTCCTGGGTAGTGCTGAGGTCTTTGTAGGACACCAGCAGCATGTAGCATGAAGTTCAAAGTGAATCTGACATCCAGCTTCCATCATTGTGTGTGCGCACGTGCGTGCGTGTGTGTGTGTGTGCGCGTGCGTGTGTGTGTTTTCCATTCCAAGCAGTGGATGGATGGACAGGCCTGTGCATTATATGTACAGACTCACAGTAGAAAGAGCCTGGATGAGTAACTGTATGAATGATGTTTTCACTCTGACAAGTGGTATATGTGTGGCCTATATTTTGACACCATATGTTTCAGCGTCTTGGCTGTGTATGTGAGGTTTGTGTGTTCCTGCACTAACAGTATGTGAGTGTGTTTGCTGGGTTATATTGTGTAATTCAATATGTGTCAGTATCCAAACTACCAGATGTCATGTGTCAGAAACGTCACAGAGACATTTCATCTGTGTGTCAGTTACACTGAGTCTCCATGCAGGTGAATGGTGCTGAGTGAACATAAGGGTTAATGTTGCAGTAATTGTGGTTGCGATTG
Organism: Polydactylus sextarius; assembly: GCA_016801845.1. NCBI lineage: Eukaryota > Metazoa > Chordata > Actinopteri > Polynemidae > Polydactylus > Polydactylus sextarius. The sequence continues at coordinate 22,780,230 of CM028930.1, read as the reverse complement.
AAATGCAATGATTGTTTTTGTCAGCAAAGATGACTGCTCTACCTCTGGAGTATATTTAAGAGGTGTCAAACTGAATCCCTATAGCTTCCAGGAGGCTTTGTTGACAATGAAAATAATCACTTTGGATGGCTTTCAAAATTAAAATGCCAAAGGCTTTTATTAGTAATGTACCACAGTCAAAAAGTCCATGACAGTTTGCCCTTTCCTGTCATTTGAAGCCTGAATCTAGTGCAGGTGATACAACTTGTGTCATTGCCCCTGTCAGTTTCGTATGATTACGTTGTGTATCCACAAAGTTTTATTTGTATGAAGTAGACTGGTCATACTTCCAGGATATTATTGCTTTGGTCAGTACTTATAGCACATGTGATTGTTTTAAAAAAAAACAAATAAAACAGCCTATTTTTATATGTACACAAACAACTTTAAATCACAAAACCAGGTGTAAGATTTAAATATAAAGAAACTACACTTTTTTTAAGTGACAAAATCCCACTGACAAGTCCCATTGTCCAGTCCAGTTCAACACACACACACCCATGTAGTAAATGATGTAAATGTATTTAAACAGCCTCTTAACCCAATAAATTACTCTGATATATTTCTGCCACCCTCTGTATGTGGAATATTCATTGAATTAATCCCACTTTGCCATTAAACGCGGCAGTAATTTGTTATCTCATTGGCCCCTCTATATAGCCTGCTGACATTAGGATTAAAGTGTTTACAAGGTTGAGGAATTTCCCACCAAGCTTGATTTTCAGCACAAGGCTGGTGTGTTTATTTATAGGAACATGTGCAAGTAAAAGAACCAGACATTAAGACGTTCATACATATTTTAATAATAATAGATAATCAAATCAAATGTATAAAAAGGTCAAATATTGTCAAATAATTGCAAAAATACACAAAATTCTTATCATGATGTCTATTTTTGTTTGTGTAAATAGAAAAATTTAGATAATATGAATAAAAACAAGGACCCACTCTGGTCTGTTAATGTTGTAATGTTGTTTATTTTATGTACTATTTTCTACTGAAGGTAGAGAACAGTTCATTGAATCTGATATATCCATGCAGCTAAATCTACTCTGTTTCAGCGGTGGTTTTCTGTTTGCACTGTGGGGACCTTCGTTTGTTGATATATAATTAATGCTTTTATGACATGAGACAAATGAGTGTGCCTGATTATGTCATGCAGTGTACAAAAGTAAATTGGTGTAATATAGTGTGCCTAATGTATTACATTGTGTTTGATACTACATTTAAAAATCTTACTCAGCCTCTGACTGTTTGCCGAAACATTCGATTTTTCAAGTATAAGTAAATATGTATGTAGCTATAGTTTGACTCATTGTGTGACTCACTAAGTCAATTTTCTGCTCATTGAAGCAAAGACATGGAAATAATGTTGAGTTTTGCTTACAGCAGTAACACATTACATCCACCTTTATGCAGCAGTATAGGCTTAATTTGCATCTTTGTTTATTGTTGTCGTTGTTATTATGTCTTTGTTTATCGCAGTGAGTTCAGTAGTAGAAGTAGTAGTGGCAGTATTTTCGTTATAAAATTATTTCTGAATTCTGGCCCTTTAAATCAATAGCAACGTGTTTTAGCTGCTGCCAACGGTCATGGATTCAGGCCCACAAAATAAAGATGAGCAGCAGCAGTCAGTGGAGTATGTATAATGTTGAGAAGTGACTCACTCACACCGAGGCTGAATCCCATAGTGTGGACTCTGGACTACAGGGCTGAACGCTTAGGAACTTGGATGACACATTTTGTAGATCTGTGGGCTGCGAGTCCAGAAGAGAGGCTAAGTGTCTGGGTTGGGAGAGAATGTGCCAGCCATTATGAATCATAAAGAGAAGCAAATGTGATCTCAACCGTCCAAATCTGACTTAAATAAAGGTTAAAAAAAAAAAAAGTGAATAAAACACAATCATGAAGGGAAGCGTGAAGTAGTTCACACACTCTGTATCAAACAGAGGAGTGAGGTTCTAGTTAAACTGTAGATTGGAGGTTAAAAATATCTGCAGTTATTTTATTGTTGATCAAGTGGGCATCTATTATCACAAGTGTTTTAGTTTTGTTAACGTGCAGTGTAGGACTCTCAACAATGAATCACTACATCTCGCAGCCACCCCCATCTACTGTATACCTGCTATATATATACATTCAGGTTGGATGGTAAACATGCTAAATATTGTTACTGTGAACAGCAAAATTCAGGTAATGTCTCAGCTGTAAAATATTACATTTGCTGCTATGGAAACTGCCATTTTTGCTCTTTAATAAGAGGAAAGAAACAGCAACTGTGGCGCATTTATCTCCCAAGTCATGAAAGTGATTTTGCACTGGCTCTGGAAACCATAGGGACTCTGTTCATCGGTATATTTAATCTATAATATCACATATATGTAAACATGACTAACCACAATTTGTATTATGCTTCAACACAGTGGATCTCAATTGGTTGTGTCTCAGTGATGGATCACTGAGTTTTGTTGTAAACTCCTGGTAAGAAGGACCCACAGTTTATCTCTGCAAGTAGCTTCTTACAGCCCATAGTGAGATTATTTCTTTTCAGGTGACCTCTAGTGGCTGTGGTCATGACAGGAAGAAAAGAAGGTAGCTAGGTGATCTAGCACCTGGAACAACCAAGTCTGCATCGAGGGAGTTTGACACGACTGGGTCAACAAAACAAGACGTTCATAAACCAGACTGCTCCTGTTTCCTGTTTCTTTTAACCCAACCCAAATAAGTCCATAACCTTAAAAGCATAGTGATTAAAGGTGGGTTTTAAAAAATGATTTTCCAATTCATGTTAATGTTCAATTGGAAAAATCCAAAATCAGTATAAAACTAATATAGAAGTAGTATAGAAGACTTCTTATATGATTTATTTTACTTTTTTTCATTATATTAATTATCTTTTCCCTCTTTGTTGTGCTGTAACATATACAAATATTCTGTATTTTTCTACCTGTCTATCTTGGAGTCCATTTTCACTGTAAAATTTCCAGCAATAGTTTTGTGAAAATCTCATGTTATCCAAGCTAAACTGGTATTGAAATTTAAATATCTCTAAATGAATTGATCTTGAATCGAATCATGAACAAATTGATGCAGGAAATTCATAGTAATACCCATCTGTATTCTTTATTATGGTTACCTTGATGACAAAGGTGTGTTTTCCAGGGGTACATCCTTATGGATTATAACTACAGGTGACCACAGAGGTTGTAGGACTCAAAAAAACAAGAAAAACCAAAGACTTTTGAACAAAAAAGGTTAGTTTTCTTCTGAATGCCAATTCAGAAGCCACAAAGCAAAGCACAGAGAGTACTTCTTACTTGGAGTTGGCTTTATATGTATGACAGTTATATTTTACTTGGCTAAAAACAGTGAATTGTTTAATCATATGAAAAGTTGAACAGCCCTTCAACAAGAGGACCTGATTTTAAGTCCCTGTGTTCGAAACACTGCTTGAAGCGACAGTGAAGGTTGTCAGCTCTTAGGAATCAGTTGTAGAGAAACTTTTATATTGTAGCCTCTACTTATCAAACTGTGGATTTTGAAGTATTTTTTAGATGTACATGAAGGAGCGGGGGTTAGTGCTGTCGCCTCACAGCAAGAAGGTCCTGGGTTCGACTCCCGGGTCGGACACAGGGTGTTTCTATGTGGAGTTTGATGTTCTCCCTGTGTCTGCGTGGGTTTACTCCGGGAGCTCCAGTTTTGGGGAGAGGTGAATTGAAAATGTAGGTGTGGATGTGAGGGTGAATGGTAGTTTGTTGACCGTCCAGGGTGTATTGAGTGATAAAGGGGTAGAAAATGGATGGATCGATGGATGTAAACTAAACACAACACAGAGCTATAGTTTCGTCAGTAGTTGGGAACAGAATCATCCCGGTCACAGTTTCTCAACCCTATTTTCTTGCCTGGATTTTTGTGTTATAACTTTTTTTGTCCAGAACTGGTGGACATTTGTGGTTGTGCTATGTGTGATTGCTAAGGAAATTTGGGACGCAGCTGCACACAGCTTAAGTTCATGACTCGCACTCATAATGTCAGTGTAATTATGATACTGTCGTCTCTGCTTCGACTCCAACTCCTCCATTGAAGTGATTCTTGAAATTCTTTCCCACAATAACGACAGAAACTCAACCAACGTGTCCTCTTAGATTTGAAAGACAAAGGGGAAAAGAACTGAAGCCTAAAGTCCTGGGATGGCATTAGTATTGATTTGTCAGTTGCACTTCTGCTTTGATAATCCAAAGTAAATTTACAGTCTATTCGATTAATCTGTTTAATACATTTAGTCCATCAAATGTCAGGGACAATTTTACACTTCAGATGTAGTTATTGGTTTGTTTAACTGTACAAAACTAAAATATATTCAGTCTGCAATCATATAAGTCTGAAAAAAAATGAGGAAATCATCACATTATAGAGGCGGGAACCAGCTATTGGATTAAAAAAATATATCAATGTAGAATTTGATTGATTTTCCTTCACTGGATAGTTTTAATAATAAACTGATTGTTTCAGCTCCTGCAGAATAATTCATGATAAATCTTGTTCCTTTTAACAGAGCAGATGAGATAACGGTATGTAAATAAATAGATGCGTCTGCGTCTGTGTCTGCAGCTATATTATTAATACAACTGATGGCACAACACACAGTATAATGGAGGTTTTTAATTGGCTTTCAATTAAGTGGTGTGCTTTATAAAACCATGATGCCTTATTGTGTGTACAGTGAGTATGCCTACACCAGAGTGGATCAGTCTGAGTATGTTGACGTCTAATATCAACTTCCATTAACGACTGATTGTGTGATGCTTTTTTTTTTTTTTTTTGCGTCTCTATTGATGCAGATGTTGTGGTTGTTATTCTGTTGTCACAACAGATTAGCTGTTATCATAGTGGAAAGGTTTAGGATAAAGGTCACAAGGTTACATTGATGCCCCGCTGGGGAGCTGCTATCACTGCATCAACACACAGCACCGGCAACTCTTCACATTTGCACTTTTATCAAACAAATGAATGACAGTAAACCCCGAAATTAGTTTTCCTTCCTTCTCTCTCCCCCTCGTACACACTGTCACTCACATCCGCCATCACCTTGCCAACCATCTCCCTTAGAGACATTCAAGTCTGATGGTTTGATCAGACAAAAAGAGAAATTATCATGGGATTTTCTGAGTGATGGCACCAGCTATCCATCAGTACACTGCAGGACATGTGGAAAAGATTTAGTGTTGAATACAGATTCAACACTAGCATGCTTGACAGTTTGGTGCAGTGTCATCTACATGCATCTTATGCCACTTAATTCAATACCAACACATCAAGTAATTTTCTATTAGTGTCACGCTTGTCTTCTTTCTTTGTACTCTGCAGTACATCACCTTATGGCTAACATCTGAGCTCACAGGGTTGGTCAGCAAATGTGCAGTGCAATGAGACATAGTCTTTATGTCCTGACTGATGGGACAATGCATCAAAACTAATGAATTTTGGTGTAACCACATAACACGAGGGTAATATGGTAAGATTTAGGGCTGTTTTGAAGAGTCCTTGTTGGACAATGCAGCTAGTTAATAGTGAGGAGATCCACAGTTAATTGTTGCTGCATATACATTTCATTTTAAATCTTTTAAAAAGGTCAGGTATTGGACTAGAATTGCTGGAGCAAAACTACAACTGTTTTTATGATGATTTTAAAATAATTTGACTCGGTGATTTTTCTTTTTAAAAGGAGCCCTTTTACTTTTGTGGTGAGATAAAGAAACAAAACTGCCTCTTTATCTTTTGACATTTTCTGTTTCATTCTAACCACAATGGCAGATGCCAAGGGAACAGAAATGATAGCCACTTGTTTTTAGGGGGGATTTTAGCAAAAAAAAAAAAAAAAAATAAAGGAAGAGAAGTGCACCTCCAACGCAAAGTCTTGGCTTAGCAACGACTGATTTTGTATTTGTCTGCAAACGGAGTCGGCAGGAACTTGTCATGTTCATTTGCTTCAGGAGACGACACAGTGCAACCCCCACATCTCCTGAATTCAAGACAGTTTCTCCTCCTCTCTCTCTCTCCCTTTCTCTGTGTTTCTCCTCCACTCTCTTCTTTTCTCTCAGTGTTTCTGGTGTGTAGCAGCACGCTGACTTGCACCTTAAAAGGTCTTTGGCAGGTGTGTGAACGGAAAATTGTGCCTAAACCTTTGACCGAAGTCTCCCAGACTGAACAGTGGGGCTCTGCCTGCAACCATGAATAACAGAGGCTATATTTGTGGCACATCTCTACCTCAGCACCTTGGTGTCCTGGATTAAGAGAAAACAAAACTTTGAAATGCAACAGTGCCCCCACTTGGTCGACGGGGGAATGACACCAACAACAGGTCGATGTGGACAGATGAAGCAGAAACTGGGCTGAAAACTTGTCAGGGGCTGAATTTAGGAGCAAAGTGGCAGAAGATGCTTGAGGTGATTTGTAGGGATTTTTCTAGACAGCTGTGAAGTTGACAGTGTTGCAGGGTCTGCAGAAAGTACAGCTTTCTGGCTAACAAGGTGTAGTAGGAGCCTCTGAGGAAATAGAGCTATCCCGGAGGTAAGATGTGGATGCTGACACGGTGGAAATTAATTCTAGCTTGAAATACCTGTGGCCTCTGTGTGTGTGTGGTGTATATGTCACAGGAATTACACCGTTGTATAGCTTTTGATATCTATTAGTGGATATATAGTGAGGTTAAGTACTGTAGATGCTGGAGAAAACTAAACTAAATCAGCAAAACTGTGCACACTGAGGAAAACGTGCACAAACAAATCTGAAAACGTGATGACTGTTTGCGTGTCACTAGAAATAAAATAGCTTTTTGCAGTGTTAATTATCATATTAAACATGCACTGGCAACTGTAATGAACAACAGTTTTTTTCCTCTGTGTGTGTGTGAGTGTGACATTTGAGAGATGACTAAGGTTCGCTACAGGGCAGGATACATTTTTCTCCTCTAACCATTCAGGATTCATTTCCTGCTAGATTTAGATTTGGGCAGTGGCAACATACTGAATAGCTTTCATTTTCTATGAGAGATGATGCGAAATCCTAATGTCCCAACAGTGACTTCAAGCAAAGAGAGCTGCAGTTAAAGTTCAAAATATTCTAGTTTTCCCTCCCATGCCTCATAACAGACTCTCGAGTGGGAAGCAGATTTGTCATAGTTTTACCTGGTGGTTTTTTTACCACAACATATTTTTCCTCTTAAAATATCCACCAATTTCCCAAGGTGAGTTAGGAAATAATGTATGAAAAAATACATGATTGGAAAACACTATTGCAAAACAAAAAAAACAACAAAAAAAAAAAAACAGCCAGACAGGTTGTACAGACTGAATTTAACTGATAGCAGAAAATGACTTAAGCTTTTGATGAAAGGGGCAGACAGCCCACTTGACTGTTCAGTTTATTTTTTCCATTTATTTCACATTAAGTAGTCGGGAAAAAAGAGAGGGAGGCAAAGGAGAAGAAGCTCTTGACAAAAGCTTTGATCCAGAGGTAGGGACTTGCTCTCTCGGGTGCAGGTTTTTAATCCATTTTAAAACCAGTTCACCATGTAAATATAAACACCTCACATTAAATCTATCTTTCTATCCATATATATATATATATATATATATTAATGTCAAACGTTAGGATTAACTTTGGTGAAGAATTTTTCAGATTGTTTATGTAATAAAATGAATAAATTCTACACCGTTTAAATGCTTCATTACATATAAAATTGGAAGAATTATTACAATACTCTACAGTATTTGTCTGTGAATTGTATTAGTACTTTATCCAGTGGCAAGATGGAAATATTTAAGTAGAGGAGACCAGGGATGCTATAAATAGCAACACCTGCACCACCTTCTCCAACTATATCACAGAATTTATGATTTGATTTCAAAGACAAATTGTCAAAGGTAAATTGTAACAATAAGATTGAAGAATTGACTGACACCACACCACAAGATATACATCTATATGAGTTTATGTGACATATGTCGGCACTAAAGCATCTTCCTGTGGTTCACTAAGATCAAAAAGACTTCATCACTGATGTTAAATGATGAACAGTGTCAGCGGTGTGGATCCTAACGTTAGCGTTAGGAAACTTTCTTAATGAACATAATGTGATAAAATCTATGAATAGTAAACATATGTGAATGGAAACCTTCAGCAGGACGTCACAAGCAGCTGCTAATCCACATCTATCCACAGTCCACATCTAATATACAGTATGTAGGTCCAGTAACTTACACATCTGATCCAAATGGTTCAAAATGGTTGGAATATTTTCTATAAAAGGTTTTAACAACCATCACCACCACCTGTCAGACGTTTTTTAGCAGCTGCACCAACACCGGTCACATTTTTACTAAAAACCTCGTCTTTAATCTGATACAAGTGACCTCATTCAACCTTTAACAGCATCACAACTAATCAACTTATATTCCACATGACATTGATCACATGACTTTAATGTTATCCCTTATTGGTGAAAGTGGTCGTCATTGCAACTCACATTTCTTGTTTTGTCTGACAGATAAATAAAAGTTGGAATCAGCATGTGTCATTTTTCTTTAATGAATGAACCTCAATGATCTATTAACAAATATGTTGTCAGTCATTTAACTCTAAACACATCATTTGACTGACAGTTTACCACTCAAACATCTCTCAGTATTCAGTTCATCTGCCGACTGACAGCTGTCATTACCGCTGTCAAGTTTGTTGCCAGTAGATCTGCAGGACAAAGTCTTGCTCGGTCATTGTGCACAGTGAATAAAGTGAACCTGATTATCATTCACAGAGAGTGTGAGATAATAAAATGCTATGAAGCAAATGTCCAATTGGTATTCCATTCATGTCTGTTCAGATTCCCAAAGCAGTAGCTGTATAAAGGAGAGGATGGTGCTCAACCAGACCTGTTGGTATCTTTTATCCTGGACCGTGTTTGTAGAAAAGTAGATGGGCAGCTAGTTTATAGATGATTGATGAAAACTTGTGATTTATTTCTTTTGTTGATGTTGATACTGTGCTTTCAATTTCATGGAAATACTGTAGATATATAAACTTCTATAAATAATAAACTAATAAGAATAAAAATCTTTTGACACAGTCAACATTGTTTTCCCCTGAAGATTGTGTGACCTCCAGAGTTCACCATCACCGACTAGGTGTCTGTCTGAATATGTTTGAATATTTCCTGTATACGATTTGACAGATAGGAAACAAACAACAGCCCCCAGGAGAAACTTCCCATGTGAGCGTCTTGCTGGGTGGATCCACATGCAAACACACACACACACACACACACTGTCTCCCTCAAACCTAATCACATAGACACGCAACTCCCATGTGATTACCAGCAGCTGAGAGGAGAGGGCGGGTTTCATTCTCTATCATTTCAACACCACATCTTTGCATCTGTCTTTCTTTTCCATCTTTCACCCACTCAATCTTGCCACCAAAATGACCCCCCACACACCCTATTCGTTAACTTGTTGTGTGTGTTTGGTGTGCCTCTGCTAAGCCTTTAGATACACAGCCCTCTGCTCTCTTTGATAATCTTACACCGTGTCTTCCTCGCCTCCAGTTCCCCTCCAGCGCTGGGTTGCTGCCTGGTCCAGCTGGCTCCTGACAGACTCAATGACTGACTGATTGGTTTGTTTATAAGCATACTGCAGAAGCCTCCTTTTCTAACCCGACAGGAAACAATCTCAGCTGATGTCAGTCTACTTAAAGCTGCAATAATGCGACAAGGCTCATTTAATAGCATCCTCAGAAGTTAACTAAAAGTCAGAGACAAAGGCAAATGAGAGATGAAGTTGATACAAAGCTAAAACTCATAAAGTATGAAGTTTCAGCTTTTCCTGTTTGTAAAACAGAGTATAAAGAGATGTGCTGTGATACAGATGAAGCTGTCAGACATGGAGAGGAGGACGCCTGGAGCTGCATCACAGGATACAGCAGCAACTGGCCAAAAATGTCATCCAGCCCTGGAGAGTTACTGCAGTGTTAACAGCCGAGTATTCACTGATTTTTTTTTTTTTCTCTGTTGAAACTATACACTGTTGTTTTTTTGAGGCAGTGGTTGAACTGTAGCCTAGGCCGGCACAAGATAAAGCAGCTCTGCAGCTGAGGCAAGACTGGCTGCCGAGTTGAGATTGTGAGGAGCACGACGACTGACTGCTGCACTGATGAGAGCGACTGGGTTGTAAATTTTGAATAAGATGCTGGTTGCTCTGTGTTTTGGTTTCACAAAAGCAGCTGAAGGAACAATTTCTTCAGGTGGAGCACACAAGCAGCCTCACGCTGAAGTTGTTGCCCCTTATCACAGACAGAAAAGTTGGGTTCAAACTGTGACTAACATTTACAACAAAAATATATTCATGGGAACTGGAGTAGAAACTGGGGGAAGAACTCAACTTATACAGATTTCATAAAACTGTAACTGCAGGTGTTAAAGTATTGTCAGAAAGTTTAAAGAAAAGGATCCTAGATGGAAACATCGTGATGTTTGTAACAGCATCAGTTTCACCAATATAAGGGCCAATTTCTACCATTTCTACCTCTTAGCTCCATCCCTCTCTTTCACACATTCACGTGAGTGGAAGGGCAGCATACACCAGGACAAGGATGCAGTTGTCAAAAAAATAAGCAATTTAATTAATAAATTAATCAATACAATTAAAGTATTAAGCCACCTTATTGCTAACTGCTAATCAGTAACGTTCGTTAACATCAACAAGCGAACACTAGTTGTTGTTTTCCATTCGTCTGATAACAGGACTCTTGTGATGGCGACTTCCAGACGTGAGACTAATGTAAACAAACAGCTTGTCAGTTTTTACTCCGTCGCCAACTTGATCAGCACAAACAAGTGTGTAGACGGCATCTTTGTTTGCTGTCATTTGGTTGTCATGGAGACTTGTTGCATCTTCTTCTGATGACGTGGTACGGTAAAGTACGGGTGTTTCATGGTTTTACCTCTGCCCCTCACCACTTTGTTTCTAGGGATCAGGGGTATGGGTAAGCAAAAGGGAATGGGTAAAAAAAGAGAAATGGCTTCACATCTTTGACTTCACATGTAAATTTACATATCTGTGTGAAGAAGTGTTAAAGTTTTACAGCCAAAAAAAAACAACAACAACAACAACAATGCATGTCAGGTCAGAAATTAATCTTTTAGACCAAGCTCATGTTCTCATACTGTTTAAGTTTGAGTGAGGTCACTTATATTAGGCACGTGACACAAATAATGAATTCTGCAATATAGTTGGAGAAGTCGAGGCCGTTGCTGTTTGTAGTAGATAAATGACGAAACTTTGTTTCAAACATTTGAGTTACAGGAGCTCAGAGAAAAAGTGTAACAATCATCTCCATCTTCTCCACAACAGTATCAATCAGTCACGCTTAAATAGTAAACTTATGATCCTTTGAGAGTTTAAATTGCCAAATTTTCAGATTTTTTTTTTTTTTTTTTTTTTTTTGTGTGAGTTAAGTTTCATAAATGAAGCCCCACATCTGCACATCAACCAGGGCCTGAAGAGCAGCTGTAGAGACGATCTGCAAGCTATGAAGCAGATGGGGTTCCAGCCTGATTTCAAGCTTTTTTTGGCAGGAAAGAGAGAGAGAGAGAGAGAGAGTCTAGGTTTAGAAATGATTGCAGCAATTAGGTCTGCAAGAGAAACAATCACACCTACAGTATATCGACAAGAAAAAAAACAAAAATCCAGACTTAACTACCTGGTGACAACAAAATACCTGAAACTGAGTCCTTAATCCAGTGCGTTAAAAGTCGCGGGATGTGAGAGATTCTCAGTGTAATAACATGAAGTAAAAGAGGCAGCTGGATGGTTCCTGCAGACAGTAGCTGTGAAGTAACTGTTTCATCATTTCGATATATGGCTTCATTGATTTACTCTTTTCTTTTTGGAGCATCTGTTTATCACTGAGCCATAATCCTGTGCACTCCCTGTGGGGATATATTCATGAGATACACTTTTATTTTTTTCTTCACACAGAACTTTGCACTGCAAGCATTAGCCGTGACACTTTAAAATATATATTTTCCTGAACACAAAGTCTTTTCTTTTTTTTTTTTTTTTCTTTTTTCTTCAAAGCTAATCAAAGCATGTTTAATATGTCAGAGTGAATCACTACAGAATGACGAAACTGGCTGCAAACAAACACAAACGCATTTTTGAGATCACATTTGCTTATGAAGCACATTATTCGAGTGAATTCAAATCCTGCGTAGCTGAGGGAGCCTACGTTTAGATTAAGTCGCCAAAGGCCCCTAATTATCAGGCTTGGGTGCTTCTGCAATGCAGCACATCCATAAATGCAGCAGTCACCCTCTTCACTTTAGCCTAACAACCGTCCTGTCAGTTCAAAGTCTACGGGAAAAACATCAGTGTATGAAAAATCTCAAGGACAATCAATAATCTAGTTGCTGCACCTTTCTCAGATACAACAGCATGGGAGGCTAAATTGGTCGACCGGGGTGTATGATGAACCATTTTCCAGCCCAATTGGACTTCAGTGGCCATCAGAAAAAGCTCTTATTCCACACCAGGTAATGGTTAGCTGTCCTCCCCAGCAATATTAGATGTCATTCAGTGGGCTGCCGTTGGGATAGCAATTACCCTTGTGCTAATGTCTGCCTGCCTACTCCTGCCCACCGGCTTCATGATTTCTGCGACTGGCTCCGGCCGGCCACTCTGTTTACAGTGGAGACCTCATCAGACACGGATCCTCCAGATTAGATCAGAACTCTGACCTGCACGTCTGAACGGGCTCAGCCTCCGGCTAATGGGCGCAGCTGGCTGGAGATCAGGTGAACACAAACACGTACACATAGAGACAAACATGTGCACATACAAAATACACACCTTTTACAAGGACACGCACCCACATCATCACAATTACATCTGTCTAAAGGCACAGACACACATAGACAGTAAGGATGCATTTAATGAGATGATTACTTTCCAAATAAATCACTTAATTGTCTCTTAAAATGTTAGAAAAAATAAATAAATAAAATTCACATTCGGGGGAAGTAGACTGATGAAAAAGCAATATTAGATTATTGCAACTATATGTATATATCTGTGCATATGTTTGAGAAGTTGTGGGACAGAAATGCAAATAAAAAAAAAAAAATTATTCAATCAACAAAAGTTTCAAACAACTCACATAAAAACTTAAATGTCTGCACATTCAAATGCAAAAAGGTTGAACTAAATTTGTATCAGGTTATGACAGTTTGGTATGAGTCTGCTCATAAACGCAGCAAGAAACATGTATATACGCATATACATTTTTGTATTCATATACACATATATCTACGTCCAGATTTGTGTCTGTTAAGACCATTTAAAAACAATTTATAAACCAAAGTAATGAACAGAAATACTTTCTGTTAATTGAAGACTTTTCTCCGTTAGCGCTAACATTAGCCTCCTCCACTGTAACAACCGTATCCTCTGCTGTCTCCATCATCTGCCGCCATTTTTTAAAACACTTTTTGTCCCAGAGATTGGTCATGTGACCTACACAAGGCTTGTCATTGGTTCTTCTCTCCTACTTCCCTTGTTTTTACAGCGTCAGCTGCTTAATGCTGCTTTACTGCCACTTTAAGAGACGTTGCCACTATACTTCTGTATAGTAGTTAACAACTAATTTAATAATCAATTTTGATCAATTTAATTGATTAGTTGGTGCTCAGCACAAGTCTTGGTTAATAATAGTTAATAATCTTATGTCTGAACTTCGCTACTACACTCCCAGTCTTTTTTTCATCCGTCATTGGTTGAGCTTGTTTGATCGGTTTAAAAAGGGACAAAAAGATCCTCAGTGCAGCTAATTGATGTTCGTTGTGATACATACAAATAAACATACGACAGCAGCCGGGTGCCCTCTGTCTCACACATGAAGGAGTCGCTGGGGAAATCAATTTCTATAGCTTGTGCTGATGAGACAGAAGCTTATGGACTAAATGCTTCTTTGCCAACCAGCGCTCATACAGTGTGTATAGCCTGCACATCCTGAGCATAAAGAAGCAGCAGATGGGAGGAGGACATGGGGGGATAATTGCACTGTTACTTCAGAGACATTAGAATCAATTTTTATTCACGTCATCGGTCCATGACATTCACATATCTGCACAAACCAGCGGGTGGATAAGGATGATACCCGAGCTCCTTGACTCCTCGGTTCTCCCTTGTTCTTGTTGCTTCGTACATGTAGCTGACATTCAGCTTTTTCAAAAACCAAGTTCTAGTCACAAGAGCCTCCACCAGAGTCAAGACTGCGACCTCAATTTCACCTGCAGCGAGCGTATGACTGAGAACTGCCACCTTTGTTCACAGCTAACAGTCCGTCTGTCGACTTTCTATAGGAGGCTATGTGTGGCTCTCTTGTGCCCACACAACAGGATGAAAGAAAGTGTGCCTCAGTTCACTTTATATAGGATGAATCCTTGTCAGAGAGGAGAGGGATTACTTCACAGCAGGACGCTGGACATCATTTATCTCCCTCGGCTGCAGTTGCAGAATTGCTTCATAGTTTGAGGAAGAGGTGGATGAGACTCTAAATCATTTTTTTAAACAATAATTTCACAGGAATTTATGACATGCACAGCACAGAGAGCCAGAGACGTGTAATAGCTCAGTATATTTAAAACTGTATTGTTTTCAGTCATATTTGCAAATGCAATGGCTGTGGCTACAGACTATAATGGTGATAGTGAGAAGCAGTGGAAGTCAGACATGAGTAGGTGACAGGAAACTGAGGTATTTAAAGAATTGGATTCACAGTGAAGCTGGCAGAGATGGGCTTTTTCTTCTCGCTGTCTTGGGAGTGAATAAAGCAGGGCACATATATTTCTGCTACCGTTAGCTGTGGAAACGGTTTGTAATATTTCCTACAAGTTATTTTCTTCTTCTTTCCCCATAGTGATGCATTTCATTAAGCTGTTGTTATGAAAGTGATTAAAGAAGTGAGGTAAAGCTGTATTTTGCTGTATTGTGCTCCACCTTACATTTATATTCCAAAGGCAATTAAGCTAATGGTCCTGTACACTAAAAAAAAAAAAAAAAAATTAAAAATTAAGTGCGCCCTCCGTATACCTGTATACCCTCATGTCTACTTGTGATTTCATCTCCATTTATCAGCCATCACTCAATCTTGAATTACAGAACTGTCTGAGAGTGTTTCTCCACTTCTTCATACAGCTGTGCATCAGCTAAATGATAGTGCAGTTCGCTTCATTTCCCCTGTTGCATATATCTTTGAGCAGGGAACCACAGGTGCCCTTTCAAGTAATCCATTTCCTTGTCCCATATTTGCATACATGAATAATGCATGACAAAATGGCATCCCCTGTGAGTGTCCAATGAGAAAGCACTATTTTTAGTATGCACCTGGCATCAGTGCCACCCATCCTGATATCTCAGGTTCAGTTACAATGGTTTGGTGCCGTAGCAGGCGATGAAGTGGTTGGAGTGTGTGGGCCAGGGATGGATGTGTAAAAATTCCCCCTCTCTCTCTCTTCTGCTTCCTCACAATTCAGTCAGGCAAGTGAAAATATTAACACGCTTTTGAACAAAACGTCATTCAGTCAAGGCAGCAGTGTGGGAATGAGGGATGCCTCCATCATACCAGTATATCAGAGGAAAGTCAAGGCAGCAAAACATTCGCTCTCAGTCTCACACAACAATGTAAAGAATCTTAAAAAATAAAATGAAATACAGACAAACAGAAATTGTACAATTTTTCATTTTGACATCCTCTGTCTCCTGTCTGTGCTCGGTCAGTCTGTGCATCTTTCTACGCATGTCTCCTTTACTTTTCACATCATTTACATTCAGTTCAGTGGGCTCTGCAGCCGGGACAAGATAATATTATCAAACAGTAAATATATTAAAACCTTAACATTGATTTCCGCATACACATGTAAATATAGTAATACAGCAATTTTTCTTCTCTATTATTGGTCTAACATGTAAATATACTTGCTGTTATTCAGTGGGTGGAATAATAATGAAATAAGTTTCATCCAAACAGCACATATCTCTTCCTAGAGAAGTAGCACACGTCTGTTTTACCCTGAAGTCTGCTTTCGGTTTTGGGGACATGAGCTGAGTGTGAAAGAAGTGGGACGACTTCCTTTCGAATGACATTATCTTCAGCAGTCCATTCTGCCTACCTGGTCTGCAGGGCATAGATTTCTCTCCAATTTTGCGTTTGACTGATAAAACATCCTGATAACGTTTAATGTTACTTGTAATGAAATGGAGACTGAACACATTTTATATTATTTTTGCTGTGTCATGCTGTATTTCTTGAATTACTCAGTGCATAAATGTGCACGTGGCTGCGTGTGAATGTGACGATGGTGAGTCTGTCGTAGTATGAACAGACAGGCTCAGATTGCTATCGTCATGATGGATTGCCAAGTGAAGCTGCTTTGAAATACTATTAGGACATCGGCCTCTGCTCACTAAAGGCTGTTCACTAATGTATTACTTCTCTCAGGACCAAGTTTGTGCCTGCTCTAATTTAAAACTTTTCAACAAATGCACCTACAAAACAAGACGAAACATTAAGGTTTCATCGTGTGCATGTAGGATAAAGTTGAGTGGAGGGAGAGAAACAGTAAGAGAGCTGTGTTCGTTGATACCGGGAACCAGCGGTCACACTTACCGCTGCATCTTCAGCTCGCCTTGTTTTGGCAGAACAGTTTGGTTATGCAATTAACGCATATAAATTGATAGCACAGCAAAACAACAGCCTCAGTTTAATTCCTGTCTAATGACATTGCTGCTAAGCGGACCCCTGCCTCTAGAGGTGTGGTACAGGAAAAACCTCATTAACTTTTTTTTTCGTGCAAGTCCCTCGTTATTATTTTCTTTCTTTATTTTTCTCTGAGAAAGCCCACCCTTATCTGCTGAATGATTAAAGGTGCAGTGAGGAACATTTTTTTGTGAGCATGTAACACACACAAAGCCCAGCAGGGATGCCCCCCGGAGAGATGCAAATGATCCTGTTTTTCAGCGCATAAGTGGCAAAAGAATGAGAGACAGAGATGGGACTATAAATGGTGGTGGCATTTCATGTAAGAGTAACGACGTCCCTAAATACACACGGCGACTCTGGTCTCTATAGGCTCATGTGTGTGTGTGTGTGTGTGTGTGCGCCTTGTTTTTTGTTTTTCCCTTCTTGAGGTCAGTAACTCAGCCATGACATAAATGATTTATGCTCGGTATCATCTGAAAATGTTGGCTTCAGCGTGGTCCGGGTATTGATCGTTAGGTATTGACCGAAGACCAAGGTGTCAGATTCAATTGGGAAAACATGAGCGAGCTGTATTAATGTGGTTTTGTTTTTTTGCTCATTAAGCTTATCCTCAGTCCTCTCTCCGCTCCTGATTCTATTGTTAGCTGACAGGAGTCTGCAAGCGATGTGACTGAACATGTCGATTATCTAGAAGTTCATTTTCAGCCGCCGGTGATTCACAATTGAGAATAAAATCCCATGTAGCTTCTGTGAATAGAGGTGAAGGTATGTGTTGGTTTTCAAGCAATTAGCTTTGTCTGAGAATATAAGCAGCATTTTTTTGTATTATTTAACAAAAGTATTTCAGCTAGTTTATTTCTCTTACTTGTCATTTATGTATTTAATTTAGCTTCTTTTCTGTCTGCCTCTTATTCTTTACTTCACCTGTACAAATATGCGTTTTAGCTCCTGCTCTTTTAAAGCAGAATGTATTTTTGTCTGAGGCTTACAAGCTCTAATCCACATCTGGGGCAAAAAAAAACCCACTGAGCCAAATATTATTCCACTTCTTAAATGCCAGAGTTGAACCTTTTTTTTTTTTTTTTTTTTAAATAAATATTTTTTCACAGCAATAACAAAAACAAAACAGAAAAAAGCTAAAAATCCATAGTTATTGCTTTGTATAACTGACTGGATATTGTTCTTATCCAAGCACTGGCGCACACACGGCCGTCACACTCCTCACAGCCTCGGGTGTCACCGTTCGACAACTGATGGATACAACTGCTGGTGAGAAAAAATGTGGTTTTATTCATTTTAAATTTGTTTGGTGTCAAAAGCTGTCAAAGTTTCATCAGATAAACTTTTTTTCATTCCACCTAGTTCACCTCATCTAAAGTCTATATGTGTAATAAACCGTATACGACGGTTGTTTCTCAGCTGGATATGTACATATTTGAGCGTTTGTGTGTGTGTAAGTTAAACTTTTAACTATACTGATTCTGGTTTTCATCTGCTGGGCTGTTCTAAGAAGACGTGCTTATCGCGGCCCCTCAGGGGGCCGGTGTTAATCCCAGAGAAAAGATGGCATCAAATGGAGTCAGAACAAGGGATTATGGGAGATGTTGTGGAGCATGATCAACTGCCACTGAGACCTGGACGGCGAAGAAGAAATCCTTCTCAGGTGAAAAGGAACAAACCTTTCAGAATTACTGAGTGGAATAAGTAAAACACAGCCTGATATGAATTAACCATTACGCTACATGGGAAAGCTTCACTGCTGCCAAACCAACCAGACTACTGCATTAATTTTAATCAGACCAACACAAGCAAGTTAAGGGTGGAGAGAAGTTTTCCCCTGCCGCCACTACTTGTAGTCTGTGCCTAATTTAGACAGCTCTAACTCCACTACCTCTGTTAAGTCCTGCACGGTGCCAGGTACCATCTTGAGTGCAGTCCCTGTGAAACCAAGTTTCTTTTTTCATTTCGGATCAAACTGTACTTCAGTGTCAGCTGAGCTTTTCTGTCTGTTTACAGAGATAAAGATGTTGGACTACAGTGGATAAAATCAGCTCAAACTCCATTTAAGTTAGATTTCCAGGGACTTATGTTAGTTCAGTTGAATTTCAGATTAAGTAAGCCGCATGGATGCACTTTGTGTACCAACATTTTGGTTCATTATTCCCTCTGGATATGGCATCCACGCTGACAGAGACAAAAGCAACAGAACTGAAATAAACAGCAACCACACTCACATAGTTTCTGTTATTTATCCTTTTATTGTTTCTATAGTTTCCTCTCAACTCCACCTAATTGATTTCTGTTAATTTATAGCCCACATTTCATTATTTTGATTCACTATTCACACTCATCAGTTTTATTTTCACACCGAAGCCTCTAACGACCAATGGTTCACTACTTGACCGTTGCCACAGGACAGAAAGGAAAAGTTACCGACTTTTTGGTAAATAAAGTGGGACATTTTTCTCAGGAGTGGTTGGACTCAATAGACCGAAAAACTGTGTATGCTGGGACTCATCAGTAGAAGTATATAAAATGAAGTAAATAATATGAATGTCAATCAGTGTGGAGTTTTATTTAATGATATGCAACAAAGCGGTTCCTCTAATTCTTACATTTCTTACTTTAGCAACATAATTTTGGTGATGAAGTATATTCACATTATCACTAAACATACTATAGAAATACCGTGGTAATAAAAACTAATCATCTTTGTATTTAGCACATCCCACCAGCATCAAATAATAAATCACACTTGAACTCACTTTCTTTCGTTACCTTAGCTCATCACCACAACTTAAACTTGGAAACCATTAATAATCCACCATTGAAGCTGCTCTAATGAGCAGAAACACTTGTGTTGTTAAATATTTGTCTCATTCTTTTCTCTAATTACACATTAATGGGCCCGTGCTGAGTTCATTTGTCACAGTGTGAGCAAGCAGTAAATAATGACTCTTTAGGGGTAGAGCCTCGCTGAAGAGGCGTCTTGTGTAGACGGGGCCTCGCCTATTGATCTCACCTTGAGTTATTTGGCTCACTGTGAGAAAAACTGGTGCATGTCAGCTCACTGTCGGACTTTCTGGTGAAGGACTTTATTTATCAGTGTTTATGGTAATCAGGCTAATTCGAGTGCACAGCCGCTCTTGGACTTCAACCAAAGAAGCTGTAGGAGGAAGCAAATTAAACAAGGTCATGTATTTTTAAATCCAAACAATAGGATTGTGTTAGAGTTTTAAAATAATTCTGGGTTCAGTTTCTAGCAAAAAAAAAAAAAAAACACAATCCTCGGGTGTTCCTACAGTGATATATACGATCAAATCATTGATCTTAGATTGGTTACATTACTCTTTTATGATGCATTGGCTCATTTATTATCTGTAACCGACTGTTGACTGCTCAACGTGGGGTCAGCTTGGGCGACTATATTCACACTGGCTGTAATTTTGCAATTTTGGATTCATGTTGATATTAGTATTAACTATTTTTTGCACAGTGGCAGATGACTAGATTTATACCACCCTCTCCTGCTTGTACATACTTTAAATCTTTAATGTGAAGTCTAAATCAGTACATTGGCTAATAATCTTTGAACTAATTGTCCATATTAAACCTCAAAATATATGATTTTGTTCCCCTTTAGAATGACATGTTTTTCTGATTTCTTGCCATCGTAGCATTATTTGCAAAACCTATAAAATCACAGTTGCTACATTAAAAACTATATTATGATGAGAAAACTATGGTTATAGTTTGGACACAAATTGCTGTTTGGCTTAAAAACCTACATCATTAAGGTGTTTACAACGTAATAAACCACCGGTTAAAGCTGTAGAACAATCATGGTCATGGTTTCATGAAAACATTGATTATTTTCTGTAGGAAGTAGAAAAACAGAGCAGTAAGAGGTCAGTTGGACGTTTGAAATGACTGATGCTGTTGTTTTTCTTGAGTTGACCTTCTCATCTCGACCTCACATGCTTCAGTAATTAATGTCCCACTTGGTGACCGGATTACAGTTTCTGTTGATGTAATGAGGATGTGTTATTCACTTATTTGCATTAATGCATTTATGATTAACATTAGATATTTGGTATTAATTTGTGAATAAATTTCACTGTCTATTTGCAGACAATTTGGTTTAATACAGAAAAAAAAATATGTTTGTTTCCTTTTTTGTTTTTTTTTGTTTTTTTACCCAAAATGCTTTTATAGTTACGACCTCTGACAGGACTGTGGATACAAACCTCTGTCTCTGGAGTCACAGCCATGTTCTTTCTACAACTACTTACCCCAACAACCTCCTAGCGACTCGGTTGCCATCAATAAATAAAAACTACATTCATTAAAAACAAACAAAACAACAAAAAAACCACCATGCCTCTGAACGTTAATCCAGCCAGGAGTTGCATTGCTACAATAAACAAGCTTTATAGTATATGATCTTAATTTCAAGAAGACAAGGAGGCACTATACTTTCAGGGGTAAGAGGCCAAAGTAAAGTAGTCTACACAGATGGGACATTTTTCTACTTAAGAATATAGTAAAAATCTCACCACTGGAAATATCCAACTTGTAATTCTTTGAGAATTCTCTTTACAACCAACCAGCTGGATGAGACAAAATTGCAACACAAACAAGCCTCAGAAAGTTCTGGCAATTCAAAGTCAAAGTCATTAGTAACTTTTTTTATACAGTTATCGATGCATCTAACATGATGTGAACAGTTATGAAGGTGTAAACTGGACCCATCCGCTGCCCTAAAGCAGAGTAACATAAATGTTAGGAATTATTTATAACCCTCTGATCAGCTCAGGTCTGATAAAGAGAACCATGAGTGCAAGTCACGTAATTTATTATTTTTAAGTCATTTCACATAAAATGTAATGTGTCTCATAAATCACACCTCATTTCTGTGTCAAGTGTGACTCAGTAATTAAGAAGATGATTCTTTCAGCCAGGAGGATCAGGTCCAGGCCCCTGTGACAGTTTCCTGCTGAAGAGCTCTTCTACCAGTAATGTCAGGTAATGTGCTGACATTACAGTCTGACCCCTCAGATGAGAGGACTGTTGCTTGGTGGATTAATAAACAGTCACTGTAGTGTGAGAAAGAATGCTGGTGTCATTTAGGGTTAACTGATGCTACAATGTAACAAATGTAAATAATAAATGTTAAATATCTTCTAACCTTATCCCTACAATCCTAATGTTGTTTATTTGTTCAGACCAGATTATCAGACATTGCTGCAAAACTGTTTGTCTTCGCTTGATGTGTTTGTTCACAGCTGATGCATAATATAATTCTAGGAATTCAAATATCAGTAAAAGCAGATATTGTGGTGTTTGGGGTTGCCATGGTGACGCAGTGAGTCTCAGCACCAAATTGAAAAAGCTGAACCAACGTCAGTTCACACAACAACAGCTGCAGCAGCATCAACAACCTCTCACTGTATGAACATTGTCTCTCATGCCAAAAAAAAAAAAAAAAAAGTATCACTAGTTAGTCCCCAAAGGAAATGATTCAAACACCGTCTATTATACTATATCAACCATTTTGTGTCTAAATTAAATCTATTGGTTGTTACTTTAGATAAAAACGTATATTTTCTCTAGTTTCATACCCGAACAAATGGTTTTAAGTTGTGGTTGTTTCCCAGTTCAGATGTTATTAATCATGACTTTAAGTAGGTGTCAAATAACTAAACATGTGCTGCATACTAACTGAAGTTACCAGTATGTCGTATGTCACATCGTTTTCCCCTATATTTATCACAAAACACTTTTTGATCGGAGTAATTTGTTAACGAGAGCAACTGTGTATTGTAAGACTAATGGACAACATGTAACATTAGTTACATTAATCTTCTGATGTGATGAAGCTGGATAAGAAAGCCATCACGAGCGGTAAAATGGAGTTGTTTGTTAAATACGAGACAGATGAAGGTTTCTAAGGTCAAAGACAACACTTGGCTGCATCACACTAATTATTTTCCAGAATGTTCATTAGCTTAGGAAGAGACTTGTGGGTATGGCTGTTCTCTCAACCTACTTTACAGTCTCTCACAGGAGCGAGACTCGTCCAAAAACTGCACAGTTCTGGCCTCTACCCAAGACTGCAACACAGCTGGAGCGCAGAGGAAGGCAGAGGGTGTAGAGAGACTGTGGCGGCATCTGTACTTGTGCCTGTGAGTTAGCAAAGGTTTGCTGTTGTGTCACGGTTAATCACCAGCTCAATTTTCAGTGTTTGAAGGGAAGAAGTGCAGCCCCTCTAGCCCCCATCACAGAGCCGCACCACAGGGTCCGCCTGGTGTCTGCAGAGACAAATCCAGAATGAAATTGATTTTAAAGGGACCGATGTGTTTACGTCTTTAAGCACGTAACCAAGTGGAGAGCATAAATAAAATGAAAGGAATAAAAGAGCAGGTAGGGTTATCGTGTGTGCGGTGACCCTGCAGTAATGACACTCCCTGCCTCCCCACTGCACCTTGCCAGTTTTCATACCCCAACCTATCGGCAAAAGAGGAAGGTGGTTTGCTGATAAAATTCCTAGTGTTCGTGTAGCTGGATTTTCTCCAGACACAATTATCTTCCCAAAGCAGTCATTCCACCCTTTGTCGGGCAGATGTGAATCGCCTCAATAAGAGGTCTGCCTTTGCTTTTACCTCCTTGCACTAGTTGTTGGTAGCTGAACTCCCTCATGACCTCAGCTCTGGAAAAAAAAAACAGCCTCAGGCTTTACTTGCATTATCAGTGTGGTTGATGCAATCTCTTTCTTCCAGACTGCCCCAAAATGCTTGGTGGATGACTTCTGGGACCTGACTCTAGATTTTCAGATTTTACTGTGGATTACAAGGAAGCACAAACCTTTAAAGAATTAAGTTAAAGGTGAAAGGTTGTGACATACGGTCACCAAATTAGATAAATGATACTATGGTAAAAATATGTTTCAGTGTGAATAAATGTACAGATATTTTTTTGTCTTTGGAAAATCCTAAATGTCTATTTCATTGTAGCTCAGTGGATGAAGTTTGCAAAAGAAAAAGGTCTTTCTTCAGTTATCATGTGTGATTTTTTTCTGTCATTGTCACATTAGATTTGGAAGATCAAAGTTTTCCATCTATCGAATGTGGGAGTTATAACAGGATGTCTTTGAAGGGAAGTGCATCTAAACAACAAACACGTAATTATGTAAAGCAAATCTGATACTATGATGTGATCAAGTCTTTCTGAAGTCCGTGCAAATTTGTAAAAGCTACGAAGGAGAGAAGAAAAAACCTCTTTGAAATCAAAAGGTGTTAGAAGTTTGGTCTTAGATGTTAATCTGACCATAAGTAGCCATTTACAGAGTACAAAGACAAAGCCTGCTGTCAGTGTTCAGTGGTAAATTTGCCATTTGCATGCGAAAAAGAAATAATGATGCCATTATGTGGTGTAACCAAACAGTGGAACAGCTTGATATGTTGTAATATCCTCACCGAGACCTCTGCTAAAACCCATTTCCATAAAAGAAGCAGGGAGCTACACTTATTAACGGAAGAGCAAGATTTCTCTTCAGAGAAAGAGACCAGGGTGGTGTCGTGCACCATCATCTACTCGGCCCCTCTATGGTATCTATTTCCATGCTGAGGCTTGTTTCTGTTCGCCTGCAGAACGAAGGTATTACCGTCCTTCGTTCAGCAAGCTCCTGCGCACATGACAGTTCATTTTCTGCATGATCTCCCAAAAGTCGATACGATCTTGTAAAGACAAATACCAGATAGCACTGGCTAACTGATGCAGTTTGGGGGAACACCATTAATCATGCTCTCCTGAGAGAGGGGCGGGGGTGAGGTGTGGGTCTACCCACCAAGTCTTCATGCATTAATAAAATCACCAGATGATCTATGAATGAATTCGCAGCTGGCAGTGCCTTTATTACCCAGGGTTCTGTAGGGTCTGGGAGCACAGGTCTGTATCAAACGAGGGAAGTAACTGTAGAAATCCCTGTTGTTCAGATGATGTGTTAGCTCAATTAAGGAGCAAGAGATGGGGATGTCACTCCAGGTCAGCGACACCGAAGATGTGGGTTTTGATTGAATGAGGACACACGTTGTCATTGATGCAAAAAATGCAACACCAGACTTACATTTTAAACAATTTGCCTGTTATTTATGAATATGTGGGATTGAAAAAAAAAACAGCAGTAACCCTCAGTTTTCATAGCGTCCCTTGATGTTTAGTTTCCACATGGCTGCTATGCAACATGAGTTAATTACCAGCAAGTGTCTTTTTACAGAAAAGTGTTAGAACATATACGATTACAGTATTGTGGTTCAGTTAGTGAGAGACACAACAAATGAGTCCTATTATTTTCACCAGTAAACACTCTGTAAATGCAGAGTGTAAAATATTCATGTTTAAGTAGCCACACCACGTTAACTTTTGTCTTTGGATTTATCCGGAAATATGTTTCTTTTCCTGTTCACTCATAGATGAAGCACATGTTTATGATTTTTTAATTAAAATTGACACCTGTTAAGGTCTGAGATGTATTGGATTGAGAACAGTTGGTTCTTGGTCAAGTGTAAAAATCGTAGAAACTTCGACAAAGTTAATGTTGCTACAGCTACATGACTGAACATCTTTGACATAGTAATGACTCAAATGATGAAATGACGACTGAAAGTGTTGGGGAATGTGTTGCAATAACAGACAGAGTAATCATCAGTGGCTCCACCTCAAAACTTTTTGCAACTCAAAGAACCTGCTGCCAAACGTCTTGTCAGCAGAAACCAGGATGAACCTTCAGAGGTCTCGTAAAGTCCAAACCTCAGCGTGTTGGAGCTCTTTGGCGGCAGATGAAAGGACCAACAGTGAATTTAACAGTGGGCGTCGTAATGTTTTAACTTGGTATATTATCTATCTAGGACACGCAGACTTCAGAAAATGTATGTGATCCCAATGTTTCACAAAACAGAAACTATCCATTCACACCTTTTTAACTCCTACAAGAAGAGACACAAGCCAGACAAGTTTCTGGACGGAGCTACAGAATCACCCACTGAGAATAAATATTATTGAGCCAAAACTGTATGTATAGATTTTATAGACTGTGTTGAAGTGATGGCTAATATTAGTTGATAAATATTTGCTTCTTTTCATTAATTGTGTGTTAAAGACAAGTGTGAGTTGTACTATAATTTAGAGAGTTTGACATTTTGCATTTTTTCCTCACATCTTCTAAAAAAAAAAAAAAAATCAGTTTTTGCCACAGCTGTAATTGCTGCATCAAGTATATTCACTGTTTTTTGTGGTGCACATGTCGCTGGGCGTCGCAGGTTGGTGGTGTGAGTCCTGAGACTGGTTCATGGCTTTTTATGCAGTGTGTAGTGAGGTTTATGCTGCAGAAACACTCTGGTACTTAAACACATAGAAATGTTAATCATTTATTATTTGCCTTGAGCAGATGTTGTAGCGAAAACAAAATTCATTCAAAAATATTTTCTGTTTCACATTGACTGAATGTAATTTTCAGCAGTGAAGATCATTTAGGTCTCATGTTGTGGCCTCTACTCTCATTGTGAATTCAGGACCCAGTTGTTCAGCCACCTAGACCCATTTATTTTTTATTTTCTTTGCTGCATTTTCAGCCCCTCGGTAATGAGAAAACCACTGGGAAGGTTTTTTATCATCTCTAAGACGGCTTCAAAGCTTAAAAAGTCTTGTTCCTACAGCTGGTAATGATACAGAAGACATCGATTGCGGTATGTGCTGGTCATAGCTGTCAATGATCTTTCACTTTTGAGTTTGTTCTTAGAGGTGGAAGGAAGTTATAGATTACTGAGGTCGATAAAGTGTATGGACATCGCTGCAGATATATGAGGTCCTGTTAAGCTTGAAGTTTTGTCCGTGGACGGATGAGAACTCACAGGTGGAGGATGACATTGCAGAGGAGCTTGAGAGAATTGTAGTCGACAGTCTTATGTCTGAAATGTGTCTGAGGCTTTGATAAAAACAGACACTACAATAGACTCATCTGTGGCTCTCTGTTGTTCTCAAATTGATAGAGTAGTTTCATATACACTATAGTTTGTGATACAAATGAATACAATCCTTGCCATCCTCTTGTGTCTGAGTCTCAACATCCTGACACAGAGTCGGAGCTGAATAGCCTCCATTGTATCTCCACTTATCTCAGTGTGTGAATTGAACATGTAAAATCTGTTGCAAAAGAAACCGAATGAATCTGTTTCCGCACTGGAAGATAAGCATTATAGCATTAGATGGGAATGAGAGCTTCTATTTGGAAGGCCTTTAAATCTTTTTTCCATGGTGATTCATGGTGAAGAGTTATGATGTGATATATAATGAAGAGCTGATAAGAGTTAAGCTCGCAACACACAAACTGCGAGGCCACACTGATATAGGACAGACATGAAGCAGGAAACCAGAGCACATTGAGTCACTGAGAACATATTGGAGTCCAATCGACAAAATAAAAGCTTGAAATCGATCATGACGTGCAAATAAAATATATAATTCAGCATAGCTGCATTTCTGATTTCTTCGTGTCATTTGCATTCGCTCAAAGAAAATCTACTTTACTTTTAACGTGGTGTTGAATCCGATATTAATTCTGAATGTATTTCATCTTTGCATGATGCATCATGTGTCTAAAATTGGCAACACAAACTTTGATAAATAATTCATCAGTTATTTTCACAAACATAACCTCATATAGCAAGATTTTTTTGCCCAATTAATTTCCATCTCGTTAAGTGATTTACAGTTATAACTCATCATATCTTTACTTTTAATTAAATAACAGCTCTTCACAGCTGATACTGTCTTTGTTGGATGATTGAAAGCAGCTATTGGATTGGGAGCAACGGCTCATCTGATTTCTCAGTAGACATAATGTAGATCATTCAGTGGACTTCATCACAAAGTCATCATCATTGTTAGATCCAAGAATATGACATGGTAGCTATTGACACGGAGCAGTGAGTCACTTTGCATTAACGAGAGCTGTTGAAGTACGATGTCACGATGACCTTTATGCTCAGGGGAAGTGGATAATTGCAGCTGCAAAGAACATAAATAGATAAAAATACTGTGGAAAGAAACAACAACAGCAACATCATCATAATACCGTGTTTCACTGGATGTAAGACGTCTTTGAGTGTTTCAGATTGCACACAGAGTCGATCAGATACCAAATGTACATTTTGTCCTCTGCAACTAAAATATCACTATTTCATATTTTATTTCTGAACATACAGTATGCATGTAACACTAACCCATAACTGTGCATAAATGTGGATCATGGTTATTTTTGACTAAATTTAAAGAATGTAAAATAGAGAACAGTTCTGAATATTTCCTTCTTATATTACTTTACACATCAAAGTTCAGATGAAAAGTGGAGATGAAAGTTACTGCAGAACATTTCTTTGACAACGTCTTTGAAGATCAGATCAAGATTTTATGAAACATCGTGTTATTGTTATAGACTGTCCAACACTTCAAGTAGTTGAAACTGGCTCCAGATCAACTGGGTAATATGTTAAATAGATGTTTTCGCAGTAAAGTGTCAGTAAAATCAGATAATATAAAACTACTGCCACCTACTTTTACTTATGATAGTAAAGTATGTTTTGCACTGAACAGTGTTGTACTTTTATTTAAGAAATCATAAATTCATACTTTACAATTATAGTATTACTATTTATTTACTTAACAGTGCGTCTAAGGATTCTTCTTTTACTTGTATGTAAAATTTACTGACACCGAATAGCTACATTTTTTGAGGAAAAGCAAATTGCAAAATTGCTGTATTTTTGTATTGGATTACATCCGTTTTAGCTAGGAGCCTCATTCACTGCCTTTGCTGGTGCACTGCAGTGAATGCTGCCTGTAAATCTTAGGAATAGTGTGAAACCATTGGCAGGAATATTTGCTCCACATGTGTTATCAGGTTGTTAGTAATTGAAGTGGCGTTACAGCATATGGGCGACCGTG
Source organism: Polydactylus sextarius (assembly GCA_016801845.1). Classification (NCBI taxonomy): domain Eukaryota; kingdom Metazoa; phylum Chordata; class Actinopteri; family Polynemidae; genus Polydactylus; species Polydactylus sextarius. The sequence goes on along the minus strand of CM028930.1, from coordinate 22,751,379 downwards.
TGTGATTTAAAGAAGCTGCTGATTTTGTAATACCCTAAAGCATCCTGAACCATTTTCACTGAGCAAATAAACGAAATTCAAGATGTTTAATTTGAAATATCTTGACACTGAAACCTGTTTACGGCTGATCCATTAACAAACATGAACTGTCACTGGTGCGAGTACGAGCCAGCTGGGTCAGTTTCCTCCAACGAAAATTGTTAATCTTCTTAGGGAAATCTTCGAAAGTGTCATGACAGGGAAGCTATTTGTTGGTAAATGCCACAGTTTCTGTCTCTATGAGGATCAGAGAGATTGTGATGCTTAAGAGGAGAAATGACTGGGCAATTAATGTGCCAAGATTTAAAAATTTCAAAGAAAGCTATAATAAGATAAGACTTCGCTAGTTTAAAGATAATAGGAAAGGTTAGATGATAAAAGGGTAACACTGTGATCTTCATGGGTATTCTCAAATCCCTGGTCTCCTCGCCTACACGTTTTGCTTCCTCCGTATTTTTCAGATGAAAATCCCCATGTATAATGAAGACCACACAAGAGGGATAGTTGTCTGCTGCCAAGATATCTCTCTTAAATGAATTAAGCCTTAGAATAATTTAAAAATGGCAAGGAACTGCAAAGATGAAAAAAAATGCCCAGGGGCAAGACATAGACCTCAGTATCACCTACAAAAGAATAAATGTAGATTTAACAAAAAAAAAAAAAATAATCTTGCAACGTTTTTGCATAAAGTTAACCGCAGGTGGCGTGTACACCAAAAGGCAGTCTATTCCAGACCTCCTGGCTGTAATGACTCCGCCACTAGACTTGAAGCTCCCATCAGTTTGAATATCCAACCTGCAGTGTGTCCTGTAAGGCGTTCACGTTCACGTGGAGCAGCTGTACTTTTCTATTCTGTCGGCTACACTATTAAATATGTGTCTTATCTTTTCTGTAAGGCTCATATCATCTCAAGTATGTCTCATCGTCGTGGAGCAAAATCCCATTTTAGCTCTAAATTTTTACAACTCACTTAACCACACTTTTTTTTTTTCTTTTCTCCTCCCACCTCCTCCTTCCTCGCTCTTTCTCCCGTTCCCACATTACTTCCCTCCCTCCCTCCTTCATCCTCTTCCCACTCTACTTCTCTCTCGCCAGCTTCCTGTGCTCTCGGAAGAGGTTGATAAGTATAATCATAAGTGACTGGTTCAGCTGCTTGAGCTGCCTGAGCTACAGAGACCGATGTATTCTCATGATATCCAGCCGCAGCTGTAAATGCCAGTGCACAATCCACGTGAAATGCAGTCACAAACACACACACACACACACACAAATATGCACACGCCCCCACACTCTGGGTACTTCATTTTGCATGCCAGTTCTTGTTAAAAAACCATAAACATGAGCATATTTTTAACAGAAGGCAGTTAGAGATCATTCCTGCAGCACTACACAGAGGTTTGTCTCCAGGGAGAAGAGCTCTGCCTGACTGTCTGCATACAGTCTTACTGCAGTAGTTAGCATCTTTATTTGCACGCAAATAAACGAACATGCCCTCTGCGTATGTGTCTTTGCGTGTGTACATGCTCAAATCTGCATGAGATGCTGGAGACACATATGTAAAATATATGTTTACAAATTCACAATCATTACCTCTCAGGCAGTCGCCGTGTCTGGCTGTGAGGCTGCCACTGTGCCATCAAACGTTGTTAGCCATCAGCAGCATGGGACAAAGAGGCGAAAGCATGACTTGTTTACAGAATGAAATAGCTGGCTTGTAGACAGTAGATTGAAATTGACTGCAGGGCTAGTAGACCGTTACCATGGTAGTAACCTGTTTCATTTCTCACTGATCTTCAGTGGATGAGGGGAAAGTGATATTTAATTGAGTCTATGGACAATGATGAGCCAATAGGAATCATTTTTCAATGAAATGGAATTTAAATTGAATCCTTGAGAAGGTGTTTCGGTCTCGGACGAGATATCGATCATGAAGGAGACAAGTCTCAAATGTTGTGAAGCTGGTCAGCATCACTCTTGGTTTCACGATGACGCTCCAACTGAGATTCCCCGCCCGGCGCTGAATGAGTCACTAGGGGCAAGATGGAGAGCGCTTTTCCTCAACCTGGCACCTGCACTTAGTATCTGTCAGTGGACAGGCTGCATATCTTCAGCTTCAATTAATCAGAAAGCCCACCTTTGGAGAATCGTGCCCTGGCCCATATTTAAAGGTACCTGCCGCCGTCTGTGCCAGTTGTAACCCTGGCAAGGGACAAGTGGAACACGTTGGCCTAACTTGGCAGGGGGGCAAGATGGTGTTAATACAGACTTTGGAAGATGATTTCCTTTGAGGAAGATCCAATCGAGTGTCACAGTGGGGTGCTCAGGAAGTGGTTGAGACTCCGACTGATATCTGAGTTTCTAATTCAATCTGTTCCAGATCAGCAGGAGGGGTCAGTGTTCATGCCAAAGAGTAACCTTCCATTATGTTCCCTGGTCACTGAGGAAACATTAGACCTATTGATTAGAGAAGCCAATAGGCGATCGATGAAAGCGTTGAGCGAAAAACAGCTATACGTTTCTCCCCTTTCTCTGTAAATCTATCAGCAAAACATAATCACAAGGAGCTGGGCTGTTTATTATTCTGAAAAAATGTGTGATATAAAGTACTCGTGTGTTTGGCTCTGGCTGAATTTCAGTGTGATTAGAGTGAAAACGTCAGAGTGATGTAGTCACATTTCCTGTCGGGCTGCTCTGATGCATTGCTGCCATCTAGTGTTTGCCCATCAGTGAAGGATGTAACTGTGTTAAAACTAAACAACTTCAGTTCCAAACAAATCATTGCATTTGCATTTTGATCATTTTAGCTGCGAAATGTTGAAAAGAATTTTGAATGAGGCAGAATTAATAAGTGATTATAAAGAACAAACAACCAAAGAAAAGTCTTGCAGAGCTGTGTGTGTGTGTGTGTGTGTGTGTGTGTTGAAGTTTGTTGTTAAAGCGATAATAAATCATTTTAATGTGTGTCATTTTTTGTCAATGTTGATAGTCTGTGAAGCTTCATTAATAAAGTGGCTCGTGTCAAGTTTTAATTAACACAATCTGTGAAATTATTAAATCTAATCCTGTTTTTTTTTTTTTTTTTTCATTTTTATAACTGAAATACAATTAATTTTCATGTGGTCAAAAGATCAACAGCTCGTCCAGCTCTCATCTGGAGGACACTGAGAGAGTTTATTCAGCATTAATGCAGTTTTAGTTTAATCTGTATATGATAACATGAAATCACATCAGTTTTCTTTGCCTCATTTTTGCACAGAGACTCTCAAAGATACTCCTCCTCCTCTTCCTCCTTCTCCTCCTCCTCCTCCTCTTCCTCCTCCTCCTCCTCCTCTTCGTCTTCTTCTTCTTCTTCTTCTTCTTCTTCAGCTGACTCATTCATGCAGGCTGCTGTTTTTTCACTTCTTAGAAACTGGCAAATAGCAGTAAAACACTGACAGAGGACAGCATAAGTGTCTTCAGTTCACTTTAAAAATTTTGACACCCTCATTAAAAAGTATTATTCTATGTGTCTTTACCAACTAATCGGCTTCACTTATAAAATCCTGCCAAAAAGTGTCCATCTAAATCCTCGTCTGTGTGCCCAGAGGAATACATAATGACCCTCCACCAACTCCAACTTATCAGATTAATCAAAAAGAAGTGTATTGACTTTTATCCTCAAACACATATAATATAAATCCGTCTTACTGGGGGCGTAAAGACTCATCAAAGAGGATAAATGTTTGAAGGTTTGAGCGTTACAATTCCCTCCCTGGTGTCTACTGAGAAAAAAAAAAGCAACTGAAGACAGAAGAACTGGTTTGTGGTCATGTGATGTCACATTAATATTGTTAACCTGCTCCGTTGAGATGTTCATTGTTTCTGCTCCTTGTCAGCAGTTTGTTCTTCACAACATCTCCAACTTTTCCACCTGTCTTTCTGTCTTTTGAGACGGTGATGTGTGTTATCTCCTCTGTCTCGGGTTTTCTTTCTCTCTTCATCTCTGACCTCTGCTTTCACAGATCTCCCCTCATTTCCTCCTTTTCCTGTCTGTGTGTCTCCTCCTCCTGTCGTCTTTTCAGCACCATCCACCAGACCTCTCTCTTCTCTCTTGCTCTCCCTCCATCTCCTCCATTTGCTCAGACGCCTTCTTTAGCTCCAGTTTCAGCTCTGCTTTATTATTCTTTTCATCCCCCTCTTCTTTCATCTGCCTCTCTTGTTCACTTGCGAAGGTTTTTTTGAAGTCTTGAGGTCATCAGGAAAAACTTCTTCAACTGTTTCACTTCTTTCCTCCAACCGTTCCTCCATCTTTCTTTTTCTCACTCGACTCAGCACTCCTCCATCAGTAGTTTCTCATTCCTCTTTGCTGAATTCATTCCTATTTTCTCACAGTTGCTTCTTTCACTTGCTCATTTTGGACTTTTTCCTTTATTGAGAATGTCTTTGGGTTGGTGTCTCTTTTTCTGCTATTTGTTCCCTTTTCCTTTTCGCTGTTGGTGCCACGTTTATAATGTAATTTCAGTTTTTTTTTCACACTGTTTCCGCTGCAGTAGTCTCTTCATTGCCTCTGGTAGTTTATCCTTTGATTGAAGCTCTAGCCTTTCTACACTGCTCTTTTTTTTTTTTTTCTTTCAGTAGTCACGACTTTCTTCTTAATATTTCTTCAGCATCTTTCAACTCACATTTTAAATAGTTTATCATTTAATAAATCGTGTAGAGAAATCGTATAGTCTCCATGTGATGGTGGTGTGTGTTATCTTCAAGCTCCGGTCCTTCATCAGAGACTTCAGATGTTTGAACAGTCTTGTATAAAGTACCTGGAAGTCCCACTAGAGTAGAAGTACAGATAAAAAAATTGACTTGACTTAGAATTGACAAAAAATGACTTTGGTAGAAGTTCAAGTCAGCGACTAGCGACTATACTCAAGTAAAAGTCTTAAAGTAACTAGTATTTACTGTACTTAAGTATAACAAGTATCGATAATTGAATGTACTTAAGTAATGAAAGTAAAAGTACAAGTACATGTTAATAAAACAGAAGAATATTATGAAGTTTACAGTCATAGACTAAGTATGTCATTAAGTTAGGAAATGTAGTGAAGTAAAAGTGAAAAACTCAAGTAAAGTACAGATACGCCCAAAACATACTGAGCTACAGTAGAGAAGTATTAGCATTTTATTACTATTCAACACTGGTTATACCTGGACTTTGTTGCCTCCTTTTACCACCGAGTCCACTTCACCTTTCACACTTTGTTGTGTTCCAGGTCCATCAGCTCCTTAGTTTTGCTGCTGTCTGATGCCTCGTTTTCCCCTCGTGCCCTTCCAGTATTTCACAGTCTCAGCTCTGGGTGGCTCTGTCCTTGTGCTGTTATTCCCTTACACGTGTTGTACACAATAGATGAGTCTTTGAAGAACTGGTCTTTTTTTTTTACTGCCCTGTGTTTCTCTGGCGTATCTCACCAACCTAGCAGCTTGAGCTCTGAGTATTTGTTTGCTAGTCTCTGGAGTCTCACTTATGGACGTCTTCTTCTTCCTCTTCCTCCTCTTCGTCTTTGCCATCCAGCACCTGTCTCTCGTGACACCTCACTGCGCATCCGTTAGCCTCCGGGCTCTCTTGATCTCGGTTTCCAACCATCTTTTCCACGTGGGAGTGCTCTGGTAGTGGGGTTTCATCTAGTACTTTAACACTGCTGTCAGCTCAGTGTGTTGTCGCTCATGTGCTGAGGTAGGCTTGTGTAGCATTAGGGGTCTTTCTGGAGCCTTGTCCTGACCAGGATTTGAACCCCCCTCATGATCGACACCTTCACGACTTTGTTTATCACATCGGCGACTTGATTCGTTGTGATGACGTTACGTTGTGATGTTACAGTTATGTACATTCCTGCAGACAGCTGTGTTTTTTTTTCTAAAGGCAGCAAAAAGCCTGTACCTTTATCCTGGAGCACACAGGCAGCAAATTCTTTGCTGCATGCTGACTGACAAAATACTCAGCTTTAATACACAACAGAAATGATGTGGGAGGCAGCTGAGCCGAATGCTCTGACAGGATGTGAGCTCTACATCCTCTCTTTTTTTTTCCTGTTGAGAATCTATGATCTGTCACTAATTCCGATGCACAAAATGTCACATGAAAGCAGCCGATAAGCTGCGATTAATAATAAAACATCTTGCACACGTCACCGGATACATCACATTTACAGGTGTTATTAACAACAGATCAACTCAGATGAACTGACCACATTACATTTCATATTCAAACTACTATTACAGCTGATGTTTTCTGCTACAGCAGATCACTAGACGACACAATCTCTATGTGCAGTCGCTGTGTGATGGATCTGTATTCATCTCCTCTCCCTTGATGGCAGTTTGAAAGTTCAGTCAAGGATACAAAATCAACTCACACTTGTCCTTGGGCCAATGTTTTTTTTTTGTTTTGTTTTTTTTTTACGAGGAGAGTTGCAAATCATTCAACACATTTAACACATTAAAAAGTGACTAATGCATTAATTACTCAAAAGTTCTTGTGCGTCATTCAATGACGCTGATATTTTCATTAATTTAAGTGTCAGAAAACGTCAGAAGAAGGAAAAAGGTCAAGATATTAGTCATTGGAGTTGTAGTTATATAAGAATATAAGGAGGAGACTGTGTCTGAATCTTAGTGTAATGTTCAGTGTAACATGTAAACAGTATGATGTTTGTGGAGAATGAAATGCACAGCATGGCGTTGTTGTACATGTCAGCGTTAATAAATGTGTACTGTCACCGCAGACCACTTAGCTCCCAGTGTAAACCTCACAGCAGCTCCTCTCGTCTGCTTTACACAGACAAGCTGACAGATGTAATCCTCCGAGTGACTTCTGCTGTTTCTCCCCGAGCGCTGTTCGCACTCGGTCTGCTCCCCCTCCTCCCTCCTACCACCTTGACATCCTGACACAGGTAAATATGAACAGTATCCACTCTGATTTCCACGGTCGCTAGACAGAAGTGACAGGCGAGGACAGTGGCACAGTGAAGAAGATTATGCACAAAGCTTCCTCTGACAAGTTCAAAGCAATCTTTTTTCTTTTCATTTTTTTTTTTTTTTTTTTTGTTTGAGGGTGGGGGTTGAGGAGGAAAACCTCAGTGACAAAAACTCAACAACTTTAATAATTACAACAAACAGAGAGTGGCACAGCGCTGACAAATTTCCCTACTTCACACTTTTAAACACAAAGAGAGATATAAGTGCAGACTCCTCAGTGATGAGTTCAAGTGAGGGAACACCTTGTTAACAGCTCAACCAGCTAAAATGCTCCTCTGTGACTTTGACTCTTTCACTGCGACAGCTGTTATATATTTGCAACACGTGTAAATGAATGACACATAATAACTGCTCAGAGAAACTAAGGTTTGTCAGAAAACAGGATTTTATTTTCATCCCAAAACATTTGGTGGACCATCACCTCGATGTTTTATCTCAAACATATCCTTTTAAGTAGGTAAATTACCAACAAACCCATTTAGAAAGTATTATACCTCATAAGCCATAAATCCTTTTAGCACAGGCCTCAGCAGTTTCAAACCCAAATGTTATAGATTATAAATTAAATAGATTTTATTTATTTGTGTACCTTTTATGCACTTTGGTCTAGGTTTAGTTTCCCCAAAACACATTTTTGCTCAAAGAAATAGTGCAGATCAGTAAATATTAGAATGAATAATAAATAAAATAGATGAAAATAGCCAGAAATAACCGTGTTTAAAAGCAGGATAAAGGAGGACAGTGGATATTTATAGTCCATCTGCAGCACTGCTTGTGTGTGGCTGTGAGTGTGTGTGATGGTGGGCAGGACGTATGTGCTGGGACTTCAAGAGTCTGACTGCTTCAGGGGAAAAACTGTTGAGCAGCCTGGTCGTTGTGTTGACGGATGCTCCTGTGTGTTTTCCCAGACTGCAGAAAGTAAAGCAGGCTCCGGGAGGGGTGGGAGGTGTCACTGATTATGTTGGAGCCTCTGCAGTTGCGGCGTTGGTGGGAAGTGTCGTTGTTAAGGGATGGCAGCGAGGCGCCGGTGATATCTGCAGCAGATCTTTACCATCCTGTTTAGTTGCTGTCTTTCTTCAGCTGTGAGGTGGTGCAGATGGTGTCGGCTTTTCTAACTGATCACAGTGGTGCAGCTGCTGTCATCAGTAATCGCTGAAACATCCCTCTTCACAACAAAACCATTAATAATCAGTAAATAGTGGTGTTTTCAGCTGAGACTTTCAAAAATCAACAATTGTCTCTTCAGTCTTTTGATAATGATAATAAAGGGACAGTTTGTGTGTTTTGCTGATCCTTTTGCTGATGAGGTCGACGATCCATGATGAGGTGTAACGATACATGGATATAGATCAATACATTTAATGATTTAATGATTCGATTTAATGATTAACGATCTGATATCACTGATGCAAAGCGAAAACATGGGTCCATATCATCATATTTAAAATACATCATTATTTTATTACTATTTCCATCCAAGATCCACCTCCTACTGCTCTTTCATAAACATTCAAACAAAACTATTAGCCCAGCACCAGGCAGGTGACGGCAAGTAGCCAAGAAAAAGACGAAAAGGATATTTAGCCTCCTCTCAGGAATAAATCAGAAAAGACGAGTCAACAGACAAAACGCAGTAGGAGGTAAAACAGTCAGGAAACAACAACCAACCTGTCCGGGCACCTGAAGAAGAAGCAGCAGGACACTGACTCGTGTTAACGTGTCAGTTACCTGCTCACCAGCTCTGACCAGTTATTTTCCACTAAAACTGAGCTACAACTGTAAAAGACTCTGAGTATCACAGCTGATCAACATCACAACAACTAGTTTGATTCTTTTTATTAAGATTCAGAAATAAAATAGTCAAATCATATTTTGTTGTTTGTTGTTAATGAGTTGATATGAACTGATTGTGTTAAATAGATAAACAATATCTTCTCATGTCAGCATTGTATTGTGACAGACTTTGTGATATCGACAAATATCGTATCATTGTCCAAACAATTGATATGATATTATATCTTGATGAAACTTGTGATTTACACCCTTTGTGAGTCAGCAGAGTGAACGTTCAGGGGTTCAGTACTGAGCTCTCTGGCTGTATTCCTACCATCCTACTACTTTGTGTCAAAAAATCCAGGATCCAGTTACAGGTGCCAACCTCTACTTCCTGCTGAAATCGTTTCATGACGACTGTGAGTGAGAACTTCAGGAGTGACGCCGCTCATGCAGGCTGAGGTTGGCATTTTAGCGTTTGAAGATTTCCTTTAACTGTTGTGCTCAGTCTTTGATGGGGGCCCCTTGTTGTCGGTGGCCTCCAACCATGTGTAAAAGACATCGAGATTGTCTGTGAGGACAGGTCATTGTGGTCTGTCTGGAGATTGAGTCCTCGCCACGACTGCAGAGTGTCTTTGTAGTGAGCAAAGCACCTCACCAGTTTTTTTTCCCCCATAGCCTTTTTGCTTCTTTGATGCCTCTTCTCACATTGTTTCCTGCTATTCTGTATGCTGCAGAGCTGCCTGATCTGAGGGCAGCATCCCGGGCCCTCGGCAGCGAGAACACCTCCCCAGTCTGCCAAAGGTTTTTTTTTTTTTCTTTTTTGGTTTGTATTCTCACACATATTTTTAACCACAATCACATATCGTTTAAGCATTTTTTTTTTTTTTTTTTTTACAAAACCTGACACAGCTTCTGTGTCTTCCTGCAGGTCTGTGACACCCTCACATGCGGCTGCTGCTTTGAAAAAGTGCAGCTGTGTGCATTCACAGCAGCCTTGTAATGTTACAGTAGCTTCTTGTCTCCAAACTTAAATCTTTTTTTTTTTTTTTGCAACTTCCAGGTTCATGTTTCATCCTCAGCCTGTTTGCAGGAGTTAGCAACACAGTCACTTGCCTTGTATGCCAGTGAAAAACATTGTCACCCAATGTAAAACAGTAGAAAATTCAGTAATTTAAAAAATACTGCACTTTTATTTTGAATTACTTGAAGATAATAACTAATAATGTTCATTGTGTTATTGGTCCCTCTTTACTTCTCAGTGGAACAAAAAGTTTAATCTTTAATTTTGAATATAAAAGTATTAAAAGCATAAACAGACAAATAAATGGAAGTTGTTTTAAACTGTTTGCTTCATAAAATTAATTTACTGAATCATGAGTGAAGTTGTGATTAATCACACATTGTGAAATTGTAATTATACATTGATTTAATAAGTTCTATTTCCTTTTATAATGTAACACAATTTAATTTGCAAACTGTGCTTAATGGTGATTTTATTTGACAGTTTCATAATTTCTCTCTTCTCCTCGTCTCATTGTTTTTCTGCAGCGACTCTAAAGTAAAGCTGACGTGAGCTGGCTTCCAACGGCAACATTAAATACCGTATATGTGCCAACTTAAATCAAGCCTCTAGTTATGTGGATAAAAAAGCCACAAACAGCACATTAGCTTTAATGGCTGCAGTCACATGTATTTAGGAGAATGCATAATTTGCTAAGAGATCTGAGAGTCCCAGAGGCACAACAGCACAACAGAAGGTATAGAGGCCATTTCAAGTGTGATTTGGGTTTTATTTCCAGCAAAACGGGAACACAGCAGATACACAGTAATGGTATTAAACACTTCTACTGCCTCCAGTGTTTTTTTATCTGCAGTATGAGCTTCATTTTCTTTAATCTAAGATCATTTGAGCTTTCCCTTGAGCTTCATGTAGCCAGAAGGATATAAAGGAGCGTGAGGAACCAGAGGCTTGATGTTTCAGTTGAGACTCGATGGGGAAAAATCCAGATGACGAAAGTGAATAAGAAAGATTTTTTTTTTTTTTACTACAAGTGACTTGACGCACTTCATCTAAAACAATTAACGTGATGATCAAAACGGCAACAAGTATTTACCTTTTTTTCAGTGTAAATAGCTGCAACATTGAAATATAATCACCCTGTTGAGTTGATTCACAAGAGCTGCAACTAATGATTATTTTCATGCTTTCATGTTATTTTTCTATTAACTAATGATTAATCATCCAGTCTGTAAATTCTCAACAAGTCTTCAAAGTACAAGACGCGGTTTCATTCAGAGTTATTTGTGACTTTAGCTTATAAATGCTCCACTTTGTTCACTTGTTAGTCATGTTTTTTTGGGTTATGGTTACCTGCTGCTCAACCAAAACAATGTCTGCTTAAAGACGCTAAAATGCAGCTGTAGAGCTGAGCAGAGTTACAAAATGATTTATAACTTTAACACAATAAGCAACACATAAAAAATAAGTAAGTAGCCGTGCTGTGACTTATTAAAAAAACTGAACTGTTTCATGCATAAATGAGCAGGAAAAGGTGTTGTTATATATTAAATCATTTTGAAATCATTTGCGCTGCTTCTCTGGGACAGCAGCTCTACAGGAGGTGGAGCTTAGACACACACTATTGCCCTCGACGAATCTTCACACATTCAAAAGAACGACTCTTTCCTTTCACATTCAATATAAAAAAACATAAAGACTCAATGAGCAGTAATAGCAGACGGGATTAATTTTGACCCGAATGTTCGTTCCTACGTCGTGAACGGCTCCAACTCAGCGGGCGTGAAATTCTCTCTTTTTTTTCTTTTTTTTTCTTTTTTTTTCTTCCAGAAACACACAGCGTGTCTGTGTGATTTGACAAGGCAATTTAAAAAAAAAAAAAAAAAACTTAAAGGTGACAGAATCAAAAAGCATTTTAACCTCGTCTTTGTTGAAGAACAGACGTCCACCCACATTCAGGATCATGTGCTAGAATTTCTGAACATCTCTTTTTACATATAAATTCCTTTTTATAAATGTCCGATTTTCAAAAACCCTGACTCCATTCCCTCCCCTTCAAAGTTGATCAGCTGAAAAAAAGACGGTCTGTCCGTGTTCAGAAGTCGGCAAAGTTACATTCATTTGAGTGACAGTGAAGCCAATCAGTGTCAAGTGCTTATATCTCATAATGAGGTTGACAGTTAAGCCTGAAAAGATGCCAAATAAGAGCAAAACCACACGTTTAAAACCCCCCACCCCTAAAATATCTCTCTGAGAGGTTTTTATGAAGCTTCTGATGTGTTACACATTCAACCAGCAGTTTATTGTGTCTTAGTCACATCAGAGAAGAAGCATCAAAACCCTGTTCAACCGTTCTCTGTCACCTTTAAACATTTCATCCTGTTCTAACGCATCTGACTGAAGTTCAGATTATTTTCTGTCCACGTGACCTGTTTACACCTCAACCTCAGCTTTAGAAAGATGGCTTCATGTTCTCGTTTCTTTATGCTCAGAGCTGAATTCACAACTAAGCCAATGATTGCAACTATTCAGGTTTTCCACAGGAACTTTTAATTCAGACTTCCTCAGTATTCAGGAGCTTTATTTTTTTTACAGCATGTTAGTGGACTTCTACAAAAGAAGTTGGCCTAAACTACATTACTTCTTTTTATCAAAGCTACAATGACAGATTTTAGTCACTTGATGTTTAGATGTTGCCGTAGATTGTGTTTTTTATCTGTGAACCAAAGATTATGATGCATCAACTGCAGGTTTGTGTTTTCTTTCAGTCCCTGGTTTTTTTTTTTTTTTTTTTTTTTTTTATTTCATGCAGTGCACGTGCAAACTGCAGCCTACAGAGGTCACCATTGACATACAAATTATTGATAAGTTTGATTACACATGAGCGGAGGCCAATATGACAGCCGATGGAGTCACTATTCTTTTTTAACTTGACAAAGAAGGAGTGGTTAATAATTTGTGCTTAAATGGAGTCGAGGGCATCTCTGACTAAAGTGCTTCTCTTCCCTCGGGAATTTTAAAAACACAAGGACAAAATGACACAAACAGACTGTGAATGTGTGATTGAGCACAGACACAGGCCACATTTCCACTGCTGTTAAAAATAAGGACATGAAAGGAAATGTGGTTCTGGGTTTCACACAAATAAAATGGCCATTAGATGAAGTGTTGCTCCCTCTGGTGGTCGGACAGTTTCACAGCAACAGTGGCTGAAGATGCTTGGTTTTACCTTGTTTCTTCATTTCAGTAACATTAAATAGATGTTGGGTTGTTCAATTCATATAACGGCAGAAATTTAGACAAATTAGGTTCATTAATTTAGTATAGTATTGATTTCCAGATGTTTTTTTTAATGATTGCATAAATTAAGACAGAGTAAATAGGCATCTATGAATAATTTATAATTTGTATAATAATAATAATAATAATATATAATAACTAGACAATTCCCCTGCGGGAAATCGTGAGAGTGATGCAGTGGCCGTAGCAGTCGCTATTGCAGGACTGTACTGTAATTTTTCTGTTTCCTTTTCTGACTTGTTTGTTCCTTTGTCCATGTTGAATTCAGCTTTTCATCTAATTGCATTCATTTACAATGGGAAGGATTTGGTGCACTTATTTGCGAATTATGCCATGAAAAATTAGATTTTGGATAAATAAGTAATAGCCTGGCCGAGACTCATGTTCTGATATATCATTTGTCTGTGCGATCAACCGTCATGACGTTATTAATGTTTAAAGTGTTTAAAAGGAGAAATGCAGACAAAGAGAGAGAGAGAGAGAGAGAGAGAGAGAGCACAGGTGCAGCAGCTTCACTAACAAGACACAAACACACACACACACACAGGCACCTGTATGTGTGTGTGTGTGTGTGTGTGTGTGTGTGTGTGTGTGTGTAAAAAAAAAAACATTCTGGTCAAGACGCATGTTTTGATGTATTACTTGTCATTTTGAAAAATGATCACAGCAGCTGGGATTTAAACATCAAACACACTGCATGAAAGTATAATATGTGTAATATCAACTGGACTATCTGATCATCCATTTGAATGGAAATCACAGCCTATATAAAGGACACAGGTCCTTTGTAATCAGTGTTCTCACAAACAGAAATTGCCTTTTAACCACACCTTGACCTACTGCCATTTATTCAAAAAGTAAAGCAGAGATCCACAAAATTCTTTCACATTGACCACTACAAGGTCTTCATGAACACATAGATGCAATTTTTTTTTCTTCCTAGTGTCAAAATTTGGAAAATAGAGCAAATTCAAAACAACCCACATTTCTGCTTTTCTCCTTCAAACCTTCGCTGGATTTACATGGGATCCTATAGGACAGTTGGTCTGTGCACCTTTCACTTTGAGGCTTCTCATTCAAAAACTGATAATCCTATCGTTTAGATTGTTGGCATCACGACAAGTGTGACCTCAACTTTATCAGATTCAATCTAAGTGTTCACTGTGTTCAATGTAATATATATAAATATAATAAAATACAATAAAAAAGTAGACCTTAAAATGAAATCGACTAAAATGTCAGTGGCAGTAGTGGTAGAAATGTTTTCATCCATTTCTGTGTCATTTGAATTGGTAGATTCTGATTTGCCACTGTGTCCTCTTTCAGTCAAAGATTATCAGCCATTAATAAAATACATTAACATTATTGCTAACTGTCTGAGTCTGAGAGTTTGTTCTTGGATAATTCATCTGATCTTCTGGTCAAGAAAAGAAATGTATAGGAAGTGATTTATGGGACATTTCAAATTTGTTGATTTTATTTTATATAAGTTAAAGGAACTTCCTAAGGATGGAAGGAATTTCTCTTCATTTTATTTCCCATTTTAGAATTATTTTATTCCCAATATGTCTTTTGTTTACTTGAAAACCAGGTTAATATTTTATTTTATTTCCTCTAGTTATCTTTATGTTTAAGAGTTTACTGCCCACTTAAAGGCGGGGACATATTAAGTGCCATGATGTGAGAAGAGGACTATTACCAGATTTAATTTTTTACATCAATATTTTAGCATAATTATTTTTCAATATCACACAAAAGTGTATATTTCTATGAAACTATGATGTCTCTTTTAGTTCCTGTTCTATTCTTTGTGGTTGTTTTTCTGTGTCCAGCTCTGAGTTGTCACATTAACATCTGTGTCTCAGTGAAAACAACCTGCTTCCGTTTACAAAGACAGAAATCAGAAAAAACTGGTGTAGGAGGCACTGAGACTAAATGGATTATCGCTGAAGACAAAAGTGTTCACAGCAGCACAGAATCTTATATTTGGAAACAAATCTATCACCACATGACAAACAAGTGTATACACACACACACACACACACACACACACACACACACACAGTATGTCCTGTGGCTGTAGGACTACAGAGCACTCAACCTTGGAAGTTTTCAGCAGAAAGTTAATCTCAAACTAGGAAAAATGACCAACTAGGAAGCTGCACTAATGAGCCATGCGGACACAGAGGCAGCGTGTGAAGTGAACATTTCCCACCACACAGCTGGTGATGGTTGCCATGAGAACTGACGGGGCAGATGGCGCCCAAATGGTGCCTGAACACACACACACACACACACACACACAGATGATAACTTGGAGTTCATGGTGAGGGCTCTGTAAAGTTTGACTTATGTTACCCTGATGGTTTTCTGTGGTATTGTATGTTGTGTTTTGTGTCGCTGTGCGTTGATGGACGATGAGTTCGAACATGAAAACGTGAAGCATGAGTGAACCTGAGTTCAAACTCCAAGAAAAACATGTTGGTCTCTGTTCATTAACTTCTGTTTGGAATCGGCAGTTAAAGGCGTTGTTCCCTTGAGCAATAGACAGACACACACACACACACACACACACACACACACACACACACACACAGCTACAGTATCCAGAGTCTGAACATTTTTCGCCTGTTCAGATAGTTTAAGAGACAAAAAGGAGTTGGGATTATGAATCTAGTAAACAGTTCCTGTTTTATGATCATTGATTAGTAACTTTAAACAATTGTTCAATTAATTAATTGATACTGAATTAATTAATTGATTGATATTGAATTATCAGCTCTTTTGATGCTTGACTTACAGTTTCAGTTAAATATTTTTCTTCATTTGTATATTTGTATTTGTGACCTGTTTATAAACATTTATGTCTTGAGCGGGAACAAACTGGCTGCAGCTGAGACCCAGACAGACTAACAGATAGACAGACAGACCAGCAGGCTGGGAAAAACAGAAAAATTCAAGAGAAAAAATGCAGACTATCACCAACCTTACTCTTTAAAACAGCTCCCAAATGATAGTTCTCCTATAAAAGTTGTGTCATTTCAAAGTTATGATGAAAGATATAAATCATCTGGATATAAAACAAGTCATCTTAAAAATGACATTTCTGTTCAGTAAATCTGTACAATAGAGCATTTTATCAGCATTTTCTTTATCTTTGAAAGACTTCTAAAGAATAGTTTTCAGCACCATTGTTGCTTTATGCAGCCGTCACAAACAGGGTTTTTATAGATATTGTAGATAAGTGTGAGTAAAGTACAGATTTTATTTGTTATTCTGGTAACGTTCACTATCTATTTTCCTCTCAATGCAGTTTCTCTCAGCCACTTCAAATCTGTGCATCTTTGTTTATCATCACACAGCAGAAACCTCAGAAACGACTCCTCGTATAAACAATGTATATCGGTAACTCTAAGCCACCGTCTGTAAGACTGTTGCATAATTCTGCGTCTGTGCTTTTGATGTGTGTGTGTGTGTGTGTGAGAGAGAGAGAGAGAGAGAGAGAGAGAGAGTACAGAGCCACAGCTGAGCCGCGGGGCTTTGGCTCCAGAAGTGTGGCAATTGATTTGGCCCAATGTGCAAGGTCAGGCTGTGGAATAACAGACGCTCTGAGAGAAAAAGAAACGAGAGAGAGAGAGAGAGAGATGCACAGAGGGTGGACATGACACATACAGAAGGTATTTTTATGGAGTCACAAGCAGATTGAAAAGAGGGTGACAAAGGGTAGAATACACACTTTTTAAAACTTTTTAATTTGCTGCGGGGAGTTTTTGTAGCAAAACTAAACAAACCTTTTTTAAAAAACTTTTTTTTTAGTTTCAGTTTCTCACTTCTCAAGACAACAGGACGATATTTCCTTTCCCTCGTCCTCCACTGACACTGTTACGTGGTTGATCTTTCACCTCCCTGAAGGAGGCGCACGTAAAAACAGTCTTTGTTAAGACATCAAGATAAATAAGAGTTACAACCACTTAATTCTTTGCAGCATTTTTTGATTTTATTGTAAAAAACGCCACAGAAATAGTATTATAATATGTAAAAAAAAAAAAAAAAAAAGGTTTCTGTCTGGAGATGAACTAAGGAAACAGTCAACATTTGATCTGTTCTGGTTTCTCTTGTCTCAGATTTAAGTTTTACTGCTGATATGAGCAAGAGCTCAGTCACAGGCGATGCTATCTGAACTTTGAACTCTGAAGTGTTTATTGAAGAAAAGTGACTATAAACACAGGGATTTTTAACTTTTTGTTGTATTTTTCCAACAACTTTTCATTTAATCGACCTCAGACTTTAGATATGTGTTGTTTTTTCAGATAAGCAGTCAGTTAAAACTGTGATGACACATGAACGTAACTGTCGTCAGGAACGGTTACGCTTGATCGATTTAAGTGGCAGGAACAAGAAGACACAAGTGTTTTTGTTTAGTTTCAGTCCACACATCATCGGGTTTATAAACAGGCAGAACAAGTCGTTTATATTCCTCAGATGTTATGTTAAAGTAAAACTTTTTTTTTTTATGAAGCTGTTTTATATTTTCTGTTTCCAGTAACAAATTGTGTGTAAGTGAGAAAACGTCTCAACTTTCTAGACTGTTGTTACAAGCTGTCGCCAATATTTTCCAAGCTGATGCAAAACTACATTTCCAGGAATTAAATAAATCCACCTCATGGCCATTTTAAGGTAGTTTAAGTCATTTTCTCTAGTGTAAAGTAAAGACTCACTTGTCAGTTTATTAGAAACACCTAAATAAAACTAATACAGTATCGTGTAAGCTGCTATAAATCTATAATAACAACAGTAGTATTGATGTTGGGATTATAGGTTCTTAATTTTCTTCAAATATTTCAAATAGATTAAAAAATGATATTATAATGTATTTGATATATATTGTGTTCACTTCACACTATAATGAAATTATAATGTAACTATTATCAGTTACTTTTGCTTGTCAGTGTTCATCTATTCATGTATTTTCAGATGTTTATCCAGGATCAGGTTGGTCAAACAAAGTAGTTCACAACGCAGCGTTTTCCACCTCCTCCTGGGATCCTGAAGCGTTCCCAGGCTGGATAACATATATGATCTATATAATCATGTTCTGGGTCTAACTCAAGGTGTCAGATTGGTTTGATGAACCCAGAAAACCTCCCAGGTTTCTTGATCAAATGTTCAAACAGCCTCAGTCGACTCTTTTCGACGTGATGTGAAGGAATAATAACGTAGTTGCTCTTCGCCTCCTGTGGTTGTCCACCTCCTCACCTGATCTCATCCTCTTTATATTCACAGTACCATTTGTACGGTCACCACCCAAAGCTAATGAACAAAGCCGAGGGTCGGCATTGACTGAAACATCAGCAGCTTTGCCTTCAGGCTCAGCTCCCTTTTAACCACAAAGATGCTGCACAACATCTGTTTTACAGCTAAAACCACACTGGTCTCTGTTGACCGGAGAAAACTTGTTATTCACGGTTACATTTTCTCTTTTCCTCCTGCATCTTTGATTTAGCTCCTACTGTTCAAGAGTGGAAGAAAATATTAAACAGTAGCATCACATATTTGTCACCTTTAAGATAAATCTTGTTATCACCTGTGGCTCTAACCTCTTCCTGTTTGTTGTTATAGCAACATCTGAGCATCACTTCTGACTGTGTCTCTTTTCTTCCTAATGAGAAAAGAAACTGCAGAGGATTCATTACTTGTGATGTTTCTGTAAATTATTCACATTCAAGGTGTTTGAGTGTTTGAAGGTGATGTGGTTTGATTTTAGTAGAATCTGAGTAAAGTTACTCAGTGTTGTTGTTGTAGTTGTTGCTGCTGTTTTTAATCAGGTTTTCAGTTTGTGTGTGTGTTTTTCTTGGCTCAAGGTCATAGTTAGTGACAGACAGACAGATAGATGGTCCTATGTGTATGTCCTACTGCAGGATTCATAACCGGTAGTACAGCCAGCCACCAGGGGGCGATCATGTTTTTTCTGGCTTTATTTTTGTGGAGACGTCTGTCACATCATCCACCTTTATGTACCGTCACTTATCTGTTTAATTTAAATACATAAATACATCTTTATTATCAATTAGTCCTGGTTATTTTGAAAAATAATTTGAAAAGCAGATGATAGGATTTTAGAAGAAGGGAACTGTTTGTAAAAAAAAAAAAAAAAAAAAAAAAAGGTCAAAGACTGTTACTGGAGTTTTAGTGATGATTTAATGAACCTTTATCTTCTCTGCATAAATGTAGTTTCTACATTTTGACTGAAATCAGTGTATTTGACCCAGATTGAGATGAATCACACCATGTTCCTCTGATACCTCAGTGTGTGTGTGTGTGTGTGTGTGCGTGTGTGTGTGTGCGTGTGTGATCACAATCATAGAGGCAGAGTTTGTAATTTCAGGCTTTGACGAGTGTGAATCTGGTCTCAGCGTGGGATGATCGCATGTGTGAAGCTGAAGTGAAGAGTGTGAATGTTTACTTGTACTGTCACACACACACACACACACACTCATACATACGTATAGTACATACAGTATATACAGAATAACCACTATCACTTTCACTCACATTCACCCTCTCACACTTACAAACAGAGACTTTCTCTGTCTCACACACACACACACACACTCCATGGGCTGCCATCTGTTCTCACCAGTCAAGCTGTCTTGGCAGCCCCTCAGGCCTGGGACACCATCAATGACTCTCTCTCCCTTTCTCTCTCTCTCTCACACACACACACACACACACACACCAAACACATGCAGACCAACAGACTGAAATGTTGTAATCACTGGCACTGCACTGATAAACTCACTACTCAACTGCTCTGCAGAAAACTAACATTTTTAACATTTCAGAAGGCGAAACTGTTTTAAAATGCAATAAAACGATGTTTGCAGTTGCAGAATTAATGGTTTTAAGGTTCTGGTCTTAACCTGCCGTTGAAAGCGTCGTGTGTTTTATCCTGATTCGTACTCAGTGCATGCTGGGATATGCTCCAGCCCTCGTATTTATAAAGGCAATAGAAGTATTTGCCCACCTGTGTGACCTGTTTCCCCTTTTATTTTGTTAAACATAAACATGTTTGATCTGGTTTTCCCACAGGCTTTTCATCCCTTCTGTCATTCAAAAGCTTTAACTCTTTTGTTTGCAATGGAAAAAAAAAATCTTCCTGTTGTTTCCTCTTATCACGTCGCTTACGTAGAGTTTTATAGACTCTAGATAGATCGTTGGTTTAGATGCTGTCGTCAGAACATTTACAGTTTTAACGATTTAAACAAGAATCGTTCAGTCGACAGTTTGTTCTCCACAATCACTATAATCCTCGGCTACGCCCGACAAATGTGTGACCTTTATTTACTTCTTTTTGTAAACATTGTGATGTGTGACTGTGTGTGTTGTTCTGGAATTGGCGCAAATAACAAGTCGGCTAATTTAATGGCACAGATCCAGAGAAAAAGCTCTACAGTGGAGGTAATTTATCAGGTTATAAAAACTGGTCCTCAGCGCTCCGTTTTCTTTTGTTCTGTTTTGTTTTTTTTTTCTTATATGAACATAATGCAGACAAAAAATGGGGTGAGGGGGTAAGGAAGGTGGGTGGGGGTGGCGTCATTCATCATTTACCAAAGTCGCTGTCACACATTTTAAGAAGCTTTGACGAATTCAGATCCTTCAGAGAAGTAGAAGCAGAAAGAGTGAGAAAGTGTGTGTGTGTGTGTGTGTGTGTGTGTGTAAAATCAAAGAGTAAGCCTGAGTGTTTTTGATGTTATTGTCATAAAGATGAGAATCCTACGCTCTGTATGATACTCTGCATGAACCTAGGGATTAACACACACACACACACGTTCATGCGCTGTTTTAAAGCCCACAGAAACTCAAACACACACACACACACACACACTGTGAGCAGCACATGAAGTGTTTTGAAGGGTTTGTTTTTTGTTGTTTTTTTTCTCACGTCAACACTGACAAAAGTTTTCCGCCAGCGTTTGACACATGTGATTGATTAGTTGGGTGGATTCCCACAGATCAAACATCACAGCGGTGAAAATTAATTTATTGTAACAACACCCACATAGATGTGTTGCTTTGTGATGGTCGATTTCATCTTTACTTTTTGGTTGTGTTGTATTTGTCAGGAATGTTTTTATTTTTTATGTTTTTAATTGGACCATTAACAGTGTTGTCATCAACGAAACAAACAAATCAAGAGACAAGAGGTGAAAAAAAATGACAAGTCTGTGTAAAATAACAGGAGCTGCTGTTTAAAATCCAGATGAAAAATGTTTTGAACACATACACACAGCGTGAAACTGTTGGTGATTAGTGAAGGACGAGTAAAATCCAAAACTTTGTGTTTAGTTTGTTTTGCCAGACGCACATAAAACCTTTTTTTTTTTGGTAATAAAGTAGTAGTCAGGACTAATTTGGCCTATTTCACCACAAATACAAGTCAAACACCCCCTTGAGAGATATTTTACGTAAGTAAATGGGGCAGTCAGCCAAACGTATCTAAATTGTCATTTTTTAACCACTAATAAAGCTCAAAATATCACTTCACTGCAGCAGTAGCATGAATAGGGTCCTTACACATAAACTGAAGTACTGATAACTTAGTAAATGAACCGAGACCTGTTTTACAAGACTTACCCAACATCTTGTTTTATAACAACCAGTGATGAAGGATGTTCCACATCAGCAGATTCATCATTTTCCTGAACAACAGGCTGATGTGTCTGTGAAGAGCAAGAAAAACGATGACTCTGTTGATATGGAACAACATGAAGGATGTAGAAGAAGAGCAATCGATACCAAATACATTTGTTTGCTTTTTCATTTTTAAGGTTTGACTCAGTTTCCAACAAAAATGAGGCAGAAACACAAAGAGAACAAAGAGAAAGAGCCACAGACGCTGAAGTAGAAGAGATTAACCTTGTGCTAAAGGTGAAAAAAAAAACAACTCTCGACCTTGTAGCAGGATATTATGGAGGTTAAATTCCCAATAGTCTCCTTTAACTGCAGATTTAATGTGTCCCATGATATGTAAAGAGGTGAATCAAGTGGATATTATATCTTTAAAGCCTTGATACAGTGTCCAATCACACTAAGTGTCACAGGATGATTTGTTTTACATGGTGGATCCTGAACATTTAGTAGAGATGATCACAAGTCACTGAATGATGAAAATAATAATATTGGAGTCTAGAAACCAGAGGCTCAGCTGGTTGTTAATAATCATATTATGTGGTGGTTTAACACGTTAGCAGCAGAATTACCAGTGTAACACTTTTCATAAGCCCATGTATTTAAACCTCATGTCAACTATTTCTTGTCCTTTCTTGTGTTTCCTCATATTTTATTACATTTTCTCAGACCTCATTGAGCTTTTAAAGACAAATTATGTGAAATTAGACAAATTTGACAGGATAGAAAATGTAAAAACTGTGCTTATAACACCATGAAAATAAATTGCTCCATCCAGATTCTTTCTTTTCTTTTGGTTTTTAAGATTTCAACTAGTGAGCTATGACACACATCTGTACCGATGATTAGTGGTAAACCATCTTTACCTTTGACAGGATGAAGAGTCAAAGTGTTGAGAACAAAGAAACTGTTGTTGCACCGTTCACTTTTACTTCAGAGATGTTGAGTCATTTCTCAGGAGTCGTTGGTACAATACGTCTTTTAATTAAACTGAACAACCTGAAGAGTCTGCTTCAATAATGTGTAGCTAGTTTGTTGTTAACAGCAGCTGTAGGAAACTGAAAACTACTTAAACTTACTGTAAGATTGAATATTTAACTTTTGAAATAATGCTTTACGTAAGAGAAAGAAACAGTTTCTACATCACGTGTTGAAGTGAAACCTCACATGTGAGTGTGAAGGACTGAATTACAACGATGACGATATCCTTCATGCAGCGTTTAATGATCCTTTAATTCATCGTCTCCTTGTTTCCTCACACCCTCCTCCATCTCTATTGTAATACACGTTATAGTAATAATAATAATAATGATTCCTATCGTTTAAATCCTCCCTGCCCTTCATGTCTTTCTACCGTCTCTGTCTCTGTCTCCGTCTCTGGAACATGTGATGACTTTTCCTCTCATCTTTCCCTGTGTCCTTTTATTCCTCCATCACACATCCCATCCTCTTTCTTTCTGTAGCATTATCTTCCTGCTCATTCTCTCCTTTTCTCTTTCTTTCAGTTTCTCTCCATCTTGTCTTTCTTCCTCTTTGTGTTTTCTATAATCCTCTTTCTGTGGTTGTTTAATCTCCACTTTTAAGAGGCAACTAGCTGTAGGCACTGTGATGGTCCTTGGATTATTCCCTATATATGTGTGTGTGTGTGTGTGTGTGTGTGTGTGTGTGTGTGTGTGTGTGTTTGTGTGTGTGTGACACTGTAAGTTTGTGTTTGCATAAAGAGATGACCAGTTTTTATCGTATCTGCTTCCAGTAATAAAACTAACTACTAACTACAGTTCGTCAGTGTCGAGGTCAGGGTCATCCCCTCGTTTCATTCACCCGCCTACAACACTCCTCATTCTGTCTTTTTCCCTCTTTTTTTTCTTCTCTTTCATTGGACTGTGGACTTCTGTCTCCTCAAGGTCAAGAAATAAAGTATGTCCACAGATGGCATCCACATGTTTATAGGCATCATAAACTGACAGATATATAGAGTCTTCAAATCTTTTACTTTGCTGTGTTTTTTTTTTTTTTTTTTTTTAAAAAGCAGCAAATGCATCTTTTATTTAAGATTTTTTTTTCTTCTGTTTTTGTTTTTCCAGCACATTAATTGAGGTTAAAAAAGCACAAAGTTAAGTTGAGAAATTATTGATCAACCTGGTGCTGTGATGCATTCATGTCTGTGTTCATTTGAAAACATTTGATCTGATCTGTTGCTCCGGTCAATGCTGTAAATTACCAAATTGACATTTCTAAGAAGCGCGCGCACACACACACACACACACACACACACACACACACTGGTTGGAAGTTACAAGAACTGATTATTGTTTTACACTTAGTTTCACACAAAAAATCCAAAAAGCAGGTCAACAGTTTGACAGATTATCTTAAATGTTGTTTGGTGAAATCGTCTCTACTCTTCATTGCGTGTTAAAGCACTTATAAGGTGCAAAGTTCAGCCGTGTCAAATTGTGTATTATCGTCCTCATTTCAAGTTGTTCTGTAAAGAAAATGTGCCGCTATGTTTTGTATTAGTGTTAGTTGCAGGTAGAAAACTTGACTTTATGGTTAAAACATATTACAGACATTTTCCTCAACTCTTTTCACAATGTCCTAAAAATATTACTGGGATCCTATTAAACCATTATTGGTCTATGTCACCAAAATTTTATTATTAACTGATATTTGACAAAAAAAACTCTACAAACAAACTAGTAAGTATATGTTTATCTCTGGAACTAATCTTCATTTGACTCCTTTAGTCTGAGTTGTGTTTTTCTTTGCTTTCTTACAACACAGAGGCGCAAGCAAGACGTTGGGTAAGTCTTGTAAAACAGTGTTTTTAATAAACTCTGGGTTCACTTACTAAGTTATCAGTACTTCAGTTTATGTGTAGGGACCCTATTCATGCTACTGCTGAAGTGAAGTGATATTTTGAGCTTTATTAGTGGTTAAAAAATGACAATTTAGATACGTTTGACTGACTGCCCCATTTACTTTCATTGTTAACTATTTGGCTGTAAAACTTGATATTACTTCAATGTAAAATATCTCTTAAGGTGGTGTCTGACTCATATTCGTAGTGAAAAAGATGTTCAAGTTTAAGTTAGTCTGGACCGTCACTTCAAATTTAGCTTAGTAAAGATCTTGGTTTAGGTTAAACTAACCATCATTGCCACTTTTACAATATTAAATATCCAATGACTGTTTTGTTGACACATCCCTTCTCTTCCCAGTATCAACTTCTTACGGCCACTAGATGGTATCGCCACTTGAACACGGATGTTTTGTTGGAGTCCAAACAATAAAACATAAGTGTAGGTTTGAATAATCAACTTTTGAAGTGAAGAACTTTATTATAATGAGCTGTACGTGTTTTTTCTTCTTATACAAGTAGAAGTTTTTCTTCGTCGCGGTGTTTGTTTGTTTTATGAGCATCTGCTCTTGACAAGGCTGACCTCTCAGTCTGTCCTTCTTCATGGACCTCATTACTCTCTCTGTCGACACACAAACGCAGACACACACACACACATGCAACACAGTCCAGGCTGGGTTTCTGGACCTCATTAGTTTTCCAATTAGCTGCTGTCATCTGTCAACTGTCCCCTTGGTTACTTGGGGCAACCATGACACCACAGCCAATTCTCTGCCCTGATTCATCTCGCTGCGAGCAGGTGGACTTCCTGTTTGTTTTTTTTCAGGGGAAAGTCAAGACAATTCCTCGCTGCGTAAGTTCAAATATTTATCTTCTGTGAAGAGAAATATTAGCAGATACTTGTGTGGTGTTCTGATTTTTAATGCGAATGATTCATAAACCTCAAAACATCTGTGGTATTTCTCATACGTTGGTTACATTCCTATAAAGGACCTGTAATTCCTGACAAGATGGAACAAGCTTTGTTTCAGTGTCTGTCTTCAAACGATTACAACCTCGGCACGAGTTATTTTAGGTTTAATACATTTGATTTACACCCTCAGACTAGATAATTACATTTAATTTCCACAGAGTAGTTTAGATGGTATTTACAAGACCAATGTGTCAAACATGATGGTTGACATCGAGGTCCATGAGTCGCTGTTCTGAAGCTTTTGATTGTGAACACCTGATCGTCAAACTCAACGTACAGTTGTCTGTACAGTTGTTGTAGTATTGTAACCTAAAAGATTTCTCGTCTGGGAAACTCTAGAAAGTACCATGGCAAAGTGTTTTAAATCTCTTGAGCAGCTGCTAAACTGGCTTCACGCCAAGTGTTTCTTCACTTGACAAACTGTTTTCTAAGGTCACGGCCTTGAGCCCATGTTGGTTCTGACTGTTTTCTCTGACAGGATGTTGTCATTTTCTGTCTTTGCTGAATGAGCATAGACATTTGCTTTTTTTTGTTTAATTAACCGAACGACACTGTCTGATTTCACCAAATATAATATTATGTAGCAACAAGCCGAGCAACAGGTGCAGCATCTCCTCCTTGTCCTCCATTAACGTTTTGTGTTGCAGCGTCGCAGCAGTTTCAGTCTGTCTGTCAGTCTGTCAGTCTGTGACTGTGACACTGAATAATGCTGCTGAAATCAGCATCAAAGTCTTTAAGTGAAGTCGATGTGTGGGAAACCCTTAATGGTACTAAAAAAAAGAAAAATCTTTCTTAATCTCATTCTGGATAATTATTGCAGCATCACATCACCGGTGTTTGTTCATTAATCAACAAATAACTGAGAGTGCATCATGTTTTAGCACGTAGGTTGTATTAGTGTCTGTGACGTCTTCAGTGTGTTTGGTGACAACACATCTTCATGTTTTAACCAGTTCTCTGCTGCTCCACGTGTTCAGATATAAAAACTGGATCTAGATTTAACTGCAGCATAATTTCAGGAACTTTGAGGTAAATGAGTTAATTGGGACGTTGACATCAGCCTGAAACTAAACACGAAAAGAAAACGTGTAATATAAGTATAAATCATGTCTGTCGAGGGTGTGTGTGACTGTGTATGTTCTGTTCATATTCACACACCTCTGTCATTATGTGAAATTCAAAGGTTTTTTACAGTGTCACGATTACTTTGTAAAAAAAGAAAAACTATTTTTTAATTTAAAGTTTTAGGCGCGGCTAACAGTCACAGACATGCAAATACAAAATCACATTAACTAAGACGTGTGCTCAGACATCAACCTTCAAGTTGCTGTATAGACTCTGTAAATCAACCAAACAAACATGTTTCACTTTCACTAAAAGATTTAATCTTGTGCTGAGAGATCGCTGCACTGCTGCGTCGTAGTTTTAACATTTAATTATTATTTGTTTGTCTGTACTCTGTAAATGTCTCACTCTTAGAAACACGAACAGTATCTTAACACAGACGTTGAATTCATGAATGTTTTAGCATAAAACAACACAAACTACCGGTATATTCAGATATTATGATGATCTTGTTATAGCTTTGTGAAGAAAGGTTCATACATATGTGTTGTGTAACATTCAACAGATACCAACAAGCTCCAGAGGAGGCAGCACAGTCACACAGTTAGTCTGAACTTTTATTAAAGTCTTTTAAAAGTAAACCAGGTTATCTACACAATCTTAACTCCACCCAGCTGCTGCTTTAAGGAGGTTAAAACAAACACTGATAATTATTTAACATGATTTAAACCAGTAAACACAGAAAGAATCAACCAGTTTAAAAGATTAAAAATATTTAATTAGGTCAGTTTATAATCTGTAGTAAACTTAAAACTTAAAACTTATCAGTCTTTCAGTTATTTTTCTACTAAAAACAAAAAAATACAAACAATTTATTAATTCTTGCAATTTGATAAGTATCAACCAAATGTTTTATAACATCATAAGTATCTTAAGCTGTTTATTTATTGTTATTTTCATGTAATGTCATTAATTTGCTTCGTTTTTCTGGTGCTGTGTCACAATCGAGTGCCACTCATATTTGACTTAAAATATGAAAATAAAAAGCAACAGGTTGGACCCGGCGATTAAAACCAGCTCAGTAATTATCACAAAACAAACAACGGTGACAAACACATGACTAATACACGACGAATGTCTTTGTTGTGTGTTTGGTTCAACTGTCATCGGCATCAAGCAACAGGAACAAGATTATGTAACTGAAAAAAAACATGTTTTATTTATAATTATTTTTATTATAATGTGACTGTAAAACTAAATCCACCTGCCTGTATTCAGTGTGTGACATTAGTGCGTTTCTCCTGTGGGGGTGTAAATCTGCCTCCACGTTCCCCTTTGATATTTTCTAAGAATATGAGAAAGAAATTGTTACAATACTTTGGGTCATGTGTCCCAGCCCTAACCTCAGGCGCCGGCGCAGCAAACACACCCTACATTTACTATTCAACTCAGGTTTGCCCTTAATTTTCTTCTTTTTTCTTTTCTTTTTGCTGCTCAGTCCAGACACGCAGCTCATCTCTGCATATTTTTAAAGTAGTTAAGTGTGTTTTAGTCAGAAGGAGAAGCTCAAAACTGAGCTGCTATTTAGTTTTGTTATTTTGTTTTATTTTTTTTGTGTTGAAGCTGAATATTCTGCTTTATACACACGCAGAAGTTTTATCTTCCGTTCAAGAGGTTTATTCAGTGGAAACTCAGCAGTTTGACCCTTTTTAGAGTCAAACACTTGAAGGGATTTCGTAGGAATCCTATAAGAGCAATAATGACAGTAACAACAGTGCAATCATTCACACGGATGTGGAAGCTTCCTGTGTTTCTGAAAGTCGATCAAACCAAGAACACAATCTAAAATTTTAAGATTTTTAAAGCATGTGGTTTCTGTCTGATAATTTCTGTCTTTATTTCTGTTAAATACAGTTGATTCATTTCATCCTCTGACATTAAATGTGGATTTTGCTTCTGATTCCTTTCGTCTTTCTCAATGTTTAAACTACAAACTGAGCATTTAATCATTCAGTCGTTATCAAATGCAAATGTTTGCGACTTTATGTAAAAGTGTGCAAACTCCTTCTTTTCTCATCATCGTTAATGTCGTTAAAATGTCTATTTCTTTGTGCTGGTTTGTGTTGTATCAGTAAATTAGTTGATAATTGAAGGGAATGTGAAGGGGACGATCTGAGCAGTGACAATAGAAGTTGAAAGTGTGAAATGACACACACACACACACACACACACTCTCTCTCTCTCTCTCTCTCTCTCCCTCGCCCCAGGTTACTACCATCTGGCTCTAACCACAACACATAGATTATGAATCTATGCTGAGTCTTATATTTATTTTTTATCCATCATCTTCAACCTTTCAAACATGCTCTTATATTCAATTACTGCCTCAGCTTTGGTTCTTTAACAAAAATGAATAATATGAGTCAGTTTTCTTTTGTTTCCATGAAGAAAGATTTTTTTTTTTATTTAACTACATGCATCAGATACGACATCAAATGCAGATTTTTCCTTTTTTTTTTGCCTCCATGCTTCCTCCTCTTCTAGTCTGTCCTGTCTCTTTCTGCCGTCGGCTTTGTCTTTAATCACAGAAGCATGTGTGTATCACATTTCTGTTTCTTTATCAGAACAAAACAGACCTAATTACGGAGCTGCGTGGCCACAGTCCAGACAAGAGCTATTATAGTGTGTTTGTGTGTGTGTGTGTGTGTGTGTGTGTGAACGTGGATCTGAATTGTGAAACCAGAGCACTATTATTTTGCTCTGTTCCCGTCAATGATGGAGGGCTATGGTGTGTGAGTGTGTGTGTATTTCTGCCCAGTTGGATGTTTTCCCAGTAGAGAAGTTGAATAAACGTTATGACCTTCTCACTGGTTCAGGATTAAATAGCTCTGTATTTCAGATGTAAGAACAATGTTGGTTTTTGTGGAGGAGAGTTGTTTCATGGAGGATCCCCTCCAAACAACATGTTTATGTTGAAGTGCCAAAGCCTCCTAGTGGCCGTGTAGCAGCAGCAGCAGCAGCAGCTAAAGTAACGTTGTGAAGTGACAAAAACCATCCGTGTGTCTCAATTCACCAACTTCCATACTTACACTTACCATTTTGAGCGCACAAGTGCATTCACACTGACAAGTGTGGCAAAACACAGGGTACTGTTAATACCCAGATGGTTTCACTCATAACAGAACGATGGACACTTCTCACCCTCAATGATGCCATCTTGGCTTCGTAGCAGAAGAGGATGAACTGTACCTTGTATGAAACATGGAGCCACACAAGCAAACATGAGTATTATTGAGGCTTTCATTATTGATTATAATTGAAAACAAGCAGGCAGATTTCTTGGTGGGAGACAATCACAGTTCAAATCAATGATCCAGTGACAAAGACAAGAAGAAACGTTGCGATTGCCATTTCCGATAAGTGCACAACAATTTGAGACAGCACCAGCCTGTTGAAATTCACTCACTACAGGAGTAAGTACATAGTGTATGTTGTATTTTACATGTGTTGAGTTCAGTACCTTGAACTCACGTGTTCATTTGATGAAATACGCAGGAGACGTTCCAATTCAAACTCATTGATCTACAGAAGTCCTACAGCAAGAAAATATAAGGAAAAAAGAGATTGTTTTACAGAGCTCTGGACCAGACTACACTTCCCTGACCAACAACATCTCTCTGCATCAGTTCACGAAGTCTGATGCTCTGTCTTTCCCTGGTCCAGCTTTTAAACAAGTAGTATGTATGTGTGAGTGCAGTTCTTGATGCCAATTGGTCCAAGTTGTAATCGCACACACTCGAGACACACTACATGTCTGGAGGAGTCGACACAACGTTGGCCTTTGTCTCTAGTTTTTAACCAACATTATTTCATTCATACAATGTCTACAGGTCTTTACAAAGTTCTCATTTAAAGCCAAACTATGATCTTTCTCAAAACTATCCCAAGTGTTTTCATGCTTCAGTTTAACCAAACCTGCTGTTGCTCCTGTGTGTTGGATCGGAGGGTGGAGACAAATTATTCCAGGTTGGAGAACTTGTTGTTGTTGGATCCTTAACTGACAAAGTAAAACTGGAACTTCTGGGTTTTATTCCAGACAACAAAACATAAATCAAAGCCACTCTGACATTTTTATGTCACCTAATAAACACCTCGAGGGAATTTCTTCAAATTTGGCACAAACATTCACTTGGACTCAGTCAAAAGTCAAAGATCAAGATTGAAGTGACTTCACATCATTCTACAAAATCAAAAGGAGATTGTGACCATATTGGTTGGTGGAGGAGTTCAGCAACAACGTCACAGTAATTACAGGTAATTAAACATCTAGGTTGCAGGTTGTTGCACTAGTTTTGTTGGGTGGAAACATAGAGGTTGCAGTGCAGTTATTGGTTGGATCCAGAGGAAGAGATAATGATGTGATTGACGACTTGTTGGCTTCTGTTCAAAGTTTACTCTTGAAGAGCAACAACAGATCCAAGAACTGATTTTTTTTTTGTTTGACATCTAAAGAAAGTTAATGTTGTAACATTGACTCAGCAAGACACAGAGTTAGTGTCACATAAAACATAAAACCATCACCTTAGATGGTTAGATAAGGCATTACATGACTACATCTGCAATTATTTTTATTCCATTAACAGTGGGGCTGTCGAAGAATGGGTTTACAGCCAAATGATGACACAAATCCTCACATTTATCTGTGCTGCTCCTAACACAATATTACCACATATTCATTGGCTCCATTTATCATTTGCCTGTGTGCTTTCTGCACCTTGTCATGTTGGTTGACACCAAATCCACCCGGATTCATGGATGCAAATGAGAAGCTGGGAAAACCAAGAAATGCAAACGTGTTACTGAGCTCCTGTTTTGGCTTCTTGTTCGCCAACTTCAGCTTATTTTCATTCACTTTGGGAAAAGGTCAGGCTTGTAGCTGTTGCCCAGTGGAGGAAAAGGTAAAAGGAGAAGGTTTTTATAACGAAGAGACGAGCTTTGAAGTTGGCTGATGAGTTACAGAGCTGCTGTCAAGGCTCCACACTGAAGTTTCTCTTTATTTCAGTCTAATAAGCTGACGAATCCACCTCCACCTTCATTTGCAATATTTTTCCTAGATTATTTTGCATGTGTAGGCTATTTACATGAGTTCCCAGTGGACATTTTGTCAGTTGCACAGTTTGACCACACAATGTGTCTCCAAGAAAAAGAAAAAAAGAAAAGGATGATATTTCAAAATGTCAGAGTATCACTGGAGTTTTCAACAAACCACCTACTGGGAAAAAGATAAACACTGATAGTTTATATGAGTTTCCCACCTCCTTCAATAAAGAATGATGAATTTCAGACCCTGTGTCTGGACCCGTCACACAACCTTATCAGAGCTGCTTTCATTCATGTCACAACAGTTTGGAAAAAGGAGAAGTATGCTTGGATTGTGTATCCGAGAAGACTCGTTCACAAGGAGAGATATCTCATTACTGATTACTGGTATAATGATTGAGTAAGATTCCAACAAACATCCTCCTCGAAAGCAAAGAATTCATTTTAATCTAACAGGAATGTCATCGTCTTATCTGTACAAACTTTGATTACTTCAGGCTGTTTGTCAAGTTTGAACTGCAGCCTGGTTTTCTTCCATTTCATGTGTTTGAAATCAATTCACTAAATTCACAATTTCAACTCATAAAATTGCCTGAAACAGTTCTGATCAGTGATGAAAACTCCAGATAAAACCGTGAAGTAGATCTTGAGTTGAGATTTTTCTGGTGCACAGTGAGCGTCTGTGCTCAAAAACATAAAACTCACTGAGACAAAATATTCTCCGTTGGGGAAAGAAAAAGTTCCACAGCTGTGTGGTTTTTACTCCATTCCCCAGGTAATTACTACTTCAGCTCAAGTAAATTGGCAACAAGGACTTAAATAGAAAAAAAAATAAAACAGACAAAAAGCTTATTTATTCATACTCACCTCTGGCTCCACTGGAATCTGTATTCTCACTTGTTCCTTTGTGTTTATGTGTCACTGTTTATGACAAACCTGTTTCCTCAAATAACTGGATCTTGACAGGACGGTGCAGTGATGGTTGGTTTGCACAATATGTTGTATAACTACCATTCCCACATCTCTCCATCTGTTCCCTGGCTGTTTTTTTTTTTTTTGTTTTTTTTTTTTTTTTTGCTCCCACTTCATCTGTTTTGCCCCAACAGTTATTTTTTCTCTTTCTCTCACCAACTGAAGTCTGAAGTTTTGCCTTGTTTATTTGTTTTTTTAACTGACACAGCTGTTTTATGAAGCTTTGCAAGTCCAGTTTACTGTTTTTTGCTTCGTTACCACAACAGGCAGGGACATCATTAGTGCTCTGTTTGGTCTTGTTAAGATCATTTTTTTTGTCTTTATTTGACAGTTAGTGTAGAAACAGGCAGGAAACATGGGGAGAGGGAGGCGGTGTGACATGCAACAAAGGTCTCACAGCCGAGAGGTTGTGGATATGTGGTATTTGCCTCCGCTTCATTAGGTTTTTAGAATTAAAAACTAGTGTTTGCAAACTCAACCTTATCGACATATTTCTTGACGTATGCTTATATAGAAATATGTGCATAATACTGTGTTTAAACCAAACACTAAGCTAATTAAATTACATATAAAGTCAATGCAAAGACATGAATAAATGTAACAAATTGAAAAGCTGTGTCATGAAACCAGTCGACTCTTATAGCTTATAGATCAGTTGTGGTTACAGTTGCACATCTGGCTTTTATGATGCAGGATTAACATTGGCTGTTTAGGATGTATATTTGGAGGTTGCAAAAATAGTCCAGTAGCCGTAATTGTGAAGGTAACAAACAAGTCAAAGAAATAATTTCATATTTCTTAACCATTTAATTCATGCAACTTTTTTCCTGTTGATTCTGCACATGCAGAAAAATCTACAACTCATCACAGTCTTTACTGGCTGAGTGTCAGGACAGGCTGAGACGATCCAAAAAGGCAGATGCTTCACAGCAGCCACAGGGAATATAAGCTGAAACTAGGCCCAATAAGATGCTAATGGAAGTGAGACCACGAGTCGTGCCAGGACCACTGAGGTCCAGATGCCTTGAAGCAGGACAATCAGATTCTCCGATAACTCGCTCAAAGACTTTTTGTGGCTGCTTAGAAAACAGCTACTGAGTAGATTCTTCGATTCAACTTTCACGTCAATCTGATCCTAAAGACTTTAAAGCAGCCAACTTCACTGTTGCAATTATTCACCCAAACTGGACGTGACAGGTCCAACCATTTTGTTTCTGCTCTGTTGGAGTTGGTGCAGTCTCTTAATACCGTAATTATCACTACAAAGGAGATGTTTGCAAAGATTTTTAAGGATTTATCCACATGATATACATCAGAAATTCAACATGTCGGCTTTTGTCTTGATCAGTCAACCTTGACTGTCACTAAACATCCTGTTCCTTTTAATGGGTAAGTCAGTCAACAAGTTGTGCCAGAAAACTCTGCTCTGTCAGCATTTTCTCTAGTTTCTCACCTTCACTAATCAAGAAAAAAAAAAAAATTTTAGAACTGAAATTCAACAAAACATGCAGCCAATGAATTATAACTGGATATTGATCTACAGAAGTTTTTTGGCACAGACCAAGAACTGAAAGCTGGCATCAAAGGCCTGGTGAGATCCAGACTATTCTCTGATCGAATAAATCCTAATTTACATAATTGTTATTCTGTATTTTTTTTTTTTGCTTCTGCTATTAAACAAAAGTTTTACAGAAGTGCATATTTGTGTTTTGTAAAGTAAGATATCAAAACAACTAATATCATATTGAAAGTTTTATGAAATAAATTTCATCCACCTTTTTCCTGAATACACTTTATACAAAACACAAATAACTGACTCTAAAGTAGCTCTGCAGACAAAAACAAAACACATAAACAAATAAAGACAGGAAATTCCACAAAATGAGAACAAAACAAAGACACCAAATCCCACATGATGAAATGCAGGCAACAGTAACTTCAGTGGGTCTTTGATGGGAACTTTGGTGATCTCAAATGTCTTTATAAAGGATTTTAACTGAAAGAAAGAAGGGCAGCAGAAGAGAGAAGATGATATGACTGGTCAGAGGAGATTCAACAGAGGAAAGTGATAACAGTATGAAGTGGAGGAATATTTGTTGGTGCCAGGATCCTCTGAGGGAGGTGGAGGGGGTGCACAGGGGTACAGGAGAGGACAGGACACGTGAGAGGAGGGTGGGGGGCTTAGAGATGATAAACATGTTTGCAGGCAATAATCTATAAGCTGCGTACGCATGCAGGGACGAGGGCCGCGTGAGCATGTGAGCTCGATGATCGTGCACCCAAAGCTGAGTCCTCCTGGGAAAGAAGACAAGCTGATGAATGTGGATGCACGTGAGGTGAAAAAAAAGATGAAGAGAGAAGAAAAGAGGGAATGAGAATTTTGCTCTACTTCATGTTGGAAGGACAAAAGAAAGACAAGGACTCACCACGCTACAAAGATTTATATCATGTGTGTCAACATGTTCATGCTGTATTTGGACTTTTTTGTGTCATGTAGAGGATTTTAACTTAAAGAGAATTATATTTACTTTGTTGGCCCCTAATCTATCTAACAATAAAGTAAAAATCAAATTTATAAGGAATCAAAAACTGTTTGTATTGAGACACTTTGAAATGATGCTACACACAGAATTTTCCTCCAAATATCTAAAATTCTCCATCATGCAGAAAGTTCATTTATGAAAGATTCCAAAATTACCTAAAAGCAAGAATCAAGAAGACTATGAACCTAAAGCAAACACCTGCAGTGATATCATCTAAAAGAAAAGAACATTTCCATAACTGGAAAAGCATGAGAAAAAAGATTCTCTGACCTGACAAAACAAACCTGGACTCTAGTAGAAAAATCTTAACTGTGAAGGAGTAGTGGCAGCATATTTTAACAAAATGAATCAGTTCCAATCAGTTTTAATGAAAACTCTCCATATTTAAGTGTATCAGTAGGATTAATGAGGAATATATTTATTAATTCTGTTATCATGCAGGGGAATACATATATATACATATATATGTACATATATAAATACATATATAATATATAAGATACAGGGTTTTGTCTATGAAACTGTTTATGTTGTCTTTAATGAGCAGCATATATATGCTGTGTCTTCAACATATGTATTGAATTAAGAGCAACAATCAAAGGTCAATCAACATGTTGTGAGCCCAACATTTTGATTGAACTAAAGTTCATTAATAAGTTAAATTAAGTTTAAAGTTGATTAATAAGATCAAGATGATGTTTTCCTTAATGCAGGCTCCTTTGTTAGATATTTGGATCAAATAGAGGCTGCTAATACCAAATGATATTATAGTGAGTGAGAGGAAAGTACAACCTTCAGTTAACAGTATATTTGCGTATCAGAAACACGTCCTGTTGTGCAAGACTTCTCGGTCTTTCTGGGAAATCTGCCCTTGGAAACACGCAGTGGATAATTATCTCCTGAAATGTGTGTTGTTTGTTTGGAATCTTACAAATAACTCAAACACACAGATACATGCACACAAAGCATTATGTTGTACACCCTGATGGTTCAGAGTCGTCTTTCACCGTCTGATAACCTGTGATGGTTCATGAACACAGTGGAAATATGTTTATGTTCTGCTTTATTCTTAAATTTATCAGAACCTTCACGTTATCATAGATGTTCAACGGCATCTAATGACTGTTTTCAGAATAGATTTTGCTTCTTTACCTAAAAAAAGACCAACACTACATTTTGTGCAAAGTGAAAACCTTGCTAATCACTATCATTAACTTCATAATGTCACATTTCCTCCCAGACACTCCGACTGCTTGGTGGATTTTTCCATCGGAAAACAAACATCATAAACAGATGTCTTCTAGTGTTTCTGTTTGCAGAGGTGACACTGTCCAAACACTGTCTTCACTGAACCTTTTTCTATCTCAGTCTGACCCAACATGAAGTTTCCATATTACATTACTTCAGTTTTACATAAATGACTCTATTTACAAGGATATGAACTATGTTGTGCTAAGTTCAAGCTGTTATGTCATTTTAACATCAAGGCATCTGTTGACATCTTGGCTCCTGTCTGTGGTTTGGTTGAGTCAATTGAGGCACTTTGGTTAAGTGCTGGGAAAAATTGTGGGTTTGGTTAAACATTAACGAGCACTGTGTGTTTAAAGTAACAGTGGACTCGTTTACTATTTAACCAAGACCATGATCTTTTTATGACCTTAAGTAAGTGCTTTGAGTGGCTAAACGTTACCATTAATAGATGTAACAATGCTGTAATGAGTGTTTATGAGACGATAGTGATTGTTTGTCAATGTTTAGTTGGTAACAGATCTGACAAATGAAGGTTATAATGAACAGAATTAAGTCAAAATGTCCTGGAGATTGGTGCTGCCATCTTGCACTGGTGTTGTCATTGTTGGAGCCAGAGTTTACTCAGTGGTGACTGAGTCACTCTCAGCTCAACTCTCACCATGATCTCACCCCCTTTTTTATAGCTTCAAATGAAGAATTAAAGACAAAATTAACAGGAAAATTAAGACTTGGATGCAAACCACTGGGATAAGAAAAAGCATCATCAAATCCACAATCCAAAATAGAGGAGGATGGGTTTAAGAGCTGTGCTGCAGGCAGCCACTAGGACATGATTGATGTGTCAAGTCGTTCATCTTTTATCAGTCACTTAGTAAAACCAACTAGGGGTTGTTTCCATGCCAGATGGATCTATAAATCTGTATCCAACCAGGGGTCTTTGCCAGATTGGACATAGCTAGAAAATCTTTAAGGGTAACTGTACTGATCTGCCCCTCCATCTCACATTTGCCATCATTAAACTAAAACTGATAAAAAGGGAGACAGACAGCGAAACTCTTTTTTGAAACGTTACAAAAATTAGAAAGAAAAGTACGATATACTTCAGAGTGCAGACTGCCAGGTATACAGCATACATGATGGTGAAAGGTTTTTTTTCTTAATACTGTGTTAGGAAATGAAGCCTCAGATTTCATCACTAAGAGGATTACTTGGGAGAGGACTCTGATATCTGGGAATCACTGCTGGGGAATGCACAGTATGCTCATAAATCCCTCT
This sequence comes from Polydactylus sextarius, assembly GCA_016801845.1. NCBI lineage: Eukaryota > Metazoa > Chordata > Actinopteri > Polynemidae > Polydactylus > Polydactylus sextarius. The sequence goes on along the minus strand of CM028930.1, from coordinate 22,713,511 downwards.
GTCATTCAGCCTCTCAGGGCACAGGATGACTTCAGGATGTGAATTTCCTCCAATCTCTTACTTATAAATACTGAAATGAAAACACATGTGGATTGAATGGAACAGCTTAAGGCATATAAATGTTTCAGATAAACCTCGCGACCAAAACAAGAACATTCGCCTACACCTACTTTCTGTTTATGCGCTATTGTTTTCCCATGAAAAAAACGAAAGCAATAATGAAACATGCCAACAAGTATTGTGTGTAGTTTATTCCTCTGTGCTCACAGGGTTTCTGTAATTGTTCAGAAACTATTAAAAATCCATCATGAAACCACATATCACTGGGTGATACTTTCCCTCATTACCCTGAACATGGGCTCTGCAGTTAGTTTTGAATCAGGTCCAAATAATACTGTCCTGCTGCTTTAAAGACTGTCCAGAACAACAAATGCGCATTAATCCACGGGTGAAAAGTCCCTCAACATATTCACCATTTATCACAGTTTGAGAAGCATTTGCTTAATTCATTTGCGCCAGATGCTTTGGGAAATTACACAGACCTTGTCTGTTAAAACCATCTGTTAGAACAGTACGTTCTCCAAAAAACATTAAAATGCAATTATTAAAGTACAATAATAAATAATGATTTGATTTGGATTTGGTTTGTTCCTCAAAAAGGCTGTATTAAAAACGTTATAACATTTACATTATAACAACAGTTTCCCGGTCTACTTTTGATCCATTGAGGCACTGACTCCACTAAACCTCTGAAGGTGAATCTGTGGTATGATAACAGCAGATCTTATAAATCTTGGAAGTTGCAGGGTTTATGGATTGGACTTGTTTGTCCAGAATATCCCACATATACTTGATTGGACTGAGCCAACACCTCAACAATGACTTAAACTTAATTGTTCCTGAACCATATTTGCAGCTTAGCAGGAGCATCTATCTGTTATACTGTAAATAGTGTTGGTCTTCAGAAATGTTTGGGTTGTTGATACATGTCAGATTAACACCAGGGTGAATGGCAGGAACCAAGGTTTTTAAAGGCAGAGTATCGACCAATGTCTTTCTCCATTGCTCCATGATCCAGTTCTGATGCTTTCATGACCTTTGTAGGTCAATCTGTGGTGATGCACAGTGTTTTCTGACACTTGTTAATCATAATAAACAAACTCTCCAGTTTCTCTGTTGGATTGGACCACACGAGCCGGCCTTCACCTCATCAACTGAGTCTTGGCCACCCATGACCCTGTCACCGGTTCACCAGTTTTCCTCTCTTGGATCATTGTTGGTAGCTACTGACCACTACAGACTGGTAAACACCCCACAACAGCTGTTGTTTTGGAGTCTGACCCAATCCACCAGGCTTCAGCATTTGACCCTCATATCCTTACTCTTGCTCATTTTTCTGGCGTCTCACACTTCAACTTCGAGGACAAAATCTTCCCTTGCTGCTTAAACTATCCCACCCACTGACAGATGCTATTAAAATGAGATAATCAATGTTATTTATTTGTCAGTGTTCATAATTTTATGGGTGATCAGTGTATTTATTCTTGAACAGAAGGATCTGTTCATCATCATATGAACAAAACACTTTAAAATGAACCACAAATACCACAAACAATCAGTATCATGATGGAGAAATAATGTATTTCAGAATGTGAAGTAAACAGTAAAGCCCTCCCCTCCTCATCACTGAGTCCGTCCATGCTGCAGCTCCCTGAGGCGCCTCACAAAAGCACATCAGGTCCCGTCTGGCTCCAGCAGCAGCCTGTGGTGCCCTTTCATGGGACGGCAGCCTGGGATGGATCGAGTTGTCTCCTCGCTACCTGTTGTCTCCTTTCACCTTGTTTTGTCACGCCAGAGGCTGTTGTGGGCTTCAGTGAAATTAGGTAGTGATGCATCTAGCGCACCTTCTGTTTGGAGTCATGGTGCTGTGGTCAGACTCATCATGTAGGCAGAAGAAATGCAATTGCACAAAGGAACGGTGTCACTGTCGGCCTCTGTAATGAGGACGAGGAATGTGTTAACTCTGAGTCATTCTCATTTTCTTAACCATTTTATCTGTAGTAGCACAAAAACCAACCCAACAAACATTTTCTGACCCTCACATGTGTAAACCCTTTGGTGCATCTGGGTTGAAGAGAAATATGGAAGTTGTCTGCTGTTTACAGTAACATCCCATTATGACACTTAAATTTTGAGGACACACTTGAATTCCGGTTTCTAATGGCCTCAGTGGGCTAAAGTTGGACCATATCTGGTATTTTACAGCCCACCCTGCCATAAAACTCTCAAATACGAGAATTCTCTGCAGGGTTTTGTTCAGTTTAGTCAAAACCACATGCTCATGTGGGTTGACTTCCCTCGACATCCTTCTTTCAGTCAATTCATTGGCTGTTTACATGCGAAATATGTTGCAAATGATGATAATGAAGATTAGACGGTGAATAGCTCTTGCTCTGCCACGACTCCCACTCAAAAATCGCCGAGCAACTAAAAGTGTGTCGTGAAAAAGTATGCGTGCCGAGTAGGCGTGGACCGATTGTGAAGTACGTCAATCGCATTACACAGTGGTCGCAGGGGTAAAAGAAAAGGCCGCTTTGTTCAACGTGAAATTGTTTCCCTTCCAGCCAGAAGCCACATGAAAGTGTCAGAGTGACTCAGATTTAATAGAGATTCACATTCGGTCATCACAGCTGAATAAGAAATAACAGAGCACTGACTCAACACAGAGGCTGAATCTTTTGTACTTTCTTCCTATTCTTCAGAACTTTTGTGCTCTTCGTTGCCTTCTCATGACTCATGAGCAAACATAGAGATGGATGGACTAAAGTATAGCATTGTTATGCATCCAATATGCAAAGGCTGTCTCATTCTTGCTTTTGCTACCTCCAGTGCTGCCTACGTTCCTCTATAGTCCAAATGACTCACACATCTGACGGCGTATTGCGTCACTTTATCAATTTGTCAAACTTCTATTTAATTTTTATAATAGGGAATATGAAACAAAGACAGATGAAACAGTTTTTTTTTTTTTTTTGTATTATGCTCAAAGAAAATCTTATCTTTATTCGGCTCAAATAGCCGCAGGGTGCGTTCCCATCTACCTGGTTTTGAAGCACATTTTCAGCCACGATGAGTGTTGTATTTCTATGAGAGGAAGTCGATCACAAAACCAAAATATCTCAACAAACATTAGACGAATTGCTATGAAATTTTCCCAGATGATGAATCTGACTTTGCCGACTGTTTGTGGTTGACATTTGTCTTTTAGGATGAAATGTCTTCACAACTGTTGGAATGAAAATCATCTGTGTTTTTATCAACTTGACCCTTATATGTTACACTCCAACACAGAGGTGTGGGATGAGTAAGCAAAGAAGCAAAGGAGATTGAAAGTTGAATATGCAGGATAATGGATAATTTATTACTATGTGCAGTGGGAGTATTTGTAGAGATACTATGTTCTTCTCTGGGTGAATCTAGGCCAAAACATTGAAGATAACCCCAACCCTAACAACCCAACACATAACTGCTCTTAACTCCCTGAAACAACTTGGTGTATAGGCACTAAACTAGCAACTAATGCTACATTAACACTCACTGATCTTAAATGTAGATGTGACCTGACCCTCGGTGTTTTACTGGAGGACTAGTGTTTAGAGGAACGCCTCCCATCAATGGCGCCATCCAGCCCACAGCCGCGGGGCCACATGTCAACCGTTGCGTCACTGTACGCTGCTTGATTTTTCTTTACAATGAGCTTTTACAGTCTCACAGAGCCGCTACTGTAATTGTGGACTTTTACTTTGAAAATTCCCAGAGGTCAGTTGTCAGTCAAACAGTGGAGAAAGTAATGCCACATGTCGAATATTGTGGTGGATGTGATTGCTGCTGCCGGTTCTTCTCCTTCCTGTTTCAAACAAAAACAAAGATGTTTCACTTCTTTACTGGAAATGTATAATCAACAGAGGATAGATGTATTTCCAAGTAGTACTCTACTCCACCTGACACGAGGGTTTTACAATGAGGCCAAATGCTCAGTTTACATGCATCTGCACGTGTGTGTGTGTGTGTGTGTGTGTGTGTGTGTGTGTGTGTGTGTGTGTGTGTGTGTGTGGCTCCCATCAACACTATTAGGTTAGTGGACATCTGCCTGGCTCGTGTTCGCAATCCCAAGTAGCCTGAGTCTAACAGCAACATAATAAGGGTGCAAAGCAGCTGGTTTCTGTGTGGATGTGTGAGTGCGTCCTTGCCTTTAAATGTGGACACAAAGCCAGTCATTAGGTGTGTTTGTGTGTGTGTGTTTAGCAGATAGTCAGGACACAAAGCAGCCTTTATAGAGAGAACGAAATTGTCCCATTCCCTACTGAGATGGCTGTCTAGGGACTCTGTGTGTGTGTGTGTGTGTGTGTGTGTGTGTGTGTGTGTGTGTGTGTGTGTGTGAGAGAGAGAGAGAGTGGGTTAGTGTGTGCACTTAAAACATAATGTCGTCACAAAGCAGATATTTAGATGTTGTGTGTGTTTGTGTGTCAAGGTGTTAAACATAAACGTGTTTCCATGTTGTGTTAGTTGCACCCATGTGCTCGTGCATAAATTCCTCTCTGGTGCACGTGTGTGAATGTGCATGAATCCGTGTGAACTTCATGTCTCATTCACAAATAGTTTCCACCGGAGGTCAATAGCAGTTGCTTGGATGCTGGTGGCTTTAGTCTTGTGGCTGTGAAGGTGGCTGTGTTTTTATGCCAAAGTAAAAAAAAAAAAAAAAAAACCCAGCACACTGAGCGGTATTGGGCTTGTTGTGAAAGCATAGTTGCAGAGAAGCATCTGTCTGTATATTTGTTCTGTTTGTGTTTACATGTGTGATAATGTGTGATATTCAAATTCAGCTCCTTGTTCGGGGTCAGAAGGACGTGAGTGTGTGTTTTGTGTCTTTTGTGACAACATCCTTCAGCTCCTGCAGCTCAGTACAAACTGACCAGATCAGGGATTTATATTTCAACTAAAACTACACACACGAAAGTAAGAAATAAATCAAGTTTTTAAATGAATTTTCACTGAAAACACCAGGATTTTTCTATTGTTGTAATGCAGTATAACTAAATGTAATACATAACATGTTTTTGAAAAACAATCAAAAATATCCCGTTTGTAAACAGATGTGACAAATTAAAAACCTAAATTGCTGTAATTAGGTGAAGAACTAATTATTTTTTGACTAGTGATTTCAGATTTCAGTGGGTCTGTGTTTGTATTACAACCCATATTTGTGTTTTAACCTCTAGTGACTATAGTAATTATAAGAGGAGGAAGTTGGATGTTGTGGTATTTAAGTCCACGTCAGGAGGAAGTTCAGATGGACACGAGTCAACAAATCACAGGACTTTCGCCCAAGAGGCTCCATTAACATAATTTTGTGTTTATTAATGTCACCGTGGTGATGAAGACCTATTTTAATTTCAGGGAGGCCCCATCGTATGAGTGACAAACAATCTATGTGGTTATTGAGGTTGGAAAACCTGCTGGAAACTAGATCTGTCTGTGTGTGTGTGTGTGTGTGTGTGTGTGTGTGCGTGTGTGTGTCCTGCTTTCCTGACCTGTGTGAACCAGTTCATTCATGCTGTCGTGTGTTTGTGTTTGTGTGAGTATATGTTTGTGTGTGTTTGTGAGAGTGTGTGTTTGTGTGACTGTGTGTTTGTGTGTGGGTGAAAACGGATCCTCCGGCTGCGTCCATCATCTGTCAGCGCAGGTTGTAGCTGCAGCTCAGCTCTGTCGTTTTCATTCACGGACTGTGATGCTGTGTCTCATGAATTTCAGAGTTGAACTTTTTAGTGGGCGGATGACTTAGTTAATCACTTGTTTCCATGAGACTGGAGAAGCTATCTTTGGCCGATCGCAACAATAGGAAGTCTCAGGTGTCAGTGTGTGTAGCTTCATGTTTCCATGAACCAGTCTGCTTACCTGTGCACTGTACACATGCTTTGGCTTCTGGGTTAAAGCACACGTGTGTGTATGTGTGTGTATATGTCGGATGACATTGTTCTGTCATGTGACTCGTATACTTTAAGGTCACTGCGGTCAAAGGTAACAGGCACAAACTGTTAAATAAATAAGCACCTTCATCAATATCTAATGAACAATGCAAAGCTGCCGAATGTCCCTCGGCTACAGAACTAAAACAAGTAGAGTAGAAACTCTGATCAGAGAGAATATCAGATAATCAGGTCTCTATTTTAAACCAGTTTAGCTGATTATAGAAAGGTTTTATATGTTTTGTATCAGCCTGGTTCTTTAAAAATACGGTTTGGCAAAGTTATACACAACAAAAACTTTGTCCCCTCCTATTTTCCTGTGGTTCCCATGGCAATAGCAATTAAAAATACAGCTAAGTTTAGCATTTACAACTATTTACTCACCAGTCTAGAAGAAGTGTTGACAGTCTGTCATCAGACTTCACTCTGTTACTCACCAAATGGAAAAAACATCACTATTAAGTCTTATTTTCTGTCTGTTTTTATCACCTTTTGGCTCAGTTGAAGTCAGCATGCTAAGCAGTTAGCTCCAGCTCTGACAGTGAGTTAATGACGCGTCCAGTCGGCTAAGAGAAAGAAGTGCTGCTCAGAGGGAGAAATATATTCACTAACGACCATCACAACCACCACCAACCACATTCAGCAGCAGAGAAAACTTACATATTGAACCTTTGACGTACGGTCTTCCTGACAGCTTTTTCCACAGCTTTTAAACACATTTGATCACTTGTCATCATGTGACCAATGTACAGGATTTCAGTAATGTGCTTACAGGTTGTTGTGATGTGTGTTGTGTTTTCTTGGCCGGGTGGTTTTAGTTGATGTTAATCAATAATTTCCAACTGATTAATCATTGTTTAGTTTAGTTTAATAAGTGTGATAGTGTTAGCAGACTTGATGTACCTCTATGTATTCTCCAATCTCTGTTCCTATCTCAGCTGATCAGACACTAACTTCCTCAGTGTGACTCTAGTATAATGTATGTTAAGTACATCAGAGCGATCACAGTCTGTTCATTCAGTTTCTATGTTGTCCTCATCCTCATCTTTGCCAACATCGCTTATATCCTCGAGCTCCAGAACGAGTGGCCTTTCTGTGTGAGCGAGCTCTCAGAGCTATCCCTTTACATGACACGTGAATTATTCAGCAGTCCGGTCACGTTTCCATGGGTATGCACCTCGTCTCGTGCCAGCATTAGTGTGGTGACCTATATCATGTTCTCACTCTTTATGTTTACATGTACAGTGTAGACTGAAAATGAATCTGTCAGCGTTGTTCACCTAAAATAAATTAGAGCCCATTGGATCAAATGATTTGTTTTGTCTCTTACTGTCACATTGTAGCATGTATACATAACTCCCACAGTTTTTTTTTCTTTTATAATGATATTTTCTTTTGCCCTGAAGGGAAGATGTGAAGAAACACCTGAATGACAGCTTAGACCACCTTTGTTTGCTTTATTAAAGTATCAAATGATTGTAAAAAAAAAAAAAAATCCATGATGATACTTGTCTGCTTAGGTCTGATCTCTCTGCACTCTTGAGTTGAATGCAGGTCGACGTCAGGAAAAGCTGCAGGTTTCAGGTTCAGGCAGTGAATGACAGTGATCGATGCACCAACAGGCTCCATAATTACTGTACAGACAAAACCTGACCTGTGTGACAGTTGGACGAGGTTAATTTGAAAAAACACGTTGCACATATTCATTCAGCAGTTTTTTTTTTTGCAGGAGACACCTTAAAGAAGAAGTTTATTAGTTTTGCAACTTGCTTTCTTTCTCATTCATATCATTTTCATTCATACGTAAAGTAAAGAGTAACACATTTTCTGAAGAGGCTCCACTTGATCTACATACGTCTACGAAGTTCAGCACAAAGACGTCTGTTCTTCAGATTAAACAAACAGGACATAAAGTGTTTATTATTGAGCTTTAGAGGTAAGAAAAAAGAGAGAAAAATGTTTAATTTGTTATTTAAAGACAAAGCTATGCTAACTGTTTTCCTTTGTTTACAGTGCTAAGCTAGACTAAATACACAAGAGAGATGTGATTCACTGCAAAATATTTAAAAATCAAACCTCTGAGCTATTCTTTTACAAGCTGTGTGAAGGCTCAATTAATCAATACTTTAAAGTGAGCAACAAACACGTTTTTGATTTGTTTTCTGCAGATTTAAAGAGGAAAAAAATCTAATCCGTCGTACACTGATGCAGTGTGTTGTTTCACTGAACCTTCCCAGATCATTTTTTATCTGAACTCAATTGTTTTAACCTTTAGACTGATGACATTCAACATTTAAGTGTCTTTAAAGAAAAATGCTCTGATCCTTTTGGGTAAAATACATTTTGTCCTTCACATCACAAAGACCTGACAGAGATGGCATCAATAGTGAAATAAAAACAGAAATAACCTTCCTGAAATGATCACAAGATACAATATGTTGATAGATAGATAGATAGATAGATAGATAGATAGATAGATAGATAGATAGATAGATAGATAGATAGATAGATAGATAGATAGATAGATAGATAGATAGATAGATAGACATCCCAGATGATACGTGACCTTTTTATGAAGTATCACAGGGAGAAACTGACAAAGCTGCTGTTCTGACATTTCACTGTGACAAGTCTCCTCCTGGATGTTACTTTATTATTATTACTGACTGACTCACAGAGAAAACATAAAGTAATTGTGTTTGGTTTTCTGTGGCTGGAATAATCTGAGGAAAATGACTTAGGTTAATCAGCAGTAATCGTTGTGTTGATGGTGAATCAGAGATCAACTCTACGGCCAAAAGTTTTGATTGTAACAGATGGTTGTGGTTTTTCTTGATAATGAAGAGAGAAAAAAAACTTAACGTTGAAAACAGAAAGAACATTTGAACTGGACACAAAGACGTTACCACTGAGGTCGTGTAGGTGACTGGAAAAATGAGCAGAGTTACTGTTTTATTATCAATAAGAGGAAGGAGAAACTAGTAGAAAATAACCAGTTTGTACCTGTTGGTTTATTTTTTGTTATTTTAAGGAACAGAAAAGAGAAAAATGTTTTTGGAAATGATGGATTGAAGTTTATACTGACAGAGACGCTGCGACCAGTGTGAAACAGGCTGTAATGTTTCTTCTCCAAATGTTTCTACCATTTCTGTAAATATTTCTCTTTTATTGTGAAAGTCCAGTGTCACTGGACACAGTTTTGTTTAGTTTCCAGGCCCAGCAGTGTCGGATCAGAACCATAAAGTAGTAAAGTCAGTGTTCGAGCTGTTGTAATACCTACTGGACACCAGTAGAGGTTAATAAAAGACATTGATCACTTAGATCTCATGTGATAAACGAACATGAGGAAGTTGAGTGTGTGTGTTTTATAACCATGAATGAGCACTTTTAATCTTTTCTTCTCCGTGTCTTTGGTCATTTATTTCAAAATAGATTTCTTCTTTTACCTCATTAAAAAACAAAAACCCATTAAATGATCTATCAGATTATGAAACTGTCTTTTCCCCCTTAGTAGAGTAGAAACATTATTTACAGAAAAAATCTCTCTTCTTTAAAAGTGAAAAAAGCCTCTAAATGCTCCAAGTGTCAACCATCGTCATGGAGGAAAAAACAATACTTTAGACAAAAAATACTTTTCCCAACATGAACCATCTTGTCTGTGAGTTTTGTTGAGCAACACGGTTCATGTTTGAACAACACAAACCTCTTGAATCAAACTCTTTTTATTTCACTGGGAACAAAACGGATAAAATCTTTCCTGCATCCGTTCGTTGAAATCTTTCATCTGATTTGGTAACAACAAAGAGGGTCAGGAGGAAATGAAGGAACAGAGGAAGTCAGAGGTATGATAAAGAAAAGAAAAAAGATGTGGAAACTGAAGAGAGAGAAATATATGAACTATTTGGAGCTTTTTCTCTTTCATTTGTGCGATTTAACCTTAAAAAGTTTCTATAAACAAACCTTAAAAAGTAAGTATTTTTTGACATTTAATGATTTCTTAAATGTCACCTTTAATGCCAATATTATAAGTTTTGATAGGAATTTAGAGAATATTATTCAATCATGTTTGATTATTACAATGATCAATGATCTGTTCTTCTCCCGATGATCAGACAAAAGAAAACTTATAAACTGTAGAAAGGTTGTTTTAATATAATCACTAATATTTTACACACTGTGGTCGTCTTTTTAAATGTTGTGATATAAAACTGAACTTGTAAGATACAATATTAAAACTATTAATAATGTTTATTGCCGTCGTATCAGGACAGATCAGAACTTTTGTTGAATCTTTTATTTATTCTGTAAAGATCCTAAAAATCATTGTCTTTCAAAATAAAACAATTGCAGGAGGTCGTCGGTCAGAAGAAACTACCAACACTGTGGAGTTGTCCATTCATTAAAGGCACAAAGTGTTTGTATTTTTCCGATCAGAAGTAACAGGCAGCCTGAACTGAACCAGGTCATTTCAGTTCCGCGGTATAATTCAGTCTTCTGGGCGAGTTGTGACAGTGTCTCGTGGGCTGAGCTTTCTCACAAACACTGAATATGTTTCCACCCTTGGCTACGATCCGATCACATTTATATATCACATCATATCAGTGCAAGCTGTGTGTGTGTTTACACTTTGTATGAACTTCCCTTAATTTTCTTTTCTCCAGATAAGACTGAGATCTCCAGATTGAGATTTGTATCACATTTTAATGCCAGAGCTGGTCGCACAAAGTTAAAGTAGAAGTGAGCTGTGTTTTATTTTTATTTTTTTGTAGCTGTTTAATCTGTGACGACTCTGGAGAAAGAAAACAACCTGAGTGATTTTGCCAGTGTTATATCATGTCTCATTGTGTTAAATAGGTCAGTAAATCTCTGTCTTAGTGTCTCAGCATTGTGGAAAAAAACAGATTCAAGCAAAGACATGTAATCAGCTCTCATCATTCACCCGCACCAAAATCATGTTTTGAAAAAGTAGTGAAACAATAAACAACCTTCAGCTTCAGCACCAACATTTCTAACTTCTGTCTGTTGAATAACCTCAGAGGAGACAAGTGGAGAGAGACGGGTCATGGACAGAAAGAAAAGAGGTTTAAAGAAATAAGAATATGCTGAATTACCTTTTTTTTTTTTTTTTCTTCTAAAAATGGCTCTTGATGGTCACACAGGGGCAGCCTGATGCATCTGTCTAGTTTTTGGCCTGAAGCTGCGACTTCCTAAAGTTTCACCCTCGCTGTGAAGTTTCCAGGCAACGAGCAGCTTTAAAGACAAAACTCCACTGAATTTTTACATCGCGGTTTGTTTACAGGTGTCGGTGCTGCTGCGTGTGTGAAACAACCTGCAGAGGGAGCTGTGAAAAAACGCAATCGTCTGGCTCAAACTGTCGCCGTTTGAGTTGCATTATGGGTAATGCGGGTGCTGGATTTTAACCTGGAAGAAGAAAGAAGAAGAAAGTTAGAAGTTAGAAAGACGACATCTCCTGTTCTGTTGAGTCTCTATATTTTGGAAGTGCCAATATAATCTGCTTTTTTACGTCAAAACTTCTTTTCCAGATATCATGTATATTGGTATAAAGATGCATTTAAACTCTTTTCCTTCTTATTTCTTGTCCCAATCTTGTTATTAGAGAACGTCAAGCAGAGCTTTGGTTTTCTAAAGTTTAATGAACCTTTCATTGATCACCCCAGTTGGAAAATTAGCTCCTTAATTAACAAGATAGTCGTTTTGTTTTATTTATTTATTTGCAACATGTATTTAAGTATCACCCTAAGATCAATAGACCTAACATCCTCTACTTGTCAGTGTGGAACAACAGATTGTGTTCGACTAAATTTAATGAAACGTTATGTTTTCTCAACTTTTCCTCACCTACACATTTCGTCTTTTTTTTTTCGTCTTTCACATTTTGTCTAGATGTGACCAGGGAGGGGATGTAGCTCAGTGGTAGAGCGTGTGCTTTGCATGTATAAGGTCCTGGGTTCAATCCCCAGCATCTCCACTTCTGCTAGACAATCTCAGTCAAGACAGTAAGTGGTGCAATCAACTGCACTAACACTTGACATAGAGAAAACAAGTATTTATTCAGTTTCCCCCTGAGAACAATAAAGTGTTTTTGATTCTGAGAATAATAACAGCAATTCTCAAAAATAGTGATTCAGCTTTATTTTTGCACAATGACTTACAGACATAACAACTCTTCAGTTTCTGTGTTAGTTTAAAATTACTCATACAAGAACAATACTGTCACCTAGTTTGAGTAAAACAATAAAATAAGCTACAGATCTTAACAATAAATCAGTTAAAGTTAGGTTGAATTCATTAAGCAAAATTAAATGATCAAAATGATGCTAAACAATGATGAACATTGTGATGAAATGAATAATTATACTTATTAAACAGTTCTCTTCCGCCTTTAATATAATGTTCTGTTCTTGTTTTAGCTGTGTCCCATGTAATGTTGATATAACTGGACTCAGGCGTCACTTTAAAGAATCAGCTCTAACATGGTGTAAAAATAAATTACATAACATCAACATAAGCCAGGATCAGTGTCAGGAAACGGCCCAAAATAGGACACGATGTGGCGACTATGAACATTATTCTGATTTCATGGTGAACAGTCTCTCACAACCCGAGAACATATTTTCATATTTTACACAAATGTGATTGTTTACAGGTCAGATCTCGTCACAGGATTAACAGTAGTCTGTTGTCTACAGACGGGAATCATTTGACTTTATGTAAACTTTAACACTGGGAATTTTGGCATTCAATTGAAATGCCAGTGTCAAAGTTTACATATTTGTTTATGAATGTGAATGTGAATATGTTATGGGTCAACTATAGTCAATAACAAACATGGTGACGATAGAAGAGTTTATTGTGAAACTTCTGTGTCTTTACTGTTGTTTAAACTTCAGGAAAGTATCGTATTGACCCAAAAATAAGACGGTATTTCTTCCCTAGAAAGAGTCTGAAAGAGACGAGTCGTCTGACATTCGGGGTCTAGAGACACGGGGGTTAAGTTAAGGGTTAAGTTAATAAACAACAGAGGAGACAGTGTTTTTTTAGACATTGATGAGACTGTGGTGTTGTCATATTTTAATTTGCTCTGCCATAGTTTCAAAATTGGGCCGGTGATAATTGTCCTCCGCACATATGTTTTTGTTAGTCCTAATGCTAATGCTAATGCTCACACACATTAAACACCTCTCCTCAGGGTCACCTGGATATCCCAGTGGTTATGTCGTACCACGTTGGCCTATATGCACTGTGCAGTTGTTCGTCAGTTTGAATCACGACCCAGACAAGCTTTCCTGTGTGAGATCTCCTCTGTTCCTGTCTCTCTACACTGTCTCTATCACTACAGACAAAAATCCCCAACAAATAATGATAAAAAGAAAAAAATCCTACTCTCAGATGATGCACACTTGCTGCTACAGGTCATGTGCTTGTTCACTAATTTTTCCAAAAATGGATCTTGAAAAAGAGGAGTTGTCTTATATTCTTGGTCAAAACAGTAAAACCAATAATATGAAAAGCTTAAATTTTGCAGCTGAGCTTCTGTTTTTGTGAACATTTATGAAGACTCATACTTTTCTACTCAGATACGACACTGCATGTGGCTGCCAAACTCTAATGGTCTGTGTGTTTATGTACTAAATGACACGACATAAGAGATTTGGAGTAGGAATCTACACACACACACACACACACACACACACACACACACACACACACATATATATATATATACACACAAGCTATCTCTCTCTCTCTCTCTCTGTCTTCATCCAAACAAACTCCAACTGATGGTGTGTTTATCGTCTCTGTTCTCAGCTCATTTCGTGTCAATGCAGAACGTAAGGTCTTGAGTATATTATCCACCCTCACTCAAGGCTGTATAAGGAAATATAGTCTCTTTATTATGAAGCATAACTTCAACAGAAGAATTTTATTTTGAAAGTATCTATGGTGTGAGAACTGTGTTTGTTTGATAATCACAGCAACTCCAAGTGAACTGATCTGGATTTCTACTGTGTTTTGGAGATTAATCTTGTTTTATTTGAAAGTTTTGTCTTTAGTTTAGTTTAATATTGTCAGCATTCTCATAGTGAGAGTAAAAATAGTTCAACTTTAGAGAAACACTCACTGCAGAAGTAAAGTTTGTTTAAATGTTGTAGTAAATGTAGCCGTGTGCCATCATTAAAGCAATAAAACAGATTATTTTTTATATTGATAAAAAAAGACATAGTGTCTAAGATACACTCATCCCATGTGAAATGGAACAAATACTCAGAGTTAAATGGTTTATGTGAAACATCAACAGAAGAAAGGAAAATTGCAGCCTGAGAGAGAAAAAAACATCCAACCTCATCCTGTCGTCGTGATTTAGCCTGATGGCTGTAAACTTCTGAGACCAGTGTGATGTGAACATGACAGGTTAAACAGCAATTACATCAGAGCCTGGGGCAGTTAGCCTCACCCTGCTCCCTGCCCCACGCACCTGCAAAGGATTACCCTCACACACCTGCCTGCCTCTTCACCTGAACACACTGGTTTTTCTATATTTATTTTTTTGTTGTTAATTTTCCTGATTGTCCAGCATCTGCTGAACCACTCAGACTCAAACACATGTTGGACATGTTATAAATCTCTACAGATCTCATGGAAAAAAAAAATAAATAAATAAAACACAGCCCCATCATTATCAGAAGTTACTTCCCAGCATCTGCACAGCTGTTTGTGTGTTTCCACATGTCTGCATTACACAACAAGTAGAAACAATTGTTGTTTCCTGCAATTACCTTCAACACCTGCCTCCCTGTTTGCTCTACACGTCTGTCTGCCAGCAGCTGACCCATGTGCATGCAAATCTCCTTAATGTGTTTTTCTTTTCAACCTTTCAGGCCCTTGAAGTCAGGCAGGAAATGACAGCACCTGAGGTAAAACCGGCACAAAAAAAGATGTTATAAAATACTGAAATGGTTTGATTTCACCTTTAATACACAGGTTGTTACATAACCTGTAAGTAGATGGCAGAAATGGCTCAGGTTTTTTTTTTTTTTTGTATGTACATAATCACAAATCAGAGTCTTTGAATAAAAAAGTTTATTTAAAACAATTGCAATAATTTAGCAGACACAGATCTGAAATCTCAAATTATGTCAGCGACAGGAAAACACTAATAACAGGTGACAACGATCAATCAAAACATGATGTTAATGAAAATAATACTTTTTCCTTTGAGGGAGTTGTTATTCTGACTTAACCAACATAGACATAAATTACAAAAAACAGTTGATAATGTTTATTTTGTTCTGGTTCTTGACAGTTTTTAAACTCTCTTAAAATAACATCTACAAATATTTCATCATTTAATGTTTCACATGAGAAGTTTCGTTCAATTTTACCAAATGTATCATCATCAGAATTTGTTTATTCATTTTTAAAGACACATAACGTTCAACTCTTTGTCTTTGTCGTTAGCAGAAATTTCAGTGTGTGAATTTTATTGCCATCTAGTGGTCAGGTTGCAGATTGCAGCCACGTGGACGCCCCCTGGCTTTATTCTCTCATAGATCAGAAACAACAGTGGTCTTCTTCAAGTTACATAAAAAACATGAATGGACACTTCTAGAACCAGTGTTTGGGTTGAAGTAGAAACGTAGCAGTGCAGCATAGTGGACACTAGACGCTTCAGTACGTCACTATCAGATGAGGCTAACTGGTTAGCATGCTAACTTTAGCAGACGGAAAACAGAAAACACTGGTGTTGATTTTCCAACAACATTTCCTCAATAATTATCAGCAGGAAACTTTATATTTCGCTCCTTTCAAAGTGAGGGCATTGGTTTTCCATCATTCCTCAAAGTGACCCAGATTTTAATTAAAGTTTACATCAAACGATGAAAGTCTCGTTACATTTCAGGACGACCTGTGCCACTGAAAGAAATCTCCTGGATTGTTTTCGGGCTTTTATCAAGCAGCAGGTGCTTTTCTTCCACTGATGAAACTGGTCCTAGTTTTCAAGTTTCTGTCAGTTTAACAGAAAAATTATGTCCAGTATGTTTATCATCCTCAGTAAACCTTTGACTGGAGTCATAACAGGTCGCTGACATCATGCACAAGCTGCTTTTTATGTCCACTAAGTCTTAACATCTAACAAACGTATTCACAGTAATTATAAAAACATATTATATTACAGTTAATCTCAAATTAATCTTAAATACTGTTGATGTTGTTGCAGTTGCAGGCGGTGGCAGGTATAATGAATGTTGTGTGAGTGTTTTTTATGTGTTTTTGTTACAGGCTGAAGGCTGTATTTAAATATCGAGACGCTCAGTCTGGCTCCAACCAAACGTTCACAGTTTTACCTTCTGTCTCCGTCTCTTCTCACACATTTACCACACGTCATCTCAAACTAAACAGCCGCAACACACAAGTTTCACACACCCTCTGCCATGTTTGACTTTGAGGTAAACTGTAGAGTTTATCTGGTGAATTAGATCTTCACTTTGCACTGTTGCCAAATTCACTAAAAGCCATTAGATTTAGTGCAGGTTACCTCACTGGAGTTTACAGTCAAGGAAAGCAGTTTAGGTTTGTGTAACTAAACATCTTTTTCTGTCTGATGAAGTCATTTAAACTAAAACAGCTGTCTCACTTGATCCTTCCAAAGAAAATCTTAATATAAACTTTAAATATAAAATTCAAATCAGCTATTTCTAGAAAGATATGAGGACATTTTAAGCTTTGAATCGACTCTTTGTAATTAATTAAAGCAAGATGAAAAGTGAAATTCATTTTTGAACTGTTCAAAACCCTGACCAGCCTCTGATTGGAGGTCAAGATTGGTCATAGCTTCATCTGAACAGTTTGTTTTAGACAAATATCTCAGTACTTCAAGGCGATGATCCACAACCAGATGGTAGGTGGAGAACTAATCTTTAAAACTTAAAAAATCAAACGTGATCTGATTGCAAAATATGTTCTTATATTTATGTTTAGGTGGATAAAAACATAATAACCAGAAAAAACTTCCACACATACGACTTTCCTACCAATCTGAACCATTTGTAACATGACTCATAGAAACCTACTGAGTTTAGATTTGATCCAATGTGGATCGTGAATGATTACGTTTAAATGTAGAGTAAAATTCTAAATATTGACTTTATTCCAAAAAAGATCATATTTTGATTAGAGTTTTTCAGTGAAATGTTTATTGAAGATTCTTTTTCATATTAAATATGATTTATTTTCCTTCTAGAATCTGAACCACAAACCGAGTCTGAATGTTACTGCACATTTCGTTTTAATAAAGCAACATTTTTATTTTCCAAATCATTGTTCTTGTTGTTAGTAACAGAAGAACACAACTTATTATTATCTGTTTACCAACACTTGGCATGAGTTACAAAATGTTGAGAAATGTTTCTAAGACATTTCTAAGTCTTTTCCACCAGAACTACTCAGCTTTACTCAACTCGACTCTACTCGGTTTATAGAGTTTTCTACTTGAGTTATCAAGTGACTTGAGAGAGGGTCAACAAAATAATCAGCCTACCTCATCGTAAGCTAACCGAGCAACAAGTACAGCATCTCCTCCTGTCCTCCATTAATGTTTACTGATGTTTTTGTGTCACAACATCGCAGCAGTTTCAACCCCACTCACCACATTCACGTCAAGGACAAACAACATGTCTGCTACCAGACTGAGTAGAGTCGAGTTGAGTAGCGCTTGAACGATGTAGATTATTCAAAATGTTTGCATGGTTGCATAATGTGAATAAGATCAGCAGATACAACCTATTATCTTATTCCTGTTATTGCTTGTTCTGAAAAATGACCTTGCATGACAAGTTAGGATCTTATCTTATTCCAGTCGACATTAGAATATTTCTGTCCAATTAAACATTGTATAAGATCACACATAAGTCCATCAAATAACTGTTGAGATGTTTCACTTTAGACAAAGGCCGTTAGTATGACCGACTTTAAACATGAACGAATTGCACATCATCATGTCTTTTATGAAAAAAAAAACATTTCCCACAATTTAAATGAACACATGTGGAACATAGTGGAGGTGGTTGAGTTCATCAGACTGTAAAAAAAAAACCTACAAGTGCAGCTGCTCGTCCGTTTCAGTACCTTACCGTGAGAAATATGCACCAACTACTTGTTGCCACAGCTTTAAAACTGCTCATTATATAGTTTATTACTAATCGTCAGAGCTGCTTATGTATGCATTTATCTGTATGTAGGAATAAACAAATAAACTGATTAAATTGTTAAGATATTCTGCTCTGTTTTGTAGATTTTTTTCAAAGATAAAATAAAATCATGTTTGATTGATGAAAACTGACAAAAGTTATCAAGTCAGATTCGTTTTGGCTGAAATCGTCTATTTTTTTACTTCCAACACTGCCTTCACTGTTCCTGTCTGTCTTTCCTTTGGCGTTCACTGAAACTAAAATGATGTAATGGATAAAGACAAGCGCCGTCCGACTGATTATCAGTCACCTCAGTTGAAAACTGGAACCGACAGCTTCACCCACGTCTTTTCATCCTCAGATCAAAAACACTTGAGATGGATTCACGCAGCATCAGCGTCCTGCAGGGGTCACATGCATCCTCATCTGTCACCGTTTCACTGTAAATGATCGCTGGAATCGTGTCCTGCTGTTGTTCATGACCACAGGGACCAGAGGAGGAGGAGCAGGGATTTGGAAAAGACTTGAGGGTTTTTCATGCTCAGGCAGATTTATAGTGTCATGGGGGGTTAAATCTTTGCTGTTTAAAGCTACTGAATTCAGCTCCATCTGTTAAGTCTGACCTGAAGTGACATTAAGATGATTTCTGTGGAGTCACACAGTAGAAAGCGCGTTGCAGATGTTCACGCTCATGCTCATGTAGATACAAACACTCGAACGTGGACGTGCAACCGTGAACAAACTGTTTACACAAGGTCCACACAGGAGTCAGACGTTTCATGGCCGCTGGTTTGAGTGATGACAGGAGCTGATTGCATCAGTGTTCATGGAAGAGAAGTGAGCGCGCACACACACACACACACACACACACACACACACACACGCTAACAGATCCCTCATGATGCTTGACGGTGATGAATGCTGTTTAATCCTGTGGTCAGAGCGTCCCAGGTGGGAGGGGTCAGACCTTCTTCTCAGGGCTATCTCTTACAGGCCAAAGGTTCAGCATGATGGCACTGACACTACAATGGCTGCATTTATTCATATGAAGAGGACGAGAATTGGGGAACTAAACAATTTTACTTTACTGTGGGTAAAGTAAAATAAATATGAATGAATATGTAACAAAACCTTTTAGTGTAAAGAAATACGACAGAATGAAAAGGGTCACTTGTAATGTTGAGCCTATAGACTCTCTAAGTTCTGGCCATAACAGAAGCACCAAATGGAAAATACAGCTAGTGAATAAACTGGTATTTTGCAGATAAAAAACTGGATATTTCCTTCTGAAGTTGGTTGAGATGAAAACCAGAGGTAAAGGGAGTAAATATGGGATTTACATCGAACAGGGAGCCACAAACATGACTCCAGTGACTGGTATTTTTGGTGCATAACAGCTGGAAATGTGCAAACAAGTAGCTGAGTCCCAAAATGGGTCTTTGGATACAGCACAACAGAGTTTATTTGTTGTTTACTACCATGAATGAATAAACAATGTCAGTTTTTTAAACTAGCAGCAGAAATAGGAAATTAACTTGTCCAAACAGACGTTTAAGTTTCGTCCATAGATGCAGATGCACAAATAGCAAAGAGATTAAAATCAGACCTAAAAGACTAAATATAAGATAAATATAACATCCGACAGCCGACTAGAAACCAAACTGCAATGACTGATAACTTGATTATTGCAAAGAAGTATCAAACGTATCGTCACAGGTTTTTTGTTCACAAGTTGATTCTGCTGCCCCCGAGTGGCCAAAGAAATCAGCTATTGCAAGTAAAGTTCATCCAGATTATAATTTTAGGGAATATACATAATTTAAAGTCTGAATAAACCATGATGGATGGATCATATGTTGTTTAATACCACGAATAAATCCAGTTCATGACCATGAAAAATGTCATTATTTGACTTTTATCAAAGTTGCTAATGCTAACAGCGCAAAAATAGGAGGTTGACTTTGGTGTCTTGTTTATTTACCTATATAGAGATTAACAAACTGAACTGTCAGTTATAAACAGATGCATAAGTGTTAGAGATACCATGTCTGCAAAATCATGAACAACAAAAGCCTATATGATGAAGTGCAAATTGGTCAGGTCCCATAATATTGTGATAATTTAGTGTGTAGTTCCTCTATAATCACAACTGAATCATAACAGCATAGTTAGATTTATTTAGTCATGATCTTTAATCATTATTTAGGACTTTTATTAAATATATTGCTTTAATCTGCATCTTTATCACAGAGATGTGGGTCAGAGTGAAGCAACACAAACTTTCTCATTCAGTGTGTAACTGAATGAGTGTGTCACACACACACACACACACACACACACACACACACACACACACACACACACACACTCTGTACAGATTCTCACAATAAATACCAGTCAGATTCCTGAGCGCAAATGTTTCCTTTCCTCTGACGTTTATCTGCGCCCCCTCCTCAGTTTCATGTCAGTCATGATCAGGTCAGAAACCAAACATGAAGCAGTCAACTCAGTCCACCAACGCAAACGTCATCTCAGCCCCGTTTTCCTGGACAATATGTGTATTTTGTGCGTGTGTGTGTGTTTCTCCTCTTTCCCTCCCTCCACGTTCCCTACTTTTCCCTCGCAGGCCACAAGTGTTTGATTCGCTGTCTGGCCGTGCATATTAATGAGAGGGGGACAGCGGGCTGCTTTTTAAAAGAGCTGCTGCCTGCCTCTCCACAGCGAGCGACACACACACACACACACACAAAGAGAGAGAGAGAGAGAGAGAGCAAGAGAGACCCAAACGAGCGATTGGAGATTCATCCAAGCGCCCAGGACGCACAGACGGAGTTGCACAATCAGCGCTCCAGGGGGACTCCAAAAAGCAGAAAACCCTCAGCGCTGCTTCAGTTCTGCCATCCAACACTCTCTGCAAGTGCAAGTGGATATTGTTTGCACTTCAAAAGTCTCTTTTTTTTTTTTTTTTTTTTTACTTTGTTAGTGTTGATTGATATTTTTGCGCGTTTACTTTAAAGACATTTGTTTTTATTTTTGGAGACCTCAGATTTTTTGAGAAGAAGAAAAAGGAAAAAAAGTCCGTGTTTTCTTATTTGTGAAGACATGCATCGGTGCACAGCGGTGCTACTTTTGTTAGTGGTGGCCTTGTACTTCCTGAGCGCAGAAGGTAAATTACAGTACTTTTCTAATTTGTTCATATTTAGTTTAACTGGTTTGTATTGAAGTTATGAAACTACCTGAACACGTAACTGATAATCAGTGGAGTCGTGACTCAAGATGCAGAAGTTGAAATTTCCAGCTGAGTTTCTGAAATCAACAACTTGATTGATGTGTTTATTCTGACATCAACATGATGCCACCTGCTGCATGTTTTTCTCCTTTTATATCAGATCAGACAAAACACTCTTTTATCAGAACTTTATTTGTTTCACTTGCAACTTGCAGTGATGAACACAACAACTGTGAAAATCTGAGCCCACCGTGAGTCTTAACTTGGCTTTCACGTCCTTTTTTTTTATTATTTGCACCATGAACAACACTCAGACTTGAGTGGAGTTCACCATATGTAGCCAAAATAATTTAAAGCCAATATTTCAAGGAGCCATGTGGACAGAAAAGAGCGTAGGGGGTGAAACTGGTGAAAACTGATGGAGCCAATTTTCATTTGAAAAACATAACAATAAGACCTTCAAAGGAAAGTTTAGGCTGAACGAGAAGAAACAACAATGTAATTTGAACAAAAGTTATTTGAAACGTTGTCTTTCTCACCACATATTCACTGATTCACTGACAAAATAGTTGTAAAGTAGATGTCATCTCCTTCTGTTTCTCTGTTACTGAGTCCTGATGGTCTACATGAAGACTAACATCGGTGTCTTCCTACTTTTATTGGTTTCTTTGTCGTGTGGTGAGTCTGTGTTCGAGTGCTGGCACCACTGTGGAGCTGTGGTGACAGATTTAAGAGGCAGGAGCTCAGGACAGATACTAGGTGATGGATGACGAAAACCTTGGGACTCTCCAGGTCGTCACCTCCCAGAGCAAATATACAACCAGGCTGAAGTCATTTCTTCAGACAGAAAACTGAAACCTGGAGAGTAAATGTAGACATGCCTGTAACATCTGCTCACTTTTCCTAACAAGGATTTTATAAACATTTAAGTTTTGTGTGAAAGCAGCAAAGTGTAGAACAGTCGAAGCTACATGTTTTCATTTTAAACCTTTTAAACCGTTGAAATTGGATTAAACAGCCAATAAAATTAGTGGATTGGTCAACAATTGTTTCAGAAGAAGCAAAAACATAAAGCAAAGATAGATTTAATGTAGATGTCAAGTTTCTTTCGCAGTTTTAGGTTTAAAAACCCGTTTGAAAACCTTTAAAGAATCAGTGTTGAAACACTGTTTGTTAGACTTTCTGAGGTATCAGACAGTAATCATCCTCATCAGTGTGTAATCTAGAGATAAATCAGGGTTTTAATGATGATTGAGACCCAATTTTCTGTCGCAAAGAAAAGTCTTTTCCACCATATTTCTGGAAGTGATTACGAGACCACCTTCAACGATGAGTCACACAGTTCAGTTTCCAGATGGTCAGTCTCCATTATTTTAACAATTGCACCTTTTAAATCTACAGAACTGTGAGTGCATAATGTTAGATGATTAGAAAAAAAAAAAAATAGGATGATTCAAATTCGATTATACCCGTGTGTTTGATTTCTCAACAGCCTACAAGTGCAGGTGCACCAGAAAAGGACCAAAGATCAGATACAAGGATGTTCAGAAGCTGGAGATCAAACCCAAACACCCATACTGCCAAGAGAAGATGATATTGTGAGTGAGATTTTGATTTTCTTTCCATATCTCTCTTCATCCATCATATTTTCTCTCCAATGTCAAATCTGTTTCTCGCATCTCTTCCCACTGCAGCCTCCTCATCCTTCTTACTAATCTCTTGACATTTTCCTACCCATGTTGTCTCTCCCCTCCCTTTAACACCGTTCCACATCCCTGCTCCTCCTCCTCTTCCTCCTCCTCTTCTTCTTCTTGTCGTCCTCCTTTCCAGCAGCTCAAGTGAGATGTATTTGTACCTGTTTGACACGCAGATATACAGTTGAAACTGTGCCATGACTGTACTCTTCCAAATACCGTAAAAACATTTGGCAGCTTTACAGGCATCATCAAAACACCCTGTCGACTGTGCTTAGAGCACTTAGGAGGATTTACAGTGTGATGATAAAGTGATGATTTAATTACAGCCCCGCAGCCAGCAGGTGTATGCATGATTCATTAGCTGGAAAAGCAGATTTCAAGTACTTTCTGCTTGACAAATTGTTGAAAGGTTGAAGTTTTATGTCCACACTTTTGATGTGTAGCATCTTAGGTTAAATACAATGCATCTTTATTACATTATTATATAATTAAAATAAGAAAACAGCCATAAACTTAAATACAGATTTTAGCTTCAAAGACCTCCTCTACTTAAAAGACAGAAACCTCCTCTTCCTAAATAAATAAACCCAGTTATTGTGTGTAAATTATTTACTATTTATTTTATTTATGAGTTCAAGGATCAAGTGTCACAGTGAGCTGGAAACACGGGATGTGATTTCTGTGAGGAATTTATTTGAAGTTTCAAGTCATAGCTGCGTGAAGAGACAACAGATGGGAATGTTATGTCAGCTTCCCCTAGAGTTGATTTTTGTGTTTAAGGCACAAAACTCTGCTGCCACCTGCTGGCAGATTGTAATGTTGACACAAGGAAGCACAAGCTGGGAAACAGCAGCTGCTGAGAAAACAGGCAGCGAGGATGTGACATGATTTAATCTGTTTACACTCAGACATAGAGTAAGTAACAGAAAAAGGAAGAAAAAGAGAAATTTCTTGGTGTTTTATTTAATAATGTTCATTATAAGTTTTACAAATTGGACTTAATTATAGGGACCATAGTCAGATGCAGAAACTACCAGTTATTGAAGTTTTAAGTGATATTTTTTAGTAGTTATTTTAATTTTAATCAATTCATAAAAAGATGTGAAGACGTGTTACAGGAGTGATAAAATTCATCAATATTGTCACAGATTGGTTATTAAATGAGGTGTTAGTGGATCCACAGGTTTGCAGGTCTGGTGTGTGTGTTTCCTGCGACGACAGTTTCATTATTTAAAGCTGCTCTATTAGCATGAGATGGGGGCCACCAGCCGCTGGTGCCCAGTGAAAAATGAGCCTCAGCGGGCTCCGGAAAGCCACAGAAAGAAAGAGAGGAGAGCAGGAGAGAAATGAGTGAGAGAGTCAGAGAGTCCCCCCTTTGGCCTTTTTTTTTTTTTTTTTTTTTGGCTTACGGCGCTCACTTTGGCATTCTGGGCGACCACTCCTAAAACCACAAACACACACAAGCTGAGAGCCACGAAATGTCCCTGTTTTCTCCTCGTGTCTTTTTATGTTTTCTCTCTCCCTCTTCCTTTTTATTCTCATCACTCCTCTTTTTCTCACTAATCTCTCTTCTTCTGCTCTGTGTTGTGTCTTTGTAGGTTGAGGACGTATTTAGATCTTTTTACTTAGATAAAAGCAGCAACACTACACTATAAAAACACTTTAAACTGCACTGATTGTGCAGAATAATAATAAGCAACAAGTGACGATTCAACAGGCGTTATTATGTTTTTGTTCTACCTTTTCCATACTGTCTGTCTTCTTCCTGAGTGTTCATAATACAATCTAAACCGTACGAGCTTTCAGAGCTCGTTGCTTCACTCTGGCTGCCCAGGTGAATGATAATGAGGAAGAACTAAAGCTCAGATTAACACAGTAATTAGGTAAAAATCCACCCTCGCCAAGCAGCGACGGATAAACACGCGGATATGAGACCGGTGGCGTGCACGCATACAAAAAGCACTTTCATGTTCTCGAAGCTCAATTCTTCTATAATAAAGCACATAAAGCTGCACGGCTCAACCTCAATAGCCGCACAAAGTGACAACTGAATAGAGAGTAAAAATAGATGCAGAAGACTTTTATTTAATCTTTATAACCCCTGAATGCAACATTTTTATAGAGAGTCAGGTCTTTTCACTTCCAGTCAACTCATTGAACATTCATGGCCTTTGAACATGTCAGTGGATGGAGAGGCCCCGCGGCAAGCTGGATGTTTTTTTCCCACATTTCTCTTGTTTGGCCTGAATATGCCACATGCAGGCAGACTGTCTCTACCGTTGCCTTTAGCAAAGAGAGTAATAGACAGACAAACAGATTCAATGAGCTCAGATGTCAAATTTTTAAGTGGCACCTCCATAATATTGCTTCATTGCCAAGAGTCCGGCCGCCAAGCGCAAGCTGCTCTTTTGAAAAGCGAAGGGCATTTGACTGGTGAAATGTTGTTGAGGGGGCAACAAAGAATAGTGGCTGAAATTTGGGGCAAAAAAACATGTCAACCATGTAACAACTTGACCAGTTTCTATTCATGTGACTCAGACAGGCTTTCAGATGGTTTTAAATAGATCAAATCAGTATTTTTACTCCATTCATCTTCTGGCTTTTATCACTGATTTCAACCATCTTTTAAACCACTGGCACTGATGTGGCTTTTTAAACCTTACAAACACAGTGGGGTGGGATAATTAATTAATTAAATTATTTTGTAACAAACTCAAAAGCCGGTTTTATTGCATAACTCCTTTTAGGTGCAAATTTGACTAAATGTTTCTATTTTGGTGAATTGTCACGTATTTTGTTCATTTCTAGGTTTTAGGAAACGTCTCCTACTTTTACACCGTCTTTTTAGGTGATAATGTTTGATATTTTCTACTTTCCTCCTTCAGTGTGACGATGGAGAACGTGTCTCGGTTCAAAGGGCAGGAGTATTGTCTTCACCCCAAACTCCAGAGCACCAAGAATCTGGTCAAATGGTTTCGCATCTGGAAGGACAAGCACAGGTAACAATCTCAGAATCTGATTGTAAACTAGTATAAAAAATACGGCACTTGGAATTTGTAACACTGACCATGTGGCTCTAACTTACTCAGTCGGGTTGCAACATTGAGGAAATTTACAAATTTGTCACTAAATAAGAACAATGAGTGAAATAAGGAGTTTAAACTACAACCAAGTTCATTAATAGACATGTTATCATTATGTTTGTTTATTTTGTAGGGAAAATCGAATGAAATGTAATGTACAAATGGCAGATTCACAATTTAACAGTCACTTCCAGCATTTTTTTTATGCTTTATTGATTTGTAAAATCCAATCACATTGGAAATCACCTTCTGACCCTCTCTCTACCATAGTCAGGTCAGAGGTCATGGACAGCTACACACAAAACCAATGACACATGGTGGTTAAACCCATATCTTTCCTCTCGCATCCACAAGGGCCAAAAAAATTCAATACAAGAGACATTTGATCTGTATTTGTCCAGAGACTGAAGGTCAAACACATGGTGGAGGAGGTGGATGACTCAGATTTACTTTATTTTTCTTCTTTTTTTTTTCAGGGTGTACGAAGCTTAAAACGATGGCTTCTTCAAACACGTGGATCAAGTGACAAAACAGACAAAACGCCACCACCAGGACTGTTTTTATGAAGTACGAGATATAATCCACAATCAAACTGTACTTCTCCTTCTTCCGCCTGAGATCTATCAAATGCATTATGAGATATCTTTAGTACATATACATACATATACATACATACGCTGGTGGGGTCATTTTTAGTCGGCCATCCATGTAGTTACAGTCACTCACCGCTCCAGTCTTTACAACTGTAGTTAAACTTGTCAAATAGTGGACGAGACACCACCGTCTGTGTTCAGATATGATTTAAAGGGACTTCTCTTTTGCTTTGGATTTTAGGCTTCTATCAAAAAATAAAGAATGTGTCATTCTGAAGAAATGAGCAAACCTTCCTTTGACAGATACAGTGTATTGTTAAAAGATTTCCACTACTCTGTATTCAATACGACAGGTATGATATTTGTACAATGCCAATCTTTAGGATCTGGTTATTATAGTTATAGAGTCACAGCGATAAAGATTCTCAATGAATCTGATTCTCTTGTTGTGTGTAGAGAAGAGGAAGTGTTTCAATATAATACAGACGTTTCTATTGTTCAGTCAGATAGAGGAGATCTACCACTGTGTGTGTGTGTGTGTGTGTGTGTGTGTGTGTGTGTGTGTGTGTGTGTGTGTGTGTTTATCAGGTCCATGCTAGTCATATGTGTCAAACAAACACACCACTCTGCAGCACACGTTTTATAAATGTAAAATACTAGTTCACTAAACCTGCAGGGTGTAGTTTCAGTAGATATTAAAGAATACAAATAGTTCATATGTGCCATTCATTGCTACATAAAAAAAAAAAACAAAACAAAACAAAAATTACAGTCTATGGATGGAGTCTGTGAAATATTTGAAATGATTATTAAAAAACAAAGAAAGCAAGACTGTCTACAGTTTACATCAACAAACAAATATCTGTTTATATATTTTCACTGGTTCTACCTGTTGAAGTAAATGTATAATGAAACAATATCTCATACAAACCGTCTACGTAACCTTTGTATTGAGGTTTGACAGCATCGATAAAGGATAACACTGGTTATAGTCTATGTTTTTTCTTTCTTTTTTTTTTTTAATATTTTTTTTTTACAAAAAATGATTGATTCTTAACTTAAATTAAGCACAATTATGACTCAAAAATGTTAGATAACGATAATAATTATAATAAGGAGTCACTTATACCAGTAGTTTTTATGAAAGTTTGTTAAAATTAACAAAAACATGGACTATTATCGAATTTATCCTTTAAAACAGGCGACAGATGGTGTTTATATGGTATGAAAATAGGAACTTTTACTTCTTTCCGCTCTGATGAATCATAATTTGGTTTAAAAAAAAACTCAAATCATACTCACTGCTTATGAATAAAAACACCACACTCATGAATTACATCACAGCACATGTTCATTTGTACCGCTAACAATCTCCTACTGATTTACGTGGATTATGACTCTCTGCTCTTTTATGATTTCTCTCTCTCTGCTCCTGTAGATCTCCTCAACGATGCTGTCAACTGTGTTATTATTTTGTATGCTGTGGATACACTTTGTAATAATGACTGTTGGGTGTTGTTTTGTTGCCACCAAACAGAAGTCACACACACACAAATATATCTGCATATTATACAAAAACACCACATTTTCTTTACCTTTTTAAAGAATGTGCATTACTCTTGTTTTTTATCTTATATATATAAATACATTTAAAGAAGCATTTTGTAAATGGACCAATATAGCCTATATGTTAGTGAGAATGAATTCACATTAAGACTTTATAGTGTCATGTATATTGTATTACTGCATTATAGTTGTTCTTTTTGCTTTTTGTTTATTTAAATTTGGGTTTGGTAACAGATATTTGGAGAGAGGAGGAGGTGTGGACGGTGTTTGGACTGGCCCACCAAACACACGTTAGACGTTCCACTGAATATAAATCAATAAACACAGCAATAAAGTGTCTATAGAGCAGCTCATGTTTGTATTGGATTTCAGTCTTATTAATGTTTATTGTAGTTAAAACTGATGTGGAAAAGTGGGTGTAGTGAGTCGAAACAGTCCACCGGGTGGCGCTATAGACCAACAAACTTAACAGATTCACTGCAGGTGACTAATAAATAAACATTAACACTTAAATTCACAAATATATTAAGATGAAACAGCAGTATCGATAAAATAGGTGATTTTTAATTCTGAAAATCTACAAGTAAGATGTATGAGAAGTCAATATTTGTGTTGCAACGTGTTTATTTTACTAAATTTATTTATTTATTAATCAGTTATTGGGTCAAAATGGAAAACTAGTTCACATGAGACTGGATTCATAAATAATATTAGAATAATAAGTTACACGAAGAGGGGAGAACTGGAAATTAGGGCAAAACATACAAAAATTACAAGTCTTGTAAAAAATAATATGTATTGCATCTCTACAACTGTTCAAAAACATTTATTATGTTATTATATGTATTATATATATATACATTATATTTTTATTAATTTACTTGTTATTAAATACAAATATACTATTTATATACAGTATATCTATATCTATCTATATATATGTATATATATATATATATATATATATATGTCTGTAAATTATAAGATTTAAGCTTGAGATGATGATTGTAATGAATCAGATTAGATTGTTAGATTATTTATACATCAACCTGTAACAATCTCCATGACAACTGAGCTAATGAGGACAGTGAAATAAGGATGAAAAAAAAAAAAAAACATTTACTGTGCAAAATAATATGAATAAATAAATGTAAAATCACCAGTAGTTAAATGTGTATTTAAATATGATACAGTAATATTATAATATGTTATATTAATTATTCATACGCATATTAAAGAGAAATGGTTAAAAAAAAAAACAGCTCAAATGTCTTATAATCATTAAAAAAAAGTGTATTTTGATTCATGTTTGTCCATTAAAATAATTTTATAATGAGCAATAGAACAAAAGGTAATAAAAAAAAAAGGACAATAGGAAATAATTAAAATAATATGTGAGAAAATAAACTTCATAAAAGTGAGCTTAAAGTGTTATTAGCAGAAATAAAAAATAATAATAAAATAAAAATCTGAATTAAAAATGTTTTTGTGCTGTCTGCAAGGCGGTGTCAGTATTTGGCAGCTGTCTCCCGCTGTGTTCAGAGTGAAGGAGGCGGGGTCAGTATTTGGCAGGTTCGTCCCTGGAGGGTGTGTGTATGTGTGTGTGTGTGTGTGTGTCCCTCCTCTCTCTCTCTCTCTCTCTCTAGATATGTGTGTGAGGTAGTGTGTGTGTGTGTGTGTGTGTGAGTTAGACTCGCTAAGCAACGACCTGCAAACGGGCATCAGAAGCCAGTCCGAGCAGAAAAAAAAAAAAAAAAAACAGGAACCACATTATTTTTTTTTTTTCGAGTATCTTTGCAATGTTCCCGACGATATTTTTACACTGTCTGCTCTGATCCCGTCGAAGTTGTCGTCTCTCCGGACGTCGACTACAGAAAACGAAGAAGAAAATTAATGCATCTTGCTCCGCGGTGCTGTTTGTTTTGACCTGGTAAGGTAACTGCTACCCGGTAGCGACTGATTAGCTTCTTCTCCCCCCAGTGCTAACGGCTCTTCCTCCGGTTTCACTCAGCATCTTAGTAGCTAATGTTAGCATGCTAAGCTAACTCTTACCGGTCGCTTTCTCCTTTTTTTTTGTGCTGTGTTTAAATATTATAATAATTAATAATATCTCTACTCGCACATTAAGTGTGGATTTATCTGCTGTGTTTATATGTTGACGTTGAAAGTAAAATTTAAACGTTAAAAGCCGTTTTTGTTGCTTTTTATCAGAGCTAAGTGGAAGCTAACGGCTAACGGTTAGTTCCATCACATCTGTAGCTCCTCCGCAGACACACTAAGCTAACTCGGAGAAAACTGTCATTAATAATTAAATATTAGGGATGTGATTTTTGTTTATTTGTTTGTTTGTTTGTAGTTGTTTTTGTTTTGTTTGAATGATTCATACAAAACTAAACAATGCTATTGTTTTCAGTTTTAGTTTTAATTGATACTATAGTTGTTTCGAGTTAGTAATTGAGAGAAATGAGATACAATGGAGACGTTTTTATGTTTTTATTTTAAACGGTGATTGTTTTAAATAACATATATTTATACAGATAGTGTGTGTGTGTATATATCTATCTATATATGTGTGTGTAGAGAGAGAAAGAGAGTCTTTTTAATGTGTAGCCGGTACTTTCGTTTTCTGTCATGACTGTTTATCATTGAAACTGATGCTCGTTTTCTCGGTTGTGCTGGAATGTTCTGGTGTTTTTGTGGCTCAAAACATCAAAGTATTTTACTTTCTATTATTTATCCTGGTTTATACATACAAATGTATAATAACTTATTTAGTTGTCTTGTGTTCAACCGTCGGTGAAGCTGACTTTAATTTCTGGGGCTTGTTTGAAATCCTCAACGTATTGCATAATCGTATCCGGTCATCATTGCTTAGAATTAGGACGGATTGGTGTCTCCATATGGTGCCATAGGTATAAAGGCATTACATCATTACTGTACACTGTAAGACATTATTGTACATATTTAATTACATATAAACACTTTAATTTACTCTTAAACACCAAGTTAGTGTTAAACCTACCAGTGTCTGTTTAGTTGGCTATAGAGTTTTTTAATTGATAACATTGGATAAACCTTTAAAGCTGTTTCTAACAATTAATAATCATGATAAAGATGATTTGAAATTGATTTATTATAATTTTGTGTTCTTAATTTCACACAACTAGCTGTAAATTATTACGGACACCATATTTGTTGGCGTTTTTGTAGCTTTAATTGCTAAAATAATAATACAATTGTTGTTAATTAAGTAACTTTAAACCTCGATATGATGACATCTATTTCTGTGTTGCAGAATGATCTGCAACTTTATTAGTCATATCGTGTTATTATATTTTTGTCATAGGCATCTCTCGCTCTGGGGAGGCGTGATTTACTAGTTTAGTACTTTAAAAAAAAAACTATATATTAAATAAATAAGGTGGCAGATTAATAAAGATGATTGTTGCAGCTCTAATCAAATACACTGACACATAAAGAGCTAGAAACAACAAAAATAGGGGAAAATAAAACCAGTGTTGTGTAACTGACCTTAATGAAGCTGTTTATTTAATGTATCTGGTCAGTACTTGGTGTAACAGCAGAGTCTATCACATGCTGACTTGATGAAGTGTGTTTGTGGTTTGAGCTTGTGAAATACAACAGTCTACTTACTGAACTGTATGTGCTGTGCATTCAGAAACTGGAAAATTTAAGATAATTAATGTAAAGTGATACAGCTTTTACATTATTAATTGTACTTTAACTTAACGAATGTCTAGTTAAGTAATTTTTAATCTGCAGCTGCTTTGCTGAATTCTCATGATGTTTGGACTTTATCTGAACAGCTTGTACCAAAATGTCTCCTATAGCTCAGAAAAGTTTAACCTGTTAACGAAAATAGTTTGGTTACTGTGTAAGAGACAGCAGATATGTCTATAGACAGACTGAAGCAAAGGTCAACATTGCTGTGAGTGGTGCTGATGTTGGAAAATGTTTGGAAACTCTCACTGAGTCAGCTGCTGTAATACGCTTTGGATTGATAATCGTAAACTTTACACTCAACGTCATGTCTACTAGTGTCGGTTGCACTGTCTTGTTTTAATGGCGGCAATAATGACACAGTTTTAAGGTAACTGTAACTTAGTGTAGCTAGTTTTTAGCAATCGTTATCAATGCATAAAAAATTTAAAAATAGAAGTTCGATCGCACGTAAGCAAAACCTCAAATATCAATATATGGACAAAAAATGGAGCAAATCCAGTCTTATGAGAATTGCAAACAGGTAACTGTTTTGTCAGTTAAATATGCCTAATAACATGCAATAAAAATAATATACATACAGCTTTATTTTGGTCACTAATCTAAAAATATGTTGAGATAATTCTGACAGTTTTAATAGTTTTAATAGACAGTGCCACGTTTACGTCATTACTACTTATTAAGCGCTTCTAAGACGAACCTCCTTTATGTGACAGATCTCACGTATGCACATACCAACAGTATCAAAACTCTCCAATGTCCTTCGGTTGTGAGATAAGACGACCCATAGTTTTTATATGGAAGGAAAACAGACGCACACACACGGCAGCCGCAGCAGTGTCATAATCACACGGCCGCCTGCAGTGTGGGATTGTTGCTGTCAGGTCAGCCAGAGTGGTTGTTTTAGCTGCTGTGGACGGAGGCCAAACTAAACCATATGTGATCCAAACATCTCTAAAGCTGGAGACACACACACACACACACACATGCCGCCAAAAAAGAAATTATCAAATTTAATGCGACTAATCCCGGTCTGCTTATTTTAACGGACCAGTTTGGAAAATACATTCTCTAACCTCTGAGTCTACTTCTTTAATAAATCATTCATCTATCGTATCTTCCCAGACTTATCACTAGAAACCAACATTAATAACCTGCAGTGATTTCAAAGCAGGGCAGTAGATGTGTTTATATCTAAAACGAAGCTGTGAAAACCTCCTGCTGTATATTAAACTCAAAAAGAGCTGACGGCAGTTTGGTATTGATCCATTAGGTGCCTGAAATGACAAAGACGTTTACAGAAAAATACTTCATTTTGTTTTTATAGTATATTATTCCAAGACCGTCCATTTTATGTCCAATAAATCAAACGGTTTATCAAACAATTTATGTGATGAAATTCTTTAATTTGTCAGATTTTAATGTCTATTGCAACCTAACGTTGCAATATGCAGCAAGATATTTACCTTCACATGTTCAAATAAATCAATTATCTCCATTTTGACTGTTGCAGCTGCTGAACTAACATGTTCCCAGTAGGTTTTTAAAGACAGCGCTCTTTTTCCAACTGTATAATATCTGCTCTAAGTGTCAAACCACTCGAGAGGCAGCACAGTGATGTGACGTGCGTCTGCAACCTTGGGCACCGCTTTTAGCATTAGTCAGAGGATGTTTGCTTTACATTAGGTCTGAAGAGTCGTGTTTGAGGTGTGATTAGAAAACGTTGAAGAGTAAGAGCCTGAAGATTGTTTATAGTAGAAGAAATCTACATTTAAAGATCTTATTTTGTGAATCACATCACTGCTTCTTGCTTAGATCAATGTTTTGCAAGTACATCAGGTAATAGATTAATTTCACCTTGACCTCAAGAGTTGAGCTTTTTTTTTTCTCTTCCCGTCTTGGCAGTAGCGCAGATCAGCTCGGCTTGAATTGGAAAGTAAAGTAATAAAGTCTGTTTTCTGGCAGCGTATCCCAACAATCAAAACCAGCCAACACGTCTCAGGAGCCATTTAGGTCAAGTTAGACAGAGTCACTGCTTTACACAGATGAATTACAAGAAAGAAATGACTTTCCAGGCTTTTGGGTGGAAGTGAATTATAATTGGATGCTACGACATGTTTAGGGCAAAAAAAAAAAAAAAAGTAAATGTTTAATGAAATCACAGTTTTATCTGCAGCAAAAACATCTTTTTGTTTTTAAAATTGTTTTTTTTTTTGTTGCAACTATTTCAGTTATTAATTGTTGTGTCACTTTCTAGATTCAAGAAAATCTGCTGAAATCTTAAAGCAAATTGAAGATGTCGCATTAAGCTCAGAGAAACTGTAAAAGGATTCAGTGTCTTCACTTCGATCTCTGAGTTATTAAGTATAAAAATCACATGATCGCTTCGGATAAATTATGAATACTGTTCTCAAGATGGTTTAAGAGCTAGAGAGAGAGAGAGAGACGTATAACGATGGCATGTTAAGTAGAAAACGTCTCCTCTGGTGTGTGTTCCTCACGTGACGCTGACTCAGATATTTTCTAATCATAGTTTAAAGGTGGATGTAAAAAAAAAAAAAAAAAAAAGGTATTTGACTCTTTGTCATCGAGCAGCTGCAGCAGCAAAAATAATCATCGATCTCAGATCATTTGTCTGAATCTGTTTTTGCTCTAGTGCCAAGTTTTATTAGTTGAAAACACATTCATTTAATGCATGGCCTGAAGGTTTACCACTGTGGATTGTCACATGCATTTGTATATTAAAAAAAAAAAAAAATCACATAGACGTATGTAGATGTAACCAAAGGAAGGTAACAGAAAACTTCGTATCCTGCCACTTCCTGTGTGCTCAGTGAGACGAGTCCTTCGAGCTGCTCTGTGGCTTTGCTTGGTCACTGTTTGCAGGCTGCTTATTTGTCAGTGCACTCTCACAGCTGCTGTTTTGATCTATTGTTTATACACAGGAAAAAACACACACACACACACATATGGAAATGACAAGACTTGTACTATCCTGTGTAAGCTATTTGTTCAGTGTTAATTGGGTCTCACTGTGTTCCTCCGTAATACTGGAGCGAAGCGTGTTTATTCAATGATATTTAACAACAGCGTTGGGATTTCCTCATTGATTCACTGTAGTCTCACTTCCTCGTTGCACCGCCGTAGCTTTCATAAAGCTGTCAGACATGTTAGTGTACTGTACAGAGTATGAGGCCAACAGATGGAGAGGGGATCTCTTTTCAATGCAGCAAAAATCTTGATGGTGTTTTATAGTGAGCAGGCAGCCGTCTGGAAATTTCCATCAGGGTGAGACAGCAAGAGAGACACAGAGAGAGAGGTGATACAGATCAATACTAAATCAATAAAGCTCAATGTCATCGTCTCGGTCAAGGCTTTGTTAAGGTTGGGATCACGTTTAATCCATGATTCACTGATGCTGCTGTGAACTGTGGCTCTGTGTTGTAAATCACAGTACGGCAGAGAAAAGCTTTTCTGTGCATGTGAATGAAGAATAAAGAGAGATTCACCATCACAGTTAAGTCTTGTTAAAAGTTTCAAATGTTTCATTTGAGGTTTTACGTTACCTCAAATCCACCACAGCTTCTACTGCGTAGTTAAAGATGTATACGTTTAGTTTGATTCGTCAATCTCTCGTAAATACGACACACGCTGGTCTTTAAAACTAACCACTACAAGTGGAGGTGGAACAAAACATTTCTGATTTAAGACGCTATTTAGACTTTGAAACCTGCAAAAGCCACATTGCTTTGTGGTTGATGATGCCATCCTGTGATCAGAAAACCCAGGTTTATTTTAGCAACAGCAGAAATGACGTGATATGAATCATTATGAGTAAGGGGCACAAGTTTGTAGTTGACGATGACCTTTGAAGAGTTAAAATGATCATACAAAGAGATTAAGATGAAGTCTGTGTGTTTTATAATGAAGACTGAACCTGATTTATTGATGGAGCCCACATGCAAATAAACTCTACGGCCAAAAAGGAAAATTCAGGAAATTTAACTTTTAATTGTTTTTGAAGCAGAAACTTTGACTGTTCACCTACATGGCAACCAAGACAAACTTTATGCAAATGTCCCGAAACAAAATGCCGCTTCGCCTCCTCCACCTCCCACAGTTGCAGTTGCCAATACACAGAGCTGCACTTGTGTTTCCACTGTAGGCGTTTTAGGCTTTTGCAGTGTCACAGCCCCTCTGGCTGACATAATGGATCTTATTGTACCTGTTTCCTCTCAACGCCACTTGTATGTCATGTCAGCTCTTGTATTAAATGTGGTGGAGAGCGGACCATGATAACCTGGAGGACACTGAACCAGGATTAAGACTCAACAAGGACCAGTTCAGAAGGAAACTCCCGCCTCCTCTCGTGTTATTAAGTCGGACAGTTAAACCCTGGCGGTGAACTGTGAGGTAGCTGTTAACCACTAACTGCAAACTGAATATTAGACGCTGCGATAACTGATTTTTTTTTTTTTTTTTTTTTACTATACACAGATTTGCTTATTTATTTATTTTTTCTCATTATCAGAAAACTCTAAAAGGAGCCAAGTAATGATTATTTTGAAGAAGCAAGAAAAATGCTAACATTTAAGAATCTG
Organism: Polydactylus sextarius; assembly: GCA_016801845.1. Classification (NCBI taxonomy): domain Eukaryota; kingdom Metazoa; phylum Chordata; class Actinopteri; family Polynemidae; genus Polydactylus; species Polydactylus sextarius. Next base: position 22,676,766 of record CM028930.1, on the reverse strand, counting down.
AAACCAATCAATATTTAATTTATTTCTCAAAAAAAAAAAAAAGATCCAAAATAGTTTCTAATTATTTTTCCAACTGCCCAAACCCAGACACACTGAAGTTACTTTCAAAGAAAAGCTGTGAAAATAGAGAATTTTTAATATTTTTCATGAAAAATAATATATAATATATAATAATAACCTTAATATTAAGGTGGATCTTAAATAATCGTTACTTTTTGCTCGCTCCCTGAACCTTCAACGTAAATAACGGGAGGAATCTGCTCGTTTTTAGAGAGCGTAAGTGATAACAAGGCCTGAAAAAAGCCCATGTCCCCTGAAGAGATGTTCTTATTAATTTATCACTGACAGGGCTGCAGCCTGGGAGGAGCAGCTAAACTAGGCTAGGACAGCGAGCTGCTGCTGTTACTGATTCAAGGGCAAACACTGACTTCACTGCTTCTGCTTTCTTCTTTCTTTCTTCTGCTCTGTTTCTCTTCACCTCAGTTACTCTCAGTTTCTATCCTGTCACTTTATTCTCTCCCTGCTGCTCTTTTGTTCCCTTTTTTTAATCTTCCTCTCTCATTGTCTTTCAGATGCTGCTCTATTTTTCTGCACAACCTCTGCCTCACCTCTTTTATTCCTCCATCCATCTGCAGCCTGACTTGACCTGCTGATGTCTCCCTGTGTGAAACCAAATTATTATTTTTTTTATTAAAAAAACCTGAGCCACAAAGCCAGAGAAGGTATCGAAAGATACATTTGGATAAATTGTGCATTCGAATTACTACTTAGTAACTTTAAAGCAACAGTTCATCAAACACTAACTCATAGTTTGATTCCTCATACTAACTTCTGACCTGAAATTACCTTGTTTTATATTATTTAATAGCATAATTAAGCATAATAATTTATTATTACACCACAGGCTCCTTTTCAAACAGTTGCAATGCAGCTTTTGACATATTATTTTGAAATATTTCATAGTTTCGCTGTCGTTTGGCAACGATTTTTCTCAAATTGATACATTAAAGATCAAATGATTGATTATTGTATTGTTATCTCAACTTCCTGCTCAGTAATGTCCCTTTCTGTCGACACTAGAAGTGAGTTTAAAAAAAAAAGGCAACCGGTTCTAAGCAAATGAGACAACATGGCTGCGATTACATGTGTCTGAGTGGATTTTGAGAACGGTCGCCTCTAGATAGACAAGCAAATGAACAGATAACATGAAAAGTAGAGTCGTGTTAAATAAACAAAAAAGGTGGATAAAATTCACATCAAACGCCAGTTGTGTGCATATAGAGATCAAGAGGGAAACTGTCCTTTCTGTTTTATGTTTCCTTTGTACATAGCATATTTATACATATATACTGATAAATAGACAGATTTAGAGTCAACAGCTGTTAAAGTTAAACATCTGCGCCTTTTGAATCTCTTTCCCATGAATTGTGACTCACGTCATGTTGCTGTTGTGTCACAGGGTCGGGTTGTTAAAGTTCCCAATATTAAAATTCCCCTCATCTTGCTCGTACTTGTTGTAATTAATAATAAGGTGCTGTAGGAATTTCAATTTATTGATTAGTTAAACAGCAGAAAATGACAGCTGATTAATTGTGTCCATCACATTTTCACTGGTGCTTTTTTAATTTGAGGATTTATTGATTTCCTTTGTTCTTTACGATCACAAAACAAATGTGTCGCGGTGTTGGACGTTGATTTATTTAAATTACTAAAATAAATTGCTTCTTTGGACTCAACCTGTCACCTTTAAAGATCCACTGTAACTGTCTGTTGGCTGTACGTCGTTTATTTACTGTTGTTTCACTTATATCTGTATCTGTGTGACCATCAAATGTCACCTCTGGTTTGTCGCCACAAGACGTAGCGCACCAACGACAAACATCTCGTGGCATTAACAAGGGTTTTTTTAGGTCAACCTTTGCAACACCTCACTATGCATTTGTGGGTTTTAACAGGAGGAATGTTTCCTTTCTGTGTAAAGGTACGCTACAGACCACAAACGTCTTATTCTTAGAATCAGTCTCCATCCACCGCCCATCATCACCATCTCTCTGTTTGGTAAACAGCTGCGGGCTGACACAACTGTATAGGGTGTAGGTGTGTTGTTAAAAAAAACATTTAGTTCAATATTAAACAGAGGCCACATATCAACCTGTTATACAGGTTCCTTAAAAACTGTCAATCATGCATGTCGGATAATTATAATGTTGGTGGAAATATGAATGAACAAATGGGTTTCATGTTAAAATGTCTATTTTATAAGGAACATTTTTACAATAGTTCCCCCTGAAGTTTTAACCTGAAGATTATAATTATAAAAGTAAAGCAGATGTGAACCCTACGTTTGTTTAGCTCATCTGTCAGTACATATTCACTCTTCTCTAGTAGTTTCACATTTTCTTGTCATTTTGAGCTTTTCATCAAATCTGACGGTGATAATTCTTCTGACGAAATTTATATTTCTGTGGCAGAAGAAATCATCTTACGCAAGTTTTCAGAACTGAATTTCCAGAAATATTATCTTAGGATCAGTAAAATCTATGTAATTATCAAAGACGAAGCTGCAACACTTATTTAAGTCATTATTTAATCTGCAGCCTCTATAACAGATGAATCATTTTAGTTTTATTCTTTATTCTTTTTCTTAATTTCCTGCTAGGATCATGTTTGTGTAGTTGGTTGGTTGACCACCTTAACATGTCTTTTTTTGTCGTTTGTAAAACAGATAAAGATAAAGATTTAAGTCATATGTTCAGTGATTGATGGAAGAGATTTGTATCTATTTGTTCCCGTGCTCGTGCAGATACGATCCGTGTTTAACATATATAGTGTAGTTAGTCCTTGTGTGTTGAGTGTGTGAGTGTTTTCTTTTTGGGTGTGTCCATATTTGAATGTGACAGTCACGCTTACGCTGCAAAGGACAAGGAAGTTGCATGTTTTTTCAGGGTCACAAGATCGATATGTGAAGAACAAACCTGATAAGTCGACGTGTTGTGAATGTGTAGAAATACCAGACGTTTGTCGTCCTCCTGGTGGGTTTATGGAGATTTAGACCAAAGAGCAGAGTTCACTGAGTTTCTCTGTTGTTTGTCGGTTTGTTTTACCTTTTAAATTTTTAAGTAAACAGACTTGGTAACCAACAGATCAGAGATTCTTCTGCGATCAAAGCGTCCTCTCTCTTTCTCTTTTTTCTGTTTAGATTTCTGTCATGAACAGCCGATATAATCAAACTGGCTTCATTCTGTTTAGATGCTTTTCACCCCCTGGGGGTTTTGTGGGCTTTGAATCTGAAGAGGATTTTTGCCGCCTGACCTTTTGTGTTTCTGTCTCACTTTCGACTGACCATGGTAGTTTAACCACAGTCACGATATGAGTAACAGAGTTTAGTTTAGTTGCTATGATTTCTTTTATTTAGGGGGATTTCACAACATGATGCAACTTGAAGGAAATTTGCTGATTTACTTATTCATAACGTCTGGTTTTTCATCTTTTTTTTTTCTGGTTGTGCATTTTGATGGAGCTGATGTTTTTTTTGGCAGATCACAGATTAATAATAATAATAACAAGGCTCATGTTCTCATTGTGTTGCGTTTAAAGTCGTTCTCCATTAAATATAAATGTGCTCTTCCATTCCTCGATGCTTACATTTACAGTGGTCATCTCCATGATTAATATTTAATTCACAGTGAGAGGATCTTTCAGTTGATCTTGTTTTGTTTGTTTTTGTTGATGATCTTGGTCCAGGCTCATCTTGTCTTTCCTAAACATTTCCTGCTCGGTTTTGTCTGTTTATTCTGTCTCTTTAGGTTCAAGCAGATTTGCTGTGGCCGTTCTGTTAAAGCCCTTTACCTTGAAACGCTGGCAGATCACTGATTGAGCTTTATATCTGCACGTGTGCAGGTGCTGCTTTTAGAAACAAATTGAAATCTGATATAAAGCTGGGTGTTTTAAATTTACTGCTGCTACCGATGTAGCAGCTATTTTTTTTTTACAACTTACAGAGAACTAAGGTAGAGGACAGAGTCTTTTCATTCTTAACATTTATCATGTTCATTTTCATCCACTTGTTTGTGCTAGAAAATGAGATTTTATTTTTCTTATTCTAGATGATTTTTTTTTTAAACAAACAGGCTGAAATGCAGGTGCTGCAGTGAAATATGATCAAACAATACCAGTAGACTTTGAAGGTTTATCAGACACCAGACCTTCATGTTACAAGGTAATCTACCCAAAATGTGAACTCCTACGTAGTTGATTGGCCAACAAAGTGCCTTCTCAACGTGGCTCTGTGCCGTCTTGCTCTTTAACTGTGTCTCCCCTTGTGTCCTGTTCTCATATTCTCCTCTGTCCCTCTTTCCCTTCTGGCCCTGGACCTCTCATTCATGTTTTCTTTCCCTCTCCTTCTTAACAGTACTGTCTTAACTTTCCCCCTCTAACAATGTCCCTCGTTGTTGAGCTGGAGGTTGTCAAGCATGATATCTGGGATTAAGACGCACAAGACGGACAAAAAAAAGAAACGCAGACAGAGCCACTCTAGACCGCTCCATTACCAACCAAATCCTCACGACAGAGACCTTTTAGGGTCAGTTTTCAACAGCAGACGAGGTTGCTGGTTCGGGAACATTGAGTTCATTAATCTCCGGGTGTCGCTGTCCTCGTCTGTCCAGTGAAGCTCGAATGTGTTGAGTCTGGAAGTAGCAGAGCCACTCTTGGTGTTACTGTCAAATCATAGAGAGTATTAGTCGTTAAACGGTATTCAACAAAATCCTGTAGTTTCCGTAACTAACTCGGTTTGGTGAGAACAAAACAACCTGTTGTACCTTTTTTTTTTTTTGGATTTAGTAGTAAAGAGCCAATATCCCAATACAACAATATCAGCTCCAATAGGAAGATTTTCTCTGGCTTATAAAGAGGCTTATGCTCCATCACTGCCACTTTGGTTTCGTTTTTAGAAAGAGTAAAGGCGGAAGAATGTCTTTTAGAGGACTTGGAAATCTCTGCAAACAAACATAATACTCCCAAATCCCAGATTTACCAATACTGAGTAAAAAGAAAAACCCTGAGTTGCTCAAATTGTTGGAATAAAATAATCTTAGTGAGGGAGAACAAACATTATTGTAATGATAAAAATAAACGGCACACCTTATATCTATTCTCCCACAAGGGCAGTTTGGCTTATGAAACAATTAATTTGTTGAGTGGAGAGAGTAAAAAAACCCACTGATATCAGTGGAGGCACAGTTCAAAATTCCTCTCAGGTTCAGATGAGTTCATACGAGCTTTAATCCCTACAAAGACATAGTTGTAGATAAAGTATCTGTGCACACCAAAGCTAAGCAGTGTACACCCAGGTAGTTAGAGGACTCATTCATGATTGAATATGAATCATCTCTGCACTGTGCTGATTAAATACCATGATGCCGTGACTCGGTTTAAGTGAAAGTTTCCTCCGTGTTTTGGCTCAACTGTTCACCCCTGACATAGTATTTGTTCACCAGTGAGTCGTGCAAATTTCTAGGTTAAATTTGAACAGATCTGTTATGAGGTGAGCAGACCACCGGTTTAGTAGTCACCATCATTTTACTTTATAAATATCTGGTCTGTCCTACAAAGGTCATTACAATGATTTAGTTGTGTCAACAAAAAATGTTAAAAGCTACAGTTATTTTAGTGCAAGTACAGGAAGTTGCATCTATTATTTACGAGAATTGAGGATTTATTATTTATTTTAATTTTTTTTTTACCAAATAAAACTAAAAATGGTGAAACAAAATGTTTGGTTAATGATTTAGCTCCTTGCGTGTCCTTTGTACTTAAAATAGCTACAATAGCTTTTTCATTGTATCTGAAAAGATTGAATTGTTGCAGGCTGCAGATTTGTTTTTTGGGGGAGTTTACAGCTTTCATACCATGGCACAGGATTTTATTTCCATGCAGTAGTTGCCAAAACTCTTGGTTTTGGCTAGAAGTGTGTCTGATGTGTTGCTGAGTGAACATTGTTAAGACAGATGTTTGCCGCAGGTTAGAGAAACATCTTTGACTTTTGAAAGTAACAAAAAGGGCAAATTATGGAACAAATTTTCTCGCTCCTGCAGAGGTGATGTATATGGTCTAACTAGGTCAGAGAGTTTGTATAATGTGTAATGAGGAAGAATAAAAAGCGGAAGGAACAACAACAAGTTAAATAAAATGAGGAAATGGGATTTTACCGTGATGAAACAAGTCGAATGATGAATTTACATCATTACATTCACATCAGTTCAACACTGTAACTGAGGATGTCAATCTTTGTCTATTCATTTCATTTGAGTTATAAATGACCTTATAAATGACAGTTACTCATTTTCTATCTTTAGTACATTTATGTTCCTTCCTTCCTCAGTTTTCTTCTCGTCGAGTCTTTGACTTCATTTCTCTCAGAAGTGGAGCTACGTTGTTAATATTTTACCACATGGCCATATTCCCATATAGAGCAGCTAAGTCGATGTTGACGGCCTCAAAGGACAGTTTCTCTCCATGCACGCTTGGACACACACACACACACACACACACACACACACCCTCCCCTTTTTTTAGTTTCACATGCACTCAGAAACACACACACACACACATGTTTACAAACAACCACACTGTTGTTGTTCTGTTTCCATCTCAGATAATTGGTCTGCTTTCAGCAAGAGCTGCATTTTCACTCCAGATTGCCTCATCAAGCAACACACACGCAAACACACGCACATTCAAGTGTATGGCGACCTTAAGACATGCATGCACACACACACTCAGGCATTTAAGTGTCAGTAATTAACCAGCACACGCCTCACATATTCTGATTCAAAGTGACAATTTGCTTAGAGAGACATGCGCAGACATGTCGGACACAGAGGAACAGTGACACAGCTCTGGTCTGAGTCTTAATCATTGTGTTCACTTCTCCAGATGAGTCCTGGACAATCTTTAGTTTCTATGTAAGAAGACAGGATCAGAAATGAAGGATATATAACTCCACAAAAACAATACTGAGAAGAAAAGAGGACGTCGGTATGTAAATTAAATTGGAGTTTTAGTTTTCAAGTTTCAACTGGTTTAATTTTGATTTTTGAAGGCTGGTGTGTTTCATAAAGGACCAACACCATGATGTTAGATGTTAAAAAGTTTGAGCATTTGTGTCTTGTTTTACATGTTATTGAACACCTTCAAGCAATTTCTGCAAAGTTATTTCACTCGCGGTTTAATGAGCATTTGCTCAATTCATTGTATTAATTCCGGGTGTTGCAGTTGCTTCTTATTAAAATCTTTTTCTCCAGACTATTGTGAATCACAGTGTTTGTGTGTTATTCATTTTCGTGTTACTGGCAGTGAGGATTCGTCACCGTGGTATTTGAGATCTGCTCGGCTCGTTCAGCAGCATCGCATCTTCTTTCCTGGATGTTCAGTTGAAATTTGATTTTCTGTAATTAGCACTCTCTCCCAGCTGTTCCCAGCCTACTTTTTATTGTGTGGTCCACGATGGTGGAAGTGACCTTGCTGGTATGCCTCAGTAGCGTGGAAGTAATTATCTGTGGAGCCCACAATATGTTGCCGCCAGTGTGTGTGTGTGCAACAGCAGGACGTTTCATATTGTTAGAAGTTGTGTAGTTTGTGTTACTGTTCACTGCTGTGTTATTCCAAACCATTTCTAATTACTTTCAGCGTGTTTAGTTTCTGTTTTATCCTAAAATAAAATGAATAATTACAAGATTCTGCACCAGAATTTGATGATTAGAATAAATAAGCAGAATAATCAAACATCTGAATGATACTCATTTTACAGGAAACAGATGTTGCTGTTGCAGCTTTTGCAAAAAAAAACAAAAACAAAAACACAATGCATCTATTTTTGTTTATGATAATATTTTTTCCAGGAAACATTTGACGACAGGTTTTAGAACAGCTGTAGATGTCATACAGCTTGAGACACTTGTATTATGTTGTAATCCAAAGAAGATAATTAAGCATTGTCACTTAATAGATTCCTTTCTCTTCAACTCTTGTCTCCACCCTCAATCTTTCTGTTTCTCTGACTCCTTCTGCTGCCTCTTTCTCTTTCTTTCTCTCTGACTTCTCTCAGCGTAGCTACAAGGGAATCCTGCAAGAGGGATTAGCGGTCCGTCAATGAGGAACTACCGGCTCATCTTCTGCCACAACCTGAAGCAGCCATAGATGGTTCAGTGGTTCACTGGCCAGGGGAGGAGAGGATAGGACACACTTTCACTGCTACACGGTGAGTATAGACACACAACACGCTGTGAACGTGTTGTATGACACATGCACAACTTTATTTCCTGCCACAAACAAAAACAATTCTTCCAGTGCATGTGCACGTATGTTATAACACACACACACGTATCTGTCATAAATGGTGAGAAAGACGGATGCATCGTTCTGACTTGGTATTTTATGACTTGCCTGCAGTGCAGTGCTTCATTTAAGGCCATTTTGACAACCTCAGCTTTACAGATGGAGATGTGAGAAACAGAGTCGCTGTACAGTTCAACAACCACAACCTAACTTCCTGTTAGGTCCCGCTTCTAATACTGACTAATATCTACACTGCAAACTACAAGAAGAAAATGTAAAAAGACAAACCTGCGGTACATATGGGTGTGAAAAAACATGAATTCAAACAAGTCGAAGTTGAACAAATTGAACAACTGAACAGTCCATATCACTTGTGTCATATGTCAGTGACCTGGACTATTTGTTGATTAAAACCTAGTGTGCAAAAAAAAAATCTTTTAGAAAATTCCTTACAGTCTAAGACGTTGTGTCATGACATGTTACGTAACAAGTTGACCACAAATAAAACAGCAAACTGGTTTTAAACTGGTTATCAAGAGAATGAAAGGAGGAGACATGTCAGTTGACTATTTCAAAGAAGAACAGTTTTGTTTTGGGAAGAAAATCCAGTCAAACCGCAAAACGTCTCAGTGTGTGTGTGTGTCTTTTTCTGTCTGATCTGAAAAATGTTATGACTTCAATACCAGTATGTACATCTCAGCGTTCTTTAAATAAAAATGCACACCTGCTGGTGTTATTATTGTTGACGGTAATGGTAATATTTGGATCAGTGTCTGTCACGTGATTTTAATCGGACTTAGAAATTCACTGATAAACATTAGATGATGTTCCTCCTTCAGTCTGATCATCAACCATCAACTCAAAGCAAATGTTTGTCCCAGTTTTTTTTTTTTCCTATGCTTGTTACTTGTTTTGCATAAATTTTCATCCTTATGTCAGACTCAGCCACTGACAGTCTCCACCTTTGCATCAGAACTAAAGACTGATGATGACCTATCACACAGAACAAATGCTGGAGGGATGATAATCCAATCGAATCATAACGACCTTTAAATGATGATTACATAACAGAGACTGATCAAGTGTAAAAGGAAGACACCCACACTGAGTCATACTTATGTAATTTAAAAAAATCTCTTGTGAGAACAAGAGATTTCTTCAGTTTCTTTGAAATTTCCAGGGAAATTGAATTACTTCCAGTCTTTCTGAATTATTTCAATTGGGAACCTGCCAAAATTATCGATAAAGTCGTCTGTCTATCTGTCTGTCTGTCTGTCTGTCTGTCTGTCTGTCAAATAATTGTGAGTCTCAGTGTGTGACTAAACAGGAAAAAGCCTGTCAACAAGTCTACTGTCACGGTATTTATGAACCTAACGTCTGCAGAAATTCAGATGAATTTACTCTTCAACTGTCCAGTTTTGACCATGTGGCTGCTGCAGTCTCACGTTTCTGTTCTCAACTATCATCTTTCTTCTGGATTATAGCACCTGTTCTTTTCTGATGTTTGAGATGTTTTTTCTGCCTAACACCTTTGTTGGTGGTTAAATGAGTAACTGTAGCCATTTTGACTGCTTCAACCAAACCAGTTGGGACATTCTCCACTTTAACAAAGCATTTCTGTCCACCACTCAACTAAACTCAAGAGACTGTTGCGTGTGAATGATTTCATGTTTTGCTTTACTGCCACATGACCTGCTGATTGGATGATTGCATGAATAAGCAGGTGTACAGGTGTTGCTAACAAAACACTTCTGCTTTTCTGCTTTTCTTTCTTTCTCCAGAAGTATTCAGGTATAAATATGTGTTCAGGTCACTATCATATTACTGCTGATTTCCCCTTTCCCCTCCCACTCCTCCTCCTCCTCCTCCTCCTCTTCTTTCTCGGCTAGAAAACAGAAGGGCAGGTTCACAGACATGCACTTAGTGAAACCAACCACTCCTATATGTTTTAGGATGCAGTGCTTACTTTATTTGTTTGTGAACGGCAGAGATAGAGAGTTGATGGGAATGTTTTTTTTCCACTTTCTGGATGTCAGCGTGAGTCAGAGTGAAGATGAAAATGATGTTTTAGGCTTTTTTGTAGTTTGTAAATCTTTCCCCCTCATCCATTTTTCTCTTCTCTCTTTTTCTTTATATCAAAGACGTGAGGTCTTGGCGGGTTTGTGGTGAGGAGGAGGAGGAGGAGGCGGCCATGAGGAAGAGCGTGTCTCTGTTGCCAGGCAATGAGGGCGGGAGCTCAGCCAACACCACGCGGGTTTTTGGCGTCCCATTGGAGGAGGTGTCCCGCACACACACACTCAGTGGCCATGAGGTTCCTGCACTGGTGAAACACATTGTCGACTACATTGAGGAGCATGGTGAGTGATGGACACACACACACACACACACACACACACACAAAAAAAGTCAAGAACAAATTATTTTTTGAAAATAATTTGTTTCAAATGGCTAAATTCCCTGTTTATATCGCATATACAACTCTAATATATCTGTGTATCAGTCAGTGTTAATGAGCCCAGTGCCAGAGTAAATTAAATACAATTTAACCCACATGTTCATGGTGATGATGATGGCGCTTGGAGGAATTTAACTATTTGATTAAATCCATTTGTGTCAATTGAGTGTCACAATATTTGCTCTTTGCTGCCTTTTAAATGTAACTGATGAAACAGCAACGAGGGAAAGATTACAGCTCAATTATTGATCAAACTGTAGCAGAGATTATAAACTTAGATACTCTGTTTATTTATACTTTAGTCAGACAACTTTATTGAATGGTTTCTTGTATTTATACTTATTCAAACTGCGTTTCATTGACTTTATTTCTCACTATTCACAAATCAGTATAAATATAATAAAATGGACCAACACACTGCTCAAACATTTACACTCTTCAGCCTGATTGAGCTGGATACGTCATTAAGTATCGTTATCTAACGATAGACGACTTCTACCATATATTTATGTTTCACTGATTTACTCAACTGAGCTTCGCAGAGTTTGAACCTTTTTAGAATTTCATCAAAGTATTTCTCCACAAAACCAAAACAGCAAATCAAAAGACTTGAAACTGAACCTTTCTACTGCCTTCTAGTCTTTCTGTGTCACACACTGCTGCTGTTGACCTGTCGTGACTGCTCTTCAGTCACAGTAAACCATAATACGTCGTTAGTGGAGATCCAGTTTATGTGATAAGATGAACTCTGAATGCACCGGCTCCTCGGCTCCACGGTCCACTTCCTCCTTCATTACATAACCGTTCTGTCAACTGCAGATCCACTTGTGAAAACAGAAGAGCTTAACACTGGAGACAGGAACCTACCAAATTGCTGGCCCTGCAAAGTTCCCATATCCCTCCTGGAATATTTCTCTTCAAGGTTGACAGAGCACGGACGCTAGTCTTTAGTCATCATCTTTGTAAGTGCAGGTTAACAGCCCTAGACTTGTTCCTCTGACAGATAAAAGGGATAGAAATCAAGACTTTTGATCTAAAGTCTGAGTCAGACTTTCTCTACATTTGTCTTGTAATAGTACCGACCACATAACAGCTGCACTATGAGTTTTGGAGCCTTATGTAGCCTATATGGCTTTTTGCCAGACAGCTAACTGGTCAATTGGTGTGAACTGTGAGGAAATGGAGAACTTGAGTCATTTTGATCAGTTTAAATTGTTCCATTAAACCTTATTATCTCTGGCCTCTGCCACATTAATACATATCTCACAGTGGAAAGCAATAGCTACAAAATACCTCCCATAAAGTGCAAAATCAATAAATGATCTTCAATAATAACTAAGATAATAACAGATCAACAATAAAAGGTTAAAATGCCTGTCAACATGTTGGACACATCTACATGTTATAGAAAGTAATTTAACTGTGTAGTATAAATGTTTTAATCAACCTTAGGGATGTGAAAACTAATTAATGCCTCAAATAACCTCACACACATACTAACAATCCCAACTGAAACAGCTTCCTTTTCTATTATTCCTTTGCGAGTGGTCCATTATGAGGTGAACAGTGTCAGCCATTAGATAAAAACCAGTCAAGTAACTTTTTTTTTGAGTTGCCTCAGGTGACCAATAAAGCCAGTTGGTGGTATGTTTGACCCTGGAGCTGTTCGACCATATGAGGTTATGTAATAAGCATCTAATCCTCCCTGGCTGTGCTGGCGCATTAATTAGAGCGATGCTGCCAGTCCAGAAGTTATTCAGCCAGTAAAAGGGCTTTAATCTCTTCTTACTTAATTTGTGTGTGATGCTTGAGGTTTTAGAAGAAGCAGATTGTTAAAAATATGAAGTCAAACTATAATTTGATATAAGACAGAGATGGGAAATAGACAGAACCTGCTGTATGATGTGGAAAGGTCTTTACTTTAATCGTGACTGAAGTTGTTTCTTTATACTCCCAAGTGCAGTCCTGTTGTCACTACGTGCTCTTCTGCATGTCGGCTATTTTGTGGAGTCCCACGGGACTCCTGGTGGAACAGTTTGACTAAAACATTGTGTTGCCTGGTATGTTAACGGATCAGAAATCAGGAAGTGAACAGGAATCCACAGAAATCACCGGGCAGTCGTTTCATAATCCGTAAACCACAACATTATCAACTCAAAACTCCCAAAGCAGCTGCTTCTGTTTTTATGCCCTAAAGGTTCTTAAGGTGTTTGTAGTCATTATTCAAAGTGTGACAGGATTAGCAACAAGTAACTGACTTTTTTCCTCCATTCCCAGTCATTTAAAGGCTAAACAATGTCTAGTTATTGTAGAAAAAAAAACGATTTTCTGACAAATCTTCTAACTTTTCAGAACCATCCGTCCGACAGTCGTGCTAGTTTCAAGCAGTGATTATAGGCAGCTCTCTTTTTTCCTTTTTCCTTATTCACACTTCGTTCTTTTTTGTTTGAACAGTGTAGTGCAACACTTTGAAAGCCTTCAGGGAGAGACTGTTTGAAACTGTGCTATTGTTGTCTCAACCCCCCTCCTCTCTATCACAGCCAGGTTTTTTTAGACTTTGAGTGTAGCCTGTTAGAACAGGTGCAACATTTTATTGCCTTTGGATATTTGTTTGTAAACTCTGTGTAGGCTCAAACCTAATATACAACCAAACAGGTCGTTCTGCATATTTCATTTGACCACTTTACGTTTTATTCTGCTCTACACAAACTGTAATTTATTTGATTTGTGGAAATCCAACCTTTAGTCTTATAGTTGTATCTCCCAGCACTTAATAGGTGGAGCTGCAGAAAACATAAAAATAGTCTTCATGTGACTACACGGTACACAACACCAACATTTTACATGATGGACAGATAGCTTGTCATGCAAAGGAGGAAAAAATGCGATAATTGAAAAAAATGTTCTAAAACTGTTCCAAGTTGTGACAAGATCTACTGATGCTATCGGATTATCCAGCTCATCACCAACACGCGGCGATGTTGTCAAGCAACATAGTCTCACACACACAAATACATCAGTTCATTGACTTATTATTTGTATCTTGACCTTAAATATGCTGTTTCTAGATCCTTCTATGATTTTCTTTTTCTCAGATCTTCAGATCTCATAAGACTTGTTTTAGTTTCAAAATTTTGTCCAGGAGTTGCTGGAAGATGCAGCTGTAGGTCAGCTAGTTTATCCAGTTATACAATATTTAGCGTTGATTGCTAAATGTTTGCCAGTTTCCACCATCATCCGTGGCTATTTGTAAATTGAAGGCCATAAAGTGGAAAAAAAAACCCGAGGAGTGTCTGGTCATCTGGTCATTTGATAGGACAGCTCAGGTTCAGCCAGGCCAACAGGTTTTTTTTTCTGTGACAGGATCATTCAGAGGATCTATTTTGTGTATTTGAACACATTTACATGCACACAAATGAGTCCAGAACAAGCACACAAAAATGTCCCAAAGACGATATCCTATAATTTTCCTGTTTCCCAAGACGGTCGTGGAGTCTGTGCACCAGAAAAGACAGACAAGACTCTTAGTAAAGTTGCAACACAAGCTTGGATAAATAACTTTCAACAGATGCATTTTACAGACAAACAAACCTTATTCGTAGACATTAAAACATAAATCCAGGTGGCAGGTAGTTAACATACCAGAGCTGAATGAGGTTATCCTCCTGCCAATGATGTGAACTTCAAGTCATGTTAGATTGTTCACTCAAATATGAAAGGAATGAAGGAATTTGAGTCGGTTTCATTAATCTAAAAAAAACAGTGAGGTGCAGACTCCAATTATGGGCATAACTCTTCCAAAAATCACACTTGTTCATAGTTTTCGTTCCAGTAATTCACTGCCTGTTGGTTACCAAACTAGAATGTTAGAGCTTAGAAAATGTTAAAAAATAAAAAATGATGTAATAATGAATACTATACATGTATCGTTAAAGTAAGTATGTTAATAATAATAATAATTACTGTTGTGTTTGTCATCAGGTCACCTGGACCTTGAGGGGCTCTTCCTTGTTAATGGCAACGCGGAGCGTGTTGATTGGCTGCGTCAGCGCTACGACAGCGGCGAGGAGGTGGAGCTAGAGAAGGAGGCCGACTTGGCATCAGCGGTCAGTTTGCTCCGACTCTTCCTGCAGGAGCTTCCCGAGCCTGTTATACCGACAGCGTTACAGGGACACATACTCCAGCTCCACCAAGGTGTGTGACCAACTATATTTAATTCTCCACTTCAACAAACTGTGGGTTATTTTATTCTTCCTCTTGAAACCAAGTGTGGAGCTTCATGATGTCTGAGAAATGCACAGCAACTCAAAGACCATAACCAAAAAATATATATTATTGTTGTTCATTTTGGATTGTTTTTTTTGTGTTGATATTACATTTTGATAACTTGTTATGGCTGTGACCAGAGAGGCAGATGTTGTTGTTCTAGGTCGTGAATACACAGTACAGTGGTCAGGACACTAAATGAAGTGGAAACTCGCTAAAACAAACCCTTTTTTTTTCATCTCAACAGCCCAAATGGGTTTTATGTCGAGTTATGTCGGTTCCCTTCTTCCAGTTGTTATTTGTTCTTATGTTTTAGATATTTTTATAAAAGGTTTATTACAAAAGGTTTGATGGACAGTGTCTGATCATTTCCACTTCCCTATTTGCTCTTGTTTTCTTTTCAGTTTCTCCTCTTTGCTTCATCCTCTTTTGCATCTGTTTCTATCAGAGATAATCTATTTTAATCCCCTTGTCATGAAGATGTTCTTCCTGTTGCTGTCACTCAGGTTACAGCAATAGGGCTGCTTTTTTTTTTTTTTTTTTTTTTACTGGCTCTTCATTATATTATAAAGGCACCACTGAACAACATCAAGGATTACAGAAATCAATTTCCTGTTCCACTTCATTGCCCCTTGAACACAACTTTTAACACTGGATAATTCTAAATAGGAAATTGAACACAAAGGACCTGATAACCCATAATTAACAGTGGAGTATTCCCGAGTGCATTAAAGACCAAAGCTGTGTAACAACACTGGTTGGAGACATTATTCTTTATTCTAATCACAGTAATAACAGCGACCACTTGGTGTTGACTGCAGTGAAGGTTATGTAAATGTTAATAGTCACATATAATCATAACCAGTTTGTCTCTTTAACATCCTTAGATTACAGCAATGAAGAGGAGCTGTGTAGAAACTTGAAGTACCTGCTGCAGCAGCTTCCTCAGCTCAACTACGGCTTGCTGCGTTTCCTGTGTCGCTTCCTGGCCAGTGTGGCTTCACTTCAGCAGGAGAGCTGGAACGTCGGGGCGCTGGCCGCCGTCTTCGGACCAGACATCTTCCAGTAAGACACTTCTACTCACATCTAAAGTTGTAGTCGACTAGAAACTGTCCCATGGGTATGCAGTGAAAATGAGCAGCTGCAGTTTAAAGTAGCCACAGATTGAGCTGACAGCTTTATGGCCTGTGATTGTGAAGGAATCCATCTGTGGAAAATGTATAATTTTACACTATTTTGCCAAAATCCACCTTAGTTAGATTGATATGTATGCAGGCGTAGTATTTAAAAAAAAAAAAAATCCCAGAGTGGCTTTGTTGAAAACTCTTCTCTCATCTTCCATCTGCAGTTTATCAACAGAAGGAGAGGACCTCCGGGACCAGGAGTCTGTCAGCAGAGTCCTGGCAGAGCTGTTAGACAACCAGGAGGGTTTGTTTGACTCTGAGGACGACGATGTCTCCACTACCAACGACTACAGCTCCATCAACGAACAGGTACGACCCATCTGCTTTGTTTCTACCTTCTACCTCTGCTCTCTCCTTCTTCACCTTCTGTGAATGGAGAAGATCATCTCATCACCTTTAAACGACGAAGTTGTTCTGTTTTAAGTTCAGTGTTTGGTCTCTTTGGCCTACACATTCCCCTCCCGCTGTAATTTACTTCGCCCTTTGGGATCAATTAAGTGTATTTTATCTATTTTTGTTCAACCCTCCGTCCAACCTTCAAATCTTTGTAGTTATTTATTTCTTCAGCACATTATCCCACTCTATAAATCCACTGTATGTTTGTGCAATAAATACCTTTTATATGTTTATTGACAAATAAGAATAAAAATGTGGGTAAATAGAGACCATAACATAATGAAGACCTTGTTCAATGTCATTCTCTGTTAACATTCCTGACGTATTAGCAAAGAAATCCAGTCCACGATGGACATCAAAATCCTCTTTGTGTTTCACTCTGGATCGTTTTTTTTTTTTTTTCTTTCTTTCTTCATTTTAAATAGCGCTCAAATAGTTGAATGTGACATTTAACTCAGAGCCAGAGTCTGGGGTGAAATTCCTTCTGGGGTTGAATACAGAGAAAACACACAAAACTTTATTTGTTGTTGCGTAAATACAACGAAATTTGTTGTGCAACTCTGCTCATAAAATAAAACTATTAATGATAGATAAATAAATAAGTGCAGATATACACATAGCACCATAAGACTTAATAATACTTTTAGCAGGAAGAGAAGTTGAATAATTATTCCTAGTTTTCATATATTTAAATGATCAGGTTATATGAGCATATCTACATTTACATGGACTGTAAAACCACACGCTGGACAAAACAAACAAACAAAAATCCCTTCCAGGAAAACAAAACACAAGCTGAAAGGAATTAATTAGCGTCAGTGGGTTGGACATCACTTGTGATATGTAGGAGTAAAAGTAACATTGACGTCATCCAACTATTGTTTCCAAGTAAATATCATCACTGAACAGAAAGTTCATCTGTCAACTATTTTTTTTTTTAAACAATCTAGAAGATAGAGACCAACCCAGTAACACAGAGCGTTAGATAAACCCCCCGGCGTTGACCTACTATACGGTCCAGTCGTTTCCTTACACCTACGCTGAACCATTGAACACAGGTTTTCACTGGCAGACTAAACAAATGCAAAGGCATTTCCCCTGTTACCCAGCAACTCACCCGGGACAAAGAGGGGCAGAGTTCACTTTAAACTTTACAGTGGCCTGATTACATTGTATTATTACATGATAACATGTCCACAAATACAATAATCACAAGACAACTTTTGATCTGTATCTCACGTCACCGTTCTACTGTAATTCAGCTCACATTTAAGATTGTGAAAGTGTGTTTAGAAGATGAAGAGAAACCTTAGATACCCTCTTTAATTTGTGATTTGATGCCTATTTTATTTTTTTTTTTTTTTTACTTCACTGCTGCAAGAAACCTTTTTATTTTGAATCATTCGAGGTTTCCTCTTACAAAAAGCCCTGGCTTAAAAAAGAAAAAAAAAAAAAAGGTAAATAAATTGAAACTGAGCTCACTACAACAATAAGCCAAAGTAGAAATTTCTTCCATTCAACTTTCATTTTATTTTCCAAATTGAATTTCTGTGTCTTAGTTCTTCCTTCTGTCTCCTATTGTAAATTTTACAGGCGGTCCAGACATGCGAATGAGAATATAACATTATCCAGAGACAGAATGGGGAACAAAAAGGAGCTGAAGAAGTAGAAACAGAGAAAGAGAAAAAAGACAAATCATCTGTGAAGTGATCTGTGTGTCTTATGTAAGAGAGAGGGCAAAAAAGTAGGTGGTTTACAAAGAGAGAAAGCAGACAGGAAGATGGGGGAGAAATGGTGAGAATGTACAGAGAAGAAGAGGAAAGAAATGAAGGGAGAGATGTGGAGGAAGGGGAGGGATAATAAAAGAAGCTGCGGTGATGTAACTGTTCATCTCACACCTACAGCCCCGGTGCTACGCTGGGGACGGCTCGCTGTGTGAACAAACGCTCATGAAGGGGGATTATCTCCCACACGCATGCTTTGAGTTGAGCCTTCAACTTAAGAGTTAACATTAAAAAAAAAAAAAATGTTCGCAGACGACAGATCTGTTCAGATAAGCTGCAGAAAGAAAAAAAAAAAAGACATTCGCTATTTTAAGATTTAAGAAAAGAAGCGACGATGAAAGATGAAAGATGGAGGAAGTGAGAAACGAGAAAACAGGAGAAGTTTTTTTATTTTCTTTTGTAGCATGTTAGGGCACAACTTTAGAAAGTCAAAGCTTGTATGGATCAGCGAACAATGTGAATTGCCAAGTTGGATTTTCGTTCGTTTGTTGGCAAAATGAGACTCGGTGGAATTATTGTTTAGACGAGATTGGAGCTTTGCTGAGGCTTGTTGTCGTTGCTATGATGATAACAGTGGGTGTGTTTTTTTTTTTTGTTTTTTGTTTTTTTTTATTCAGGAATGAGGAAAAAAGAAAGCTTTCTTGCTGTCTGAACAAAGATGAGGAATGAAAAAAAAAAAAAAAAAGTGAAAATTGCAAATCATTGAACTCATTTGTTTTTAGATAAGAGTGTAAAGTTTCTCCAGTTCTCTGAGCGTTTGGCTCCTGTGATGGTTTTGGCACAAAGAGCCGGACCATCGGGAGGGTGATGTTGGATTCCTCAGCACACATTTTCTTAGGATGCACTCCAGGCAGAAAACAGCACAGTTATAATCAGCCACATTACGTCATGTAGCATTATAAAGCAACATGTTCTCTCTTGAATTATACTGTTCAGGCCGCAGGTATTTGGACAGAAAGACTTCTTTTTCATCTTTAAAGTCTCAGCTTTAATTCGACCATTTCTCTGAAATTTCCACCATGAATTAATCTGAAGTCTTTAAAGTTTTTGTATTAATGTAAAAGAAGAGAAGCACAGTGTAAAAGAAATTATGAGCACAATGAATATCCAACAAATCACTTCATCAGCAGCTTCAG
The DNA here is from genome assembly GCA_016801845.1 of Polydactylus sextarius. Lineage (NCBI taxonomy): Eukaryota > Metazoa > Chordata > Actinopteri > Polynemidae > Polydactylus > Polydactylus sextarius. Next base: position 22,657,208 of record CM028930.1, on the reverse strand, counting down.
CTTCTTTTCTTTTTTATGTTTTTCTATTCTTATGCATCATTGTACAAGGTAACAGTTGTCAAAATCTTAGAATATATAGAAAAACTCCTACATTTATTATTTTAAAAAAAAGGGCTTGTGAAGAAGAAAAGTAAGTTTTAAAAATACAGAAGTGAAGCAGTCGATGTAGAGGAAGAAAAACGTTCTCATTTCCTTTCATTTCTTTTCAACCCACCGCTGCTCTTACAAGGTGATAATGCTCTTTTTTTCTCACACACCAGATGTCAGTTATTACACCAGCTCATGACTTCTTATAATAAATCCACAAAACATAGATGTATAATGTATGTGCCTCTTAAGTCTGAGTGATCAACAGACAGGTGAAGTAATGTTGTGTATCTCATGTTTGAAAAGGGTTTTTAGAGTTCACTATCCTGCCAACACGACCGTCTTCAGTCTGTCTGAGTAATTAATTAGTCTCTTAATGAAAGTCTTATTTTTCCAGGCCTGTTGGTTTAACCTCAGCAGATAAATGAATCAGGATGTACCTTATTACTTTGCCAGTGCCAGTCTTGTTAAGTGCATCTGGATCTGAGCCATGTTACAGATGCTACAGCAAATGTAAATCTCAACATTAGACATTAATTAGAGTTGAGTTAATGGACTAATGTTACAAACACTAAAAGATGTCACAGCGTTCAGCAGCTTATATAGGTTGGAGTGTGTACACTTACATGATGTGGTGTCATAGTGATAAGCTGATGAGCAATAACCTATTTAAGTAGGAACATGGAGTTATTTAAGGAGGAGGTGATGGCCTACTTGCTCAGCCGAGGATGTGTATAATATTTCTCTACGAGGACATAACGTACCGACACGCTCTCCCACATACGTTTCCATCCGTTAAATAAATAGCCTGGTTGTTGATGTATTTACGTTGAGTGCATGTTATGAGTAGTCAGAGAGAATATGAACGTCTGTGAATCAGTCGCTAACACATTCAGAGGTTAGGATGAAAGCTACATCACACAGCCCACACACACACACACACACACACACACACACACAACATCTTCTGAACCTGATCACAAAATAAAATCAGTAAATGCAAAATTAAATTCAGCAATTATTCATACAAAGTTAGTCCAGAAACACTTCAGCCCGTCCCAGAGGAGAAAGTAATACCACAGAAGGTGAAATCACATTTTATTTTCTGCTACAATGTGTCTGTTTGATAAACCTGCAGGTTCTCACTTGTGAAAAAGCTTCAAATGTCAAAACAAGCTGTTTGTCCTCTTGGTGTTTTACTTTATAAACCACTAAAGGTTGAACTGAATTGTTGTCTGAACATGTAGAAGAATAAAGGAGGTGAACAAGAAGCTTGAAAAAGACAGATTTAGGTCACAGTTTGATTTGTGACTGAGTGATGTTGGTCCCAGTCAGTTGTCATTGTTCTGTGTTCTTGGCTCAATAACAGTCAACACACAAACAAATGATGCTACTGAAGCTTGTTGTTTTCCATCACTGGACTCTGGACCGGACCTGAAAACCAGGGCCAAGGTCACAATCTTTTGTCCCAGGACATTTTCTGTTCACTTCCACCCTTGTTCTCTGGCACACACACACACTCAAACACACACTATACAGACATGTGTGTGTGTGAGATAATATTTCCATCCCTATGTTTGACCACGTCATCCTTGACTTTTTACTCTTTAATATTGTTACGTCATCTCAAAGGTTTTGTGATAACTTACTCTGTTCATGCAGTTTAAACGTCTTCAGTTCAGTGTGAAGTTATACTTTCATGTTTCATTGTATATTATATGAGTCTCTGGTTTTTAATGGGTCCACACTGGGGGAAACTTCCACATTTAAGGTGAAATTCAGGCTCATTTTTCCACATCACCGATCAGCGGCTGTGATAGAATATGCTCTTTATAGCTGCTGTATAATTCAAGGTTATATTCATAGTGTCCTTCATCCATATTATGGAGAATAACTTTAAATGAATTTTACATGATGATAGTGTAGATCAGAGATTCAATCAGCGCTCTTGTCCTAAAAATCCTGCAGCTTCTTTTTTTTTTTTTTATTGTGACCAGAACAATTTTACACACAAAGGACACTGATCTGTTTTAATGATGGTGTGAAACTGATTGTTCCCGAGCTCCGTCTGATTTTATAGAGAAGTGTCATGCTCCGTTTGTGTCTCAGTCTCATCTAAGTTATTGTCAGTCAGTTTCAGTCAGAGACATCACAATAAAAACATGAGGTTTTTTTGTATTTATTTATGGATTTTTTCTAAATAATATCTACAAACAACAAATTTATGTTCAATATATCTAACTATAGACCATTGAATTGTGTGATTAATCTTTTTAGTCCTTTTAAATTAGAACTTGTCTCAATACAAGATTTCTTAGTTTTGATTATAGTTTTAATTTTAATTATCTTTTTTTTTTTAAATTATTTAACCAAAACTAGTACTAGTATAAAAATAGAATTAATAAAATGAAAAATAATGATGATATTTTTATATTTAATTTTATTTTAATTTTCTAACAATATTTTTAATAAAACATATGTATTTAAAACCGTTCATAATTAGTCAAAATTAAAGTGAAGGTATTTTTAATTTTAGTCATCACCGCCAGTGTATTAAATGAGATCTTTAGCATTCAGAAATACTATATAAACATCTAATAAATTAGCTACAACATTTACCATAATATAATCCAGATGCAGGTGTTTATTGATGTAACTGTAACAACTGTGTGTTTCCGTTGACACCAGATGGAGAAAACTGAATCTTCAGTTCACTTGTTTCTTTTATTGTCGTGTTCAAAGAGACCGAGTGAGATGGAGTCTGAGTTTGTGATCGTTTTATATCATTTATTCATTTATTCATCATTTTACAGAGACCTCTCCATCGATCCATCACGATGATAGTTTTTGTGTCTTGACTCTAAACCAACACAAAGTTATTGTTCTGGTCAATAAGGAGAAGAAATGTGATTGAAGCTGAACACACACACACACACACACACACACACACACGGAGGAGTCTTGTGAGTCATCTTCTCTGATCTGATCATGTGACGATGCAAGAATTCCCCGACAGCCAATCAGAGTTCTCGGAAAAAGAGATGTTTCCATAGCAACGACACAGTGACAGCAGCAGATGGGGCTGCTGCTGAGACGAGATGAAGTAGAGAAGAAAAGGAACAAGGGAGGTAGAGAAGACGACAAATAAAAAATAAAAAAGGGAAGAGACTCATGATGACGATGAGTCTTGCTTGTGACCTTTTAAACTACTTTAAACTAAACTAGTTTATAGTTAAACATAAGGGCAGCTCATGTGGAAAAAGAAGCTTTTATTTATATTTATATAAACATTTATTTATAAAAGTCACATTGGAATAAACTTGGAGCTGTTTATTATTGGCACAGCTCAAGGATTTATTTGTCTTGTTTATACACCGTCAGCTGCCTGTATTATGATGAGTTATTTCAGTCGACATATTAACTCTCCTCCCTTTCTCTTCTCTCTCTCTTTTCATTCTGATTAATTATTTTCTCGCCTCTACCATCAGTCCTTCCTCTTCTTCCCTCTGTCTCTTTCTATGTAAAGAAAAAACCTCCAGCTCCGGTTGTTGTTTTTTCATGTAAAAAAAAAAAGAGAAACTATATTTTTATCCACATGATCTTAAAGTCTTAATGTGTTTTTCTAAAAAAAAAACACATGAAATCACGATTATCTCAGGAAGCTGTGTTGAATATCAGCTACGGGAAACGTCGAGCTGGTGAACGTTTTTTGGCGTCGTTTCACGGTGGATCTGCTTGGCCTGTTACGTAATTTGTAATGTGACTGTCATGTACGGGTACATCGCTAAGTCAACATGAAAACGATACATCACTGATCCCTGCTGTGAACCCCCTTCATCCTTCTTCTCTTTCTCAGCGACTCTTCAAGTTAACCCTCTATCTCTTTTTCCAGGAAAATGTTATTCTTTTATAAGTTTTCTTGTCTTTATCTCTTATTTCTTTTCCACTGTATCTATGCTGCCAATGTGTTACTCATTAGTTTCATCTATATTAAGATGTTTTATGGAACAAACAGTAATGTCTTGTTCCTGTCTCGCAGGCGCACACACACTCACACTCACACTGATGTGATGTTTTATAACGTAAATACAGACTATCAACACCTTGTTTTAAAATCTATTTTTCTGGGTATTTTCATCTCCAGACATTGAATGTCACAACTAAATAGAAATGAAAAGGGAAAGAGTATTTTTATTATGTTGATCTTTTAGGCTGTGAACAGGAGTTATTAATATCAGCCAGTGGTTATATAATATAGAAGGTTAAATATGAAAGGTCATAGTCACAGAGGCTTTCTGCTTGAATTTTAATCTCTGAAATCTCTTAAATAAGAGGGAATTTGGGTGCTTAGTCTTTTCTAAAACCCTGGAATAGGAACTGTTATCGTGTCCTCTTTCTCCTCAGGCTGTTAAATGTCAGTGTGAATAAGAGGCATGTACGTTAAGAGAAACTTTGCCTCTAAACCTGCTCTTATTAGATGTTCTCTTTACCTGAAGCATTAAAAAGACCTGCTGGCTTTTTTATTGCTAAACTAGTGTAAATAATTGTTACAATCAAAATACAAATAACTACAAAGAATAAAGAACAGGATGAGAGTCTTATTTCTGCTGCCAACTACACACAACTTTGTTCCTATAATTAACTTTACTTCAATAAATATATATTTATTTTTAACCTTTAGTGTCTGTTTATTATTTCTGTTATTTCAGATCACAGAGTTGTTGGATGATGACAAGTGTGAGGCCGAATGTGAAGAGCTGCCTCAGGACGGAGAGGACGTCCCCGCCTCCTCCGACTCACCTCAGCACACACACACCGACGACAGCCCTGCAGCCAGGTGAGGGGAAACACCTGCGTTTTTACTTTTTATTTTAGAGAAGAAGATGAGTCACTCAGGGATGAAATTAAAAGAGTGATGACAAAGTTAGAAAGGAAAAACCAGCACCCCCCCTCAAGGCTGATCAGTTGTTCAATTTGTTGATTTATCTCAACTTTTACTACAAAGTTATAGTCAATAGATTAAAAAAAATGAAGTAGTTAATCTCACATTTTGAAATTCACTAATTTAGATTAATCGTGATTAAAAGTTAGCAGTGAAAGAGCTCATGTCCTGTTGGAGCGAGCACGTTTCATCAAGAGTGGTATTAGCATTAGCATTAGCATTACAGCTACCAACTGTCATAACGCACTAAGGGCAAATAGATTATACATAGATTGAACTCTGGACCTCTGGCGCTCAGTCATAGTCTATACTAGGTGTAGACTATGACGGGCGCCACAGTCTTCAAATAAGAGAATAAAGGTGAAACATTGTTCTCTCCATGTTCAGCTACCGTCTCTCTGTCTCTCCTCTCTGACCGAATGCAGGTAAGTGACAGTTTCTTGCGGTTAATCGGTGGATTTTGTGACTGAAGTCAGCGCACACTGGAAGTAACCAAACTTGCCTTAACAGCATCAGATTATTTTAATGTGTTCATCTCAATCGTATTAATCACATCGATTAACGTGTTAACGCTGACAGTTTAAATACGATCTGTCTGTACAAAATGTTTTGCAATTAAAGTTGCTGTGTTTTTAGATGTTTTGTTGCAATAAAGTTGCAGGACCAAGTCGAACTCAAATTTGTTTCTCAATAGACGACTTCCTCTTGTTGCTCCACAACAATATAAAATAGTTTTCCTCCTCTTTCTCTCGTGAACTCTGCCTGGAGACTGTCTCTCTTGGTCCTTAGCAGTGATGTTGAAGGTAAATGTGAGACTTTTTTATCGTTTTTAACGTTTCACGTCTTCCAAAAGAAAAAGGAAGTTAGTTCACTGACATATGGATCAATGTTTTGCGTGAAATTATAAAATATTGCGGAAAAGTCGCGGTGATTGGTTGAATATGCGCTGACAGTTGCGGAGTAACATTGCGGAGCATCTGATTACGTCACAGTTACATCAGTTTGCAGCTGGTCACACTTAAAGATGCAAACTGTGTGTGACAACCTGTTGATAATCAATAGCTGGGAACCAACCAGAGGACAAACATCTGACACACACATGCTGACACTCACGTACATGGGATAATGAGTGGACTGAAGGACCGGAGTTCAATCCCCCTGTAGGAACATGGTGATCTTCTCCGGTTCCTCTGATCTGCTGATCTTCTTTAAGTTAATTACCGAGCAGCACACACAGACTACTGTATACAGATACCTATGTGTGTTAAACCATGTATGCTTCACCTCTAACATACAGCTAAAGTGAATTGAGAATGTGCATAATTAAGAATTTTTAAATTGAAAACTTCTGAACAAAAGATGTGAGAAAACAAAGTTTAGAGGCAAAAACTTCTGAACGGAAATCAATGAAAACATGCAAACTGTGTTACTTCCCAAATGATCATTTATTTTTTATCTGAGAATAATCCTCACTCCGTCAGAGTCATAATGCAGATCATTGAGCAAATTTGCATAAATTTTTATGCTTTTTTTTTTTTTTTTTATCCAGAAAACCTCATTTCACCCATGATGCGGAGACCTCATTCAGTTTTAATGTGTTCAAATACAAAACAAAGCAGATTTTTTCTCAGCATCATTCACATAAATTTCACCTCAGGGAGCATTTGTGTAGAGTCTGTTGTTACCACTTTAAACTGTGCAGACGTTAGCAGTGAGCTAGCCAGAGTGTGTGTCTGTGTCTGTGTGTCTGTGTGTGTGTGTGTCTGTGTCTGTGTGCGTGCGGCGTGTGTGTGTGTGGTCCACTCAGCGTCTGACTGACCTCACATCATCTCAGGAAACTCCAATTATTTCCGTTCTTTTTCTCTATCGTTTCCTCTCGTCTCTGTTTATGAAGCGGATTCAACTCTAAATATTTCCAACTCATGCAGACGTGTTTTTAAGCTGCTGCTAAAATTTGCATCACACTCTGTCACATTTGGACACAGAGTCGTGGTTGTTAAGACTTAGACTTTAGTGTGCTTTTTGTGTGTGTGTGTGTGTGTGTGTGTGTACTGCATTGCACCATTTATCCAGTAGCTCTTTACCTGTTAGATGAAGCCAAAGTTGAAAAGCAAGTATATGTCAATAAATCAGTCGTCTCTGATTCTTAACAACACACACACACACTTTGGGACCAGAGCCCAGTGTGTGTGTTGTAAAGCTCTTTCCAGTCTTGTCCTCCTCACGTTAAGATGATTACAGGCAGTAATCCATAATCCACATACACACAGTTTCTTTAACTACACATTTAACACAGACTTGACTTTAACCATTCGATGATGTAGTTTACGTCCGTGTCGCTGTATGACAAAGGTTTATGCAAAAGTTGTGGTAATTGTTGTTTTTACCAGCTCAAGACGAGATGTTTTTTTGCATACATGATGCTGGTCCTGCGTCACTTCAAGCTCTGGTTTAATAATCAGTCGTGTTCAGGCTGATGTCTGTGTCTGTGTCTGTGCATCTTTGGGTTTTAGAGGGTTTTAAGCAGCAGCTGTTGTGCTTTGGCTTTAATCATTACTGATGAAGATGGAGGATGGTTACAGGCAACAAATTATTTAAATGAACAACACTGAATGAGACCGTGTTTGATCTTTAAGTCCTGTGTGATTGTTTTAGTTGATATTATTTCTCCTATTAGCCGCCGCTAGCCTGCAGCCGTCATCCCTGTGACCTTGTCTGACCTCAGTGTCTGGTCTGGGGGATTATTGAAGCATTTGTAGACCCCGGTGTTGATGGCCTCCACTGACCTGGAGCTAATAATCTCTTTAAATTGCTTAAAATATGAGGTATTTTTTAAATTAGCAACAGAAACAGGAAGAGATGAGACTTGTTGTTTCCCAACAAAATTTAAGATTTTTTTTTTCCAGATTAAAAAGTTAAAAAGATGAATAAAACATATGTTAATGTATAGATAGATAGATAGTTCAGAAAACAAAATAATAAATAATAAGATTTAATGTGAAAATTTTAAATAATAGAAATTGCTGTGTCGTATGGTTAATTTATTTATATTTTCATACCTATTAATATTTATTTTCATAACAATAGATGTGAAAAGCAACATAATAATAATATTCATGACATGAAGTATTTATGTCGCTCTGTGTAATTCATTCATGATTCATAATAGAATTCATTCCCACACTGTAGTAGTGTCACTTACCTATGAGATAACCTTGAGTTCTGTCCCGAGGATGTTTGTTGAGTCAGTATACGTATGTATTTGTGAGCTGATCTCACTCCATGTGTGTGTGTGTGTGTGTGTTATCGGCTGTTATTTAACATGTGAACGTTAACTGTGAATGCTCAGGAAAAACTAGTGACTCAACATTAACTGTGGTTGAATTGTTTGTCAAGTACTTGACAGACATGGAAGTGTGTCCTCTGTGGCTGTGGCACTGTTCCCTTCATATAGTCTGTCAGCCAACAAACACACAAAGACCCCCCCCCACCCCCCGACATGCCTTGCTCATTTTAAATCTATATATAATCTGTGGTATTTCTCTTCTTCCCGCGTCACCGCTTCACCACTCTGCTTAGATTCTCTCTCTCTCTGTCTATGGAAAGTATTTTCTGATGAGGCAGCTGAAATACCTGGCAGACTTGGGGGACGAGGGCTCTCTGGACACACTTCAGCCTGGTGAGGAGGGAGGGAGGGTCGGATTAATGGAGGGGACAGAAAAATCAGAGGGCAGCGGAGGCCGCGAAGGAACAAGGAGAGGAGAGGGTGGGAGAATTGGAAAGTGTTCCTACTTGTAAACGATTTATTGATTTTTTTTTTTTTTTTTTCTCTCAGTCTGAGTGAAAATGCAGTATCAGACCTCGAGAGGGAAAAGGTCAAAGCCAGAAAACAGGATTTAAACACATTATAAAACACTTGTCTTCAATTTGTTTCCGTCCCTGCTTGTCATTCTTCACTTTAACAGCCACTGTGCCGTCCTAGCGTGACTGTCGCACATAGTGTATCATGTTGCAAATAACCACTATTCCACCTCTTAAAGTTCCCTCCCCAGTCCCTTTACATGATTATTTATATGCAGCTGTGGAAATGATTTATATCCCTATATGACACTGCTATGCCAAAGTGTTCCTCTGTTTATGCCAACAAAATGCACGTGCTCACCCACAAGAAAAACAAACACCAGTATATGTGCACTCTCATCTCACAGCTTCCAGGTCAAGTACACTTGCTTCTTTCATGTCACATAAACCTAATGTATCACTACACAGCTACAAAGATTATATAAGTTTATGACATGTCGCGCTGTCGCAAGATGAGTGAAGTAATGAACCATATAGACTCCTGCTTGAAATCTAGTGTCACACTGTAGGAAATCAGTTTAAAGCGTGACAGAGAGAGTGAGAAATGTGATGAATCATGACATTAAATGTAAATGAAATAAAATATATCAGAGCTGAGGAGCAGCACAGCGGAGCAGGGGTTAGAGCTGTTACCTCACAGCAAGAAGATCCTGGGTTCGACTCCCTGGTCATGTGCAGGGTCTTTCTGTGCATGTGTGAGTTGGCATGTTCTTGTGATTTTGCGTAGGTTTCCTCCGGGAGCTCCGGTTAGTGATCGGTGAATTGAGCATACTAAATTGCCCGTTGGTTAGTGTGAATGGTTGTTCGACTTTATGTGGCCCTGTGACGAGCTGGCAACCATCCGGGGTGTATCCTGCCTTCACCTGTAAACAGCTGGGATATGACCAGGGAGTCAAACCCAGGACCTTCTGGCTGTATAATGATGATAATAATGATGATAATAATAATAATCTCTTTAAATTGCTAAAAATATGAGGTATTTTTCAAACTAGCAACAGAAACAGGAAGAAATGAGACTTGTTTCCCAACAAAATTTAAGAAACTTTTTTTCCAAATTAAAAGATTAAACGATGAATAAAACATATGTTAATGTATAGATAGTTCCAGAAAATATATATAATAAATAATACAATTTGAAATAAACATTTTAAATAATAGATATTACTGTTGTATGGTTCATTTATTTATATTTCCATACCTCTTTTTCCAGATTAAAAAATTAAAAAGGTAAATAACACATATGTTAATGTATAGATAGATAGTTCCAGAAAGAAATATAATAAATAATAAGATTTAATATGGGTTCGACTCCCTGGATATGACCAGGGAGTTGAACCCAGGACTTTCTGGCTGTGAGGCAGCGGTGCTAACCGCTGTGCCACCGCGCTGCCTCTCTGCTCTGATATGTTTTATTCTTTTTACATTTAATGTCATGATACAGTAATGATTGATGAGAATGCAGACAAACAATAAACAAGTTTTGGCTCTAATAAAGTTAGTAAACTTTACAAAAAAATCTAAATTCTAAAATTCTATTCTCACATTGTTTTTATCGGGTTCTGACTGTAGATTAATAAGAAAACGATCATAGCATCAGGCTGCAGTATAACAACAGAACTATATTGAACTAGAAATTGACCAGTCAATGTGTTTTGCATCATTGTGAATCACGTTTGATCACTGACCAGACTCCAGATCAGCTGTTGGTGGAAAATCATTTAACTCTATTTACAATTAACTATTAGAAAAGTCACATCATCATCACATTCCTGACAACAGTGAATGTCAAGTGTTGGTGATGAAACCTGTACTTCACATCTGCCCTTGTTGTGACACCGTTCGTATCACTGATGGTTCTGTTCAGTATTTGATCAAGAATCGATCCGACTCTGTTAGTTTTCCATCAGTGTTGTGATTTGGCTGCAACAGATCAGCTCCCTGCTCCAGACACTGTACATATCCGTGACAGGCTCATGTTAAATGTTGTGCGTCTACATGACCTAAACATAGATGTACAGTATATGGGTCAGTACAGGAGCACCGGCTGTGCTCTTTTGGTGTTTTGACCCAGTTTATAAATGACTCATGAACATCTATTTCCTCTCAGACTGACACCAGAGGAAACAAGTTTCAGGCATAAATTGGTTCAGCAAGTTTTATCAAAATATTAGAAGTTGCACAAGGTTAAATTTTTATAGGGCAGCACCTTCACAGTTTGACTCTATCTGCTGTCCCTCGTCCTCAAAGAATATGAGGTATAGATAATGTAGTTTTTGTTGTTTTTTTTTTATTTATATATAGCGAATTTCCATTTATTAGATAGATTAGACATTTAATATCTAAATTATATTATGAGTAGTTTTCTGCACACAGGAAGTGGTTAATCACAACTTTTTTTGTAATTAGAGCATTGACATGAAGAACAGATTGTAAAAAGGAAAAAAATATCTCAAAGCCTGAAGCTGTGGTTTGAAGTTTAATTGGATTTTTTTAGTTGAATCTTGCATGAAAAGTAGTTTGTCCTTAAATGCACCTGTAAAAAACGAAGTTTTATAACATTCATTAATATGTCTTCGTTATATATTTGCTGCTTATATAGTTGCTGTATTAAAACAAACCATTTAACTTGAGAGATAACGTATCTTAATAGAGCTACATGAATCTTTTAGTGGCTTAAAAAGCTTTCATGAAGATAAAACATATATATAAATAGTACATTTTCTAACCATTGGACTCATCAGTAGTTAATGTTTAAGTAGAACTTCTCCCTCTTTGCTTCAGTTTGTCTGACTTTACACTGGGCACAAGAACAGGGCACAATATGTAATATGATAAACTAAGTGACCCAGATAGCAGCTCCACTATCAGTTCTCACCCTCAGTTCTGGGACAGCTGTCTGATGTGGCTTTCTAAGCAGCACTCACGTCATGAAACCTTCACAGAAAAGTACTTACTTTGATTGTCGTTCCACACACTTTTACTACTACGACTTTATAGATTAGACTTCAGAAAAAAAAAAACTGCAAGTAATACCAGGAAAATTAAAGCCAAAGAAACAGTAATGAGTCGTGACCAAAGTTACATAATGTTTATTTTTTTCTTACCAACCTCCCTTTATGAGGAACCTAAGGAATGTCTCAGTGGTTTAGACAGGTGTCTCCCAGACAGGAAACATGATACAGTTTAAAAATAAACTCCTCAGGAATCTCTTTGTCAAACCTGCCTCAGACCTCTTTACCACCCTGCCTCCCTGCTCGCTCTGTTATTATTCTTTCTGCTCAATAATGTATTATATTTCTGGGGTGATGTAGAAGACACAGGTTTGTGTGTGTGTGTCTGTGTATGCACCTTGTGTGTGTCAGTGTGTGTGTGAAGACGCCATTACACAGCCCACTGAGTCGGCTGCAATAAGTGCTGAGTTAATAGTCATCACTGACTGGACTAAAAAATTAAATCATCCTCCCACTTTCTGCCTCACGATTGGCTGACAGAAGTCTTTCTCTCATTACGATTGGCTCCCGGTTTCCAGCCTCTCCCAGACCATTGGTCGTCCGGAGGTTGTTGCCTGGTTACATCAGAAACTCGTGTATTTGAGCAGCGCTCTGGATGTTTACTGCAGCACTTTTACAGACAGAGTGCAGAGTGAGACAACCTCACTCACACACACACACACACACACGCACACTCACACACACCACAGACTTACACACACACACGCACACGCATCCAGAGGACGCCACAGAATGCACCCAGGCGATACCCTGGCTCTGCTGCGAAACCTGCTGGTTCTGACTCTGACTCTTCAAAGTGCTCAATTCGGATAAACCTGCTCACCGGATACGAGTTCGACCTGCGAACCAGAACAGTCCAGACCAGATACAGAAAGAAACGAAATCTGAAATCTGAGTTCAGCCAGAACAAGCTGAACAGCTGGAGACTGCTCCCACAGGAGATGTGTCAAGTTGTTAACAGGCAAAAAAACAAAAAAATCGTGCTGATTCAAGTTTGGTTTTAAAGTCAAGCTGACTTCTCTGCTGGACGTTGTGAAAACTGAAAAAACAACAAAAAAAGAAAAAAAAACGGACTTCAATAAGCTGCGTTGATACAAAAAACAACAACAACAAAGGAAGAAGAGACACATCCTGCGAAATATAAAGACCCACCTACAGGCTGGATCCACTGACTAAACCCTGAAATACAACAACAGAAAGGACCCATCACAGTGAGAGAAAACACAGCTGCAAAAATGAGAATGGCCTGTGACATTCTGCTGCAGAGGTAAACACCAGGGTTATGTAACTCCTGACTGGAATAAATGGTTTGATGGATGAATGAATGGTTTTAGGTGAAAGCAAATGATTGGATGAATGAATTAGAGGGAAAGAACTGGAGCAAACTGAATGAAAGAAGTGGAGTTTTAACAATTAAAGAATTAAAAAGGGAAACTGGAGGAGTGGGTTAGTATGTGATGGAGGGAAACCTTCTTGAGTGGTTTCATGTTTTTGTTTTTTTTTTGTTGTTAGTATTGAATTGTGATTTCTGTTCATTGTTTAGTTACTAGAGAAAGATGAAAGAGAAGAAAAGGACAAGAGGAAGTCTTGTCTCTCAGGAATGGAAATAGAGCAGAGGGAAGATTAAAAGAGGGATCGTTTTACTTAACAGCTCGTATATACGATGAATGATATCAGCTAATGTATGTTGTGCAAACGAGGTGTAAAGAAAACAGAAGGAGCTGGTTGAGAGTGGATCAGGAGGAAAAAAAGAAAGTTGTTGCCTCGAATGATGCTTGGTTTTATCAATCAAATCCATATTTTTAATCCAGCAGTTGCACTTGATGTCCGTTCTTGACCTTTTCTAGTATTTATCTATGTTAGGGTATAATATGAATAGTTGTAACAATAATTGATTGGTTGATGTTGCATTTTAAATCACTGATTCATGTTTGAATGAGTCAGAAAGTTGCAGTTTATTAAGTGGAATAATTTTCCATTTTATTTGATGTTTATTGACTAAAAATTTGAGAAGAATTGACATGAATAGTCAAGTAGTCAGTCAGTTTTTCAAGCAAAAGTTTCTAAAACCTTCTGCAGCTTCATCTGCTTTAATGTGAATCATTTCCAGTTTAATGACGCATGATAAAAAAAAATCATCAAGTAGAAAAAACTGTGGTTTGACATATTCTATTCTGAGGAGTTGAGATGACGTATTGAATAAGCTTTTAACTCCTTTAAACTTTATGTGCTTCTATAAACTAATATCTTTTTGTTTATTTACATAAATAACAGTGCAAGCTTTCAGTTCTCTTACATCAGCTTCTCGTGACTCTGCAAGACGAAGAATTAAAGAGGTTGATGAGGGAAGAGAAGAGGCTGCGTAAGATCTGTTGAGTCATCTAAACAATATAGATCATTAATCTCAGATGGTGAAACATCTGATGGATAATTAAAGTAATTGAACGACTGAATGAACTGTGTCGGTCATTCGTAGTTTCAAGTGCGAAGCAGCTTTTGGAGACAAACAACTGAACGATGTCCAGGCAGAAAATAAACACTGATCTGAAATCTTTGACCTTTTCTGTGTTTGGAGTTTTGGATCAAACATCTGAGGTCTTAAGATTTGTGGTAACGAGATGACTTTGATTCAAAGTCTAACTTGGCACACAACTAACAGAAGCTCAGAAATGATAATTATCATTCAGATGTTTAGTTTTTCTTCAAGATTTTTATGATTGGAGTGACCTTGTGTTGGAAGGACGTCTTAGTTTAATATTTTCCTGTTGATAGCAACATCAAGCTGTTTGATTATTCTTTTATATCACAACATCCTCTTACATAAGACAACTTAAAGAATAGAAGCAAACTAACTTGTCCTTATTTCTATTTGTTATATTTACTTTTTTTATTTTGCTCTCACGTCCACGTCTGCAGCTGAAAGAATGAGGCTAAAAATTGTCATTTTAATTTAATAAAATACACAACTGTAATTATGATCAGATCACTTGTGTCCTAATAACGGTGCAGTGATGTTATAAGCCTATTATCTCACACGTTCACACAGTTTTTTACCAGCTGTCCTTCCTGTGTTTGGCAGCTGCCAACTGTTGCTTTGATCCTGATTATGTGTTGACTCATCTGTGTCGTTTGCTCTTTTTATATTAAAGCACTCGGGGAAATCCTGTGTTGACTTAATTTTATAACCAACCATTAGTGATTGTGAGGTTTAGTGAAGCCAGATAACTAAAGATTTGCTGTGTGATGTCGACTTTTCTGCTGCTGCTCTGTCTGTGAGAGTCTGTCGGCCCTGACATGAAGGACTAAAACTGTTTATCATTTCAGAGAAGCGAGTAGAGCTGTTTATGACATGTAAGATGATGCTTATAATTCTGTGTGTGTGCTTGTGTATTGCAGTTTGTTTTCTTCTCGTGCTGCAGAAACAGATAGAGTGTATGTCGACTCCTATTTTGTGCCAAAGCAGTGAAATGTCTACGTGTGTGTGTGTTGATGTGTAGACTGCAGTGGTCTTTTCTTTGCAGCCAAAAACAGAACAGAGCAGATTCAGGTTTGCTGACAACAGCATCTCTAACCTCAAACTCACCCTTTTAAACACACACACACTCATACACATTTAACTCATCAGACTAATGTTTGTTTGTAATTTAACAACGTCCCTGATTGGTCCGTCTCCCTGAGAAGAGAGAACACAGCTTCTCTCTTTATTTTGTCATTTTAATGCAGCAAAAAACCACAGTCATTCTGAGTTGCTTTTTTTTTTTTGTTTAGTCATTGAGTCAGCTGAGTCAAGGGCAGACACACACACACACACACACACACACACACACACACACACACAGCGCCTGCATGTAAACTGCAGAGCTTTATACTCTCAGCTGAACCTGACACTCTTGTCCTATATATACTGATACTCTTGCCCTATATTTGTAACGTACAGACTTTACTACCAGAGGACACAACAAACAAACTAAAACTCACTTGATCATTTTGATCAAAAACATTAAAATGCAGCTCAGATTGTAAAATCTGGACTGAACTGAATATATTTACAAGACGACATCAAGGTCAAATAAAAACCTGAGCTCAGAACAGAATATAAATAAGAGAAGACATGAATTTCTACATTTTTTCAGTAGAAAGTTTTCAGTATTAACAATGTGACCCCAGCCACATGACGTTCATACCCTTTCTATATTATATCGACTGGTACGGTTCTGTCCAGATAGTTTTATGACTTAAACAACGTTACAGGAGACAGAATTTAAGGATGAATTATTAAACATGTCTATAGTAGATGTGTAAATGTTGGAGGGAAGTGACCAGTCAGCAGTAAAACTGCTGACTGGTCACTTGATTCAACTTCTGTCGTTTCTGTCAATAACAAAAGAGAGTGAATAGTTTTCATTAAAAGATTTTTAAATAAAGGTAAAAGAGTTGATGTAGATGCCTCCGGTCTCCTGCAGCAGCCGAGGTTGTTACTGCTGTGATCACACTGAACGATCTGATTAGTAAAGAGCAGATTAGTCTGACGTCCTCTGGGTGAATCTGGCAACATTTCTCTTTACTGCTGAACTCTGATGCTGTTTGGACGTCCTGTAAATGACGAACCAGTCAGTGAAGTCAAATTATGAAAACTAATAATGACTTGTTTATTATTATTTGGTGCCGGTGACTTGTGTATATCACCGCTGGCTATAAAAAAAACAAAAACAAAGCAGATGTCCACTGGTTTGTGCTGCCAACACACTGTTGGCTGAAGGTGTGACTCTTTAAGACGCTATCAAAGTCTTATCTGGGTGCTTGGCTGCTACTGCTAACGGAGCATAAACTCATGTAATCCGACCCACTTTAACCAACCTTTATTCCAGCTCCAACTATTGCTCTGAGACGCCGACATGTGGCAATTTCATGACTAAAACTACAGTATAATCTATTATTTTTTTTTGTTTTTAGCTAATTAATGTTGTGTGAGATGCGTGTTTGAATAATTGTTACAAGCACATATGGAAGCTGATGCATCCTATGGTGTAAAACATGTTTTAGTACAACAGCTGTGCTGCCTGATCGATGAAGCAAAACTGCAACAACTATTTCATCCATGAGATAAAAATCTAAATCTTTAGTTTCATCTACATCAGGGAGCCAGAAGTCTCCATGATCCTGTGGTCTTCTCAGCGTCGTACCCTACAGGGCTGTGTAATGAGCGTCATGTATGATCCTTTAGGGCTCAACGGATAGAAATGTGATGTTTTCTGTTGAGGGAGCGCGAGTAGAATAAGAACAGCCCAAAGGGCCCAACAGTGGTTTTAGTTAAAGTCCTCAGAGGCAAAATGGTGTAAGATCAGATATCATCTTGGCTACTTAAGGTCTATAGAGGTTATGTAATGTCCTTTAGGGGCCTATCAAGGATCTATTGTTAGAGATGCAGCCACCCAGCTCGCTCCCTCAGGGTACAACTCAGCAGGAGAGCTTGCTGTAAGATGTTATCTGTGCCCTCGACAGGACAGTGAGCCTGCAGGGTGTGTTACTGTTGAAAGGGCAGTTCTCCACGTTGAAGTTAATCTTAACGGGGAAGGATGACTTCAAATGACAAAAGATCTGCATGTAAACTCAGTCGGATGAACACAGATTTATAAACTAAATGTAAGAAGCAGAGGAGAAGAAGACAAAACAACATTTAACATTTTTACCGTATCTCTTTCTTTCTTTTTATTTTTTTGTTTTGTTACATTCAAAGACAATGACAGAAAGACTTCTGAGATGGAGTTAGAAAAGGAAAAGGTGACTTCAGGGAGGAATAACAGGTTAAAGAGGAAGAAGAGGGCAATCAATAAAGTGATAAGTTAAAAGAATAGAAAGAGTGAGGAGAACAAGAAAGTGATGGAAGAGTTTGAATCGAATTGAAAAGATCAGTTTAAAGAAAATGTGGAGAATAAAAAGAGACGGAATTAGAATGAAAGACGCATAAAGGACAAAGTTAATGTTTCCAATCTGACATTAATAATTTAGTCTGTATTGATCTGCATGAAGACTTTGTGACTTTGTGTGTGCGTGTGCGCACGGTTGGTTGTGTTAAAGAGCCGACACACACGTGCACTCATAAAGGTTGCATAACCTCAGCTGCTGTTTTTCCAATTAGATGAGTTTGACCGCGGGAGACAGAGACACACACACACACACACAATATATGAGTCATGTACTTGGGTATATAGTGTGTGTGTGTGTTTATCCACTGTGTGTGTGTGTTTGTTGAATCAACGGGCACCTCTGAACTGCCTCTTTGTTTCACACAGACACACACACACACGCACACTTCCTTGCTCATCGAAGAATAAATACAGCATGACACACACCCCTCTATCTGATCAGCAGGATTTAGTGAAGCTCTGTAGCCTAAAAAACAATCTGTCCACCCAGAGTGGCGCCACTGACTGAAACTTTGTGTGTGTGTGTGCGTGTGTGTTTGTGTGATGAGATTATCATTTGGCATAAGAGATTTTAGATTAGCAGACAACTGCAGTAAGAACATAAACTCATCACAGTAATTTAGATAGAAGTTTATTTCACCTCTTCTTAACTCGGCATGTGATCACACACACACACAGATGCATCCAGGGTTTAACGTCATTATTGTCATTCCTTTGTCTTGTTTTGGTTCTCGTTGTCCGACACCCGCATCCCTCCAAGGTCGATTCATGTCGGTATGAGAAGGGAGTTGAGAGGAACGTGATGTTCTCTAACCATGTTGTCCTCTCTGTGTCTCTACAGCTCCCACCTCTCCCCTATATCCATTCTGCCTGCTGACTCTGCTGAGTAAGTTCACACACACACACACACACAGATACACTCCAGTCATTTTATCCACTCACAATAACATACATAGGTGCTGCAGCACATACAGCTAAAATAAATCTCTCTGCAGAGTGAGAATCATTTCTGTGCAGCTCGTTTTATAGAGAATAATAAAACAACTGTAAACAAATTATAACAAGGAGATTTATTTTGGCTGAGATGTGAATAAGGAGAGGAGTTGAAGGGAAGATAAGAGGACGTAATAAAACAGAAAGCTGACCTTGTGTTTTGATTATGAAGCCAAACTAAAGCGTTCTGCATGGCTTGGTGCTTTTCACGGCCCCAAGGACATGAACTCAGCAATCACATGACTCTCAGACCTCCGCTGCTGATGTGCAGACAAAGTAAAAATCAGTTTCTATGCTGCTATACATTTACACCATTTACAAACATAAACAATTACATAACACCAAAGCGAACACAGATGCTCCATTTATTTTTAGTTTTAGATGCAGAAAAAAAAATAACATAGGAGTCAAATCCTCACAATTTAATAACTTTGATATTTGTGTTTTAAATTATTGGATTTAATCAAATTAATATTCTGCAGATCAGCTGATTATTTAACTAATAGTTACATAGTCTGTTTTCTTATTTTTCCAAGAAGAGACTGTTTCTTTCTTTTTGTATATTTAGAAAATAAATGTTTATTAATCAGATTTCATCTCGATGAACAAAATCCTGTGTGAGATTAAAATTCCAAGTGGATGATTTTAAACAGTTTAGAGTCAAAATAGTGACTCAGTTTATCAACAGAAGAATCATTTGGAAGTTGTTTCATAATCTTAATAATAATACAAACATAATTGGACAGTCTGTTTGTCAGTAATGAAGCACATATGTCATGACAAGATGACAACATACTTGAGCGTCATTCACCAGATGTTTAATTATATTTTTCGGTGTCATGTGAGTAGGTTAAGTGTTATATGAGTTAGATGTGACGACCATCGTGTGTCTCAGTGTAATTAAGATCTTCTCTTACCTCTGGCTACAGTGTGTGTGTGTGTGTTCAATTGGCTCGTCCTCTGTTGGGAGGCACGGAGGAAGGATTTAGGCCAAATTTAGACGATGGCAGCAGAAAGACATTGTGCTTCTCCAGGCAACATGTGTGTGTGTTTGCCTGTGATGAATAGTTATTATTTGTGGAGGCTGAGTTGCTGCTGCAGGCGAAATGTGTGTTGAGTTCAACCTGAATCCAGCACCTTTATCAGTTTTTACCTTAAATGGACACGATGGTAAAACCAAAACACAGTTGATGTTGCAGCTCTAAGTCTTTTATTAAAAGTCACGTTGACGTAGCCGAGAGGTTAGGGTGCACCGCTTCGGTTCATAAGACGTGCAGTGATTGCTGGTTTGAATCCCGGCTCATTTCTATGTGTCTTTTTTTTTCTGTTCAGCATTCAAGGTCTGCTGCTGTCTGAGCTGCAGTAAAAAAAAAAAACTAACAGCCTGAATGACACAGATTTAAATAAAATCTAACTAAAGCCGGTGGATCAACTGTTGCGTGTCAGTGTGACAGAGGTCAGGAAGGAAGTCGGAGAGTAACGGCTGTTTTTACCTTTTATAGTCTCTGATGTTTTGTCTTCAACTCTAGTTTCAAAATTATTCAACCTTTAAGAACAAGACCAGGTTATTGACTTTATAAGGAAATATTAAATAACCTAGAACATTTTTATAAATATCACTTGATTTGGTTTTAAAAAAAAAAAAAAGGCTAAAACACTAACATTTAAAAGCTATAACGTGATTAGTTGATGTCTTTCTACTCAGAAATAGAGGTTAATGACAGATGTGAGGAGGATTAAACACGAGGTTTTAACCTGCACATCATTACTAGCTACCGCCAAACCTTAGTCTGGAAACAAATTCCTTAATTAAATGGATGAACAATCCATTAAGCCTATTGGATTCTCCACAACTAAACAGAAGAGAACATTAATTCATCTCATGCAGCAACTGAACACAATGGAGAGCATCACACACGAGTGAACTTCAGTGTTAAAACATTAACAGTGATCAGGAAGAGGAAATTGGATTGTTTTAGGGATTACAAATAACTCTGGCGTTGGTAGTGTTAGATTCATGTAGTCTCCTTTTAAAGCTGCACATTATTACCTTTATATGCTTGTGTATACTTCGTTTTGTGGATACAGTTAAAATTCTACAAATTACAAGACTTCTAAGCATTTACTAACTCATAGTTTGCATAATTGCATAGTTAGTTACACACTACATCACCGGTGCTTGATTAAAAGCTGCAATTTTACATAAAATTGTGTTTTTGAATTGGTGAAGTTGATATATTTCTTGGTGTTTTCCAGGATAATTCAGCGAACCATCAGGGCTGCAGTAGAGCAGCATTTCTTCGAGCTGAAAACCTCCATCGACCAAGGTCTCAGCAACTATGACAGCCAAGGGTGAGAGTTCACACACACACAGAAACACTAAAACATAAAAACACTCGTGTAAATCAGCTGTAATCACACACACGCACACTTTCTGGCAAAACGCTGTAGGTGCACCTGCTGGTAGCAAAAAAAAAAAAAAAAGCTTCCACAGATTCCTCCGAGGTTGAAAGTGGCATCAGATGACTTTAAAGAAACATATTTGACATAGTGAACATTACACACAAAGGCCAAAGCCAAGCAGATCGCTCAGGTTACTTGTAAACACATCGATAGTGTTAATGTTAATAAGCAAATTGTACATGTTGAGGTGAGCAGCTGTTGGTAGGTCGGTCACCTCCCAACACGAAACAAGATGTCGTTAGTTTCCGACATCGAGGCGACGCGACGCTCAAATAGACTTGTTTTTTATTGTTTTGTGAACTTTTTAAATGTTACTCTCCAGGGTGAGGCCTAACGAGACGGCGGACGAAGGATGCAATGGAGACGAGGAGCCACAGACAGACCCGGAGGACAGTCCCTGCGATACGGAGGGGGAGACCCCGCTCATACAGGAGGAGGAACACATACAGCAAAGTCAGACAGACGCGCAGGTAAACACACACATATGAAGTGTGAAAGTGAAAAGTTTGTTATGTACAACAACTAAAGTACCCACACATCATGGAGATTTCTCTCCAAAACACACACACAATGCACAGACCCCAGAGCAGTTTCTGTGTGGGCTGGCAGCATATTTCCCATAACTAACCTCCTTCCTGTCTCAGTGTGTCAGTTCATTCCAAGGCCGAATGTTTGATATTATCAGCACAGTCCATCTTTGTTCTGCTCTGATTGCTACAATAGCTTGAATTCTGTTGGGACAGCAAACACAGACAGAAACAGGACTGTTGCATAAACACACACACACACACACACACACACACACACACACACACACACACACACACACACACACACACACAGGACACACACAGATACATACAGCTACTGTTTTGTTGTGAGTTAATGACATAAAGTTGGTGGTTCACGTCAAAAGAAGATCTGCTATGTTGACTTTTTGTCTCTTTATGAAGCTGATGGTTTGACTCCCGGAGCTACATTAGTTTATAAACAACCGGATCAAGTTCGCTGTAAATTCTTGTCACCTCATTTAGGTACATTTCTTTATGGCGCGTGGCCACGATACAGGATGAGCAGGACATTATGTCACCATGTTGGAGGTCAATGACACAAATAAAATGTTTTTTTTTAATGATAAGTCAAAAATATCTACAATAGAGGCTTCATATTTTACTTCCCAGATGTCCCATATGGAGTTGACGATGTGATGAAAAGATACGATTTCATTAACATGAAGTAAACACACATTAAAACACTCAGTTCCCGTTAATCTGAGGACTCAAACTTCACTGATTGAGTGTGAGGATTAAAACAGAGGATGTGTTTGACACGACTCAAAACTCAACGTCCAGATCTTTTGTCACTGGATCCAGCAGGCAGTTAAAAGTGCCTCTTGTCTTTTTTCACATACGTTTTTAGTAAGTCTTGTCACATTGGAATTTAAAACCACCCTATGCTGTTACCTCTCCCCCTCTGTGAGCCTCTGTGGCTCTTGTCCCAAGAACCATTTTAGCATCCAGACGGCAACAGGCGGGAGGTGAGAAGAGGTGGTAAACATGGAGGTCAACGGACTGATGAGAAACCTGTCAACAATAATCTGGAGCCCAGTTCTTTAAATAGATCGATAAAAATGACAAAACACAAGCGTTTACTTTCTTTACATTACAGTGTTTGTACCGTAGAAACGTCACTGCGGCTTATTACAACTCATTTTTTCCACAAACTCATGTGATGCCTCTTTATATAAACACTCACAATGTTTCTATTCTGACAAACTGGTGCAGTTTACTTCAGTTCACTGAGCTCATGCAATGACAATAAGCTCCAGTGTGGAAACTGTGTTAATTAATCTTAGGTATGATTAAAACATGGATTTTTATTTCTATTAACATTTTACAGTGGAAAAGGGAAGCGAGATTAGGCAGTTAACAGTTTCATGTGTAATTTAACGATTCATCAAAGCACAAAAACCCCGTAAGCTTCATAAGACTCAATGTGGCGTTTCTGAGAATAAGGAAGCACCTGTTGATGAAGCTGAACACAGTTTCTTTTCGTTGTCATTCATACCTCTCACTCTGTTTTGTTACGTTACTTTAAGTCTTTAAGTTTCTCATTCACAAAAAAAAAAAAACAAACTAGAGAATTAATCTTAAAACTCTTTTTCCCAGGATACACTGGACTCTGGCGCCGCCCTGGAGGATAGTTTGGGAATGGACTTGGATGCAGAAGCTGTCAGAGATGCTGAGAACAACATCAACACTGCCAGGTGAGAAACACAACGGCTTTACCTCAAATCAACAAACAAGAAGAAATAAAAACAACTTTCGGACTTCATTTGAAACGGAGCTAAATGTGTGTTATGTGTGTGTAGTAAATCACAGTGATGTGACTGAAGCTTCGTTTCGTCTCAAACGGTGAAATATTTTGTCAGTAACACGTGTAAACAAGCAGCGGCCACGTTGTCACGCACCGATCACTTGACGCGTCACATTTTTAAATCGTTTCGACGCGTCGAGTTCATCTTTACGCTTCATCTGAGACACACGTTAACATTGTCACACTGCTTATTCATGCAGTTTTAACACCTGAAATTTCATATAACAGAGTTTCTCACAGGTTGGACATTTGCTGCAGATGTTTCCCAAACACTTGACATGTAGTCTGTTCAAATCACAGACAGAAATGAGTCAGTTTGAATAGAGTGAAATCAGATGTAGGTAATGTAAGATTTACTTTCATGAAAAAGCAGATAAAGAAGTAGAAAGTTGAAGCAGCAGCAGTGAGGAAACTTGTATTTTTCTGTAACTCTTCCAAATCTCTGGTTCAAATTTCCTAATAAGGTTGAAATATTCAGACTAAAATAACTTTAAATCTCTAAATTACCAACATTACCAACAATTGGTTTTGATTTTTGTCCCAAGATCAATGATTTTGTTGCTTTTAATGGCAAATGTTTATTCAGCGCTTGGACAAAATTCACACAATAATAACAGTAATAGCTCAGTTTCTCATATTTGATCTGAAAACAACTTTTTCATTTCAGTCGTAATTATTTTATGATCTAATGTTTCAGGCAGGACAATCAACCCTGTGACACCATGGAGCAGACTGACACCATAAGCTGTGTAAGTATGAGTTTGTTTTCATACTTCAGATGTTTTTATTTATTCCTTCCTGTTGTTACTTTCTGATTAATTTCTTTCTGTCTCTGTAGTTTTCTGTTTTCCGTTTCATCCCTGATTTGTTTCTTTAATCTCTCTCCGTTTCTCTCCAGGACTTGGACTCATGCCGCTGTGATCAAAACGCCAACACCAGCGAGACCAACAGGAACCACCTGTTGCCATGCCAACCAAACTCTGGCCATAACCCCCACCTCCAACTTTTCCCCGACAACCAATGGGAAGGTAGAGTGCTCTTCGTCACAGCTACACCAGCACACACACACACACACTGTGAGTCCACCAGAAAACAAACACATAAAATAATAATTAAACAACTTCTTTCTTAACAGAATAGAAGATGAAGTGTTCGTTGTCTGTTAAAAACGTTGTCAGCTTCATTTCACTACATCGTTCTGTTCTGTATTGTGACTGAGGAAACACGCTGCCTCTTTGTTTACGTTCATATCAAACACACACACACACACTCACACACACTCTGAATGAACGTTAGGAACGATTGACCTCACCGCTCGTCTTCTCTGCTGCCTCTCTCTCTTCTCCCTCCTCCTCCTCCTCCTCCTCGTCTTCCTTCATCCGAACAGCGTCACCCCCCTCCCATCTCCACCTCCCTCCCATAGACTTCTCATGTATGCATCTTCAAAAAGAAGGACAAGGTAAGTGGTTTCATGTCTACCCGACCATCCGCCAGTCGACCCATCCTTCCTCTTCTTCCTGTCTCTTTAATTATGGGAACATTAATCAGTATATTCAGTTGACTAACTGACTTGTGTGACACTGATAAAGAAGAAATCCCTGCATGTGAACTTCTCTCTCTCTCTCTCTCTCTTTTCCTTCCATCAGACGTGATAAAGCAGCTGTTTTTACTTCCTCTCTCTGCTCTGGCCTCCTGCTGCAGGGTCACTGTGCAGAGCGATCAGGATACACTCGTTCTCTGATTACACTTTTTCCTCTGACTCTGCTTCTTTGTGTCTCACCTCCGTCTCGTTATCTTTCTGGCCTCTCTTCTACCTCCCCCCTTCTTTTTTTCCCCTCGACTCAGCTCGTTACTAAATGACTCAGCAGAGCACTGAAGAAGAAAATTAATTTGTTATTGAATGTGTCTGCCCCTCCAAGCAGTGTTTGTGTGCCTTATTGATATGTAGACCACATCAAATTAGATCCACATTGGCTCGTCCTGACCCCTTCCTCTCCTAATTTCTGTCTGTTTATCCAGACCCCATCCCCGCTTACAAGTCCTGGCAGGACGACAACGAGAGCGGAGAGGCGCAGCTCTCCCCGCTGGCCGGTCGTATGGTTCCTCTCCCCCTGCTGCCCCTAGAGGAGGACGGCGAGGATGAGGAGGGTGAGGGAGGACAGGACGCCTCCCCTTCCTCCTCCCGCTCTCACCCTCACCTTCTGGCTCGACGCTTCCTCGACTTTGGGGCTCACGGTGCCCAACGCTTCCTCCAGCAGGACCCAGACGCCACCTCACCCACCAAAGCACAGAGGTACGAAGAAGCACAAATGAGACACGTACATCGATCAAAGAGACATAAAAAAAAAAAACAATTTATTCATACCTGTGTCCTCTGTCATTCACAGGCCGCGACGAGCATCATTTGGCTCCAAAGAGACGATGAAAGGAGGAGATTCAGTGACTCATCAACTCACTAAGAAGCTACAACACTTGAAGAAGAAAATCAAACAGTTTGAAGAGCAGTTTGAGAAGGAGAGGAACTATAAGGTAAAAAAAATACATTTAAAACTGATTGAAAATATGTCACAATAAATAAAAACTATTGTACACTTTACTTTTAAACTTTTAAAGCAATGAATTATTGATTGATGATAAGCTCATTCATATATCAAGTAAAAGAAACTTCAGCATCAGCTTGTTCTGGCTCTTTCTCTCTCTCTCTCTCTCCATATATTAAGTTTACCTTTAATGAGCTTCAGCTGGATTAAGTGTAAATAAATTTAGTACAAGTGTATAAATAAAAAATGCAGAGGACTGTAAACCCTGAGTGGCTTCCACCAGCTGAGGTCAGCAAGATATATTTAGTCTATGGAGAATTTTAAGGAGTAAAAACATCAGCTAACAGCTTAAATTGCTGTTGTAAATCTTCCAGTCTCGTCTTGACCTTTTCACTGAAATATCAACTTCTTGTCTCTGCAGCCCTCTCATGGCGACAAGGCAGCTAACCCCAAAGTCCTCAAATGGATGACTGACCTCACCAAGATCCGCCGGCAGATTAAAGGTAGAACCAGTCGCCTTAAATCCTGTGGGCGTGTGTGTGTATGTGTGTGCGTGTCGGGGTTAGAGTGTGTGTGTGCCATCCTGTTCCACGCTGGACAGCTGGACCCTCCCCACTCCTAACCTCTGACCTTTTTTGTAACAACACTGCATCGCATGTTTGCTGGTTTTAACACACGTGAGCGAACGTGACGTGGCTCTCACGCGTGGCTCCCACCCTCCGATGTGCTGGTGCGTCCTTGTGAACCCACATTCATTAACGATGGGGCGAGTTCAGTTCGGTGGAACCGTGGAAGATCGTGATAATGATGCATGCTGGGTGAAAAAAAAAAAAAAAGATGGAAAAATCCACAAATAACCTACATTAACTGAACTCAAACACAGGTTAAAAAGATGTTAAATGGTAAAAAAAAAAATATATACTCTTTTGATTCGATAATTATGTTTGTTTTCTGCAACAATCCGTTGTTTCACCAGACTGAATAAACCCCATGACACTCGTCCACCTCCTCTCTGTGAGGTGACGTCTCTCCGTTTCGGAGAGAACACTAGTGGCCGAAACATTTTCTCTCTCTGTTTCAAATCAAAAAATTAAAAAAATTCAACAATAACGCGAGCATCCCGCTCTCCACTTTCCTCCCTCCTCGTCGTCCTCCTCCTCCTATCGCCCAACAACGACTGATTGATTGATTGATTGACTGACTGATCGGCCAACCAGGACGCCAGCACCACCTTTTACCCAGAAGCACGTTGAGGCACCAGGCTTTGCTCCATTCATACAGACGCCACCATGCTCCCTCCTCCTCCCCTTCCTCCTCCTCCTCCTCCTCCTCCTCTATCTGCTCACCCCCCCATCACACACTCACCCCCCCGCTCCACCCCTACTCAGGCCTGAGCTCTAGACCGTTGCACCTCAGTAAGTACCAACCCCTCAGTAAGTAGACAAAAACAAACATACTGACAGTCACAGTGAGGCGGCTTTGTCAGAGCATCTTGGTGTATTTCCTGTTCAAACAGCATGTTGGCACGGGATGTTTTAACCTGAGGTGTCTGTCAGAAATATGATGTAACGTGAGGAAGATTTTGTAATAACAGAAACAATATTAATAGATTGTTTATATACAAGAGGTTACATTAGGTTTAGCAGCACTGTGTCTTGGTCTGTAACAGAAAATGTTCAGGAAATGGTTTTTTGCTTGTTGTGTTTGGGCTTTTACTTGGTGTTGTGTGGTGGTGGTGGTGTGTGTGTGTGTGTGTGTGTGTGTGTTGTCAAAGCATGGTAGTTCTTCTCTTCATATTATGAATAGCCCCTTCACCGCTGTCTGCATGTTTCATCATCCTGTCAGAGTTTTTTTGTGCTTCTTGAAGTTTTTTTCTGCTGTTCAATTTTCTCTCTCGTTTTTTTTTTTTTTTTCTTTCCTCTTTGCCTTTCATCTCTCATCAGACGCCAAGCATCGCGCAGAGACCGAGCTCGGTCCTCAAACTCGTCCTCGCAGCAACACTTTGCCTAAAAGCTTCGGCTCCACGTTGGATCAAGGAGCCTGTGACACGGCGGCGGAGGCCAAAGGTCCACGACCAACCAGAGAGGAAACACTGGAGCTGATTCAACGTCGAGTCAAAGGGAAGAGGCAGGAGGACGGCTGGCCTGACGACATCAAGGTGAGCAGAGGATTTATTTCTTATTTTTAACCAGATATTCATTTATAAACTCCTGCAGATGCTTCATACTGTTTCTATTTTTCCGTCTTTGTAGAAAATGACAAAGGAGCAGTTGTCCTGTGAGAAGACGGTCCTGCAGAAGAACCTGCTGCACTATGAAGGTCTACACGGTCGTCCTGTGAGTCACAAACACCCTGATGAGATTCAATCACATCAACACAAACTGTCAGATGTTTTTTTAAGCAGCTGTTTTGTTTCTCAGGTGACCAGAGAGGAACGTCTGGTGGTGAAACCTCTGTACGATCGCTACAGACTCGTCAAACAGATGCTCACCAGAGTCAGCATCACACCCATCACAGTACGTACACAACAGCTGATTTAATCTACTCACATAAAAACATCATCTGCACATTAAGGTGCAAAAACAGCAGTAAAACTAATTTAGTATCAGGTCTTTAGAGACAGTTTGAGTCAGATCAGAAACACAGTAAGAAACATACGTTGTCTTTTTAAGTGAATAACTACTGATCTAAAATGTGTCGTGTCGTGTTGTACATCAGCATCTCTCTGACCTCGTTTCAGATATTTATCCTCAAATATATCTACGACTGTTTCCACCACATTTACAAACTAATAGAAAAATACACAGTAACGTACAGAAATACCTTCTGTTCTTTGAGGGCGTTAATGTAAAATTTCTCTGTTAGCGCTAACGTTAGCCTCCTCCACTGTAACATTATCCTCTGCTGTCTCCATCATCCACCATGTTTCAAACACTGCTTCTTCCAGAGATTGGTCACATGACTTATACAAGGCTTGTCATTGGTCCTCGTCTCCTTCTCTTCTTGTTTGACAGCAGCAGCATCTTAATGCTGCTTCTGTTAGTTTTAATTTAGTTTATTTAAACTGACAAATAAGTATTAATTAAATACTCTTCACCCTCAGGTGTCCCCGTCCAGTAAGAGGCGGAGTCAGACCCTGCAGCCAATCATCGAGGGTGAAACCGCTCACTTTTGGGAGGAGATCAAAGAGGAAGAGGAGGACGAGCGGAAAGGAAGCATCGTCATCGGAGGAGGAGAAGACGACGACAGGGAGGAGGAGAGGGACGACGAGGAAGACGAGGAGGAGGAGGAAGGAGAGAGCAGCGGAGGGGAGATGCAGAGCTCCGAGGTCATCATGGCCGTCGACCTCGTGTCACCGACCGACGGCCAAGAGAGGAGCCAGAACCAAAGCGACCGACAGAGCGACTGTCCCATGAGAGCCAAGATGGAGGAAGGATCAGGGCGGCTGGCGCTCGACCTGCGGCTCTCCAGCTCCAACGCTTCGTCCATGTGAGAACAAACACAAAACACACAAATCACTTTAAACATCAGAACTAAATCAAATGGACGATGTGACACGATTCACAGATAATCAGCCACTAAAATCACTTTTCTTCAGAAGATATAAACATACCAATGTTGATTTATATAAATATCTTATATCTTAAACACATTGAATACAGGAGGATTCATATATTTCAGTGAAGATTCTCAGTCAACTGAGACGTTGAGACGTTGAGTTAAATGATGGCCTCATTTCTGCATCAGATAAAAGATAAATGAGTGGGAGTTTTATAACTGCAGCCGTCTCCCCTCAGTTATAAAGATGTGGATTTGGTGAAGTTTCCATGTTGACAGTTATTTTTTGTTCTGTGTTTATTTCTGTGGAGGTCAGATTGACAACAACAACAACAGCAGCTGAAGTGTAATTTAAAACACAGACTGGAGGATCATTACTGACATTAATTATTAAGTTTGGACATTTTGTTTTTCAGTAAAGTCTTAATTAATATCAGTAAAATGTTCTGATTAACTTTGACTTGACAGACAACAACAGGAAACAGGTTTTATCTGATGTCTAATCAGTTTAACATGTCACAGACACATTAACCAGGTCTCACACCAACAGCTCTACTTCACTTCTTGTCCTTTAATGTGTGTTGTCCTACGTGTTTTGAAGTTTTGTGATTTAAAACCATTTTTAATCGTCACTGTTCAGGCCAGAGCTGCTGGAACAGCTGTGGAAAGCCAGAGCAGAGAAGAAGAAACTGAGGAAGAGCATCAGAGAGTTTGAGGAAGATTTCTATCAACATAATGGAAGGTAGGTGGTGACACACACACACACACACACACACACACTCTCACTCTCATTAACACTGAAGGAAACTCAAACTCAGTGACGATAAATATAAATAATAAACTGACAGTGTTTAAATTGTGTTAGTGAAAAGTGTTGGACCTGTTACACACCAACGATCACATTTTAACAGCGACGTGTTTAAACTGTCGTCTTGTTACTATGAGATGAGAAGAGTCTCGTCCATCTTGGCGGCTGATTCGCTGATCACATGACACGTTCATTTTACAAGAATTAATCAGAGGAGGCGAGAATTTGAGGGAAAATAGAGAAAAAAACTGAATGTTTATGAGTCTTTATGTTTAAATTAAAGGGGAAAGTTTAGATCTGGATTTTAAAACTTAAATTGAGACGTTTTATGCAAAAAAAAAAAAAATGCAAAATATTCTGAAGCTTCAGCAAATTTATTTAAAGAAAATGGAAACGTTACTGCAGCTTGACAGTTGTTTCTTTAAAACATTTGTCATATTAAATGATTCATCTGTGATTTAGTTAAGACACATGTCAACTATAAACTCTTCTTCTTCTCTGTAGAAACGTCCAGAAGGAGGACCGGGTGCCGATGATGGAGGAATACAGAGAATATAAAAGGATCAAGGCCAAACTCCGTCTCCTGGAAGTTCTCATCAGCAAACAGGATTCATCCAAATCCATCTGAACCCTCACGCTTCTTCTTCACACAGTGAACACACATCAGACGCCATCATCACTGCTCCTCCTCCATCATCCAACCGAACACTGCGACCACATCAGGACGAGTCCAGATCTGCTGCAGTCACGTCACCGAACCGAACCACAGTGACACTTTAGGTTTGAACTGATCCAAACACCACACGTTGTCTGTTTACATCATTTATTCAGACAACAACAACAACCTGTCTGCTGTCATATCAGTATTATTTAAAAAAAAATAATAAAAAAGTAATAAATAATTGTTCATCTCAAAACTTTTTAATATTTAAATCTAATTTGCCAAAATTAAATGCGATGAATGTGCTACCATCACTTTTGTCTTTCGTGTCGCTCGTCGTTATTTCGCCAAAACTTCATTCATGAGATTAAATGAGCATTTTAACGTTTTAATCATTAAAAAAAAAAAAAAACACTTGTGCTGGTTTAAAATGAAACGTCCTCGTCTTTGTGTTTTCTCGTCTTTTGCCAAAAAAAAAAAACTCTTAAACTTTAACGAACGACATTAACATTGAACGACATTGTCGTGAGACGTTCGTATCCATGGCAACGTGGCTGCAGCAGCACGTGACTTTATATCAACACAAAACAGAATCATCACTGTGTTTGTCATCGTCATCATCAGACTTTAGTCTTCGTCTTCAGAGGAAAAAAAAAACTCATTTGGACTTTTTCAATTTCAGGAACTTTTCTGTTCTTCGTGTTGTTTTTTTTTTTTTTGTTGTTTTTTTTCTTCTTCACGTTGAGGAAACTTATCGGACGCTTGAGGACTGGTGTTTCAGACACTTTTCACTCAGACTCTTTGTTTTTTTTCTTGTGTTATTTTAAAACTCGCCTCCTCGATGCGAAGTGATATTTTCTATTCTTCACATCCTGGATGTTTTTTTTCTGACTGATTTTAAAATTAACTCACAAAAAAAAAAAAAATTAACAAACATGTTTGTTTGTGTATTGTTAGAAAACCGTACACATCCACGTTTGTTTAAAAGAAAGAGACTGATGTTCAAGTTGTTTTCCAAGAGGAAAAAAATGGTAAAATA
Source organism: Polydactylus sextarius (assembly GCA_016801845.1). NCBI lineage: Eukaryota > Metazoa > Chordata > Actinopteri > Polynemidae > Polydactylus > Polydactylus sextarius. Next base: position 22,624,942 of record CM028930.1, on the reverse strand, counting down.
ATAATTGTATTAGTTTCCTGTTTGACCTTGGAGCTGATGTGAAAGAACGATTCTCTTTTTTGTTTTTTAGTTGGTTGGTTTTGTTTTAGTTTTAACAACATTTGTTGTGTTTTTTTCTCATTTTACAAAACAACTGACCTTTGTTTCCTTTGAGCTTCTTTTAAGTCGACGTAAGTTTTTTGCGACGCCACTGAAACGTAGCGTTAGATCGAAGGAAACAAAGGAGATTTTAGATTTGATCGCTGCAGAAATCAACTGGAAAAACTCTGCACTAGTTGTTGCAAATGTTGTTTTTTTTTTCTTTTGGTTTTTGTTCAGTTTTGCTGCACCGAGTCGTAGCAGGTTCAGAGGGAATATGAACGATAAACGTTGAAGAGGTCGACGTCATGAAGCGGTTGCTGTGCAGCTGCATTTAAACAAACAGACAGAAGTGACTGATGATTGGCTGGTTGAGGTTTGACTGTAGCTTTAAAAAAAGAAAAAAAAAAAAAGGCCGTTATTGTGTCGACGAGGCAGCATCACTGCCAGCACTGATTTAAAAAACACACAGAGAAGCAGCTTGTTCTTCTGTGGTGAACTGATATTTTTCCTCCTCCAGTTGACGGCGTCAGAGAGAGAAAGAAACGGACGGGAAACGTTTTTACAGCGAGGAAAGTTAAACATGTTTCATCTGCAGTTTCAGTGAAGTTTCATTTCCTGCTGGCAGGTGAAATGAGGATGATGATGAGGAGGAGGAGGAAGGTTGAACACGCCGACGACTTTGTCCTCTTCATGTTTCTTCTTCTTCTTCGAGGCCACGTTGTCTTGTGTGAGATTAGAATCAAGATGTCACAGTGTGATTTAAGATGGTTTGTTTTTTTTTTGAGGCCGTTTTTGCAGCGAGTGAAGTTCTATTGTCAGAACTGTTGAAGGCAGAGAAGAGAAAAATGTGCTTTTCTTACTGTATCTGTCTCCGTTTACCTGCCAGAGTCAACGTCGACTGCAGATGTGACAGTTTGAAATCAAAAAGTTTTGGGGGTTTTTTGTTTTTCTTTGTGTTTGTGAACAAAATGATGGGGCCGGGGGATGCACTGCGAGTTTGTCTGTTTGGACGTTAGTTTAAGTTTGTTTTTGTTTTTTTAAAAGATGTTATTTGCACAGCGTTCACCAGAATGCAGCCCTTCTTTTTTTTTTTTTTTTCTTGCGTGTGTGTTTTTCCTTTTTTCATTTGTATTTCGAAAAAATGAAGCACTACTTCTATATAAATATAAATATATACTGTACATAATGAAAAAAAAAAAAAAGAAGAGAAAAGAAAAGAAAAAAAAAACACCCGAAAGAATGAATGTCGAGAAAATGTTTTAAATTATTTCAAACATTACGTTTGGCCCCCGTTTGGTTCATTATATTTGTGATGCCCTAAGAATGTTTTTTTTTTTTTTTTTTTTATTATTATCATATAAATATTACTATTACTATCATAACAATTATTTTGTGTGACAATGACGACAATAATAATAATAATCCTTTTGTATCTACTCACTAACTGTAAAAAAAAAAAGACAAAAAGACAAAAAAAACAGCTGTAGAAGTTAGTCTGGCACTGTTTGTGGTTAATCAAACACGACATGATTTCATTTGTCGCTCTGTGTTAATATAAGTTAATAGCAGCAGTACTGTAGTGAGCTTGCATGGCAACTGAGAACATATTAGTACAAAAAAAAAAAAACAAAACATGATGTATTGTTTCTGTTATTTGTGCCATGAAAGAAGCAGCAATAATTAAAGTTTGCGTGGAGGTTTTATTTTATTTTTTTTAACAGTATCACGGGATTAAAACATATTTGAGGTACATTTTCTTTTTTTTCTTCTGAACTTGACAAACACAAACACACCTTCTCTCTGTATAGATGTAGTGTTTTTACCTCTGTTGTGGCATAATGTTGTAATGTTCAAAAAAAAAAAACTAAATCTGAGGAAATTTGTTTAAAAACTTGGAGACGAACAGATTTTTTTTTTTAATAAAGAAAAAAACAAAGACGACGACGGACGAGTCTGAAAACATTCCAGTTTTTAAATCATCGTTTTAAAAAGTGGAAACCGTCGATCTCTGTTTTTTGTTTGTTTGTTTTTGTTTGTTTTTTTTTTTTTACAGCTGCCTCAGTTCAGTTTTTGTTTGTTTGTTTTGTTTTGAAAACATTGTGCCTGCAACAGACAAGTAAAACGTCACACGTTTTAAAAAAAAATGTAAATGTTTCTGTCTCTGTCTGTGAATAGTAACGGTTCATCTCACACTTTAACTCATCTGACGTGCATGGTCGTTACACACACACACACACACACAAACACACACACACCGGGGAGGATTTGTAGCAGAAGTGTTAGTCACCGACGTCTCATTCATCACTGTTAAAGAAATGAATCAATCAATCAAACATCTGACGATTCTGTAAAAGGGATTTTAGAGAAAATGAATAAATAATCGTTTCTTTACAAACGTTTTGTGTTTAGATTTCTGTTCTAATCACAAACTCCACTCACCAAATGAATCGACGACGTCTTTGACAACGTTTTCTGCTACAGATTCGGTCCCAGCGGAGGATTTAACGGAGGAAACGTTTCCTCCATCACATCGATATAATGTATCTGTAAATGTTTCCATACTTTGTGAATGCTTTTTTCTGTTATTCCTTCATTAACAAAGAGGATGAGAAAATACAATCAGTAACAAACATTTACACAAGAAAATAAAATTGACAAGCTTGCCACGTCTGTTCTCTTCATTACTGAGTCAAACAACGAAACTTCTGATTCATTCATTTCAATATTTACTGGAAATATTCACTTTAACATCATTTGTTTGTTTCATTTGTCACTTTAAAGACATTTATAAGTATAAGTTTTCACTATTTTCTGATATTTAATGGATGAAACAAGTAAATAACATAAAATGAATTAATTTCACTTTAATTAAAAATATCAATTAAAGAAAAACAAGAACAAGAACTGATCATGACAGAATTTTATCCACAAATAAGTTATTAATATTATTATTATTAATATAGTTTTGAAAAAGTTTATGAAAATATTTTATATATAAATTTACTTTTTATATTGTATTAAATAAAAGGAATAAATTATAACTTTATATCTTTGATGAATGAAGTCTGACAATCGGCGCCCTCTGGTGGATACAAAGTGTTTATATTTATTAAATTTAAATGTATATATTTATTTAATTTTTGAGACATTTTTATACAAATGTCACTTTATTAAATCAATGTATATTTGAGTAATTAATTCAATTAATTAAACACATAATTGTCTCAGTTCCTGGACATTAACATTTTAACAAAGAAAAATATATTGTAATGTTACAAATAAATAAATATTAAAAACAAAACTGACTAAATAAAACTTAAATCACAGAGTAAAGTTAATTAATTTTTTTTTTTTTTAAATCTCGAATTTTTTACATGTAAAAGGAAAAATAAAACATCAGTTTTCTTCATATTATTTTCACATCAACTTCATAAAATATTTAATGAATCTGCCGTTTTGTTACATATTTCTGTTTTTGTTTTTTCATGTTAATTTATTATTTTTATTCAGCTCCAGAGACATTAAACAAACACATTTTCTGTATCTATCACCATCTAGTGGACACGAGGCCTCATGACGTTTTGTCACAGTGAAACAAATAAAATGATGGTTCAGTTAAAATACAGAAACTATCATTTATTCATTGATCTTTATTTTATTATATTCAATCTCTAATATTTTTGTTTATTTTGACTGTGCTTCATTTATTTGATGACTTGTTTGAAGCTACACGCTGTTCTGTCCTCGCAATTTTTAAACTATAACAGCAAATTAAGACTGATCACGTTTCATGATTGAAAATAAATTAAAAATTAAAAAGTTGAGTTGTGGTCGTTAACGTCAGCATCAGTGTAGTAATCAAGTAAACAACAGAAATTAGCTAATTATGGCAAATACCAAATGTAACATTAGTTTTTGCCAAAATCTTACACGACATTCTCCTTTAAAACGTACGATACAAAGACAGGAAACTACAGATAAACTCAAGTTAAAGTGACAGAAATGATATGATCACGATGCAGATTAAAGAAACATTAATGTTATTTAAGTCTCAGAATAAGATGCAAAAAAAATCTTAAACTATTGAGCATCGTGATAAAGTAGATCATATCTGTCTGAACTAATGGATTAAAATCATGTGAAATATTTAATGTAAGTGAATAATGTTCAAATAAAAGTTTAGTTTTTATTTCTAATCTCATGTTATTCTGAGCTGCAGCGATAGAATAAAATAATCTGCTCACAGGAGGCGACGACTTTTAAAGTCAGTCCTGAAGTAACGTGGAGTCGATGCTACACGTGTAAAACATGAAACTATAAATCACCAGACTGAGTCAATGTGAGTGAATCAAAGGTTGTAACATTTATTGACCTTTGACCTCTCAAACAAACAAAGTGTGGAGGAGGTTGACTGAGGGTTGGTGCCAAATAAATGAAATAAATAAAACAAAACATGACCTAACTCATCTCTGTCTGAATAAAAAGAAAATAACAAGTCCTGACTATCTTATCTAAAAAAAATAATAGGGAATTAAAAAAAAATAAACACTTCAGTAAAAACATACAACGGTGGCACCAACCCATAACCTGGTGAAGTAGACAGAGAGCAGCTACGTGTGTGTGAATGTACAGGGTACCCCAGACTAAACTCAGACAACCTCCAACCACTAAACATTAACAATCAACATTAAAACATTAACAACTGAGCTCAAACAGCTGATCCCGGTGGAGAGGATGAGGCGATGTCCTCGTTGACAGCTGGAGGGAAGAGAGAGAGATGAGTACAGGTCTGAACCTTTAATAAATAAATAAAGGTTGATAACGTGAATCAATGTACCTGACGACATCTTGTTGCAGCGTCTCGGCCTCCGTCAGCTCCTCGTGGCTTCTGTCCTGAAATAGTAAAAACTACAATGAGACATCGTCTCTTTATTGTCAGTTACCAACATTTTTCAGGGACGCAACAGCAACAGTATCTCACCTGGTCGAGTGTTTGTGTCTGGACCCTGAACACTCATCTCCCTCACTCACCCCGACTCTCCTCACCCTGTTTCTAGTTGTGATGTGGACGTTTTATCAGGAGTTTGAATCAGATTTAAACTAAATTAAAACAGTGAAACATCACTGAGACTCCATCACATCTGATCCCTACTAACGTGTTTGTTACCCAGAATCCAACTCTCTGACATCAACGACCAGCAGCAAACACCGACTTCACACCACCACTGAAAATGGTTCGTTGTCCAATCAGAACCAGAATGTTGGATTAAGACTTTTCGTCGTCTAAGCAAAGTTGATCCTCTGTTCCTGATTCTGCAGCTTCACCTCAAGTTAATCTCTGCATCAACCTTCAGTCGTCTGTACATGAAACAACCTCCGCCACCGTCACCAGGTCTCACATCCTGATGTGATCGATCAACGTTCACTGCTGCTGCCGTCACGTCTGTGAAGGAAGTCGCTTCCTCGTTCAACATGATTATTTTCACACATTTGGGAAATGTGACAGTCGACCACTGACAAAATAAAAAGTTTAAAATGCTACAAATGTTGTCATTTAAACACTATGTACATTGTCCCAGTTGTTCAGATCAGCAAGTTAATTCAGCTGCTGCTGTTGTAGAACAGTAACATCACACCATAGTCAGCGGATTCACAAAACCAGATGGATCCAGGTCTAGTTTTGGAAACTGCATCACCAGGCAGACGACTGAGTCCTACATGTCAAACTTTAAATGTTGTAAACAATCAGTTTCCTTCGAGCTCAGACTTCGTCACACACAGAGAAGAAGGGGAAGGAGAAAAGCCTTACCTTCTTCTGTTAGAGTCGACTCAGTTTACCTTGTTCTCTGTAGTGTTAAGAACTGACTCAATGAATCCTGATTGTGACTAACAATTAGCTGAGGAGCTTCTTACACAACCTGTCAGTCATTAACACTGTGAGGTTATTGTGTTACATAGTTTGTTTTGTCAGTCTTCTACTGTCACATCTTCCCAAACATGTAAAAACAACCAGTGAATGAGGAGAACGACTCACTGAACAGATGAAGCAGCAGCAGCGGTGAACGTTGACAGGACACATCAGGAGGTGACACCAGGTGACGGAGACGTGAGACTGTTTCATAAACAAACAACTGAGATTAATTCAAAGACAAACTTGAGAGAAAGAAACAGAATCTGGAGCAGAGAAACAACCGTCTGGACGATTTGTTTTTTGTGTAAACAAACAAAATTAAAAATTACTACATGATGACTCTTCAACCTGTCGGGGCATCAAGTGGCGTCAACTGATGATCGTTGATTCCTGAAAGTTGAACATCGGACAACAGACGTTAGAAAAATGTGGGAGAAATTTGTGAAACCATCTCATCATATGACTGAACGAAAAAAAAAAAAAAAACTCACATCACATTTACTGATGCGGTTCCTCTTCTGCCACGAAGATCTTTAACATCAGAATAACTGCTGCCGTTAACATTAAACTGAACTTAAAAGGTTAAAGGTCTTAATTTCATGTTTGTCAATAACAATAAATTTTGTGATTTTACTCAAGAACCTGTTTTGTAGTCGTCATTGCTGTCACTCAGAACCAATTACTTAAAATGATGTAAATACTCCCAAGTTGAGTGTCCTTTGAGTTACCATGTAAACGTCTCCCTCTGCCAGGTTCACTTCCTCCTGAAGAACAAATCTGTCTTATCACCTGAAATCGCAGCGAACTGTCAATAAATGACACGTAGACGTTTACGCTTCACAGGGGTGAATTAATTCCCCTGCTGGGAGGCCTCCCGATATGTCGCGCAAAAAAAACAAAAAACGTTATCTCATCTGACCTGCTCAAACTCTACAACTTTACATTTGAAACTTCAGTTAGAATTAAACCTGACAGATAAGAGACTTCAAAAGTCAACACAAATATATTCAGTCAAATCTGGATGGTCATGAGTGACAGCAGCACAATAACACTACAGGTCAATGTTGTATATTTAAACTACATGAAATTGGCATTGATTTGTCTTAAGCTTAAATTAAGTCTCACACTAAACCACCTGGACACTTTTATTATCTTTCCCTCACTTCATCCTAAAGTTAATGCTCTAAATCTCCAGCCTGATGAACCTTCTTACCAATCTGGGTCTTGGGTCTTTTTTCCTGAAATAAATAAAAACAACAAGAAAAGGAACAAGACAAAGACACAGCTGGAAACTGAAAGACAAACCGGTGAGACAAGAGAAGACAAGTACATACAGATAAAAATGAAGATGAAGAAAAAGCTCAAGATAAAAAGAAATGAAGACCAGAGATGAGGATGGAGCAAGAATGAGTCAAAACTACTAAGAGTGAAAAAGATTCAACATTAGTGTTGTGACTGAAAACAAAGAATTTGAAAGTGACAGTTTCCATTTCACAAATTCACCTCAGTGTTGTTACAACAAAATGTGACTCAAAGTGAGTGGACAGAAAGTTGTAACATATAAAAGTATCAGTATGACTGATTATAGATTAAACCCAAGTCAAAGACTGAAGAAGAAATAAAGAAAACATACGTTACCTTCGATCTCACTTCTCATGGTCCAATTTTGTCCTGGAAGGTCCCGAGTTGGTCTGAGTTTAGTTCGTCATGTATTTAATGATTATTGATGTTTGAATTGTTGTCAGTTTATTTCCAATTAGTTCAGATTTTATTTTAAAGAACAATGTTAAACTTTTCTGGTTAGTTTTGTTAAAACAGCCAATCTGAGAGTCTGTGGACTCAGTCATTTGTGTCTTTGTCCAGTCAGAGCGCACAACAGATGTGACAGACATTACATACGGGACAAAGACATAGACTATACAAACAAAATGTTGGACAAATGAGTCAGACAAAGATCATGCACACAGACACACAACGATGACAAGAAGACATGGACAATGTAAACCTATAAAGACACAGACAAATATTAGACAGACATGTACAAGACAAACATCACGTCACACAAAGACGACAGAAAAACACAGACAGACAAAACCAGACAAATTCAAATCATAACCAGAGAAAAGAGAAGGAATCGAGGGTGAAAGCTCAGATGGCACGGCGGCCCAGAGAGGACAGAACTGGTTCGGCGACCAGGGCGAAGACGTTACGGCACAGTGACCGATCGACAACTTACTTAATTGTCAATTCTTCAGGAAATCCAGTTGATTCCAGGTAAAATGCTGGAGTCAAAATGAAAATGCTGGAGCCAAAATCGTCGAGTCAAAATGAAAATGCTGGAGCCAAAATCGTCGAGTCAAAATAGAAATGCTGGAGCCAAAATCGTCGAGTCAAAATGAAAATGCTGGAGCCAAAATCGTCGAGTCAAAATGAAAATGCTGGAGCCAAAATCGTCGAGTCAAAATGAAATGGTGGAGCCAAAATCGTCGAGTCAAAATGAAAATGCTGGAGCCAAAATCGTCGAGTCAAAATGAAAATGCTGGAGGGGAAAACGACGGGTAACTTCAGATGTAGTGATGTAATGTTCGTGACACAAACTGAATCTACAAACACAGTAAATGCACAGGATACTTACTGTGTTTGTAGATTCAGAAATGTGTAAACGGCAGCGATGGAAATGTGACGCTGGTTGAGTGTGTGTGGTGATGTGATGTTTGTGTTGGATGAAATGGAAGTGGACAGTCATGACACGGCGGCCATGACATGACACACACACACTCCACATTCACAGCAGTTCAGTTCCACCCCGTCCTGCACTTCTCTAATTAAACCCACCCACATCACCAGCTGACTAACTTTCCCTGACATATAAGGGAATGAACAGCGGCGCGGTGGCCAGGAAAGCAGGAGAGTTCGGCAAAGAAGCCGAGCGAAAGCATGACGCGGCGGCCATGTTGGAAAGAAAGGTCGGCAAGATAGCCGAGCGAAGGCTAACTTGTTTGCGATTCCTTGGTGAACGTTGGATGAACTTCATGCTGGGTGGAGGAGCTGAAAGGTAAAAGGTTATGACGCGGTGGCCAGACAGACCCGGCCCACACCCACCCCAAGCTAAGGAAACACACTTACTTGTGGACTCCACCCAGCAGCAGCAGCAGGAGGAGCCACAGGAACAAGATGCAGCTATTGAGAGAAACACTCTAAACTATCTGTCCCTTCCCTGATCTACATCAGTGTTTAATCTAATCTGACTGAGAAAGAAGTTGAGATGGGTCCTACCTGAAGTAGACAAAACCTACGAAGGAAAAGTTAGCGCACAGGAATAAAGACAACACTGCAGCCGGGACTAAAACCTCATCAATGAACTTACTGAAATCACAATAAACCAAATTAATTCGCTTAAACATCTTTAACTTAAATACGACAGAAGCTGAAACATCAGTAACAAGCAGTAACAAGCTTCCAACTCACACACACACTGAACACAACCTGAACACAGAGGCCTGGATTCATTTTTACTTTGAGACAAAATCCAAGACAAAGAATAAAAATAACTGATACTATCAAAGCTAAGAGACAAAGCTAAGCTAAAACTATTCACCAAAGACAAAAGTCTAAATCATCCAAAACTAAAGTCAAGACTCAAAGACCAAAACTGTCCAAAGGAAAAAGACAAATTCAGGACGATTCAAAGATAAAACTACAACACTAACTAAAGCTACGAGACCATTTAAAGCTAAAGTCAAACAACTACATCCTGATCCCTCAGTGTCTGGTCCAGTGAGCTCTGTGTTCTCATCCACAGCTAAAAACATTCACACAGAGAAAGAGTGAACGAATCAGACGTGTCTGTTTGATGAGGGTGACGAAGTTGCGGTGCGATAAAAATGGAGAATTCGGTTTGGTACGGTGGCCACGCGCAAATAACCACAAACACACTGCGATGGAAAGCTCAGACATGGCATGGCGGCCATGTTGGAAGGACAGAGACAGGAGGGAAAATATATTCAACGACCCCTTAACTGATACCGACGATCTAGAAGATCTAGAAGAGGATCTACCTGCAATAAAGAAAAAATAAATATAGAAATTAGTTTCAAGTTGAGCTTTGACTTTCACTTCCTGTAAACTTTAAATATACAAGAGTTTTCCTTTGTTTAAAACCTATGAACATCACATTATCTACTGTTACCACCAACAATGTGACCAACACTTCACCAGTATTGATATTAAACATCTTTAAATCAATCACTGACCGTTATCCAAGCTTGAGACGGCTGCTCCTTGAGGACTGTGGTCGACGGTGGGTCCAATACGACGATTTTCTTGTTTAAATAAAACAAAACAGACAAATAAATGTAATAAAACTGAATCAAATAATCACTGGGCCCCAAAACCAACAGCTGTGGCCTGTTTTTTTAGGTGATATAATTTAATTTTTACAGCTTCAAAAGACTGGGAATATTTAGACATTGATTAAAAAAAAACTAACTTTGCAAAAAGTTGGTGGCAAGAACAAACAATGCTGCGCAAATATATAAAATATTAAAACAAAATGGCGAAGTGCAGCTCTGCTCTGTCGCCAAAAACTGGGTTGAAAATAAAATTTAAAAAAAACTACTAAAAACTAATAAAACCTGTCCCACCTGCACCACAAACTACTCAAATATTAAAATAAACTGTTACATTTAAATACTGAAGCTTAAATTGATAAAGAAAAATCATCGGCACATTGCAGCGAAGTTTCGCCACCGTGAACAAACGTTAATTAGCGGTCAACACACCTGACAGCTACAGCTAAGGCTGATGCTAATGCTAGGCTAACGCGGAGCTAACAAAGCTAATCTGCGTCTCTCACCTTCTTCACCTGGAGATCGGCGACGTCGACCTCATGTCTCTACTGACCGTCTCCACGTTTTCCTTCGTTTGAGGCAGTTTTTTCGTTCTTAAAGTTGAAGCGCTGACGGGTTTAAATGTTAAGGTCCAACCCTCAACGCAAGTTTTGCATCCGGGCGCTTGACGGCGGCTGTTTTTAAACGGCGTCTGACGTCACGCATCCAATCAGCGGGGGCGGGTTTTTGATGCGTTCGCGGATCTTGGAGAGTTGTTAAAAACAAAACGTTTGATGCGTCGTTGACATTTAAAGAAACATAAACTCCAGTCTTTTCTCCTTTTTTCTTATTTTGTGTCTGTACCCGTTTCCTAACGTTTTGGCATCAAACTGAGTGTGTTTGGTCCAAAGTGTTTGAAGCTGCGACTGTGATTAAGTTGTTATTTTAAGTAGCTACACCTGGATGAACCTGATGCAATCAAACGCAACATGCGATTTTTTTTTTCTGTGGCGTTCAAAGGGCGCGAAAAATAGGAACACCAAAGTTTAACTGATCATAAACTTCACGAAGAATGGTTTATTTGATTGTATGAATTAAAAATAGAAACATAAAATTAAAAACAACCACAGGAGATTGAAAAAAAAAGTTTTCTCAGATTGCCAGTTGGTGGTGCTAAGTCAGACAGGTATATTGGGAGTGTGGATGTCATCGTATATCCAATAACACATGTAGGTTCAGATAAATCGTTTAATGCTCTGCTACTACAAATACACATTTCCTGTTCGTGGTAAGATATTAAAATTATCTTGCCATTTCAATATTTATTATAATTACATACAAACATATCTAAAATTCCTTTACAATTCAAAATCAGCAACATATTGGCATCACGTATGTCAAATTTGACATGAATCTGCCGATCACTCATGGAGAAAGTGCATTGAAATTGATCATATGCCCAAACACAAACCATCCCGAATACCTCACTTCCTGTTGGAAGTAAGTAATGCAGAGTTGCTCATCTTGGGGAGCCCCACAAACCTATCATATCAAAACAAATTCTAAAATCTATTCTTTCTGTGGCCACACAGGTATATAGTGTGAGTGGATGTCATCATAATCATAATATCCAATATCCTGTGAAGTTTGAGACAAGTCATTCATTGCATTTTGACTTTATGACACATTTCCTATCATCTGGCGAGATATTAAAATCTATCATGGCACCATTTGACAAATACGTCAAATTCCTTAGGTGTACAAATGCAAACAAACCCAAACAACTCACTTCCTGCTGGGCATGGATCAGGTCACGCAGCACTTAAGTTGTTCATCTTAATGAGCCCCACACACACACCAAATTCTGATGTACCAACACTAGCCTATGTTACATTAGGAGGCGCTGTGGAGCTTGTGAGCCACATCCAGACCCAAGACTCTGCCCCAGAGACCTTTGCAACAGTTCTGATGTGTGTGCAAATTTTCATGAGTTTTTGTGCATGGGAACCACCTCAAAAACGCTGCATTCCTTGAGAAGGAAATCAAAAATATGAATAAGAATCCTGACAGATACAGTCGGGTCCTCACACTTCCAGTGCCTGGTTCCTAAATACTACAGGTTGTGTAGATGAAACATGGTTAGAAATAAAATATCTCTCTACCTTTTAAAATAATCATGTTGTGCTCTGATTTACTGACAAACCAAGTGTGTTTTTAGTTCCCGTCATGTTGTTAAAATAACATTTTCCTAAAGTGTAAAAAGAACAAAAGAAGATGAACTGGTTCCAGATGTGGATCTGTCAGAGGAAGTGATGGTTCAGCTGAAGGAAAAAGTCTCTTTAAGGACTGAAGGAAACTTTATAAAGTTGATTTTATTTATTTAAAAAAACATCCTGAAATGTATAATTATTAATCATGTTACAATGTAATAAACCTGTTTCTGTTTATGACATCAAAAGTAAAATATCTTCACTCAGTGTTTGATTATCTTGTCTCAAGTTTCATAAGGATTTTTTTTGACAAATAAGGTAATTTATTAATTACATTTGCTGAAAAGCTATATAAAAAAAAACTCTTTAAGGACAAGAACATTATGTTTTAGGATCTTCAACTCATCTACATCAAGCTGTATATAAGTTTGCTGTAACTTATTGTTAATTATTGTTTATTTGAAGCATTATTAAGTTTAATAATCCTGTTCTTCAAAATATTTCCCTTCTCACTTTCACATTGATTCTTTTGTGTGTGTCTGGTCTTTTTCCTGATGTGTCTGTACATGAATGCACCTCACAACCTACGATATTTACCTGCAGGATGATTGATCTATACAGAAAAATAAACAGGAACTGAAATGTTCCCTTATCTTAAAAAAAAGACATTCATTGATGGATCAGTATCAGCATCTTAAGTAAATGTTCAAGTTGTGTTTGAGATGAAATGAATGAATGAAACCAACAACTTTTTAAACAGAAAAAAAAAACAGCAGTAGAGAATGTTAATGAAGTATTTTATATACTTTGAAGTAACAGCGGTTTGTGTCCAGTTCATTGTTGATTGCAGATGAAACTTGTTTTTAGTTGAACAGCTTCTAAAAATCTCTTTTCATCAAAGAATCAAAGCTATGGCACCAGTCAGTGAAAAAAAATGTACCCGCCGTTAATCTGTGAGCAAAGCACGAGTGTGACATGATTAGGACCTCACTTTCACATGGATAAATGTTATATAATGAACCGAAACAATAAATAAAAAAAAAAAAAATTTTAAACCTGCATCTTTTACATTAAGATTTTACAGCTGAATTTCTACAGTGCATTTTTTGACACACTCCCTTAATAATAATAATAATAATAACAGTAATACAACGATGATGACAAACAGAAATAATTAATTGTTTCAGTTTGTTACTAAGTTATAAAAACATCTCCAGCATTATTCTGATTCGGATCATTACAACTGGCACGTTTTTTTTCCCATTTTTTTTCTTTACAATTTCTGTGAACATTATTGGCCTTTTTTAGTATTTGTCGAGTCTTGACAGCAGGTCGTTGATCCAGTTAGTCAGTAAGAGAGACGAGCAGACGTCCGACAGCTCTTGGTTACGTCTGCATCAGTCAGTGCAAGTGTTCAGTGCATCAGTAGTGTGTCGACAAAAAAAAAAAAAAAAAAAAACTGCTGCGTCCGATCAGATCAACTGAAGCCACAGAAAGTGGTTCTCAACCTCTTTGAAAACAAAAATAATAAACAAGATTCTTAATTTTGCATATAAGATATTTTCAACATTCTTTACATCATCATCTTGCAGCTTGTTAGGTTGAAAACAAATATTCAAATACGCAAAAAGCTGTTTTTCATTTCTAATCTCATAACTAATTAAAATAAAGAAAGAAAAACAGCTCCACTTTGTGCCAATGTTTCTAGGATTTTCCTTCAGCAGCCAATCAGCGGCCTGTCCTGAACAGTGAAATTTGTGCAGTCGGTTACTAAGTTGATGTTTTGTTTCTATCAGCTGGTGTTTTAAAGTGTTCACTTCCTTTAGTTCGACGCCACCGTTTATACCACTGAGCATCTAAAGCGCTTCATTCATTCATTCATTCATTCGTTTGTTTGGCCGGTCGTCTTCCCACCAGCAGTGTCTGAGTCTAACGTCAGCTGATACAGCTGCTTTTATGTGCTTGGCATTTGTAAAAAAAAAAAAAAAAAAGAAAAGAAAAGAAATGTTTGTATGAGCCGCCGCGTCTTCTAGCTATTGCTTCATATCCAGTGCAACATTAGTCCTTAAAAAGCCGCGGCCTCATTACAGGACTGTAATGGAAATGGCTCAGAGACAGCGACAGCGACATTATCAAGTTGTGTGTTAGTGCCAAACGTCAAGATCCGTCCCTGATTGTGTCGTCTGAGGGTTGAGTTTCCCATTCAGTTCACGGCGGGCGTCACTCCTCCATCCACCTGACCGGCTTCAGACGTCGCTCCGAGTCTCTTGTTGAAACTGTCCGACGATGCGCAGCTGAGGCTGCGAGACGCTTTTAGTCATAACGGTTTGTCGATCACAGCAACCCCTGAGGGAGAGAGAACAAAGAGTGAGATAAAGTTGTGAACAGAAAAGGTCAAATTTAGAGAGCGTGCTGTGCTGACATACCGGCGTAGCTGCGTCCGTTGCTCATGTTGGTGGGAATGAGGCTCCACTTGTCTGTGGCCGGGTTGTAAAACTCTACGGAGGAGAGGTTACACGAGCCATCGTCTCCTCCGATCACATACAGCAGCCCGTTGATGGCACACACACCTTGATGTCAAAAGTTAAACACACATTATTGACATTATAATACTGGACAAAATAAATCAGACACTAATCCCCAGGAATTCTGTGCAGTTTTGACCGATCATCATCATCATCAACGTTGAGTCTCACAAATATTGATCCAAACATCAGTGAACTCACTTCCTTGTTTCGTTTGGAAGATAATAAAACATATAATATAACTAAAATCAATAATAAAATATATCACTTCACTTTAATTACTTATTAAAGTAGAATTATAAAGCTTTTATAATTATACTGTTGTTGATTTTTTGTCTCTTCAAAGGGAAAAAAAAATCACAACTTTATTGCAACAAAAACCAAAATTTTTTTTTTTTTTTTAGAAAAGATGCCATGAAATCAGACAAATTAGGCTGCAAAATGCCTGAAATCCTGGAGGGACTTGCATCAAATTGCTTTGGTGTAATAATAAGTTGCTGACCTGCGTTTCGTCTGCACATGTTCATGTCACAGACGAGCCTCCAGGAGTTCGTCTGCGGGTCGTAAACCTCAACGCTCTTCCTCACTAGAGGCCCGTCATGTCCTCCTGCAGCGTAGAGCTGACCGCCCAACACACCCACACCTGGACAAAAAACATGGTTCATATAAAGCATCTGATTCTGCTTCTCTGTAAACACTTTCTTGTGCTGGTTTGTATTGTACAGGTTCTGACCTAAACCACCAGGTGGTGCTAATGCTTCAGAGAAAACTGTTACAAAAGGCACAAAACTGCAACATTTTCTATTAAATTATTATCTATATTTCTGCAGATCGTGTTGTATATAAAGTACCAGCTCCGCTCCGTCGTGTGCTCATGTCGGCGACGTAGCACCACTGATCAGAGACCGGGTCGTATTCTTCCACGGTGCTGAGACACTGACGAGACGCGCCGTCGTAGCCTCCTACTGCGTACAGCTTCCCTACAGACAGTTTACCATCAGAGGTGTTTGATTCTTATATTTTTATTTAAATTATATGAGAGGACTTGATTCTTACCATCGACCACCCCGACCCCGACGCTGCTGCGCCGTGTGTTCATGGCAGCGACGTACATCCACTCATTGGTTTTATAGTTGTAGGATTCGACCGTCGACAAACCTGAACACGAGAGAGAAACAGGAACAAAAACAAACAGGTAAACAAAATGATTAATAAGTTAGATAAAAGAGTTAATGTTTTGTTTTCAGCTGCTACATTTGTTAAATGAAGAATGGAAAATATATCACATGTTAACATGAGCCGACAATATTATATCTGCTCAAACATTGTTTATATCCTTTTTATTTTTTCACGTTTTATGTGAATTTTGACAATCTGTATGTCTTAGTTAGTTAAATATTTGACCAGATTATGCAGGTAAAAGTTGAATTGTAGCATCAAAGTTCATTTAATAAAAGTTTATTGCTTCAAAGTTGCATTTTAAGGAGGATCTATTGGCAGAAAGGAAAAATAACATTCAGAATTATGTTTTCTTTAGTTTATAACCAATTAAAACTAAGAATCACTATATTGTTTTGACTTTAAATGAGTTTGTTATGTCTACATCATCGACAGAAGTTGCCCTGTTACGCTGCCTTGTTTCTACAGAGGCCCAGAGAGGACAAACTACACACTGAGCCTGGAGAAAACCTTTTGTATTTTGTGTTTTTATGTTACCTGAAGGACAAGACAGGCTCTTTAAAGACTAGAAAAAAGAAAATGTGGTTGCAATTTGCCAATTTAACTAATAGAAGTTACTAAATACAATATCCAGAATTAAGTAACCTGCATTTTTAAAAGACTAGAAAGTTATTTTTCAGATGTGCACACATAACAAATTCAGCACTGATAAATATTTTGTCCACACATTTTGGTGTTTAATTTTGTACCTATACTCCCGTTAAAGCCGCCCACAGCATAGAGTAAATCCCCCAACACAGCAGCTCCCAGCGTGCTCCGTCTCTCCTGCATACTCGCCACAGCGCTCCACTGATCTCTGACTCCGTCGTACACGTCGACCGTTCGTTCTCTCAGTGAACTGTTGAAGCCTCCGACCGCGTAAACACGACCCGCCATGGACACGACACCTAGAGAAAGTGTTGGACGACGTCACGACTTGTGAAAATAGCAATATTTTTAATATTAAACTGATCTTTTTTTTTTTTTTTTTTAACCATCGATTAGCTGCAGATAATCCTAAAACACTATAAACTGACCTGCTCTGCAGCGTCTTGAAGGAAGATCAGCGACTTGATACCAACGATCTTCCTGGAAGTCGTAACACTCAACGCTGCGGATCGCTTTAGGAGCCTGACCACCGACTACAATCATCACCTGAACATACACACATGTAAAGTCAAGTCTAGACAGATGAATCACTTAAACATGTTGTGTAAAGAGTGTGTGTGTGTGTGTGTTTACCTTGGGGATACTTATCGGCGTCCTCGGCCGTGTCCTGTCCGTCTTGATGAGGTGCCGCTGGTCGGCCGGCAGCAGGTGATACTTCATCGCTTCAATAAGAAAATCTTTACACGTGTTGTTGTTTTTTATCAGAGCTTCTTCCTCCACAATCTAAAACAAAGACACAGACAAATTTCATCTTTATTCACCAAAATCTTTTCCTATAAAAACACTGAGATGTGGTTTGATACAACCTAACCACCGTACTGAACAGTATCATTATCATCAGTATGTTCATCAACTTGTGAAACACATTAAATAGGTAATAAGTTAAAGAAAATTTGACTTTAAATCAAATGTTTGGTTTATTTTTCACTCACAAGTCATAAAACATCTTCAGACTTTCACTTTACATGTTCCTAGTGGTTTTATTCTGATCTATTTCTAACTAGTTAAATTTTTCTGTGTAACTTGCAGAAAAATTTGCACAAGGAAGAAGATCAGTTTTAATTTACCTGTACTAGGTAATCTCTGGAGAGCAGTGGAAGTCTGACGTGCTCCATCAGTTTGGGCATAAACTCCAGACGAGCTGGTTTATCGTGTTTGATCCAAGCGATCATCGCCTCGAAGACCTGAGAGAATAAAATATATTCATATTCTTTTCTTTAACTTAGAAATACAGTGACTATTTTATGTGAAACTATCGTCTTTTTCAGAATGAAAAGCTAAGATGTAGAGAAAAGATTAAAGTCTGAGTGATTATATGGGGAAGTTGAGATTGTTTCGCTTTTCATCAATTTAAAATTCCTCTGTTAAAAGCACAGACGTCAACAACACAAGATCAACGACTTCACTCAAAGTGTAAAATGCCTCGTTTCAGCTGCAGTTAATTTTCTTTCATAGTGAAATAAAACACTGATGACTCGACTCTACTCTCAGTGGGTTTGGCACTTTGAAGATATCAGACTTTTGTTTTACATCCAAGTTTTTTTTAAATCAAAAACAGGTTTTTGGTGACGACACCACACCCCGATCAGCGATCTGCTGCTTCACATTCATTGATTCACACTTGATCATCTCCTGTCGCCTGTGGAGCAAACGAGGAGCTGAGTGCTGCTCCTGTTGTGAACAAAAGGACGTTAATGCTGATACTTGATGGAGAAAGGGTCAGTACCTGATGACTGCCTGGGTGTTCCTCTCTTCCAGGATGTAAAACAACTACAGTAAAACCTATTACACCTATAATGTAGATCTGATATTGTGTCTGTTATTGACGGTGTGGTTTTATGAGGAGTCAGTGAGTTGTCTACAAACTGTATTTAAGAGCATTTGAGTTGCAAAATCTTCTCTGATCAATTCCAGGTCTTTAATAATAAATGATAAAAAGAAGTGGAGGTCTTAGTATCTTAGTGTAGCTGCTGTGACGCTTCATGAAACAGCATGACAGTGTCTGTGTCCCTCTGTGTCTCTGTCTGACCCAACCAGCTGTCATGTTGACTGCTGCCGTCTTCACAGCAGGAGCAGGACACACACACACACACACACACACACAGAGACAGACACTGTCTGATTCCTCCTGACGAGCGAACAGCAGGCAGAGAAGTCGTCATCATCAGGAATATGTCCACCGGTCAAAAAACAGCTAATCGGACACGAGGATGTTGATTACAGTTCATCAGCTGCACATATTTTATCAGCTGTGTCTTGTTCTACCTAAAACAATGCAGATTTATATCTTTGTTCACCGTTTTGGAGATGAAAACTGCAGATTTCTAAATGGTTTGAGGGAGTAAATTGGTGTTTTGGTCAGTTATGAAATCAAGCTGCATCACAAAGTGTCTCTTCTTCACTGAGAGTCCATGGACAACCATCGTCTGTGACTATAATTGCATTATAAAATACATTTACTTCTCTCTCCTACAAGGAAACATAAACTTTGAGTTAAGATTCAAGGTGTGTGTCTGACCTTCTCCTCTGTGGAAACTGTGAGTTTGTCGCTGGCGATGAGGCTGCACACTTGCTGCAGCGTAAGGGCCAGAAACTCTTCACCCTGCACCACGTCTGTGAAATGCTGCTCTGAGAGACACAAACATGCAGCGTTACACACAAATATTTCACCTAATAAGCTCTAAAGCCCTATTCACACGGGGTTAGTTTTACCTGTGGACGTCTGGTAAATTGTAAATTATCCCTCAACGTCTGTGTTTCTAGCAGTGCATTCACACGGGACAGTATGGCCCAGATATGATGTCAGAGGTACAGGTGTATAGGTTCATGGAAAGCTAATGTTTTGGGTTAAAGTGATCACATTTAACGTGATATATAGTCGTCATGGCAACGGTAAATAAAATGTCAAAGCAGCAACGTGACTTGGGAACAGTGGACAGTTGTTGTTGTGGTAACAGGCCGTCAGGGCGTTTGTATTAAACTTGTTGAAAGATAGAAAAAAAGTTTCTTTCTACTTGCTGCTACATGTCATCCACCTCAATATTCTCTGAAATTTCGCTCTTCTGGTGGATCTGAGCTGTTTCTGTGAACGTGTCTCTGTGTACGGACATGACGAGACGACCTCCAGTCACTGAGATGCAGATTCACACAGGACGTCTTATATCAGACATGGCGCATTCGCACTGGATTAAAATCACAGATGTCCTCCGCAGCTATTACAATTTACCAGACGTCACCAGGTAAACTGATCCCATGTGAATAGAGCTAAACATAAAAATATTAATCTTTTTTGCTGATAATGTCTGACATTTAACAACTCTCTGAACAAGAAGTAGTTTTCCTAAGATTTCAGCATTTTTCAAAGGTGGTGAAAGTAAGTGTTATATAAAAACAGTGAAACAGAAACTTACCAGCGTATGCGTGAGCCTGGTTGAGGAGCTGAGTGCACGTATGCAGGTCAGCGAAGGCTCTGATGCCCAAACAGTTTGTGGGATGAAGCTGAGACTGAAGAAACTCGCAACAAACCTGACGAACATCCATCAGCTGGAGGAGACTCGCCGCAGGCAGCAAAACCTGCAGCAAAGACACACACACACACACTCTGTCAAGATAAAACTCCAACAGGATTTTATTAGCGTAGGAACATGATGAAGAAATCCATGTTCTGGGTTTAAAAATAAAAAATAAAGCTCAGTTAATTAACACCCAAAGCTTATAAAAGATTAGAAACTGTTAGTAAACTAAATGATTAGTTGAAAAGCAGAAAATCCCAGATATTTAAATAATTATTCTATTGTTTCAGTCAAAGATTTGCTGGTTGTAACTTATTAAATCTGTGTATTTGCTGATTTGAAACAATAAAAAACACAAAACAAATAAGCAACTTCTGGAAAAGTAGAAGATTATTTTTTTTTATTGTTTTCTAATATTTCATATACAAAACAATTAACAGAGACAATAACTGATAATAAAAATATTTAGTACTTGCAGACAACAAACAGTGTATTTCTGTTTTTTTTCCAGTAGTTTATTGTTTTAAGCTTTGCCTTATGAACACGTCATTCAATAGTCAAGAGTGCACGACGTGTTTGATTAGATAACAAAACAACAGCCTTCATATACTGGATGTAGAGAGAAACGACTATATTAGTACCTTCTTGGTCTTAAATGTATCTGTATATTTGTCAGAGGAATCGTTTTATTTTGCTTTTATTTTTAAATTCATCATTAAATCAGACTGGTAAACAGACGAAACTGAAACTGTGACACTAACATTCAGAGCTGCCCTTTCACACGTCTCCACACATCATCTTAACTAGGTCAGTGACAGTGTGAACACACACACACTCATCCTCTGGGTGTGTATCGTCACCGTCTACTCAGATTTCCAACTGCTCTGACGCTTTATGTTTTCTAACAAAGAGCATCAGCTTCACTGGAGCAGCTGTGACAAACAGACTGAGCTGAACATTTTATTAGAAACACCAGAACAAAATACTGAGAGTTTCTGGTCCATGTTGATGTGATTTAACAGCTGCACGTTCATGTGAACAATCCTCTGCTTTACCACAACACAAAGTTAACAAGATTTTATTTTTTTGAAATTTGTTCCTACCGTCAGAAATCCAGATTAATCAGACCAGGATTTGGTTGCTCGATCTTCAACTGCACAACTTTAATGAGCCTTACAGGACTGATCCATTACTTTCTGCCTTTGCGGCTGTAAATCTGTTCTTTGACACAATGGATGTTGTCAGTGTGGCTACATTTTGTTAAAACAGGCGACCAAAAAGTCGAGCGAACATTTAAAGTGATGGTCTGGAGTAACATGATCCCAGAGTCTATTTCACCATGAATACAAGTCAAACTCCCCCTCAAGAGATATTTTATGTTGGTTGAAGTAATATCCAGTTTGACCATCTTTTATTTTCACAACCAAATAGTTAACAATGAAAATAAAAATGGGGCAGTCAGCCAAACATATCTAAATTGTCATTTTTTAACCACTATTAAAGCTCAAAATATCACTTCACTGCAGCAGCAGCATGAATAGGGTCCCTACACATAAACTGAAGTACTGATAACTTAGTAAGTGAACCCAGAGTTTATTAAAAACACTGTTTTACAAGACTTACCCAACGTCTGGTTTTATAACAACTGGTGTTGAAGGATGTTCCACATCAGCAGATTCATCATTTTCCTGAACAACAGACAGAAAAATAATGAATCTGCTGATCTGGAACATCCTTCATTTCCATCAGTTATCAGAACGAGACGTTGGGTAAGTCTTATAAAACTGTCACTTTAATAAACTCTGGGTTCACTTACTAAGTTATCAGTACTTCACTTTATGTGTAGGGACCCTATTCATGCTGCTGCTGAAGTAAAGTGATATTTTGAGCTTTAGACCGGGTTCAAATTACTCTGGACCATCATTTTAATAAACTGATAAATTGGTATATTTTATCTATAACATTATAAAAGTAAAAGATTAATACTTTATTGTTTATCTTTATTGAGGCTACCAAGGTGAGAGTATTTATTAGATTGTGGTTAATTTATTTGATCAAGAGATTATGTGAAGATTTTTTTTTTCAAGGTGACTGATCAATTCATTGATTGAACAGTAGATATGATTTGAGTCAATTGGGATTTTTATGTTGTTTTGTGGATGTTTACAGCTTTAATTTGAGTTTACAACGCATCTAATCAACGAGTCATTTCCACACACAGAGCAGCTGCTGCTTCGGATGTTTTTCTTTTTTGCCGTCACCACCATTTTGAGTGAAACTCTAGAGTGTGTTGTGCTATATTATTGTGTGTGTGTGTGTGTGTATTAAAAAAAATACTGAGCCTAACTGACAAACAATATGTCACAGCCAGAGTTGAAATCGCTGAAAGTTTGTGTGGAAAAATAGACACAGGCACAGCTCATTGCAAGAATATGAGTTTCTATATTTTGTGTTGGAAACAGGCTACGTGCAGCTGTCTGAATGTGTTTCCCTCCGTCTTTCAGCTCTTCTTTTTGTTAATAAATCTGTCTCTATCTCTATTTTGAGAAGTGAGAAGTGATTTTCTGTATTTTTAAATTATTGTCTGCGCACCTTTTCAAAGGCTGATATTTGTCTTTATCAAACTTTTTAGTGTCGTAACAGTAATTAACCTTGATTTGTGCCTCAAACTATTCTGTGCTAGTCCTTGAATTTGAGGAAACTAGGTCTGGGAAGTCTTTGAAAAGTATTTAGACCTAATTTTTCTTTCATACTAGTGGGATGCAAGCTTAATACTTTTACTGAGTATTACCCGCTAGTCAAAACACACACGTCACACGTTTACGAGTGAGCCAATCAGGCAGGCACGCTGCTAACAGTGGGAGGATTTCCTGCCTCTCTCCATGTCCACTTCCTGCGCTAATAATCAGAGGAAGTATCCAGCTTGCAGCTCGATCCCGGTGCATTTATTCAACTCTCAACAGCAGAGCCATGCATTTACCAAAATGCCACAAAGACACAAACAAGACCTAATTCCTGCATTTTCACAGCTCAAGACCACAACCAGCTCTTACATCACTTGTAGTAAACATCTGCTCCTGAAGCAGCTTCTCAACTTCAACTGGAAAAACCAAAGAATTAAAGCAAAACTTTACCAATCAGCAACATTTTATCGGTTTTATCATTTAACCTCAGATGTGAATATTTATGTTATGAAACATTACATAACATGTTACAATTTCCTGAAACAGCATGTTGTCTATAAGTAACAGCAGGTCCTTTCACACAAAAAATATTTGATATAACAGACATTTTCCCGTCTACGATTTCTGTAGGGATGATTGTTATCTTTCCAGTAACAACTTGTTTTTCTTTTCTTTTTTTTCCTGCCCCAATTAGAGACTAAAAACAAATGTCTGCAAACAGAAAAAGGTCAAAATAACAAGGAAGTTTTGTCACTATGTGACTAAAAAATAATCTGCACTGCAAAACAGCAACAAAATGTGATAAAAATGGAGTGACTTTTTGTTTTCAAATGCTGGTTTTCACACAGCGGTGACGTGTTTACAGCTTCAGAACTGATGACGATGTTTTTAAAAAAAAAAAAAAAAAAAAGCGAAAGTCGCCATAACAGAAAGAAACAAAGAAAACAGGGAGGAAAAACAGGAAAACGTGTTTTCGAACATTTGTACTCCCTTTCCTCCTCCTTCTCCTGCTTCATAAACACACACTTTCATAGACACATTCTCACCTGGACGTTATCCTCTGTGACCTCAATCTCAGCTGTGTAAATGTAATCAACCAGTTTTCTCAGCGTCTGACCGTCCACCTCTCTGATCTCCACCTGATGGGCTTTACTCTCGGTCATATCACCTGCACGAGTAGAGACACAAACACACAGTTAATCAAATAATGAGACACACGCACATCAGATGTAATAATGAGCATAAAACAGCCAACGTTTACCTGTGAACATGGCACAGAAGTAAGGGCTACAAGACGCCAGAACCACCCTGTGAGCTGGCACTTCAACGCTCCCAGCGATCAGCTGAACGTCACACAGCATCTTTTTGCTTGAAGGATGAAGTGAGACAATTCACATTTATTATCTGTGTTTATTCAGACAAAGATGTGCTACAATAAATAAACATACAGAAGAACCAGAGAGACATGTTGCATTCTTGAAGATAAGTATCAGCAGAACGGCTGCCAGAAAATGAGCCAATTAAGATGTTAATTATTTAAATAATTCCTATAGAATTGATTGATTTGATCCCATCGGGAGTTTCATGTTTCAGTATCAGGTGAGATTAGGATACTAATTTTAACCTGACCTGCTTGACATGAAGATGTATTGTCTTACTTTTTTTTTCTCTCTTTGTAATGAGGAACACTATGAAAGACTGCAGCTTCTTATTATTTAATAAAATGGTTGATAATTCTTGGGGGAAAAAAAACAAAACAAAAAAAAAAAAAACATCGTGGTTTCTCAGAATTCAAGGCGACGTCTTCAAATATCTTGTTTTGTCTGATGAACAGTTTTAAACATAAACAATATTCAGGTCACAGTGACATTAAATAGAGAAAAGCAGCTGCTCAACAGTGTCCAGAACTGGTTTTATCTTCATCATTGTCAAATAAATCTGTCTATACAGACAGTTGCTGCTATTAAACACCAATGTATAAGCTCCAGTTGAGTATAAATGTTGTTTAATGTATTTTCAGTCCACACTCTACATGTTGTGTCTAGTTGTAAGTTGCAGCTTTGCAGCTTTCTGGCCCCTGTCTGTTTTATTTTCTTCTCTAAAATGAATTTCTGTTTGTGGAAACATTTGAGCACTTTTAGCTTTTTTTGATTCTGAAAGAGCGAAACCAAAAACTTGATACTTATCACTGAGATTTCTATCAAGTAAAAAACACAAGATAGGTTTCTTTTAAGCTGCTTTTTTCTCTTTATTAAAAATGCATCAGTTCCTCCTCAGGCAGAAGTATTTCACTGCTGCGCTGACATTTTCAGACAACTCAGATGAACCAAGATGACTCATGTTAATACATTATTTCTGACTTAAGAGGCAGACTAAAGTCTGTTCAGTTGCATTTATAAAAATGGCTTATATATATATATATATATAAAGCCAACACACCTCCGCAGATCGTTCATCAGCTGGAAAGCTTTCCTCATGTGTGTCTGGTTGAACGTGTGCATCCCTCCATTCACCGTGTCCTCCTCTGAGTCCGTGGTGGTGCAGTTTGGATGCGGTGAAGCCGGCGTGGCCACCAGGCTGGTAAAACATGAGAGGCAAAGTCTGGATCATTGGAAATAGGCGGTGACCCAACAGTTGGGCAGATTACATCAAGGCTCCTCTTATTAGGGGTATTAAAATAAAAAATAGGATGGATAGGGGAACATGGGCAATAAACTGAAGGAAACAAAAACCTCCACAAACCACAGAAAAAGGACATGAAGCTCTGTCTCTGTTACACCGTCTGTAGGTGTGAGCTATTTCTGAACGCTTGTATGACACCACTGACCCATCCTCCTTTAATAATCCTTGTTTCTTGCTGCTAATCTGCTTTGGTTGCCATGGTACCGAGATGCTGCTTCGCAGTCTGTACACTATGTACTTTACTATGAAAATTTTACTCATCATTTAAAGGCATTGAAGGGCTCATTACACTTCAGAGGTAAAGGTGTTTAATCTAAATCTGAGGCTGAAATGATTATTTTCAATTGAACTGATGATTATTTTTAGGCCATGAAATGTCAATTGCATTTGTTTGTTTTCATATACACTGTTTTGTTGTAGTAAACTTTTTTTTTGCCTTAAAAATGTATTTAAATGTGAGTTTCAGATGTAATTTTGTTATTTCTGTTCTTTATATGTCTGGGGTAGTAAAACACTTAATTAATAAGCTTATGAATGGAAAAAAAACAAACCTTAATTTGTCAATTTTGTTAATTGAATGCAAACAAAAACAGATTAGTAAACACAATCTGAATCACAATCTCTCCAGAAGATGGTGTTTTATATGCCTTGTTTTGTTGCTATAAACCACCTTTTTTTGTCTTGAAACTGATTTCCAGGATTGTTACAGATTTAATTGTCTGTTGATCATTTCAGTTCTTTAAGTATCTAGAATAGTAAAATACTTAATTAAAAAAAAAAGCGTACAAATAAAAAAGAGGAACTTTAATTTGTCAATTCTGATAATTGCACTTAAATGAAAACAAACAGTTACATCCATACAAACTTCTGATGCGTCAGAAACTATTTTAATTTTTAAATATGGAATAAAAACAGCATTTATCTCAGATAAGTGCTCCAAATTGGCTTATACCCTGAGCTGAATTATCACATTTGGCACCAGGGAGCAGAAAAGATCCAACCACTACATCACTAATTAGTATTATGAAACAAATTACAAATGCTAACGTTTTAAATCAACGGATGTCACTGTCATTATGTCCATAATGACCGTTCAAGCGTGCACATTTGCCAAGTGACCCAAAATAATTATTTAACACTACTCATTGAACCATATCCTCTATTAACATTCATAATTCATGTTGTTTTAAAGGATAATTGTGTAGTTTTGGTGCATTTCTCTCCTTTCTGCAGCTGCAAATATTAGTCAATTAGTCAATAGATAGAAATTTAATGTGTAACTATTCTATTAATTAATAATCAATATGAAGAATTGGACTCCACAGATGTAACGATATAAAACATGTATGTCACTTATCTTTTACGCTTTTCTCAGACAAAGGAGAAAAAACAAATATATCCTGATGATTCATGAAATAAATTGATAAATATTAAAAAAAACTAAAGGTGCTCTACACTGATCTGAGAGCAGGTGACAGGAGGAAAACATGACCAACATCATCCTCAGCTGATCTAAAAAGATATTAGTTTGTTTTTTCTAATGTATCACAGTGTTTATTTAACTGTCTCCTCTGTTCGTGTATCACTGTTTGTTATCTAGACTCTTATAACGACTCATCTTTTGTCCACAAAACAACAGTTTCAGCAAATAATGACACATCTCTTACACACCGTGGGAATCTGGGAATAAGTCAGGACACAATAGTACCAGTTGGTTAAATAAATAACACTAAAAACAGTCGCCAACAGCTAAACAAAATCAAAATGAGTTTGGCAGAAAACAGTGTTTTGAGTTTGCTGTCAGGTTGGCTAGCCGTTAGCATTGCTAACCATTTAACTAACATAAGCTCGTGACAGCTGCGGTTATCTGCCATAAATCGCTTATAATATCGTGGTTATAACTAATATCAGAGGCTAATATCCATTATGTTCACTGTCTATAAGTAACGACTTCATGTCAGTTTCCAAATGTTTAGTTAAGAGTTGGTTTTGAGCAGCCAACGATGCTAGCTAACTTACCGAAGCTAACAAGTCAACAAGGCTAGCTTGAGTTCGTTAGCGGTAGTGTTGTGTGTGTTTTCTTTTCTTTTTTTTTTTTTTACCGTCTGGTCAGAAAATCATGAGCCTTAAATATGTTTATCCAACAGATGTACAAGCAGCGTGAATCACAGATTTAACAAAAAATAAATAAATAATAATAATAATCCCGGTTACTGAGCCAACTCACCCCAACGACACACCGTCCATCCTCCCGGAGCCAGAGAGCACAGCAGGCATGAGCGCTGCGCACAGATTCTGTATAAGCGAGAGGGACACACACACATAATTACACAAAAAAAAAAAAACACACACACACACACACACACACAAGCTCTGTCCACTGGAACTGGTGTGAACGTACATATGGATTTGTTTATATATTAAAATATATTATATAATTACACCTAATTGTTAAAAAAAAAAGTCTGAGTGGTATCTCTCTCTTTATATTACATTATTATTAGATTATGTTACCTATAGATAGATAGATAGATAGATAGATAGATAGATAGATAGATAGATAGAGGGTACACCAATGACATGAACTACAAAATCTATCTACTAGTTTCCACTATCTATCTATGACAAACTTATGGTCTTGTTTAAAAATGACACTACTTTTTCTGTGATTTTAAATCTGAGATTGTCAAATCATCTGAGATTTTCTGCATGTTATTAACTAGGACTAGTGATATAGAGCTGCAGAGATTTTACAGTTGCAATTAATCAAATTGTGTGGACAGAAATAGAGTGTAGTAAATCTGTGGTTACCTGCTTTACCTGGTGCTAGTAATTGAAAATCCAACTTTACTGTTAGTTACTCAAACAGTCCAAACCACAATAAAGTGCTTTAATTTTAATACATTTTTCATATGTTGTGAGTTTTCACTAGAAGTTTAAATACTGAATCAAAGATGTGCAAATCTGGACATGAACACATGATGGTTTTACCACCTGACATTTCTTTTATTAGCTGTTGAACAGTCTTTACAGAAAAATATAATATGGCCATTATCAATATATGACAGTTACAGGCTATTCTCAATCTGACTGAATTACCACCTGGACAAAACACAATACAATTAAAAAATGAATGTTGTGCATCACATGCTGTATATCCCTAATAAAGTTATATTTAATCAGTGTCATACATTGTGTTTCATTCCAGGACAAAGTACTCACTGGTTGTTTTGTTTGAATGGAAACATGAAAGCAACAGAGATTAATTCAGCCAAGATCCTGGTGCAGCAACTAAAACCTGGTGTGAGACATGCTGTCCTTCCTCTGCTAAAGTTTAAATTTATCCTTAATGTCATGTTTTACATCAAAATGAAGCTATCACACCCATAACTTACCAATACATGTGGTAACATCAACATAAACTTGACTTGCTTGCAGAGAAGTAGCTCCTGGCGCTTTTTTTTTTTTTTTTTTTTAAAAACACTTTTCTCATTTTCTTTCTACCAACAGTCCATCTTTACTGATGCATCCACCTTTTTAAACAAAAAACAATCAGTGTAATGTGGGTTAAGTCGTAAAAATCAGTTAAGTGTGTTGCAAATAAATCTTGAGGCTGTAATTTAATTTATGGTTTGTACTTAGAAACCACAGCAACACACTTTTAAAAGAGGTGGACTGACTGTGTGTGTGTATGCTTATTGAAGAAAACATCAGATTTTCAGGTTTTTCCTTTCATTATCAAGGTAACACCACAATTTTACCACTTCAAATGAAACAAATTGACAAAATGCAGCTGCATGCACGTCACACACATATTCCAGCATGCACACCTGAGGGAAACTGTGAATTTGAAAAAGATTTGCCAGTGTAATATTCATTTATTGTATTAAAGGTTGCAAAGACAGGAGCAAAATAAATCAGCCTTTTAGTGATAAACACAATCAACTCCATTCACCTCCACATCTTTGCTGGTATAAAATGGCCGATGTGGTGGAAACGCAGTAATTTACAGACAACACTCCCTCCTGGTGGTGGCTTTATGAACTCATTTCACAAGATCTGAAAGAGCAGATTATCCGGATTAATGCTGATGAAACGCAACAAACTGCAGCCTCCACAGAGCTGATTTTTAACGCAGTAATTCAATCCACAAGATTTAAATTAAAAACTACGAGATTAGATAGAGTTTCAAAACATTAAAAACTTTAATAAAAGCAGAATACAACATAGGGGGCGAACTGAACACATGGATTTCAAACAGTTTTAATCTAAACAAAAGCCTGTAATGGGACGGGAGAAGTGGAGAAAAAAAAAAGTTTTTTTTTTTTTTTTTTTTACAGTCAGGAAAAAACAGTCTCTGTGAAAAAAAAAAATACTTTGTCACAAAAGTGTTTTATGATCAAGAAACTCAAGCAATCGAGTCCCATGCTGCCCGACACTGCCAACTTCACTTAAAACCCTGAGTTCATGATGCAAAAAATAACAGATACATCTGGCTGGTTTGCAAGACAAACAAACTCAACTCTGAGTTGAGAAGCAGTGACTGACATTGATTTTTTTTTTTTACCGTTTTACAAATGGTTCAAAAACAAAAACAAGTCCTTTCCCCCTCTCAAGAAAACAACAAAGAAAAAAAAAGAAACATAAAAACAAAAAGTACAATTCAAATAATTCACAATTCTTAGTAGTAAAGTCCATAATGTGTGGAATAAGAGGACAGATGGGGCCCGGGTCCAGGACACAGTCTCATTCATTCAGAGTGGGTGATGGGCACTGCTTCCTTTAATTGAACTCAACAAAGACCCCCCCTCACCCTCCCCACCCCACCTGGGCTTGTGTAAATGTGTGTGTTTGTGTGTATGTGTGTGTAAATTCAAGTTCGTTGCAAATTTGTTTTTTTCCCCATTAACATCTCTGGACAAACTGTGGAGGGAGAGCTTCTTAATAACCACCGCCAAATCCACCTCCCCTGCCGCCGTAGCCGCCGCCGCCACCTCCTCCACCGCCGCCTCTGTTGTACGGAGCCCCGCTCCTGTAGGAATAGTTACCCCCCTTCATTGGACCATAATTTGAATGCTGCTGTCCGTAGCCGTCCCCAAAGTCACCATTGCTGTACCCACCCCCCATCTGGTTGTCGTATTCTTCGTATCCACCGTAACCCCCGTATCCTCCACCACCGTTGTAGCCCCCTCCGTAGCCGTAGCCGCCTCCGTAATTGCCGCCGTAGCCTCCACCGTAGCCGCCACCTCCTCCGTAGCCACCACCTCCTCTTCCGCCGCCATAGTTTTGCATCCCTCTCCCTCGACCCCGTCCTCCTCGGCCGCCGCTGGACATCATCTCCTGCTTGGTCAGAGCTTTCTTCACCTCCACCTTGTTCCCGTTGATGGTGTGGTATTTGGTCAGCACCGCTTTCGTGGCGGAGTCGGTGTCCTCGAAGAAGACAAAGCCGAAGCCTCTCTTCCTGCCGGTCTGCTTGTCTGAGATGATCTCGGCCTTCTCCACCACGCCGAACTGGGAGAAGTACTCGGTCAGGTTATCCGGTTCGATGTGGTCTTTAACGCCGCCGACGAAGATTTTCTTAACATTAGCGAGGATATCTGGGTTGTTTGCGTCTTCTCGAGCTATCGCCCTTTTCAATTCCACGTTGTTGCCTTCGACGACATGTGGCTTAGCCGCCATTGCTGCGTCGGCCTCCTCCGGTGTCGAGTAGGTGATGAAGCCGAAACAGCGGGACCGTCCGAGTTGCTGGTTCATAACCACAACGCAGTCGCTGAGCGTCCCGTACTGCTCGAAATACTTGCGGAGGCCATCGTCTGTCGTCTCCACGTTTAGCCCTCCGACAAAAAGCTTGCAAAGTTTGGCCGTCATGATTGAATTTCTTCTATGAAAACCAGACCGCGACCGTCCCTCTTCTTCTTCAATGGACTACGTCAGGGCGGGCCGTTTGACTCACTCGCCATCGTAAGACGTAGACGACGCTGATTGGTCGGCTTGAAAAACATCACCACCCACATTGGCTGATGACCGAGTGACGTTTTTGCCGCCTTCATGTGCTGTTGGAAATCTCAAAACTCCCATTGAGAAAGCGTCGATTTTAAAACATTTGATAGTTTGTTTTTCCTTCCATCAACCACAAACTGTAAAAAGAAAAATTAATAAATCAATATTTCAACCACAAGGTAACATTTACCACCCAACAGGGTCAACATATAACACAATTGAATCAGTTACTGAACGACAAGTGAACGCAACTCTGCAGCATAATGCCCATATAAATGTAAAAGCCCACCGGCCCTAATATCATTTAAACACATTAAAAAAATATAAAAAAACGCATCCTCGTGACTTAAACACTTATAAAATAGTTTTAGAAAATAATTTAAGCCACATGTTCAAAGTAGGCTATTAAATATGAATTTTGCCGCCATTTTTAAGTGTTGAATGTATTTCCAATGCAAGAACATAGGTCCCCTGCTAGGTAGCAAACCCTGGCTGAGGGTTTATATACAAAAAAAAGCCAATTATCTTATCCAACAAAAACAAATTTCAGTTATCACGCAGGGAGAACTAGTCAGACTTGTTTTGAACTATTAGCAAACAATTATTATACAGAAAACAAACACACTCCAACCACACATGTAATACTTCAAAGCACCATATATTTAGTATGTGATGCTTGACCTTTCATAACTTGCCCTTTTAAGTACCTCAGTACATCCCTCAGGCTGCTGAAAGATAAAGAAAACACTGTTCAAGTTGCTTCTTAGTTTAGTTAAGTGGAAGCACATTGAAGCATGTTGCTACATGCTCATGTTTTGAGCCAGGACAAGCTGTTAAATGCTTACTCTGCTCATTTTTTGCAGCTTTTGTTTAGCGACACTTCTTCATCAAGAACCCTGTGGTATCAGTTTTGGGAAAAATCCAATTGATAAACCAGGTCAACCAAGTTTCGCTTCCTTCTTCTCAATAATTTGTTTCAATATTTTACCACTAAACTCCTCAGTTTCTCATCTGATGTCCACTTCTCAGGTCATATTCTTCAGACTCTAAGTTGCGGTGTAGAGTTTATGATCCTTACTAGCACCGCAGAGTTGTCCGATATGTTTGTCTGCCTCGTGCACACGAATGAAGATAATACCACACACTCCTGGTGATTTTCACATTGAAGTATCAGTAAAAATGTGTCAACAAAAGGCCTAGAGGAAGAAGACCACAATCAAGGTCACGTAGATATAAACCATTAAAAAAAAAGTACATTCCGTACTTTTGTCAGGAGGGAGATGAGTTTCAGGAAGTAAATATAACTTGTATAACAATTGGTTTCTCTCGAGGCAAAAATTACAACATTGCCAGAGACCAGCAACATATTTAAAGCACTGAATTGGGCCAATATTACAGTACTCCACCTGAAAATGTACTCAAAAAGATCATATGAACAGAAATTCAGCCACCACCTTTGGGTCTTTGGCCTCACAAACCTCATCTGTTCAACAGAATGAAAATCAGTGTGACCACCAACCTTATTTTAACCCCTTTTTTGTGACAAGATATCACCAATGGGAAAAAAAAACATGCAACCAAAACAATACGACACTCAGTGAAAGTAAGAAAAGTAACTAAACAAGTCTCATGGTATATAAAAATATATAATTTATTGTTGATTCATAAAAAGCATGGCCAACATAACAGATGTCTCCTTTTTCCTACGGGACGATCAGAAGCATCATAATCCTATAAAAAGGGTAAGAGAACAAAAGTAAAATATACACCGATCGCCTCGTAAAGCATCACTCAAAACAGTATCATAATAACGCATTATATAACAACTTGTGTCACAATATATCAAACAGGATTCAGTTACAGGAACGCTGCACTTTCCTCCACTTTTATGTAACTGAAGGATTGCAGTCGAGTTTTTTGTGCTGGTTGTAGGAGTATCATTACAACTGTGACGTTGAGCACACATTCAAGAGCTGATAAGTTTCTACAGTAATGAATTAAATGTGCTCATCATAATTTTACTGATAAACTCTCATGGTTCCCTCACTTTTATCTGAGAGAGAGAGAAAACATATGACTGAGCACTTCAACCAACAATCTTTAAACCAACCTTTAAACAAATTAAAAGCCAACACGACCCAAATGTGACACACAAAACCACAACCACCAACAATTTTTCTTTTAGTGCTTTTTGGGTCAGCAGACTTGAAAGATCCAATAAAAAAAAAAATAAAAATGACAATGACAAAAACTCACAGCATATTCACCGATGGATTCACCGTGGATTATGAAATTTCAAATCCCACTGAAACACGGTCATGCAACTGCAGAAAATTGCATATGTACATAAATAAAAATATATATTCTGCAACACCACCAGTATTTTGAGACACCAGTGCACAAGTGCATTGCAATGCAAGGAAACTGTACCTCCCAGAGGCAGATCCACACTGGTTTAAAGGGAATTTTATGTACCAATCGGTTAATTTTGTAGCCTCAACTCCAGATGTGTCCAGTTAATAACTTACAGACATTGTGGCTAGCTGCAGAGATATCAACCAACAAACTTTTAAAAGACCGCAAGTTTCAACTTTATTTAATTAAACGGATATAAAAGCATGTGAGTTTCTATTATTGTGCCTTGTTTTAAAACCAGTCTGCTGACAAATTGCCTCCACGCTCTGTTGTATCAGACGTTTCAGCCACAAACAGGCTAAAGAAGCAATTCATATTTCATTAACATGTGCCTCACAAGAGAAGCTTTAGTTTCACCTTAATTAAAAAACACTTCACAGCCATACTGTAACCAAAGTCACACGCACCTTTAATGAGAATAAAAAACCCTGTGGACCGTGAAAGGAATAGTAAACATAATCCTTGTATTTTGAAACCCACAGTGGCCACAATGCAAACTTCTTCTCTCAGGAAATCAGCTGTTCAGTCAAGATACCTGTGAAGCTAAATTAGTTTTGCATGCATATTATTTTACACAGTCCACACCAAGTCCACAATCAGACACCTGATTTATGATGAAGGGCCACGGATAGATAATGCATCATTTTAAAGGGTGGAAACCCCCAGCACCATCGAGTCCATTGTTACAATCAATACCGGTCACTGCAAAGAGAACATTCATGGCTGCACTGGAGCACTGTATTATCAACTCATGCAAACTCACATCCTCAGTAAATTATATAAAAAAAAAACAAAAACCTGTTGAGATTAAAATCATGTTAAGACTCATTTTGACCACAATGGAGGGAATTCCTTTGTGAAAACTGACTTCACCTGAGGGGGAGAAGGCACAACCACTCTCCGGTCCCCCCGACGGCGTGGAGACACACACACCCCAATCGTTTTTTTTCGGGGGGTGATGTCCTCGTGCCCAGGTTACAGTAGCAACCTGGAGGAGATGGAAGAGAAACAGAGTGAGAAACTGAACACAGCAAAGTTTTTTTTTTTTTTTTGGAGGAGACACCAATTTACTTGTTCCATTATTTCATTAAATCGTGGAACAGAATTTGGGTCCCCTTCCACCCACTTAAAGATCATTTTAAAAAGACCAAATTAAGTAACCCCACCCCCCCTCTTTTATATTTTTATTATAAGATTAGCTACATAAAAGGCGCCATTGAGCTATGAAGTGTAAGTTAAGTTGTAAAGATTAAATAATGGCACACTTGTGCACCATTTAAAATATATTCCATACATGGTTGACCAACACAGAGTGAAGACAGGTTGATTTACATACCTAGTTTGCTGGATGTGGATATCCTAAAGAGATATTTCAGACTCCTATCACAATCGACCCCAGGTAATCAACAGGGTCCTGATGTAGCCTACAAACAAACTGCTACGGCTATTTTGGCTGGGAATAGCCTACTGGAATACGAGTAAGAGAACACCTAAATGTAGGAATAATCAAAGATAAATATCAGAGCCCTCATGTCCACATAAAGAAGTATTCAAATATGTAAAAAAGGAAAGGAAAAAAAAAGAAATATATAAAGAGTTATTAGCAAAAGTCTAAAAACCACATAATTTTAAAAACATGGTCAAACCCTACAAAGCCTACATGCATTGGCTGTGGGTAGACTACAACCATTGTGTAACCATTTCACCCACCTGAGAAGTAAGAGAATAAAACTGTGGGAAAGATGCCATGTAACTAAAAGATCAACAAGGTTGAGGTGTCACTTATAAACCTGTGGATGAACTTGAGGAAGCCTGGTTAAATAAGTAAAATAACTAAGCTAAGTGGTATAACGTTTTATTTAAAATGAACATACATAAGCATGCCAAAGTGTTTTAACAGTAGGTTTTGTTCTCCAGACATGAAAGTATACAATATACATTAGATATTGCTACAAGTAAATGGAAAAATGAACAATATTTAGACTGAAACTAGTACTATATGAGTGAGGAGAGTTTGAGTACAGTATAGGGTAGGAAACAAGGAAACTGGATCCTGCAGTATCACGTTCCCGCCTTTTGCTGGATGACCCAAGTAAATTATACAAAAAAAATAAAATAAAATAAAATTGTTGTTATCAAATATAACATAGCGATGAAATCCAAAAAACCACATAACCATAACATGCTTTCTCATCCTCATACATTGAAAAAACCACACTAATTTTTTCTTTACTCCAGAAAACAAAATCTAAATCTAATTGCTTAAAAATTGTAAATATTAATAAGATAATCAAAAAAAGCAATCCTACATCGAAATTGAACGCAAATAAAAAAAACATAATCAACTCTAAACGACAACCACACACACTCAACGTTGTGATGTGTGGGTACATAAAAAGGGATCACTGTGTTTTGTTGTTTTTTTATTATTCTTCATGTTAATGTGTCCTAGTTGAACGGCAACGACAGCTGCTCGTTATTATCAGGTTTTCTGGGAAGAGACCTTCCTACCTGTTTGGGTTTTTGAGGTCTTCATTAAGATTAGAGAGGGGGTCTCTGTGTCAGTATCTCTGCCATGGTTGGGTGTTTTCACAGCAGATGCCCCGTTACTGAATTTGAATTTTGGCGTTCAAATCCCGGCTGGAGGTAATTTGTGGCAGGGGAGGAGGAAGGAGATATGGTGGTTGTTGTTGTTGTTTTCCCATCGGACAGTCTCGTCTCTAATAGCCGCCGCCGTAGCCTCCCCTCGGGTAGCCACCACCGCCGCCGCCGCCTCTTGCGTAGGGAGCAGCGCTCCTCTGAGCTCCGAAGGGCCCTTTCATGGGACCGTACCCAGATGAATGCTGACCGTAGCCGCTGCCAAACTCATTGTACCCGTTTCCACCACCATATCCACTCCCCTGGTCTCCATAGCCGCCTCCGTACGGCCCGCCGCCGTAACCTCCGTAGCCGCCACAGTTGTAGCCTCCGCCATTTCCGTAGTTGTAGTTTCCGCCGTAGTCCCTGCCGCCGTAGCCATTTTGACTTCCCCGCATGCCTCTACCCGGTCTGCCCCGCGGCGCCATAGCGTTTCTGTTGGCCGCCTGCATCTCCTGCTTGGTCAGGGCTTTCTTTACCTCAACCTTGTGTCCGTTAACGGTGTGAAACTTCACCACAACCGCCTTGTCGGCCGCGTCGTGGTCGGTGAAGTACACAAAGCCGAACCCTCGCTTCTTTCCGGTCTCCTTCTCTGAGATGACTTCGGCCTTTTCGATCTGACCGTATTTTGAGAAATACTCGCTCAGGTGTTCCTCTTCAATGTCGTCTTTTAACCCGCCGACGAAGATTTTCTTCACCTTTGCAAGAGCTTCTGGTTTGTTTGCGTCTTCTCTCGCAACCGCTCGCTTCAATTCGACCGCGTTGCCGTCGACGGTGTGCGGCCTAGCCGCCATTGCTGCGTCGGCCTCCTCCGGTGTCGAGTAGGTCACAAAGCCGAAGCAGCGGGACCTCTGCAGCTGCTTGTTAACGACCACGACGCAGTCGGTAAGAGTACCGAACTGCTCGAAGTGTTTACGGAGACCATCGTCGTCGGTGTCAACGTTCAATCCGCCGACAAAAAGTTTACAAAGCTGGTCGGTCATTGTTAAATAGCGATAGAAAAAAACGATAATCTGTTAGCGGAGGATGTCGCTAGTTAATCTCAAAATGGTGGAAGGATGAAGAGCGCAGCTGTATTTATACCAGAGGAGCGCACGCGGAGTGACGCCACCTCTTCCGGTTACGTTTCTTTCATTCACACTGAAATAATAATAATAAAAAAAAACATTTTCTAAAAAGACAAAAAAACATATAAACAACATATTGTAATCGTATTAACCAAAAATACATCTTTATAAAAATAAATAAATAAATAAAAAATGCTGGAATGTTTCTTTTTTTGTTAATCTGCTCTTATATTTATAAACAACACATCCTTAAAATAAAACAAATAAACAAAAGCCACTTAGTTCAGATCGATACTAAACTAACTACAGGAGATAAAAAAAATAAAATAAAATAAATAATTTATAAATAAATTATTAAAAATGCTCCAATGCTACTTCTTAATAGGGTTATCTTTCTAAACACTATCGTCCATTAAACTAATTAAATAGAGAAACTGTGTCTAGACAAAGATATAATCAAAATAATAATAAAAGGATAATTATTATCATTATATTTTAGGCCAGGTATCTATAATAATAATAATTTAGTATGTTTAATTTAGTATTTAGTAACAGAGCACAACAGTGGTTCATGTTAAAAAAAACATCATAGCATCATATAAAATAAAAACTACTAATTCTGCATTTTTTTCTCTTTCTTTCTTTGTCAGTAAAACATAACATCACCTACTTTGTTTAGTGATATGTGTTTATATTGTGAGAATAATGATTTGACTAATGACAGGATTGATAGATAATCATTAATCGTTAATTTAGTAAATTAAATCAAATTTGTTCTGTTTTTTATCACTATAGTTTGAATATCTGTATTTTTGTGACATTTTGCAGACAAAAAAAAAAAATAAAAGTAATATGCAATAATAATGAAACAGGCTTGTTTATGCAGTTGGCAGATTCATCGTCTTTGGAGCAAAACTTACATTTGCACCTCTGTGATGACACAAAGTCCAAGAAAAGACGTGCAAATTAAACTACTACTACAACATTTTACCATCTGAATGAAATACCAACCTCCTCTGATTGTGGAAATTCGGGTAGTTTCAGGTGAAAAACAACACGTTGCTTTCATCTCCATGTCAATAGAAGAGCAGTGAACAGTTCATCTCATCACACCTCCCAGAGTTTATGTCAATGTTGTTGTTTTGAGATGATATTGCAAATAAAGAAACACTGAAAAAAATCAAAGTTTACTGAAATCTTTATGAGACATATTGCTCATGAAACAATCCCTTTTTTTATCTATTCTACCAACACAAACACACAGGACAGTCTGTGTCTTTACAGATACAGTTCCAACTCTTTAATGGACACAAATGAGGCAACTTTTGGTTTGTCCAAAAAGAATAAATTAAAAAAACAAAACAAAAACAAAAAAAAAAAAAACAGATGGAAGAAATGATCGATCACAAGACTGATCATGTTGAACGTAAAAGTGCACGTCTGTTGTTTTTCGTGGATGTTTGTTATGTTACGTGTCACAATGTAAAAGCTCTTTGTGCGTTTATTGACAATGTAGTCAACTCATGTCTCAGACTGGTCTTTATTGTGTCCTGTTCCCTCTTATCATCTAAAAATAATAATAATAATAACCGATGAGTTATGTTTTCATGTGACTAAAAGCAAAAACTGCCCTTTTCAACTACTGGAACAATGTTTGTGTGTAAAACTACATGAACTGTTGATGAAGTTGCTGAGTAAACTTAGTTGAAGCTTGAAGTTGAAGCTTCAACATGCAGAGTTAAAAAGGAAAAAAAAAATATCTGCATCGTTCTTCACTTCATCATCTTTTTGATTGTTTAAAAATAATTAAAACTATTTGGGTTGAGTTGATCTGAATTATGTAAAAAGCCTCACACACAAAAAAGGAAGACAATTCGTTTTCATTAAAAAAAACAAACAAACAAACAAACAAAAAAAAAAAAACAACAACACACGCATCAGAGATGGTTGTCTTGTTTGAATATTGCGTAACCTTCATTGTGGTTGTAAATACACCATAATTAATTTTACCAAAATTCAGAAAAAAAACTAGCAGCTTCCTCATAACTGTCAAGTTGAGGAAACCGAACTAAACCAAGTTAACAACAGCCGAGAGAGGACGTGTTCAGTTCACACGGTAATCTCTGCAGAAGGTTAATCTTTGTTGTTACTTATTGTCCCCAAAACCTCCTGAATTCATACACAAGGTTGATTAATTCCTACCTAATATTTACATTTGAAAATGAGCCTATTGCAGCTCCAGTCAGGCTCCAGTTTCACAGCCATAGAGAGATGTGGGGGTGAAATGCAAAAAAAAAAATGTTAGGCAGTGAAACACATATGCCCTCGACAACCCACTGAAAAACACATGGCTAGAAGACAACAGCATGCATCACATTATAAGATGCTACTATGAGACCTGGCAGCCTGTTTTTTCTTGGAAAAAAAAAAAAAAAAGGTCCAAA
This sequence comes from Polydactylus sextarius, assembly GCA_016801845.1. NCBI lineage: Eukaryota > Metazoa > Chordata > Actinopteri > Polynemidae > Polydactylus > Polydactylus sextarius. The sequence goes on along the minus strand of CM028930.1, from coordinate 22,584,559 downwards.
TCTCTTGTGTTAATCTGGTTAATGTAGTGAGTTAACACAGTCCTGCAACGTGATATTTAAGTAATAAAGGAACACGACTAGTAGAAGGAAAAAGGCAAAAAAGTAACCTCAACAAGTTTTTATTTGTTGTAGTAAAATCAAAACATCTACCTAGCAGTTTTTTCACCCCATCAGTCCTTTTTTTCTCTAGTCTCTAATCTTCAGAGTGAAGGCCTGTAAGATAATGACAATGCTGATAGTCCATGTGCTTGAATGGATCAGATCAAAAGGACTTCTAGCCACATCTAAAACAGAGTCTGAAAGGAGAAGAGCCCAGTTTCTGTGTAATAAAATGGGAGGGAGATGGTGAAAAGGTATTGGGAGGGTGTGTTTGGGTGCGTCTGTGTGTGGAGGGGGGGTGGGGTAGAAGGGCACTGGATCACAGCTCCACGGGTGGCTCTCTGAATAGGCCAGGTCACAGGTGATGGATGACGGCCGTATTTGATCATGTTATCACTCCGTTATCGTTCTCCGAGTGATCACATGATGTAGACTTTCTCAGCCTGAGAGAAGTTGAAGACTTCTTTGGTTCTAGGACAAACCACTTTGTCATCTTGGCGGATGGACAGAAGGGACTGGATAATGAGAGATAACAAGCAGGGGATAATAAATCACACACAAGAACAATCATTACAACTGTATTCTTGGCTGCACTTCATCTTCGTGGTTTACTCACATTGTAGCCGTAGACATATCCATTAGGAAGCATCATTGGAGGGTTGTTTTCATTCATGACCTCCCCAGAGATCTTACACACTAGTCTGGAGTTGGCACAGTGAGCCATAGGTAGCGGCTGGGCCAACTTATTTAGAGATTTACTGCACACTGGGCAGTCTGGGTTCTTAGAAGTACCATCCTCCTTGTAGCACTGACTGGAACAGTGGAGGTCAAGGACCAAAACCAGAGTCTTTTAGTGAACATGTCTGAGGTCATGTGGATTTCACAGCAGATACTTTCATCAAACAGAGAAGAGCAGCTATAAGAAACAAGGAATAAAGTTATAAGATGTGATGCACATACTACTGGGTTAACATGGAGAAAAGTGGTCAAAAGTCTGAGAGCTTTTTACGTCGAAGCAGAACAGAAGAAGAGAATATATTTCTGTCGTTATTTTGGTTCTTAAATCATCAAATTGAACACAAATCTGGTGGAAACGATCGTTGATATATTAGATTATATATAATTATGTGAAATGAGGAAATGTGGAGTTGCTGAATTATTTGATGACGTCATTCAGAGACTGTTTAAAGTGAATCCTTCATTTCTACAGAAGTAAATAAATATTAATGTCATTTCTTGTTTATTCTCATCACATGGCTGCATCACCCAACGTCCATTTATTTCATGTTATTTATCCTCGTCGCTGTTTTAGATCAGTAGTTGTACTTGATTGATTTAAAAAGACAACGTGTGTTTCTGTTTAGACTCAAACTAAACTGTCTCTAACAGTACAACATCTTAATTATCTTTACTTCTTTTTTTTGCACCTTAATGTGCAGTGTGAGTTGTTTAAAACAACTTTGGTACAAAAACAGTTTTGCTGGACATAAACAGCTTGTCAGCTGTCTGATACACTTGGCAACGGTCCGTTATCAACAAGTATCAGATGGTAAAACGTTGGGAAGTGAACGGAGCACATTATAAAGAGCGTGATGGCCGTCACCTCACCTCTCACTACTAATGGAGACTTTAGTCCGTGTTGCAGTTAAACACTTCACTTCCTGAGAATTTTAATGAATTTTATGGAATAATTTACTCGATAATCGTACCAATAAACCCGTCTGTCACTCCCTGATTCGACTGTCTGTGTTTCTGCCGTTTCTCTCCCTCTCTCTACATTTAAATGTCAGTATTGTTTGATTAATTTCCGTTCCTTGTCAGAAACAGGGCGTGTGAGGATACGGCGTCTTGATGGCAGACAGTCCGGCCTGTAGAGTGATAGTGAAGACGGAGTTGTTTCCGAGCTGGTGCAGTCTATAGTTGTCATATCGGAACTGCTGGATCAGCATCTTCCAGCGAGCTGGATCCAAAAGATCCTGATGAAACAAGAAAGAAGAGAGAGAGAGAGAAGAGGGAGATTTTTACACCTACTGAGCCATAATTACCGTTAGTAAGAGTGTATGTACAGCGAGGTGCACATTATTGCTTCTCAGAGCAGAAATAAAAACCTTTGGGACGGTTTTCAAGAGACTGAGCAGATTTACTGAACAAGCACTCACCGAGGAGTGAGAGACAGTCGAACGAGGGGAATGAGATGCTCCTCTAATGCAAAGTACAGACAAAATCAGTCAGCGGCTGAGGAATGAGCCAAATCTCTGGACTAAATCTTGAAAAGCACTTCACAGCATCAGAGTGTTTCACTCTGGAGGATCTGAGTCCACATTCTTTGACAATCTAAATCGACACCTGAAGTGTTTGTTACTGGATGACTTCAGAGGCGTCTGAAAGTGGAAAAAACTTCATTCACTTGAGAAAATGTAGATTAAAATATTTTGATAAAAAGCTTTAAACGTTTACTGGAGAAGAGTTGAGCTTCAGAAGTTCCACAAAAATGACAGAAATGATCTTAAACTGACTCTGCAAGAGCTGCACGATTTAATTCATTACGTTATATTTATAATCTCCATTTGGCATTTACAAGAAATTAAACCTGATTAGTAGCAACATTAGGGTCCTGGTGCATCGACCTATTCACACATTAATTTTCTTTTCATTCAGACGTTTTGTTTTAAACAAACTGTGATCAGCAGCTCTGGCCTCATCAGACGCAGCTGAAGTGGTGGTGAGAGCGAGTCGAGCACATTGTTAATGCATTTTTCTTTCCTGCGGGAAGTTTCAGCTGAGCATTGTGGAAAGTAAATACACTTCCAGTGAGTTCAATATTGGCAAAACAAGTGATGATTATTTTAGCTTTAAATGTGTGAGTCTACAAATGTGCTGGCAGACAAGACAAGACTATTAGTTCTGCTTCTGGCACAAAAAAAAAAAAAAAAAATGTTGTTACACTAGTTTGGCTGCATCTCATCTATCTACTGTGACTGTGGTGAAAACCCACAAGCTTTTTGAGATAAATCTTTGCAACAATAATGAAATGAAATGATACAACTCTTGTTTCTCAGAGGACGTCTGTTTGATATTGAGAATCAGAAATAACAACGGTGCTTCTGAAAAACAGCCCAAGGACAAGTCTAATGTAGCACAACAAGAGGGAATTGAGTTTATTATTACTTTAAACAGACAAGAGAGGCCCTCTAGTGGCTGATCTGTGGCTACTGCTCTTTCTCCACTGAAATTATTACAGCTGTGGATACGTATTAAGAACTAAAACAGGTATCTGAGAAATTTAAGAGCCAAAGTTTGCACAGAAAATCTTACACATGTATATATTTATAATATATCAGACCACAGCTGTTACCTTGTATGGGGAGATGTGTGTATCTGATGGGAAGGCCAGCATCCCCATCACCTGCCGAACCTCATCCAACTGCCCACCCTCTGCTTGGCTGAAGTGTTTCCTTGCATGTCTGATACAGAGACACGCATGGTCAGGATTAACAGGCCATACATTAGATCAAATTAACAATTAATGTGAAACACAGTGTGTGTTATGGTTCCATGTTTAAATACCTGACAGCATCCATGCGTTTGTTTTGTCTGATGAGCTCAATAAACTCCTGGATTCTCAGGCTGAACTCAAGACAACTCTGCCAGAGAAATGAGACAAAAGATACCATTATGTTTCAACCACTTAAAATGCTGCAAAGCCCTCAGAGTTTATCGTTTTGCCTCGGCTCTTTTAACGGCTGTAGTACTGCTGGTGGATTTCAAAGCTGTCTTTCAACACTAGAGTAAAAAAAAATAAAAAATATCCTGATGCTGGAGCTGGTAGAGCCTGAAAAACTACCAGGGCAGCTAAAACCTGCCTGTGTTGTTTGTTTCCTAATCTTCTTCTGACTCCATAATGCTATTGGAAATGCTTGCGAGAGAAAAAGAGGCACATGTTGACTCTAGGAGCAGCAGCTAACTGTGAACATTATCATACGTTGCTGCGGGTTTGATCTCTACTTAGTACTTTATGGTTCAACAGGATAATCTCCAGGATTAACACTTTAACTTGCTGCTGCTGCCAGAAGGGTAAAACACCCAGGAAGACTAATTAAATCTTAATCTTAACCTGCTTGATTCTGAGCACAAACAAACAAAATATAAAATTCTTCAAATATTTCTGCTACTTTTGTTTTTGTCAGGGACATTAATTAGATCTCCTGGATTCATGAGGATAAAGTCAATGTAATGTAACTGACCTTCATCTTGCGTAGGCGAGATTTATTGTCGTGGCACCAGGCGAGGCACGTGGCCGTCTCCTGTCTCTCCAGAGACTCCTCTACCTCCTTGGCTGTGAGGAACATCTCAATGTTCACCAGATCCTATAAATACAGAAGCATTAGTTTAAAAAAAAAAAAAAAAAAGGACATTAAGATATGATTTAATACAATAATCTGACTGTTGTCGCGAAACACAGACACGTACCTCTATACCACTCTGTCTGGCCAGTTTAACAGCTGTGTTGTAGTAGCCGCAGCGCAGCAGATGCTCCACCATCATACGGTCCATGCGTTTCTTCTTCCACAGGTTGACTGAAGCCGGCTGGTCACTGCTGTGCTCCTTCAAGTGCTCGATGCGACGCTTACACAGCTTGGCGCTCTCGTCTTCTGCTTGGATGGACTCGGCAGCCTACGAGACATATTCACACAATTATACCTTGACTGATTTTCCTAAAAGAAGAAGCTCTGGATATTTTATTTTTAAGAATAAATGTTAAGAAAAAGCTAAGAAACTTGAATTAAATATATATACACAAATACGTACAACAGCTGGTTTTGAACAGGAAAAGCTGATTACTGTGAACAGATATTCTAATCTGAGCCCGGCTGCCCACACACTGATACCAGACTACCAGAGAAACAGCTGCTTCCTGTTCAGAGGATAAACTGTTATGTGATAGATGCGAGGTAGTTGTCATAACTATAAAGGAAAAAGATGACACGTTTTTAGAAACGTCCTCCTCTTGCTGCTCGCTACATTCAGAGCACAAATACATTTCTAAAAGTGTCAAAGCAGTAAAGAAACGGTGGCGAGGAGCGAATAATTGCATTTCTCTGTGCACTGGTTCATGCATACTGCCACTCCAGATTAGATTCACTTACTGCATAGCGCTGGTTTTGTTAAAAAACAAAACCTCTCTGGTTTATTTTATTCTTGAATGCGGCAGCAGGAGGAGTAATGTTCGTATGTGACAAGTATCTGCTGGACAACATTTTGACACAGAGGAATAAAACCTGTACAAGTTTGCTTTACGTAATCGCTTGTTTTCCTGAAAGGCTTCATGTAAAAGAAACAAAAACAAAAAACAAAACAGCCAGGTAGCGTTCCAGCACTGACAAAACACAATCCACAGAGGCCACAGTTAAACGATTAGAAAGAAGCCACAGCTACAATAACCTGCTTTTGTCAACTGGAGGTGGTTGAAATGGCTTTTATCAGCTGACTCCATGTGGAGGGAGATCCTGTTTATAGATCACTAGAGACAATTGGACAAAACTACTTTTACTGGATGAGTTAAAGATGTTCAAAAATATTTTTTTAGTTTGTTAGTTTTGAAAATAACCTCGAAATTGTTAAAATCATTTGTGGAGAAAACACAGACGTGACTGCTGCGATAAAAACCTCCACAAGCAAAACTTCACATAGCTGCACTCGCTATCAATGTTATTCCAGCTTTTGGTTTCCTATGATTATCTCTAATCACTGTTTTATACACAGACAACAGAAAAGGTGAGACGTGATGTGACGATGACTAAACATCGACTGTGTGATCAGCTTGACTGGAAGACAAAATAAACAAACGCAGTCAGAGGTGACACACGTTTACTCTGCTAAGATCAGACAGAGCGAGTTAGTGTTTGTCTGTCTTATCTATTATTCAAGTGTTTTAACAGAAGGTGGTGGTAGAGGTCTGTTTCCTCACCAGCTTCAACTCAACCTTGAAGAGATTCAAGTGAAAACAAGTTTGAGAAAAGCTGGAAGCGTTGCCGGTGAATTTCAGCCTCTAAATGAATCAAAATCTGAACCGTTTGTGGTTATATGAGCGTATCAAAGTGCGTCTTTGTCTCGCTCACCTTCCTCTTCAGGGCGCTGAGTTTCTCCACGACTCCGTCCAGCAGCGACACGACCGAGTCGACCACCGGGAAGCTGCTCAGAGTTTTCTCCAGCTCCGCCACCACCATCGTGACGTGACTCGTCTCCCGGTCGATGTTCTTCTGAGCCGCTCTGAACCGTTTGTTCAGAGTCTCGTAAGGAACCTGCAAAGACAATACCAGTAGATATTTTTCACCCTCAGTGTGTGTGTGTGTGTGTGTGAGATGTTTTCATGTTTGTCATATATGCAAATGAAAATTACATCTGGTTTAGATTTAGGTTGGTATTTTATTATTTTTTTTTTTTTTTTTTTTAAAAAAGGCAACGAACGCCGAACATATTCTTCCATATTTAGTGACTTACTCCAGACAAAAACAAAAAAAAAAAAAAAAGTTTGCAGTGAAATTAACATTAAAAGCAGCGTGTGAACTTTTCTTCTCGCAGTCAGACTTTGAGACATTCCAAGAAATCCACAACGGAAACTAAATAAAGCAGAGAGCAGATGCCTGGTACCCAGTTTTTTTTTTTTTTTCAGACTGAAACAATCCTGTCTTTCATTGCTGCTTCTGTCTACAAAGTATTTGATCATTGCCAGATTTATGTTCACACAGTAACACTGTATATTTCTAATATCTCTCTAATTTGCACAGTAAAGTCTTGATAGATTATTTTTTTTACTGTGAATAAACATGACAAACGTCTCATTAGTGAGCCTTTTTCATAGTTTATGAAACTACATTATATCAAGATGAAAAAGACCTTGAATCTCTTCTCGCCTCATCTTTCATCATTAAATGATGAAAAGGTAGTTGCCTTGTCTACATGACTTGTGCTGAATTTAGTTTTAACAGCGGCGACGGCATATTTGTCTCTAGTAAAGTAGAAAATAACGTTTTTTTTTTTCCTGAAGTCAAAACTTTCCTCCACCGACATGTAGCTACATTTAGCCTATTTCAGTGTAATCAAAAGACAGTACAACGCCTGCATAAAAAAAAACAAATAAATAGACGACTTTGATCAATTGAAAATCCCTTTTTCTTTCTTTTAAATTAGAGCCAAAAGCATTTCACAGATCGCTAAGATTGGAGAGGAAGATTATATAAGCGTGCCGTGCAGCGCGACACAACAAAGACTGCTGTTTCTTTCGAGGGGAGAAACTGGGGAATTCAGCCCTAAAATCTGCTGAATTAAAGCCCAGAATGGGACTCTATGATTCAGACATTTAATTTTTTATTTTTTTTAAACCACAGAACAGTTCTGAATGTACTAGTAAATATTCATTAGTGTCCTGTTGGCAGAAACAGAAGAGCTTATTCTGCTCAGGAATGTATAAAGAAACTGTATGAGAGAGAAAAGGACATTTCTTTTAGCTTCAGTTTCTCCAGAAGACGTTCAACTGGTCAATGTTTGACCAGCAAATATTGATTTTTTTAGTGTGACACTTGGCCAGAAATCAACATATTAACTGTGGGTCGTGAAAAGGAAGAGTTAGACGCCAGATACGGTTGATGGTCATAATGAAGAAAGATGTAGATGAAGCCAAATTAAACCATTGAGGGAAACCGGGGGACAGTTGTAACTTTGACTTTACCAATAAGAGATAACATTAGAGATCAATGTCATGTGAAACCACTCCCTTTCTGACTTCACATGTCTGTGTGAAGAAGCTCAACTTAATGTTTAGGAGCAAGTCTATATGTTGATTAGTTGTGATCCTGCTGAAGTTTGAATGAGGATGATTAAAGACGAGTTTTTTAGTAAAAATGTGAGTCACTTCATCGATGCTAATTTCAAGCTGGTGCAGCTGCCAAACAGCGTCTGACAGGTGGCGGCGACGGTCGTGACACCTTGTTTTCAACTATTTTGAACCATTTGGATCAGATGTGTAAGTTTTCATTTATCTTACATCTTCTTGTTTTGTTGGATTAGCAGCTGCTTGTGACGTCCTGCTGAATGTTTCCATTCACATACGTTTACTATTCATAGGTTTTATCACAACTTGTTCTTTAAGAAAGTTCTTGGTCTTAGTGAACCACAGGAGGATGTTTTAATGTTGACACAGGCAACATAAACTCATGTAATGTATATTTTGTGGTGCGGTCTCAGTTTTTAATTCTTCAGTCTTTTTGTTACAGTTTACCTCAGGTTGAGCTGTAACATTGATATTCTTTGTCTTTGAGATGAAATAATGAATTATGTGATATAGTTGGAGAAGTTGAAGGTGATGATATTTGTAGTGGACAAATCTGTGACAAAATCCGGCAAGTTACAGGAGCCAATCATCCCCGGTTCATCAAATATCATGAAGAATTTCTAATCTTCATCACGTATAGATGTGAAATATATTAATAAAGACACATTATTGATGTTGAAATTGTTCCCCTTTTTAGAAATGACCGTCTATCACAGCTCATACGTGATGTTGCTCTTTTCCAGACGACCTTGATTGACTTGTCAGTTGACCTGTAATCCAGTCACGAGCACATTTCAGGTAGATGCTGTCGTGCTGGACTGACACCATGTGACTGCTTGTCTTTCATGATTCATTAGGAAGGGGAGTGACTGCACACGTGACTCGTTAATGATAATCTGAATACTAATAACTACTATGACACGGCTCGAGTAATTTAGTTAAGTCCGTACGTTGAGATACAAAATAAATATTCAGCTATTACATTACAATGTCCTGTAGTTTCAGGATTAGTTAATAATTAACAAAGCAATGGGTGAAACGGTACCTTAAATGAGGAGAAACACATGTTAGGAATGGGATTAAATACACAAAAATTATCCTCAAGGACATAATATCTAACAAATACTGTATTTTTTGATGGCAATGCAGATTAGCAGCTTCCTCAAAGTCCCTGTCAGGCAACATAGTGTCATTATAATTCATCTCAATATAGCTCCAAATGTAATCAACACTGCTCTCTCTCTCTCCCACAGCTGTAGATTTCCATTTGATGCCAATTATAACCATCACTCTTGTCTTAAAATGGTGCCCATCATGTCTCATCACCCCTTGCTGCAGCATCCATGCACAAAACAGACAAGTCAGACAGACACATCCCTAAACCACATCTCTAGCTAAGATGCTAAACGTACCACGTTATATCCATCATGGCAACATCACATGTTTCTTTCTTTTCTTTTCTTTTCTGTCTCCTTACACCCCCTCAACACAAAAGCTGTCAATATACTGCTACTCACAGCCGGTGCTTTGTATGACGACGCTTTCTGTCTGAGTCTGAAACACACAGGAGGCAGCTCGGACTTGTTAGAGCTCGTCTTTTTTAGCGGTGGTGTCGCAGTAACGTTGTGTGGAAGAAGAAGAAATGGAGGAACAGTGTGTGTGTGTGTGTGTGTCTCTGTCTGTGTATGTGTGTGTGTGCGGCGGCAGCAGCCTGTGATTTCTCTCGCTGGCCATTTTGAAGCGATCTGATGACACTGCGCTAACTCAGCTGCTGCTGCTGCTTCTCGTTAGCGGTTACGGCTGATTATCCATCTTTAATAACCAGCTACAATCTACGTGCTCGACATTACGGGTATGATAGATCTATTCCACCTTTAGTTCATATTTATAACGACATATAAATGACACAGCAAACATGCAAAACATGCTAACAGGCCACGACTGTCTGCATGTTAATTCACCTCCCCCCCAACAACGTGCGTGGTTGTTAAAGGGATGAAGCAACCATGTTGGTTTAAATGATTATTAAAAATGTTTGCATCAATACCATATTAACATCAACATCCAAACGGTCCAGTTTCATCTTTAACGGTTAAAGTTAAAACCGTTAGCGAGTCCAAACCGTTAAATGAACATAACTGACATGTTTTAAACCACAGTTCAGGGACCATCTTGTCAAAACAACAAGGCTTAAACTTCAGCTATTTCCGAGGCCTTTGACAAACTCAACGCCGATAACAAGAGCTGAAATAAATCAGTGGATATTCCGCAAACTAGCCAACAGGTATAGTTATTTATCTAACTCCTTATTATTTACTGTCGCTTTATAAAAACAGGTATTTTTTAAACGCTACCTGGCTAAAGCTAGCCTGGCTAACGTTAGCCTCCCTGTCAAGTTCGCTGCTCTCGCTACCTAATCAACGACTAATCCACATTTTTCAACCACAACCAAACCCATCGTATATTTCATCAACACGGCAAACGTCAGAGTATTCATATATGACAGTTTCAGTTTTTGTTTACCTTCAGGGTGGGATATTCTTGGACTTTAAGAGCCATGGACAGTTGAGATGCTGTCTCCTGCACCGCCATCTTGGTTTTGTGGTTTTCTTGTGGTTGTTTGTGTTTTTTTTTTTTTTCCATCAACTCAGAATGGCCTCAGCGCTCACTACCGCCACCTGGTGGGACGGTGTCAGTACTGCAACTACATACAAATATATTTTCTTATTTGTAGTAGCTTTATATTTTATATTAATATATATCGATTAAAAGTGAAATGAATCATTTTGTTTACACGAAACCATCCTATATTATATTATTTTCATAATTTGTTATTTTCTTGATAAATTTGTATGCAACATTTAAAAATAAATAAATAAAAAACCATCTAAAAAAATCGATCCTGACATAAAAGTTACTAAATTTAAAACAATGCACAATAAAATAATCCTATTTCTATTTTACACAACAATTTTCAACTACTACAACAACATCTTACAACTTTTTTCAATTTCTTGTGCATTTTAAGGACATTTTATTCATATTTGATCATAATCTGAAAGATTTAGTAATTCTACCTGCATATATTCTCTAATTAAATCAAATATTTAATAAATACACACTATGCATAGATATTAGAACCAACAAAATAAGTTATTTTTATGCAAAAAATTTCAATTTACTGACTAAAAATGTTCAATTTTTCAATTTTTTTGTCCACTTTAAGAGCACTTGATCCTTACTTGCTCATACTCTGAAAGATTTATCAGTCTTACCTACACATTTATGCAGCCTGCGCTTCTCTAATTAAGTCAAAAGATTTAGTAAATATGCAACAATTTAATCAGCCTCTGTTCTTAATTGTGTTTTCTTGTATTTTCCCAGGGCCACTGTGTCTGAGAGGAGGTTGAGTTCAGCCTTCATCAGTCACTATTTACATTTAAATAGAACAGGATTAGTTTACTGTGCAGCACCTCTGTGCTACACGAGGTAATTCTATTCAAATTCAAAAGAGCGAGAGATTAATTTGATTTCAGCAATCAGTCGCAGGCAGAAGATGACATCGTTGTGGACTGTGATCAAATCTAATCGCAAACAAATCAACCGACGTCCCTGAAGAGACAAAAATGCCCCAAGTTCAGTTTCAACATCTCAAATCAAAAAAAACTTACAGCTTTTATTGTTTTATTTCACTGTATATCAGTGTTTTTTAGAGACAATTGAATTCTGTACTTTTGGATCATATATATTCTAATATTTCTGACATTTTACAGAAAATAATGATGCAAATATGAATAAAATTAACTGATAATGAAATTATGTTAGTTATTTAATGTCAGAGGTATGTTAAAACAGATCATTACAGACAATATAAACTTATATAAACGTGGAAAAAAACCTCGTTTAGTTTTAATATACACTGAATTATGTTTATCCAGTGTTTCTAAGTGTTTCTATACTTTTACCTACTTATTTTAAACATATGTATGTTTTTTTTCATTATTTTATTTAATATTTAATATTTATTCACTATAGAATCAGTATCAGAATCTTTATTGTCATTGTGGATAAATAAAACAAAATTAAAATTCAGTCTTTGGTGCAAAACAATTTTAAAAAAGCACATCTCACATCTCATCAAACCTATGAAATATATAAATAAATACTTTTAAAAAGCTTAAGAACAACAACCGAACATAATTTAGCTGTTAACTATTTATGTTTTATTATTGTTGCTTTGCACTTGAAGCTGCTAATTAATTGATTAAGATTAATTGATTAATATAGCAATAATTTATCATCAGAATATCTGAAATCTAATAATAACGAATGTAAAAAAAAAACAGACCCAACATGTTATTGGGCCTAGTTTTCTTTACATTCATGTAAATCTTTTTAGTTGTTTTAAATATTGAAAATACATAAATATACAACCCACATTACTGCCCCCCCCTCCCCATCATCATCATGGCCACATTTCTTTTCCTGTGTGACTGAGCTCCCTCCCTCCAGCCGCGCTCAACATATCGTCATTGGCTGCCGTCCAGTGCCAAGTTGTTCTGATTGGCCGGTGAGAACTGTAATCGCTTACAATTGGCCCATTATCTGCTGCATGTCTCATACAACCAAACCCACCTCCCACCCCCCTCAAACACACACACACACACACACACACACACACACACACACACACACACACACACACACACACACACACACACACTGAGCTTTGGAACAAAGTGGAGCAGTGGACACACAGAGAGGAAGGTGATGCAAGGTTTGTGATGTATTTTTGGCCTCGTATCGAGCGCTTCCTGTGTGTTAATGTGTGTGAGTTCAGTTCAAATGTGTCAGTTTATGTTGCTGCAGTTTGAGGAGACAACTCAGTGCCAAGACAAATAAGAGGGGAAATGAAAATGTGTACTTGTAGCATGAAAACTGTCTTGTGTGTGACTGTGTGAACATGTGAATTGCATATTGTTAGTTTTGTTTTGTTTGTCATCTTCAGCGTTTGTGTTGTTTATTAATGGAAAGAAACTTGGCAGAAGAAATTAGTATCTGTGCCTCTTTAAAGATGGATTTAGGTTGATGAATATTGGTAGAAAGGAGGCTTTGAAGTGCACATCCTGTGAATCCCAGAGGAGCAGTAGGCTGCTTTTATCATAATATTCATTAACATATATAATCAGTTATAGATGTGACAAGGTTGAGTCAAATTTAGTTTATTTAGTTAATAGAAATCTGATATATTGTGTCCGTCAGCCCTGGTTGTTTGCATTTCTACAAGAAAAATGATGTATTTTTCACTCCTGTTGACAAGTAGCTTTAAAAATCACTCATTATGTAAAACAGACAGATGCTGTCAGAGCAGGAGAGGCCATTTTAAACAAGCTTATACATCTTGTTAACAACCAATTTGCAAGTAAAGCAGAGCTGAAAAAAAAACAGTTGGTTGACTGATTAGCTGGAGCGAAAGAAAATTAACCAATAAATTATCATGATTAAAGTAAAAAAGAAATCAAGCAAAAGATGTGGAGACTGAGATGTAGAAACACGTCAGCTGCAGGAAACGACACCCTGGATTATCACAGATTATTATCACAGATATTAAATTAAGTGTCGACTCTTCTCGCTTTTATTCTGCATCATTTATCTCAACCTGCTCTTCATCCTCTAACCTACATCTACTATACTTCTTCTTTACACTTCTTATTTACTTTGACACCATCTTTTTTCTCTCTAATATCTCATCTTCTCTTTTCCTCCTCTTCTTTCCACCCACCTGCTCCTTCTTCTTTCATCTTCCCTGCTGGTCCCATCTACCTCCTATCTATCTCCTTCCCCTCCCTCCTCTTCCACACGTGGGTTATATCCTTCATGTCTGCGGTATCCGTCTCCTCCTCTTATAGTAGATTAGATCGCTACTTTCTTCACTATCTGCTCCCTGCTCTGTAGCGGCGTCCACATTGTCCTGCAGCTCACTGTCAGTATCCATATATCCAACATTTGCTGTGTGTGTGTGTGTGTGTTAATGTGCCTGCATCTGCATGTTTGCAGCTGTAATGCAATGTGCTGATGTGTGTACGTCCACGTGTTTTCTGCATCTGATTTACATTTATGTCTCAGTGTTGTCAGTGCACTTGTTTTGTGCACAACTGCTCGTGTGATCGTAGATTTATTTTTTCTGTGCATAAGCTTGTGTCTTTGTACGTGTGCTGGCGTGCATCTTTGCAATTATGTGTCTGTGTGTGTGTGTGTGTGTGTGTGTGTGTGTGTTGTTTTTTTTTTTATGATAGCTCTGGGTCTTGCTGGCTGTCAGTTTTGATAAGGCCAGCGGTTGGGAGGCGTGCGTTAGGCCTCCGCCTGGTGGATCTGCTGAGAAGGAGCTGAACCATTAGACACGCTGCAGTGACTACAGAGAGGGAAGAGAGGAGAGGAGGGTGGTGAGGAGGAAGAGGAGGGTGGAAACGCGTGGTGTGAAAAGCCTGAGATGGAAAAAGAGAGATGCGGGAATGGGGAGGTGTGTGTGTGTGTGTGTGTGTTTGTGTGTGTGAGGGTGGGGTGGTGGGATGATGAAGTGTGAATGAGATTGAGAGGGATAGAAGACAGAGAGCAAGATGTGCAGGAGGTAAAAGAGGCAGAAAATAGAGGAGATGGAGGACGAAGGGTGTGGAGTGAGAAGGAGATGAAGAGGAAAAGGGTGTAACGATTAATATCCAGTTTTTACAAAACACACACGGACATCAGCAGTCGAAATGATCAATACAATTAAATGAAAACACTAAAAAAGCAGAGGAATCTTTTATAATTATCCTTTCTTTCCTTCACTTTTTCTTCTCCCATGAGCAGCATGTCCATCGATATTTGTCTCTTCTTTCTCCTCAGTCTCCTCTACGTCTCTATCTCCAGTTCTTTTTCTTGTTCTCCTATAGAACTATTAAAAAAAGAAGAAAAATCTACACATCTTCTTTCTAAATCTCTGTATCTGTTTCATGTTTCTTCTATTTCTTCCACATATATTCTTGCGGTGAACAGTTGTGACCTGTATGTGCGACGTGGCTGCAGCTGAAGTCGCCCCGCGGCCTCGTCAACAAGATAAATGTGTCTGTAGTTTCTCACGTTGTCGACTTCGACTTGTCAGTTTGAATTTGGTGTGAAAACGGAAACTGGACATGAACACGTGACCAGTGTCTTCTTATAGATAGCATTAGCTTCCATGTGTAGAGTGATCAGTGACAAAGTAGAGTTTTTGAGTTTAAGAGTTTTTAAGTATCTGTGCTTCATTTGATTTTTGATTTGAGTATTTTATTTTTTTGAAACTTGTGACTTTTACTTCACCACATTTCTATCAAGGTTCTCGTTACTTGTTACTTTCAATTCTGAAAACGGATGTTTTCTCTTCTCTTCTAAAAGGTGATCGGTTGTTAATCAGTAATAAATAAGATTACATCACATCTGAAGACTGTAACTATAAAACCAGGTCAGTCAGGTGACACTTCTGACTTTGTTGCTGATAAAGTCATGAAGTTAGAGTTGTAGGTCTGGGTTTTAAACAGGTTGAATGTCAATTTTATTTTCTGATCAAGCTTCATTTGCAGTTATTGACACACTGTTCACACACTGTCAGAGCTGAGTCACAACACAACAATGTTGTTTTGTGTGACGGCTGTGTGGTGTTAAAATTCATTTAAAAAAAAAAACAAAAAAACAAATGACTGGTTTTATTTGTCAGTTGTGTTTCGTTCTGTAACTTTCTACCAGTTCATTGTTCTACAGGTGACAAGTTAGTCAGAGACATTAGAGATTAGAAGTGTGGTGGTAATGATGTAACAATGTGGTGAAAGAAAATGTACTTTAACTATACGACTTTAACTGGTATCGGTGACTGTTGATCAGTGGGATTTTCTGTAACTTCAGTAGTGAAGTTGGGGACTTTGTCTTCCTCTGAATGTGATAATAAGTTTTCTGTTGTGTCATGGAACATAATTCATTGTGGTAGATGATTTGATGAATCATTCCACTTTAAATAGCTTTTTAATGTCTCAGATAAAATCATGAACCACACTTTGATGAACTCTTTGTACCATTGAAGTGAAAGTAGAAGATGTAAGATCATGTTTTTCTTTTTCTTTTTTTTTTTGGTTTTGTTTTGTTTTAGTCTGAAACTTGGGAAAAGCCTCAAGTTTGTTAGGAACAGTCACTCTCAGTAAATTATTAGTTTTGAGTCTCATCTTCTCCCTCTGTGACATGGACATCACTGAATTAACACACCTGGAGTCATAGAGATTAATGGTGTTGCTGGTATTTACCTGCAGCAGATCCAAGATGAAATGAAATGTTGTTTAACTTTCATTTAGGTTTTGAAGTTAAAGAAGCGTTTTTAAAGGTGAAGTCAGTGGTGGATGATGTCATAATGGGAGCTTGATGATAACACACAAGGAAAGTTATGAGTCAGTTTTAACGACAGCGTTGAAAACAACAGTCCACCCCCACCCACCCACCCACCCGGTCCTCCTCCTCCTAGTTTTAGATTTGAACAACTCGCCCACTGGCTGTCTGTGACATTTACCAAGAGTGAGGATGTGATGTAACCATCATCAGTTAAAACTCGGTTAGACCCGTCTGGTTCGAGCGAGGTAGTGACTGTAGCTGCTTATGTCAGCGTGGTTATCAAGTGGTCGAGTGGAGACGAGAGCGACTGTATCACCGCTGCTGCAGGATTAGAAAAAAAAATCAGAGAAGGTAAATGTGTCAGACGTGGAAACGTTTCAGATTTAATTATAGGATTTACTTACTGTAGTATTTAATCTGTTTATATGCATATTACAAGTCATTAAATGACACATTAAAACATAAATATCTAAAAATATCCAAGGAATTTAGTATTTGTTGCAGCGTAGAGATAAAATGACACTAAAATAATAATTAATGAGACAGTGTGTCGTATTTTTCTGATTGTGCTTTTACTTGATAGATCGTATATGAACATGTTTGAAAGAAGTTGTAGATTGTAAAAAAAAAAGCATTTTGACTTTGGAAACAAATTATCATCAGTGTTTTTAAAAACAAACCAAACAGGTAGTTTCACATCTAAACTAATAAGAAACTACATTTTAAATATTGTTTTTTTGAAGTGGACACATGATAATAATAATAATAATGATGATGATTAAAAAAACAATCTAGAGTCTGTTCAATCAGATTTTGATCATTTATTTAAAAGTTTGAGTAAAAGAATAAATCAGATGTAAAATTATTTACTCATACTCATATTTGCTAAGTTGCAGAAACAACAGTTCATCTATGAATTTACAGTAAAGTACAATTTTTATTTATTATCATCTGACCTCTGGTTTTAACGGTTATCAGCTCTTTATTACTTTAATAAAAGTAATAAACTTTATGTTTTTCACTTTCTGTTTGACTGTTGTTCACACTCAGATTTAAAATGTGAAACTGATATTTAAAGAACTAAACCAGAAGTAAAGTTTGGTTTGTCACTATTTATTAAAAAACACATATAATTATTACTAATTTCATTTATATGAGTGTTTTTAGTTGTTTTCCAGATATTAGACAGTAAAAGTTCTCTTCTCTTGCTTCGGCTTTGTCATTGCATAACTCTTCTTTTCTTTTTTTCCCCCTCGCTGTCGTCTTTCAGGAAACAAAAGATGAATTTTGGCCGGTTTTGGCTCCTCCCCATTCCTGCTCACACACACACATAGAAATGCATACTCTCTCTCTCTCTCTCTCTCTCACACACACACACTCTTTCTTGTTCTTGTTCCCGCTCTCATAAGTGAAGCAGCATTTTTGTTCGGTGTGTGTGTGTGTGTGTGTGTGTGTGTGTGTGTTCTCTTCGTCTTCTTTTATTTTTGGTGACAGAGACAGAAAGACAGAGACATTTGCTGTAACAGAAAGTGAGAAAAGGGGAGGGGAGGGAGGTAGCTAGAGACAGGGGGGAGGGAGGGAGGAGGGAGGGAGGGGTAAGACAGATAGAGAGAGAGGAAAACGAGAGAAGGGGACGGAAGGGAGGGGAGAGAAAGAGAGAGAGAGAGAAAAGAGGGGGAGCACATGTGTATGCTTGTCACTAAGGGGCTGGGAGAAGGACTAAGGGAAGCGAGGTAGCTGGTCACAGCCGCCATATGCTGACTGGATTCCTGTTCATGTTCATGTCTGCTGTGTGAAGACTGTAGGTTTGTGTTGAGTGCTGGCCGGCAGGGGAACACACCATGGGAAGCTCACATCTCCTCAACAAAGGCATGCCTCTAGGTAAACAACTAGCACTCTGCTTTAATGTGAGGAACTGAGTGTGTGTGTGTGTGTGTGTGTGTGTGTGTGTGTGCATGTGTGCGTGTGCTAATATTTGTGAACTCAATGTACATTATTCTGCCTTCCTCCTCCCCTCCCCCTTCTCTCTCTCTCTTCCTCTCCTTTTTTCTGTCTCCTCCTCCTCCTCCCTTTCTTCTTAATTCTCTCGCTCTATTATCTTCTTTTTTTATCGCTCAGCCTCTCTCTCTCTCTCTGTCACTGTCTCTCTATGGTTAGCCTTTTCGCTACAGCTCTGTGTACGTGTGTGTGTGTGTGTGTTTGTGTGTGTGTGTTAAGAGGCAAATCTCTGCTATTGAAGGCTGCTTGAACACCTCCATTTGTGGCGACAGAAATAGATCTCTCTCTCTCTCTCTCTCTCTCTCTCTCTCCTTCGAGGGCTAGCAAGGACATGACACATATTTCCCTTTCATTGTGCTTCTGTTATATAGAACGGTCGGCTTCAATGAGGCACACACACACACACACACACACACACACACACACACACAGATTCACACATGCATAGAGAACTGAGCTGACTAAAAATATTTGCAAACATGCAAACAGCTGGATCACACACACACACGCACACACACAATAGACAGATGCATCTGGAAAAAGACTATTCGAGAAAATGGGATCAAGGTAGGGCTGCTAAGGAATAGGAGAGGAGGAGGTGGTGGTGGGGTGGGAGGTGGAGGGCAGGAGCAGCAGCAGCAGGAGGAGGAGGAGGGTGTGAGGATGAATGATCATCCACTCTAAAGTAAAATTACTGTATGTGTGGTCACCTAAATCAAAATTTGTGAAGCGATTTCTTCCCAAAAGAAACCGCAAATTGTAATCTGTGATGTCATCAACAGGCTGCGCGCTGTGTCTCTTGATGACATCAAAGATTAAAGTTGCACCAGCTCTGATCTTTTTCCTTCTACCCACCCCTCCTCCTCCTCCTCTTTTTTCTTCTTCTTTTTTTTCCCTCATTCTCGCTTCAGGAGAGATCTTCTCCATATCCGTTCTAACTACAACTAAACCCCAACAGCTCCAGAGTCCAAGGTCACAGGAATAACAACCGTAAATTATGACTCAACGAGGTTTTTTCCCGTTTTATTTTAAGATGCTCAGGTGCAGAACGACACCACTTCATAATCATGACACCGATCTGATCGTCTCATCTCCTCTGGGAACAAATTCAATATCGCTGAACCTTTTAATACCTGCTTAAAAAAAAATCACCCGTAGTTTGTCATCCGTAGTGACTGATTGATTGATTGATTGATTGATGATTATGGAAGGCAGGGGTCCTCTGAACTGTGACGGTTAAGTCATATCTCATCTGATAAAGACTCAGATCGGTGACAAACGATCATCAATCACTTCGAAAATATGTCAGATTTTCTTAAAAATAGAAGCGTTATAATAATATTTAATTTTAAATGAATTCTCTTACAAACTGATGTAAAAGTCACGAAAAATGTGATTGTGTTTAACAGCTCCAGGCAGTTTCCCACAGGGAGGTTAGGTTTCTTTATTATGCCAAAGGATAAAAATCAAGGAAACTGCTCATGTTGTGACACGTTGCCGACAAACTGCAGTGAAATGTCACTTCGAGTCACTATTATTCAATGAAAGAACGGCAATGAGCAGACAACTGGTTTTTATGGATTAAAAGCTTTTCATAAACTCAACAGATCAGTTTTAGGAACATTAGATGTTCCAATTTTTTTTTTTTTACTAGAGACTCTGACAAACTAAAAAAACGAACATCTCCTCTCATCCTCTGGTTTAATTGACAACACTCAGAGATCTATAAAAGCTTTAAGTGCAAAGAGACCGTGTCTAACAACCACTGAAAGGCAAAGTATTATATCTACCACAAGATAAAAAGGAAACTAACAGTGAGAAATCTATCAAACGCCACTGAAAAGACTTTTCAAGATGTATTCACCAGCTACACTTTAATACATGGAAACATCATTATTAATAAATGCTGTTCAAATACGGAAATGTAGCCGAGAAGCGTGACAGGCTAAGCAGGTGGCTAAATAACAGCAGTGGAAAAAAAAATACCCAGCCTACAATGAAAACGTCCCAAAACAATTATTAGCTGACAGGCTGTAATTCAACTTAAAAGCCCCTTATTGGAAAAGCAGTCATTACTCAGAAACACGCACTGTTGATATGCATTTATACATCAACAGAGTCAGGTGACTGTTTAAAGTAAAAGCTGCAGCTGAGACTGAACGAGCACTGACTCATTTACTGGAGGTGTAAATCACAAGTTTCATCACGATGCGATATTGATTCTTTAGAGAACGATACAATATTTGCAGAAGTCACAAAGATACGATTTGGATTTGATTGGATTTATACTCCTGAGATCGATATGAGAAAATATGATATATCTATTTAACACAATCAGTTCATATCAACTCATTAACAACTAAAACATGATTTGATCATTTTATTTCTGACTCTTCCAGATTCTAAATGAAAACCAGTCTGTAGTTTTTACTAAAAACAATCAAACTAGACGTTGTGTTGTTGATCAGCTGTGATACTCAGAGTCTTTTACAGTTGTAGCTCAGTTTTAGTGGAAAATAACTGGTCAAAGCTGGTGAGCAGGTAACTGACACGTTAACATGAGTCAATGTCCTGCTGCTTCTTCAAGTGCCCGGACAGGTTGGTTGTTGTTTCCTGACTATTTTACCTCCAACTATGTTTTTTGTCTGTTGACTCGTCTTTTCTCTGATTTATTCCTGAGAAGCAACTAAACGTCCTCATAATCTTTTTCTTGGCTACTTGCGGTGGCACTAGGCTACTAGCACTGTTTGAATGTTTAGGAATATATGTCAGATTATTAATCACTGAATCAATCAACATTTACAGTCATGTCTTCTAGATATAATGACCCAGTTAACAGCAGCAATTTCACTTTAATTCATGAGTGAAATTAAACATTTTTAACTTTGCTGAGGGAAACCATTCAAACACCTCCCCAGTGGGTCCTTGGACACCAGTTTGCGAATCTTTAATCTCTTATTAATGGTTTTATTAATCCTCTAATGGGTCACATTTATTCCAGAGTATCTATTCTGACCCTGATCCAATTGAAATTTCAAAGTGATTGTGACTTGTCTGCACATTAACAGTTAATCCAATGGGCCGTCGTTGTACAGTAATCCAGTTACAGCTCGTGTTTAATGTAGTATTTCCTGTAGTTCAAGTACTGTATAAGTCGCTACTTTAAAAACCTTTGTCTTTTTTGGCGGCTTACACATGTCTATCAGGTGGCGCCTCTTTTCTGCTCATTAAATTAACTTAATTCTCAGAGTAGAAAAATGTTTTAAACTTTGATTCAGTGCAGGGGCGTGTGCAGCTGCTATATAGGCTACAACTGTATACGTTTATTGATTTATTGATCCAGAAAGTCGTTATTGTAAAGCTGAACTTTGTGCTTTCCAACCATAACTGATTTCTATCTTTGAAGTATCTGAAGTGCTGTAAACTCCAGAGATGAGACAGAGCACAGGTTGTTGCTGAAGCACAGAGGTGAATTACCACCAGTACTTTCATATATATTACAGTATCTCTGCTGGTGTTTTAGTAATGGAAACAAAAAAAGCTGACAAACCTGAACTGACTTGCTGATACAGTTCCTGAGAATTAAGACCTAGTATTATCGTGTGTGTGTATGTGTGTAAAAAGAGGAGACCTGCAGGGTGATCATTTATATGTGTAAGCACTAGTTTGTATCATATATCACTGCATATTAGTTATGTCAGCCTGCATGGATCAGTGTGCTGAGTGTGCACCTGTATTTCTGTGTATGTGGGTGGGGCAAGGTGTGTGTGTGTGTGTGTGTGTGTGTGAAGGAGAGAGGACTGGTGATGAGGGATGAGTCTGTCATCCTGTCTTTCCGCTCTGGGAAGTAACGTGTGGGTAGGGAGAGGCAGAAGGGAAAAACAAAACAAAACAAAACAACAAAAACTGTAGAAACCTTAAGCTGCTCAAACGCTTCGTACCTGCACGTTCGGCCATTTTCAAACCTTTTTAGGCCTTTTTCCTTCATAAAAAGAGAGACGGAAAGGAGGGAATAGAGAAGGGGATAAAGGAAGAAAATAAAAGACTGGGATAAAAAGACAGAAGCAAGAGATGGGGATCTGAAAAAGAGGCAGTGAGAGATGAAGGGGTGTCGAGATCAACGAGCGAAGGGGTGAAAGACGAATATAGGGGCATTTTAGTTTAACCACGTCATGTTGCTGCATGCCACAAGAGCCAGGAACATTATAAATCAACCTGGCCGTGTGTCGATGGTTGGTTGGTTGCCACAGTTGCAGGCAGCTGAGTAATCACAGGTGCTGACGACAACACTTCTTTTCTCTACTCTTCTTGTATCTACTGTGCAAAAACACAAACACTGTAGCTATAAATGTAAATGTGTCATCTTTGTACCGGAGTTCATTTTCAGTTCATCCGGGGAGGGAAAAAAACAAAAACAAA
The DNA here is from genome assembly GCA_016801845.1 of Polydactylus sextarius. Classification (NCBI taxonomy): domain Eukaryota; kingdom Metazoa; phylum Chordata; class Actinopteri; family Polynemidae; genus Polydactylus; species Polydactylus sextarius. The sequence goes on along the minus strand of CM028930.1, from coordinate 22,561,821 downwards.
AGGAAAAGGGGGCTGAAAAGAGATTTAATTCAGGAAGTCTGCCGATCTTATTTTAGAAAAAAGAAACAAGAGAAAAAAAAGTTTAACATCTGCTGGTTCTTTGGCAAAAAAACTAACTATGTTTTGAAAAGAGGTGTGTGTGTGAACGGCAGTGAAGCAGAACTGATAATCGATTTGGTTTTGATATAACTGATAAGGAGTGAGAAGTGTTTTATAGGCATCGCATTCAACACAACATACAACTACATCTTGTTTAATCTGAGAAATAGTCCAAATGTTAAAAATCATCAGAGAACAATGATATAAAACAGGAAATTCAAGGTTGGTTACAGTAAACTAGAACCACAGCTGCTGTGAAAATGAAACCGTCTTGTTGTAAGAGTGTGTGGTGACACGTTGTTGTTATGGTTCTTTTGTGTGTTGGTCAAAACCAGCTGGGTTTTTTTTTTGGCAGATTGTGATCTATTGAAAGGCTGGCAGACTTCCCCGTGACCTCGTGCATTTAAAAAAAAAAAAAAAAAAAAAACGCACATGAAAATTTGCTGATTTTTGACATCGTCAGCGTTGACTGACAGTCTATAAACATTGTCTCGCTCCATAGGGACAAAAAAAAAAAAAAAAAATATTCCAGCTGTTACTGAGCTGGACGGTGACAGCTGGATGCAGGCTGCAGGGCTTTCCCACTGACTCTCATGCTGCAGTCCCAGAAGTCATTGGCAGATGCTTTTTCCATCTTTAAATGTCACTCAAACGGCTTTAACATCATTTTTGGTCTGATTACAAATTTTCCGGGATACAGTTTTCATATCGGGGGGCGGAGGACAGGGGAAGTCATTTACTGCCTCAGGCCTTTAAACACAGACGAGACGATACTTGTGTTTATTGAAAAAACAAACTAAACTTTGTTTTTGTCCATTTTTGTGATGATTGCTTTGATCTGCATTGATTAAAAAAAAAATCCAAAAACATTAATGAATGTTAAGCAAAGCAGAGATGCTTAGAAAGGCTGGTTAGATGTAGGAGCGGACTTGAAGCTGTGGCCTGGTTTGGCTGTGAAGAGGCCTGTTTGTCACCGGCCCCTGGGCTACAGAGAGAGAGGGAGGGAGGAGTGTGTGCTGGAGTATTGAATATAATGAGAAAGAGGAAGTAGAGATGGATGAAGGTTTAGAGTTTTGGGAGCGAGTGGAAAAATCTGGGGCAATTTTTTTTTTCCGTAATGAAGAATGTAATGAGTGTTTAATGTGACGAGAAGGCGAGAAAATACGTTAAATAAAGAGCAGGAGATAATGAGCGTTTGAGTTTGTTCTGTTTAGGAAGAAAGTGGATTAATATTTACATTGTTGAGCTTCAGTCTAAGTGTATGTGAGAGAATAGTGTGTGTTTTATCATATAGTAACGTACTACTCAGCAGTGCTGGTCTTTCCAAGGTCAAGCTTGGTGCTGGAATGAAAGCTATTTCCTCCCTCACTGTGACCAAGTGTGAGCTGGAGAAATGTCTGGAATCTGTGTTTCTTTTCCAAAAAGGCCACTCCGTCTGTACAGACCGTATTTCAGTATTTTCAAGTGAACATTGTGTTTAATTACACACACACACACACACACACCTACCTGAACCTACCATGAATCACTCTTTGTTCCTCAGGGGCTCTGACTCAAATGGAAACTCATAAAAAAGATGAGTCTTCAGGCCAAAAAAAAAAAAAAAAGCAGTATAGTGCAGCACCTACAGGCGAGGGAAGTACCTTTGATTACATCTGAGTTACAATGAAGCCTGTGTTGAAACCTCACAGTACGTTTTGTTCTTGTTGAATTCACATTTCTCAGCTATGCGCCATTGATTTTGTATCGATGTGTAAGTGCATTGGCCTCCAGGCAAAATCCTATTACGGAAAAAAAAAAAAGCTAATGTTTTACCAGGTCACATAAGGAGCATAAGCAGCATCGTGAGCAGGATTTGAGTTTCACCTTATTGGTCTGACTGTGCCGTGGGTCTGTGTCATTAGATCATGTTTCATGCTGTAATCTGACAGCGGAAGATAAGAAGAAAACACAGAAATTGAGTGATGGATTGAGCTGAAGTTATGACTCAAAAAATCCACCACGTTATCCTGTTTTTCACCTTTTTACAGTAACATTCAAATGAGTTTTGCTTTAAGCAAAATCAGAGTAGAAATGCTGTGCAGCTGGAAGTGTATGTAAAATAAAATGACTGTTAAATAACTTCATGGTTACAGTAACACGGCTCCGCGTTCGCTCCTGTAGTGTGATACATGCAGGAGGAACTGAGTGCATGCTGGTTTAAAAATAACCCTCAATATCTATTTCACAAAAAATCCATTTTGTAAATAAGCACAGAGGTAAACGTCTCAGTAGAGTGTGTGAAATCTAAATAATGTCTCACAGTTTAACACGGTATGAAAGAGAAAAAGCACTAAGAGTCTGTTGGAGTCGTACAGATAAACAGTATGTTTTTATGTTTTTTTAGTATTTGCTTCCTGTAACGGTGTTGAGACATGAGAAAGAGGAAGATGATCCGTCTACATTTACCCTGGGAATTTTATTGCATGTTTTTTTTTTTTCTTTCATCACTTCCCTGTTTCTTAGTCATATTAATCCTTCAGTTATATTTATGAACTTATGAACTCAGCTAAGTGACACGATGCTGAAGGTGTTTATGCATTTCCAGTTTAAACATTAATACAAAATGTCAGGTTTTGTCAACACTCAGTCAGCCCAGTCGAACAAGAGGAAACAAGTCGATTGTACAGGAAACTGCATGTTTCTAAAAACACCTTGAGCTTGAAATAGTGATGCAATAACATGATATGTTACATTTCCCAAAGAAATCCCAAATCCTGTTGTACCTAAAAGATAAATGCACCACATTCACACCTCATCTCTCAAGAATCTGAGAAACATGGACTTAGGTGGAATAATTAACTTAATCAAGATAAAGTACGAGACAACAGGTAAATTGCAAAGCTTCATTACAAAAACACAACTGGAAAGTAATGAAAATTAGAGATTAATGATACAAACTCACAGTGGAACTACAGTTCCAACAGGGATCTTCTCATTTAATTTATTTTGCTTATGAGATATTTAATGATAGCTCTTTGGGGGAAAAGCCTCGCTCAGTTATCCCTGCCCAAAATTTTTCCAAACTAATTTGCAGGAACGGCACAGCCAAACATCTGTCCACAAGTCTGATTCTCATGGATTTTTTTTTGGCGTTCAAAATATTGTAGCGAGAGCAGAAAAGCTGAATCTGAAATGACTGGTTTAATGATTCGGCTACTTTCTCATGATGTCGAGCTCATGCAGCTGGAAAACAGGCTCCATCTGGAGGTTCTTGGGCTGGAAACCCGTTGAGTTTCAGGAGGAATATATATATATATATATATATTTTTTTTTTTTTTGGAGGGAGAGAAATGACAACGGCAGCTGCTTATATTGGAGTCTGACTTGCATATCTCATCACAGAGGGAAGGAAGAAGTCAAGAATGAGCGATGGGTCGGGTAGAGACAGAGACTGATTACACACGACGACTCTACGTCCGTCTGAAGTGATGATCCTTCAGTTACCTGACGCGAGGAGAGGGAACAGTTAATAAATGCAGCTCCTCTCGGCCACTGCTCTTATTAAACCTCAGCTAAAACCCACTAGTGGGGGGTCGTCTGTTGTATCCGCCGTGTTAAACGCTACTTATCCTCCTGTTCGACCTGGCAGGATAATAGTTTAATCTAAAGAGCTGATTTAATAAAACGTCCTGTGGAGAGGAGAGAGAGACTCGCTCTCACTCACTCGCTGACAGATTTAAGTATCTTTCTGTCTCTTACGACGAATCTCACCTCCTTATTTTTACCCAGCTGTCTACCCTCACTCTTCATTATCTCCGGTGACATTTTTTGTCACATATTTGTAAATGAACACCCAATTGCAGCCGCTACGTGTTAGATAATTGAGTAATCAAGATGTTCTCCAGAGCCTCTCGCTGCACGCTCTAATGTTCCTGCCCCCCCACAATTTTTTTTACGAGTAAGTTGCTCCCAAGAGTCGTTCCCAGCAGGCAAGTGCTCACATTCACCAAAAATATGTGACAACTCAATTACAATAATATGAAGATGATGAAATATAAACGAACACTCATCATCACGCCATCTCTTTTTCTTTTTACTTCTTGTTCATAAATTATAGGAACAATATTCTGAAAGTTTGAGGAAAAAGTCTTTTTTTTTTTTTTTTTGGATACAAGCCTAAATTCAGTAACTTCCTCATCCATCTTCCAAAAAGAGGAAACTTCATAAAAACTGAAAACTTAAAAAAAAAAAAAAAAAAAGCAATAAGAAGAAAAATAGTTTAAAAAAACAAAACAAGAATTAACTCTGCAGCAGAGCAGACAGCTGCAGTGACAATTGTTTTTTGTTTTGGTTTGTTTTTTTCACCCTCCATGCGTACTGTCACGGTCGTCATAGCAACCACATCGGTCTGGAGGAGAAACATTATGGGATGCAGATGAAGCAGGACCTCATCTGTGCCTCTTTTTAGTTTTAGATTTCATAACTGACAACAATGGAAATGGGCAATAACACAAAGTAAATGAAAACGACACAAGACTGTAGCTGTGTGTTGTACAAAAGACGATTTTTGTGTCACCATCGTCTTCGCCTCCTCAATAATCACTTCACTCATCCTTTTCTTTTCTTGTGTGTTTGCGTTTCCAGGCATCAGGCCTCCCATCATGAACGGGCCCATGCATCCGCGCCCCCTGGTGGCGCTGCTGGACGGCCGCGACTGTACGGTGGAGATGCCCATCCTCAAAGACGTAGCGACCGTGGCTTTCTGTGACGCTCAGTCCACACAGGAGATCCACGAGAAGGTAACACACTTCAATACATACACACTAACGCCAGGTAGGATGTTGCGATGACCTGTGATTTTTAACATAACATGATGTAGCCAGACCATCACACCTCGATACAGTTCGATCACAGCATCTAGGTTGAGGAAAAGTAACTATATGAGACTTAAATCAACAATTAAACCTCTGGATTCATATAAACTGATATGAGATAAATTAGACAAATGTGGAAATAGAAAAAAAAGAGCCCGTTCACATCACACTGTTGACCTACACTGTAACTCTAACTCACGTGTCGATAAAAAGCAGCAAAATGGAATCAAACCGACTGTTGATGGTGGTTTTGCCTCAAATATTAACACTAATATAATATATTTATCTAATTTAAAAGAGGCACATGCTGTTTTTGGTGACCAAGCTGCAAAACAGCAAAGCCACCACTGAGTTACCATGTTTTCTTATTATTCATCCACTGTCATTAGAGTCTATGGCAGCCCATGGAACCAATGGGTCAAAAATTTTCTAATTTGACACACTCATTGTGGTCAGACTCAATATCGTTTTCTGCAAATTTCATATGCGCCACCAACTGGTCAAAATTGCAGTTACGTTTATGGTCGATTTTCACAAACCTGGTACCATTGGACTCCTTGGATTAAGCCGATTCCAACGCACCCTATGACGTCAGTTTGCATCATGATAGATTTTCCGCCATCTTGGATTTCATCAAAAATCTTCAAAATGCTTCTTCTCTCACAAATCTTGTACAATTGGCTTGAAACTTGGCCACATACTCTTGAGACCAACCTTCATCAAAATTCAATTTCTAGTCTTAGATCTTAATCGTTTGACAACCACAGCCAATCAAAATTAGTGGCGAAGCCGCCAAACGGGTAGTAATTTGATATCTCAGCTATGGTAGTTATCTTGATCAAACTTCATGGCCAGTCCCAAGACCACATCCTGAGTAGGGCAAGTCAATGTGGTGTCATTTGGCCACTAGGGGGCGCTGCAATTATCCAAAACGTGTTTTGGCTATTATCTCTTGATGCATTTGGAATTTTAAAAACTGGCCACCATATTGGATTTTATTGAAAATGAAACTTAACTCTTCACAGGACTCAAATTTAGTCCGATCGTCATGAAACTTGACACAGATGATGTTCAGACCGTGCCTGACAAAAGCCTCACATGATTTTATTTTTGTACCAATGTACAAAAGAGCTCACATCTCAGCAAAGTCTCAATCAATCTTAATCAAACTCACTGTACAGACTCCTGAACTGATCCTGAGTATGTCCAATCAATCTGGTGTCATTTGGCCTCTAGGGGACGCTGTAATTAGCAAAACTATGCATTTTGGAGTTTGAATTTCGACTAAATTCTCATGTCTGCTGATGCTGCAGATTGTCCCCGTTGATGGCTCTTTGGCACATTTTTGGCAAATTTATTAAATTGGCTTATTTTATCGCTTGGCCACTTCATTGCTGCTTGCAGCTATATTGTTGTATAGTTTTACACTTAAACTACGAGGATAGAAGTGTAATGATGCAGAAATGCAGCGTTAGCAAACAGAAGAGGAGGATCTGAAGATTTAAGCTGCTTTCTAATCATAGTTTAACAAATGTTTCATAGTTACACGCTGATCAAAGACAAACAGGAGTGTGAGAGGAAGATGAGTAATTGAGTGAAGACGGATGAAGAAGTGAAACAGTGAAACATTTAAAATGTGGGTCATGCTCAGATCTCACCACAGCCACTATGGATTGTAAATGGGTTTGTATGTCTGGCACGGTTACGTCTAGTTCTGGGTGTCTGCCAGGCACACTCTCTCTGTGAGCGCGCTCAGTAGGCCACAGTGTGGGAGAAACAGATGGCTCACCCTCCCTCTCCCTCACCCTGTAGCTCTCCCTGTGTGTGTGTGTGTGTGTGTGTGTGTGTGTCTAGTGAGGAGCCACCTCGTTGTGTAATTAAAAGGGCTTCTTTATTGTAATTGAACCGCATGTCATTTTCACCCTCTCTCACATTCATGAAGAGGAAAAGGCTGGTAAAAGATTGTAAAATTAACTGAGAATAAATTAAAAGGTGACGTCTGATGCTGCACTGGTTTTACACACTGAGCCATATACTCTTATTCTAGGTGAAAAGTAAATTATCTGATTTTTGACTCATAATATTTCATTTCCAATTAAGACAATAAGCCGAGAGTCTTGCTGATATTAGACGTTAGAGACCCCTTATCTCATTTCCTATGCTTGTAAAAGCTTAGTTTCCATGGTTATGTAAAAAAAAAAACAAAACCCAACAGCATATGAGGATGATATTAACACCTCCGGGAAAAATCCTTAATCGAGACACTTTGTGTGACAGTGTGACAATGAACTCAGTGAACTGTGGCTGTTTTCCACAAAGATTCGCTTGACTTGTGTTCAAACACGCTGATAACTCGGCCTTCACCAACTGCCCATACGATACACACAGCACACATCCAGATAAGGTGACGCACTTTTCTTCTGCAATGATGAATCAGGTCTGTTTAAACAGTGTCTTGATTTAGAAAGAGGTATTTTTTTTATCAGTTCATCTTTAACTAACTGTGTGTGTGTGTGTGTGTGTGTGTGTGTGTGTGTGTGTGTGTTCAGGTGCTGAATGAAGCTGTAGGAGCTCTGATGTATCACACCATCACTCTGATGAAAGAAGACCTGGAGAAGTTTAAAGCGTTGCGGATCATCGTCCGCATCGGCAGCGGATACGACAACATCGACATCAAATCTGCTGGCGAACTCGGTGAGAGAATGAACACACACACACACACACACTTTTATCCTTTTGTTCCAAGGCTACCTTTAGACGGAAACAATCAGAACCAAAAGTGCAAAAGTGGCATTTTTGTTCTCACTTTTAACTCTGCATTTAGACGAGCGATTTGGGGTGAAATCTACATGCAGTCGGACACGCAAAAGTGTGTGAAATCTTCTATTTATTGATGCAGTACGAACGGCAGGTGCCTTGGTGGCAACACCTGGCGCATGCTTGTCACGTCAACTCTATGTGACGAGAAACACAGTTTTGCGTTTTCAGTCGTTTACACGGTGACGTGAGAGTGGAGCGTTTTTAAGATTTCTCTGGAGGGTCGTTTCACTTTCACTTGTTCACCAAAAACGCAGTTGCCATCTAAACAATATGGACACAGATAAAAATATTTTGCATTTTTCACCCCCGGGCTTTATCTTGTAAAGAGCCACAAAAACAATCTCCAGTCAGAAACTGATCATTTACAGCAGAAGACTGTTTGTTTGTTTCAGCAACATTTACTTCATATTTATGGATTCTACCAATAAGTTATAAAAATGTGATAATAATAATAATAACAACAGAATCATTGTTATATCATTTACCATCAGAGTCACAGGCATTATAAGTTCAGAAAAAAGCCTTTTTGAGATTGTTTTTCCTAATTATTCATATCTGTTTCTACACTACTAGTAGCCCTATTGTTCTATTCTGTGTTGTACAAATTGTATAAATATTACGTTATTTTCATTATTTTTTATCATTATTCTCCAGAAACATTTTCATTTCTAGCTTCTAACGGGTGCTGCTGTAGTTACAACAAGTCTGATATTTTTTTCAGACAGAAAAAGGGAACTTAGTAATGCTCTAAAAAAAAAAAAAAAAAAACTATCATCTCTCTCCTGCAGCAGAGCTTAGCAAACATCCTCAATCTGGCTGGAACATTTCAAAGTTTTCCAGCGGTGTTTGTACAGAAAACTGCTGACATCACATCTTCAACTTGCACTTCACCAAAATAACTTCACCCAAAAAAAGAAGCTGTTTCTAATCCTTATCTGCTCTCTGGTCCAACAGGCATCGCTGTGTGTAACATGCCGGCAGCGTCAGTGGAGGAGACGGCAGACTCCACGCTGTGTCACATCTTAACTTTATACCGACGCACCACCTGGCTGCACCAGGTTTGTAGCCTTTTTTCTGATAAAAGGGAATTAGAGAGTTGAGATTGAAATAAAACTCATATTAAATGTTTTTCTTTATTTATCTATTTTTTGGTTGTAGGTTTGTACGTTTGGTTGGTTATCACACTTTTAGTTTGGACACTTACTAATAATCGTCTACTGACAAATCAGCAAAATTGAAACATTTCGTTTCCTTTAGAATGTTGCTGTATTTGAAAGACGTTGATGTAAGATGTAGAAGGTACGGTAAAATGATTTGTTATAATTATTATTTAAAATAACAGATCATAATGTCTTCAAGGATTTAGACTCTGGTCATTAAGTGCAATGCCCTGACATTATGAAATATACCTGGATCATGTTTGACTCATGCTTTTTGTCATATTTATGTGTAATAATTGATCATATTCACGGCAGGCGCTGAGGGAGGGAACGCGGGTTCAGAGCGTGGAGCAGATCCGGGAGGTGGCGTCGGGAGCGGCGAGGATCAGAGGAGAAACTCTGGGTCTCATAGGACTCGGTGAGGATTTTAACAAACTGTCTCAGAAAACTGTTTTTATTTCATTTATCTTGTCTGATGTTTAAAACTCGATTCGTCTGGGAGGTTAAAACTGTTGCAAATACTGAGTTAAGTCACAATGTTTTTCTCTCTTTTCCATTTTAATTTTGAGATATTTTGTCCTTAGCTCAGCTAAATTGGCTTCCTAAGGAGTTCCTGCCAATAAAACATAAGCGGATTAACCCAGAAGTAGAATGCAAATCTCTTCTCTGTGCAGTCAGAGCATTTTCTAGCAGTAATGAGCTGCCAGAGTATTATGCAATTTGCCTAAAAGGTAAAAGTAAGAAAGAAAAGATAACATTATCTGCACAAAAAACCTTCAGTTGTGTTATTTATGTTCCATTTAAATGAGTAGTCGTGTGTGTAATTAGACTAAATTCACCTCGTGTGTGTGTTTGTGTGTTTCTAGGTCGAGTGGGTCAGGCTGTAGCGCTACGAGCCAAAGCTTTCGGCTTCAACGTGATTTTCTATGACCCTTATTTGGCTGACGGAGTAGAAAGATCCCTGGGGCTACAGAGGGTCACCACACTACAGGTTAGACACACACACACACACACACACACACACACACACACACACACACAGATACCCAGAGCAGGGCCCATATTGTTCAAATCAGTAAAAGTAGCAACAATTTGACTTTGTTCAGAACTGGTGTGTTTCATGAAAAGACAAATGTCCTTGTTTTGACACATATGTATTATTCACCGTCACAGGTTATTGGTCCAGTTTCTGTCTTAATTACAATAAATAATGTATTATTTTATCATAAAGCAGAAAACAAAGAGGGATTGTAGTTTTAATTTCACTCCATTTACTTGACGTGAACCTACAAAGAGCTCATCAGTAGCATGACTTTTAAATGGATTTACACTAAATCTTCTTTACAGAAGGAAAAAAAAAATCTATTGTCTCTTTTCTCTCTGCTGACAAAACAACGGTTTCTTCACCAAACACCGTGACAAATGTGTATTTACCAGAGCTGCTTCAAGTGTTTGGAAAAAAATGTGCTCCCTCTTGTGCTCATTGTCAGTAACTGCGACGATGTATTATAAAAGATATTTAGTCTATTTAGTGTCACAAACTCTTGGTGTGAGTTGGTTGTAAATTCAGTAAAACACAGGGAGGAAATTTACTGTCACTCATGTCTGTTTTCCTCTTCAGGACCTGCTCTTCCACTCTGACTGCGTCTCTCTGCACTGCAGCTTGAACGAACACAACCACCACCTGATCAATGACTTCACCATCAAACAGGTGCAGCGACACACACACACACACACACTCACATGCATAAACACTCACATTCACATAGACACACTAGAATGATTTATTCATCCCTACATCCACTACTACTACAACCTAAAGCCATAAATATTAAAGAAGTGAACACACAACCTACATACAGATGGATGAGTCTCTTCTCTTCTCCGGCTCAGAGGATTATAGCTCTGACCTTGCTGGAAGCAGGAAGGTGAACAGACGACGTGGATCAATAAAATACATTATTGTGAGAGACAATAAATGCTTTCAAAGCAAGTTTTGTTTCTCTGTGCGTGAGCAGTTTACAGACCATTAGACGACATGGATGGAAAAATAAAACGTTGCTTCATTGTGTCTTTAAACATCCGATGATATATTTTATAACTCACTGCCTCTACTTGTGTGTGTGTATATGTGTGTTAAAGATGCGTCAGGGAGCGTTTCTGGTCAACACTGCCAGAGGAGGTTTGGTGGATGAGAAAGCTTTGGCTCAGGCTCTGAAGGAGGGGAGGATACGTGGAGCTGCTCTGGACGTCCATGAGACAGAACCGTTCAGGTAATAAAACTGACGCTGTGACGAAGTTTTACTGTGATTATCTGTAATTCTCACCGTTCTAAACTTATGCTTCCTTTATGTACATCTGTTCTAAATGTTGTCACTGTCACTGTCTTCATACCCCCGTGAGTATTTTATGTTTAACTCAGTGCAGAGCGCCAAACTCCGTACGAAAGTTTCAAACAATAACAAACACAGCGACAGTGACTTCACTGACGCCGTGTTTAATCACAGCGCTTATTTTTGTGCTTCTTCATTGTTCCTCCCATTGGTCGCATGTGAGCTTTACTGCACAACACTGCCCCCACGATTCCCAGTGGTATTAGTCCATTTGCTGCGTCCACAAACTCTCTGAAAACTAATAAAATTACACAGGTAATAAACGCAGACAGACAGACAAAAGGTGCCGTCAGTATGTGTATCCTGCTCAGCATAAATGGGCCTTTAAGTTTATGTGTTTGGTTTTGGGAAAAAAAAAATGGTGTGATTTGCTACAATAGGAAATAAATGTAAATAATATTTTAAAACCTTTTGCAAAGCTGAAACTAGTGATTATTTTGATTTACAATTATACTCTCTTATGTGATGCAATTATTATATGATGATAAAACTAGAACCATAGTTAATATTTAACTGTTTCACCTCTTGACATGGAGAATAGATGTTCCTTTAACATAAAGAACGTTTACTGATCTGAACATCTCATATTTGAGGGAATGTCTTTGGATTTTAATTATTCATCAGATAAAATAACCTAATGTAAAGATAGGAAAGAAAGGAACAGGGTTATTTTTCAAACTAGAGAGTATCTGAGCAAGTAAGTAACTCTATTTCCTATTTGTTCTTTCCATCTCAGTTTCAGTCAAGGTCCATTAAAAGACGCCCCCAACCTGATCTGCACTCCACACGCTGCCTGGTACAGCGAACAGGCGTCGCTGGAAATGAGAGAAGAAGCAGCCAGAGAGATTCGAAGAGCTGTGACAGGTAAAAAAAACAGATTTACAGAGACAAATCACTTGACTGGATGGAAAAAAAATCATCTGAAAAATGTAAACAGCAGTTTAAAAAGATATTTTTAGGTTGTTCCTTCACCGTCGAGTATAAACCATCGTTCTAAGTCTTCCCTTCATCCTCTCTCTTCTATCGTCTTTTTCTTTGTTCTTTCTTTCTTTTCCATTCACTGGTTCATTGTTTCCCCGAGTGACTCAGCCTGTTGTTATGATGCGTCTTAGACAACAAGTGACTATTTGTTTTTTGTTACTTCAGTACTTCATTTCTCTTTCTTTTTTTTCCAGGTCGTATCCCAGACAGTCTGAAGAACTGTGTGAATAAAGAGTTTCTCACCCAGAACAATCACTGGGCAGGAGTCGATCCAGCCACCGTCCACCCCGAACTAAACGGTGCTTATAGGTAATAACGCAACATTTTCTTCTTCTACTTTTTTTTTTTTCAACATCAAGGTACAACGTCCATCCTTCTCCATCTCAAACTCTTTTTTTCACGTGTCAGTTGCTGACCTGCAGGAACAATTTTCAGGCTGATGGAGGCATTTTTTAATACAAACTTTTTATCACTTTGCTGATACGATCTTGTGTTTCTTGTTACTTATTGTGCTGTGGCTGCTAGTTCTCAAAAAACACTGACACCGCATCAACACTTCAGTTTTTTTTTTTTTTTTTTGTTGTTGTTGTTGATGCCGGTGATAAAAAGCAGCTTCACAAACCTTTGATTCTCTGTTTTATACCTTTATAACAAATATAACAAAACAAGATTTCCACCGTAGAGACACAGACAGTCTCTGTTAAAACCAATGACAGTGTGTTACAACAATGAGGACACTGTTTTTAATGTTGTAAATATAATCATCAGATACTAAATCTTCATGGCCAGACGCCACAGTGGATTTACTTTAGTAACTACATTTTTATTTTAGTAACTTCACTATTGTACATGTATGTTTTGGGAGCATCTGCATTTCACATTTACTCTTATACATTTTCAAATCAGTGATGTTACAAAAATCAGAACTAAAGTAAACGTGTTTTCTCTACCGCTCTGGTTCAGTCTCAGTCTATGACTGTTTAACTATTAAAACCATGTTTGATGGTTGATGTAGGTTCGATCTTAAAGTGTGGATGGATGAAGAAACTTCAGCTTTTGTTCTTTAGTTCAGACTCATTGTCTATGAAGATTGTTGTAGCTCCATGTTTTAAAGTGCTGGATAAACTTCATAATGTTCTTCTGTTTTTATTAACATGTACTTGTACTTTCATTACTTAAGTACATTTAATTATAGATTATCTGTCATACTTCAGAGCAGTAAATACTAGATACTAACTTTTACTTGAGTATCATTCTAGTTGGTGACTTTTACTTTTACCAAAGTCATATTTTGGTCAAGTATCTGTCCTTCTACTGTAGTGAGACTTTTGGATATTTTATAAAACACTGGTTTTAAATTACATATTTCTTTGGGTTTTCCTGACTTGTGACACGACTTTGTGTCATATAGAAGACTTTTTGGATGGTTACCTTGTTTTGAATATCACTTTAATCAGTTTCCCTAAACCAAGCTTCAGATCTATAAAAATGTTCCAGTCTGTATTGTATCTTTAAACATATGTTTAAGATGCCAACTTGATGATAAAGATTTGGTTCAGGGAATGAGAACAGAAATAATTTAGACACTCATAAATAAATCCTCTCTGGGTTATTTTCTGAGAGCATCTTAAAGATCATCATTAGTCTTCCACCGCTTTTTTTTTGTCACAAAATAAAGGTGATGGTGATGACACAGTAGATCAGACAGTGTTAAACCGACACAGGAACACTTTCTGCCAAAATAGCTCAAGTGTGAAATCATTTAGTTCATGTTGTGTCTTGCCTAGAGGGGATTACAATTACAGCACAAAAGATATAAGACTGAAATATTGAGTAACAAAGTGTGAAATCTGGATCAGATTAAATGAGACTCAAGTACACTTGACTTTTACCTGAGTATCATTCTAGTTGTTGACTTCAGCTTCTACCAACGTCATTTTTTGGTCGAGTATCTGTGGTTCTACTCTAGTGGGACTTTTCGTCAGAGAAACACTGGGTTTATCTTGTACTTTCATTACTAACTTGTGCATCTCTCTCTCTACTCTTCAGGTATCCCACAGGAGTCGTGAGTTTGCCGGCCGGCGGTCTCCCGCCCCCCGTCGAAGGCATCGTGCCGAGCACCGTGCCCATCACACACACACTCCCCCCCGCCGTCACACACCCTCCTCACGCCCCGTCGCCCGGACAAAACACAGTGAAGCCACCAGAGGGTGACAGAGAGCAGCATCCGAACGACCAACTGTAGCCGCACACAAACACACTTACACACACACACACACATGCTTACCTGTGTTGTCTGGTAACTGGAGAAGGTCGGCATGACAACTGGTGTCAAAGCAGTGAGTTTCCTAGTGACGACGTGTTATCAGAGCGTCAGATCGGCAGGTTGAAGTCCCAAAAAACTATCGATTCAGAAAAACCTCTGGCAATTTGTTCCCAGCAGCCAGTTCACACTCCAAAGAGGAAGAAGAGGAGGATGAAGAGGAGGAGGAGTGGATAGCTGTTAAATACTCCAGACAGTTGTCCTCTACCTCAACCAACAAGTCCTGAGAAAGACTGTAAAACTCCAGGTCCACAGGTTGATCTTCACATCACAACTTTAGTCGAGTTTTAAATTATTTCCTCTGCCAGTTTAAAAAAAAAAAATAAGAGAAAAAAAAGCAACCAATAACAATATCTATCTCTTGATTTGGGAAAAAAAAAAAAAAAAACGACTGAATCAAATTCTGCTGTCTTAGACTGTAGCATGTCCAAAGTTAGAGGAGCGGGTTTCATGTCTTTCTCTCCTTTTTCTGTGTCTTTTCCTTAGTTTTGATGTACAAGCAAAAAGTAGTAGGTTATGAAATGAATGTAACCTGTCTGTGTACAGTTTTTAGACTTTACGGAAAGAACATACTGATATTTGTATTCCAGTCTTAACAAAAACAAAGAGTCATGTGATCTCTCTATGTAGCCAGAATACAATATCTGTTTTTATTTTTAACGTCTCCCCAAAATTAACAAGTCCCCCCGCCCCCCCACCCTAATAAAAAAAAGAGGGGAAAAAAAAGACAGAAAAGAAAAAAGAGGCAGCTTTTTGCACACCATCTCAGGAAATTAAGTTTCCGCAGTTGGTATATTATTTTTTTACATCTTTTTTTTTTTTTTTGTTTTATTTTGTTTTAAAAATTCCTTTTTATGCCACTTAGTGCTTTTGTTTTTCTACCTGCTTGCCTTTTCGTGTCCTGCTACATTAGAAAAAAGAACTTTAACACGAGCTAAAGTCGATCTAATGTTTGCTTTTGTTCGTTACGTTTAAGGGGCATTTGATTTTGCTCTCAGACTTAAATAAGTAAATGTTTGAACCCAAATCGAAGGGG
The DNA here is from genome assembly GCA_016801845.1 of Polydactylus sextarius. Taxonomy (NCBI): domain Eukaryota; kingdom Metazoa; phylum Chordata; class Actinopteri; family Polynemidae; genus Polydactylus; species Polydactylus sextarius. The sequence goes on along the minus strand of CM028930.1, from coordinate 22,546,153 downwards.
GTTTGTGGGAGGAAAAGGCTTGAAGGAAGGTGGCAAAATGGTATGCTTGGCCAGGGCAACTTCATCCCTTGTTGCCATTTGTTGCTGTGGTTTGTGTTAATTGGTTTAATGAGACAAAACCAGTTGTCTATAAAGTGATTCACTAAAGAGTTTGTAGCAGCTAACGGTCTCATAAAAGGTACTTATGTCTTCTTAATGTCTAATGGGATCCAGCACTTCCACTATCACACAATAACAGACCAGTTCACTACAGTTTACAAACAATGATATAATAACGATGAACCAGTGTGAAGCTTCATGCTGCTAAATCAATGTTTTATTTCTTTCTAGCTCTAGCTTTAGTTATGCAGCAGCTCCGCTTTCTGCCATATTTAAAGTTAAACTCTCATATACAGACGTCACATTCAGTTAAAGGTAGTTAGTGTCTACTGACAGATGAGGATCAGTTATGTGCTTCAAATTTAGTCAAATTGGATTTAACCTCAGTGTTAAACCTAAAGAAAAATACTTAAAACAACTTTCTAAAAGAGGAACAACCTGCTTATGTGAACAAAACACTATGGTTTTGATTTAAAAAGAAAAAAAAATGTGAGTGACATCCTATATGCACAATGAAGTAACGATGTTTAATGATGATAGCATGTCAGAATGTGTGGATTGCTCCAGTCTAGTATCCCTTTAACATTTCACGATGGCTCCTTCCTGAGTATACCGTTTCGCCACCCTCTGTGGCCTCTGTGTCTATGTGTACATATGGTGTTCTGCCTGCCTGTGTCAATGTGACTTGGTTGTATCTGTGTCTAAAAAAGCAGCACTGGGAGGAGGGGTGGCGGCTAGTACTCTACACACGGCGTCATTACAAATACAAATACGAATACAGATACTGCCATCTCGAAACGCAACTAAACACTATCAAAACGAAGAAAAACACATCACATGTACGGTAGCAAACTGAGCCAGTAAGCCATGTTTTTTTTTTACTGGTTCTATTTCCAGAATAAAAGCAAAACAGCTATCAGGAATATTTATTACTGATTCCAGCTGATTCCAGCTCATGTGTTGTCGACGTTAGCGGGCCAGCTAAGTGATGGTGCTCTCTCGATCCCCTTCTACCAGCAGCTGAGTAGTTAAAAAAAAAACAAACAACAAAAAAACAAAAACAGTTCACTGTTGCCTACCTGGTCATCTTCATGGTGGGGTAGTAAACGTAGCGATCAGGGATGGAAATTTCACAAGCCAATGTCGAGTTCTCACTGGCCAGAAAAAAAAAAAAAAAAAAAAAAAGGTGGCATTTAGTATTTATCACTGTCAGGATTAAGAATGCTGGAATATTTTTTACTCTTTAATCTTTCTTCACCACATACTTGTGGAGGTAGAAACACTTCCTGGTACAAACTCTACTCATTCCTTATTCAAACCGATGGGTGCCACGAATAAAAGTTTAAAAAAAAAACAACAACAAAAAAAAAAACAAACAGCAGACAAGCTTTTAATGTCGAGGTGTTCAATGAAATTCCATCCCTGGTAGTAACACACAGTCCACTGTTGCCTACCTTGGTCCCCTTTATGGTAAAGTAGTAGGCGTAGCAATATACAGTATACATATTCTATATTCTACAGTAAATATCATTATTTTTGGTCAAAACTGACAACCTGACAAAGATATGTTTGTGACTGTATGCATTTGTATGAATTATTTTAAAAGGAAATAAACTGTGGAAAGGTGACGTTTGTTGTCTTGTTGATCTTATTTTGGAGGAAACTTTCCTACATGATGCAAACTGATGATGAACAAATATGCTACATTAAAGGGGATTAAAGTCCTCTGAATGTAACTTTTGAAGCTTGTGCAGTTAAAAGAAATAAAAGAAAACAAAAGTATGCACTACAACGTGACAACATTTGTAGTTTTGTCTGTTATTTTACAAAATATATGATCAGGAATGATTAAAAATCACCAGTTTAAGAAGTAAAGGAATATGAAACCTGCTCAATTAACAATTCCCATCTTCTATAAAAGTAAATGTAACTTACTTTCGTTCTTTCTAAAGTCCAACTACCAGCAAACTCCACCAGAGGTCCTCAGCACAGCTGCTGCTCTCCTGCTGTGAGGAAACATACGACCAGCTTTAACATCTGAATCTACACTAACTCATCTACCTGCATCTGTTTTCCAGTTTAATCTATTTATGTAATAGATTTATATGTGACATATATGATACACTTGTGTCATAACAGCTCAGTGGTTGTCAACTTATCATGTGTCAGTCTAAAGATAAACATAAGGATTAAAATTAAATCAGAGCTCATACAACATGGAATCCATTAATATGATTTTTAATTAATTAAGTGTGAAATATCTTTAACACTGACTGCCATTTGTGTACGGTTTTGAATGCTGGGTATCAAATCAAAGATTTAAAGGCCTCGAGATGAACCTGATGTAATACAAAACACTTAAATCATCGCACTGAACACACAAGAAGTCAGGTTTACTCCCAATTACGTAAGTGTTCTTCCAATTGGACATTAACAGTCAGGAAATCCACTGGATACGGTCTGATTCTAGTTAGGAAAATCAACGTCTTCTACAAACAGTCACGTATCCAGGATCAAGTCAATGCAGTCACCACAGACGCTAGACTGTAAATTTCGATTAAATTGTTTTGTTTTATAAATGACTGCTCGTCCAAGTGGTCTACGTTTGAATAAAGGGTTTGTTTTTTAATACAGAAATAAGATACAACCTCAATATTAAAGAATCTATTCAACAGTTCGAAGCTGAACGTTTGAGAATCAGAAGCCAAATCTATTCTTCTTCTGTCTTTGTCCACTGACGAGTAGAAACGGTTGTTAGCTGCCAATCACATGAAAGCTCATTATGAATGGACGACAGTCGACAGACACGAGACATGGGCAGACTTCTACTACATCTCTGCGTCTTTTGTTTTTCTCTTTATTTCTGTTTTGCTCCTTACACATCCCAACATCTCTCTATTGCACACTTCACTTTGTCCCTTTTCTCTTTCAACCTCTCTGCTCCATCCATTCAGGGTTATAGCCACTGGAACAGGCTCTCCAGCAGCTGGAAACTCAAGATGGTTTAATCTAAACTTCAGGAAGCAGGATGGGAACCAGATGCAGTAAAAAATGAAAACAGACAGAGGGCACGTTTTATTTAGCTAGCATAGGGACCTCCAAAGGGCACCGCGCAAAGGAGGAAGAGAAATTTTCATGAGTATGCTCAAACTTTTATGGAGGAAATAAGAGTCTGCTCAAACCTCAAGACCAACATTGTTAGTGCAGACCATCATCTGACTTAATTTTAAAGATTTGAGACATTGTGGAAACCCTAAATATGTTCTGAGTGGTCACATCTTCCACTGTAACTATCAACTAAAGCTTGAAGATTTAAGAGATGCTGGCTTGTTGGAAGAAAAGGGAAAATTTGGGGAAAGGATGAGTGAGTGAGTAACACTCTCCACTCTTTCAGGAAATACCTTCAAGCTGCCCTTGGGCAAGGCACTTAACATTAATCCATGTCAGAGCAGAGCGTTGTTTTACTGGGTTCAAGTGGAAGATGGAGGCTTTTTGTCCTTGTTAAAACTTTGGCTGTTGGACAAGACACTCAGAGGCATGTAGGGAACAAAACTTAAAGAGGCTTTTTCCAAACAGTAAACTTGTGAAAAGTTAATGGGTTGTAGAAACAAGCAGCTGTTGGTTACATTTTTGTGTTCAGGGAAACTCCTTTTTATCTTTTCCTCACTTTAGATTTCTACCTACAACACTGAATATTCCTTGATCTATCTGGTTAAATTCCTAACACTAACCCTCGAGGATTTTACAATGAATTACAGATTCAACTAATCCCCATGAATTCTGCACAACCTTGCAATTTTTGACCAATTATTGTCATTTCATCAAATAGTTTTGTTTTAACCTCCTGAGACCTGGCATCCACATACATAGACATCACATTTTGGGTTATTTATACAATAATACTTTATTATCCTTAACATTGAGCCCGAGGTCTCTTACCTCTTCCATCTAGATGATGCTTAGTTTTTATATTTATCAGGTCCCAATAAGCTCAAAAGATCATAATTTCATTATCTTCAATGAAATGCTAGAAAAAAAACTTGGTATCACTGGATTTTCTGACCTTATTTAAAGATAATTAATTTACAATTAGTATCAAGTTTTCCAGAAAAAGTTAGTTAGTTTGTCACCGTAAAGCTGCAAATAACAGCCCGGGTGTTTGTTTTGGCAAATGACTCAACAGACTGTGTTTATTTGGGACAGGCGTCTATATGAGACAGGCGTTTCATTTTTCCGGTATCATTACATTTTTAAGTCTTTCACTGTCATTTATCAATGGAAATGTGTTGTCTATGGCAAGGAGAGCGACGGTGAGTGGTGAGTGATACAGGAGCATGTGTATAATTCACACCAGACATGTCAAATGCATGTGGCCCAATCTAGTCTTTTTAAAAATGTGCATAGTCTGGTGCAAGCCCTAGTCTCGTGGTGTGAGCGGTATCAGAGTGGAACTGGAGCAATCACGTCGGTCACTTGATAAAATCTGCGCCGCGCTCTGACTATATTTCACACGCTCCACTCACATGATCTGGTCTGAGTGCCGGGCAGTTAGAATGAGTGAAATTCAACAAGAAGAAAATCCTGGCCTTTAATTGAGACCAGCTTGTTGCCCAAATGTGTCGCTGCCCCCGGCTAATAAAAGAAACAGGCGTCTATTTGCCACTCAGTTATTTGCAGATTTATGATATATTTTTGTCAGCATTAACACATTAATCTATGCGATTAATATGACTGACAAATAACATTAACGCAAGTTTGTTTACTTCCGGTGTGCGCTGACCTCTGGCGATTATCAGCACAAAACTGTCTTGATGGAGAGAATCCTTCACTCTTATTTCCGTACTCAAAGACTGCGGTGCGCTGCCATAGTCGTTTGCTCCACCATAGTTTCAACATGGGGCGGTGATAATTGTCCTCCACATATTACAGCACTTGGTAGCTGTAATGCTAATGCTAATGCGTTGGAGTGCATGTTACACACCACTCTTGATGACGTGCAAGATTAATTAGATCAGTTTTTAAAATCTATCGACAACCATTATTTTTTCCATATTATTTAAGATACTTTTTTACCGTATGTGCAATTAATACAAATTTTAAGACGTAATTATGCAACTCAAACTCTTCGCCATCACTGCTGCTGCTTCGAGTTCAGTAAGTTTAATGCAACATCATTAAAGTTTAAGACCACACACACAGATCTCTGGTGACGTGTTCATTTCTTTTTGTTTCACGTTGGTTCTGTTTGTTGAAAGTGCTGAACGTGATAAAGACGTGTCGTACGTGTGCATGAGGTGGGTCCGGGCTTTGACAGATGAATTGGTCACGATGATGGACATGGAGGAAATGGGTGGATTTTCTTAGTTCCTCTCTGTTTCTCTTTTTCTTTTCCCTCCGCTCTCCTCGACTTTCCTCTCACATCTCTGTGGTTTCTTCTTCATCCTAAACTTTCTCTCTCTTCTGCTTACTGTTCTGTTACTCTCCTCCCATCGACTGAATGGCACGGTCCAAATAAAGCCACACAGAGGATTATTATCCACAGAAATGTGATGAAGTACTGTGGCCGCCCTAATACTGAGAAGGTAAGGCACCCTGCTGAGATGAGTTCCCCACCAAACGTAAGATTTCCATTAGCATTTGTTTCAGTGGCAGGTTTCAGTGTCCAAAGGGTCCACATACGGTTTCAAAAGGCCCTTTAACACCGCCAAGAAAAATGTCTGGTGGTTAATAAACACCAGACACGTGCTTGTAAATGCTGGCTACAGCCTGAAAGGTGCTAACTCCATCGGCTGCTTTGGCAGGTCAACGTTATTTTGTAGGTGGCGAGCAGAAGTGCTGCATGTCCAATTTTTCTGCTATTTTGTTTCAATGTTTTCTTTTTTCACAATGATAACTGGACTCAACTGTGACACACACACACACACACACACACAAACACACACACACGCAAACAATGAGTGATGCGGTGGAGGTAAAGTAGAAAAATGCATAAAGAGCCAAACTGGATCATTTAAAAAAAAAAAAAAAAAAACAGCGCAAAATGTCACCAACAGACACTAGTATGAGACTTCTCCATTTATTTGACCTCCGTGTAGTTTTGGCAGCGACTTGTTACTGACATGATGGTATGGAGATGCAGAAAATAAAGCTTCAGCATGATTTTGTCCAGTTGCAAATGAAGCTGAAACCTTCTGACTGCAGCTGTCAACCATAACGCCAAACACGCAGGGTTTTGTTGATTTTATGCCTTTGAATGCCTCATTCAATTTCTGGGTTTTTAACAAGAAAAAAAAAAAAAAAAAAAAAGAAGAGAGAAAGACCATAACTATAACTCCTCAACTGGGTCTGTTAAAATAGATTATGTTGTTATCTCTGGCTTAATGGGTTTTGTTGGACCCATATAATGTTGGAGGACACAGTGCAATAGTTTATATGAAAAATAAATAGGCTGTTGGATAAGATTCACTCTGCTGGAGAAACCGCAAAGAATCAAATGAGAGGATGAAGATTATGAGAAAGCCGACTAGAGATGCAAACAGAAAGAGACAGAAGAGAAAAGAATGAAAAAGAAAAGAGGATTGATGAAGTGAAAAGGCTCCTCGACTAAAAGAAGTAATTTTGTAACATGAAACATTTTTATTAAACTACAAAAAATCAGCTTCTTTTGATTATTCTGTTTTCATTTTTCAAGGAGTCCTGGTCACGTTTTCACATTTTCCTTCCACGTGTGTGTGTGTGTGTGTGTGTGTGTTTATGTGTTTCCCAAACACGTCCATGACGGTGGTGACCCAGTTTCAGTAGCCAGGTTTCTGGGGGTTTCAGTGTTTTGTTTTGTTTTGTTTTCTTTGCCCATGTGAGTCTGAGGTGAGAGGAGCTGACACTTGACAGATGGGGTTCATACACACAACTCATGTAAACATATGGATAAATAAAAAGATCAACCAATGGTGATCACCCTATATGAGGGACATTACTTTTTGTGTAACGAGCTTTGTCTCGTGTTCACCTGTCGCATTGTAACTACGAGATAAATCCAAAATTTGCTGCTATTTGTAAAACGTTCACCGTCTGTTTCATTCGTCAGTTAATACATTTCATTGCCAACTTGTGAAGCTGCTGAAATTAACAAAGTAAGCAATTCTAATTTGGAAACTGTATGATTATTTATATAAACAAAAATGGGCAGAAAGGAATAGAGAATGACATTAAAACTCTGCTTATACTCAGCACACCTGCTTCGCTTGTAGGACTGTTGCTTCTGGAAAATTCACAAAACCGTTGGACATGTCCTCCCACCATTAATCCCCTATTGGAAAGGTGTGGGGGAGCAACTTTCTGTTTACAATTCAACAAGCACTTCTTAAAAGCACACTGACCCTTTCAGACTGCCCTAGTTTCCACATTTATCTCTCAAACAAAGTATTTACTTGTTGAACTTGATTTCACAACCAGTGCAATTGGAAGAAAAATAGTCTCAAGATGATTCTGCTTCTGTCATTGTCAGTAGAGATTATTAACTTGTGACTTCATCTCATATTCCAACATAAATCCAAAATCAAATGATTAAATTACATCATTTCAACTTGCTAATATTAGCTAAGCATGAAGACAACGGCTGAAGAGCTCAACTTATGTTGTAATCGTCAGCACAACAGTAACATTAGTTGAGTAGTTGAGCAGCTCTGGTGTCAGTAATGTTATACAAGTGGAATTACATCCTAACAGTCCACTAAGTAAACAACCACATGGTGTGTAACGTGACCTCACAACAGGTTTTGGGATCTGGACGATTCAGTCTAGTCGTCCAAACTGGTGCAAAAAAAACCAAGTTGTTTGATTCCCTGCAGTAAACAGATGTACTGCTGAACTATGTATCAAAGATTGTGGCCTAAAAAAATGTTTTCTCTCCTCAGAAAGTCAAATTTAAGAAAACATTCACGCAAATTTTATCCAACAAAAGTCCCTTACACCTTCTCGGACACAATATTATCATTTCGCCACTGTTGTTTCCTACTGTGCCAATGTTTGCAGATTAAACAGAAATATAAAACAAAAATCTTACACCTTCCTGGGAGATGTGTTAACTAGGGTCCAGCTTTCAGCTCATCAAGTCATAATAGCAGCAGCTAAAGGATATAAAAACTTAAAAAAAAAAAAAAAAAAAATTTCAAACTCTGATTTCACTCACTTGCAAGTTAACTCCACCACTCAAAACAAGAGGCTGTTTTGATAGATTTTCTTTGTCTTCACTAAGTAAAACAACACCAGCCTTGTTCGACTTAATTCCTAACGGGATATTTCCAAGAAACATTTAACCATCTGCAGAAGCATCCCAGTATTGTTTGAACAAATCAAGGGGTAGGTTTCTTCTATGAATGGAGAATAAATTCAGATCACATGGCAGCGCTTCATTCCGACATAGATTAATAACAGCCTGTTTTCCAAACGTTGATCCAGGAAGCTGTTTCAGAGACGACTCCTTCACAGGATTTGAGAGTGCAAAGGCCAGTGCACATAATCTTACATATTATACACACAGGAATATACGAAGCAGACAGACAGGCATACGGCCAAGATAACTGGTAGCATGCCACTAATTGTAGCAATTCAGGATTATGTATTTATCCTGCGACGTTGTTACAATGGGATTTATACAGTCAGATTGTAACTCGGAGTGTTAAGACAACATTACCCTCGTTTTAAGTCTTGTAACTTTATAACTGTTTTATGTAAAGTCAACCCTTTGGTCAGTTGCTACATCTGTGCTTCTATTTGAATTTACTTTGTCTGTTACCTTTGATTAATCATTCATCTCTTACTTCTGTTATAAACTGATGTGTTTGAACCAGAGTAAAGAAACATTGTGATAGATACATTTAAAATATCAGTTAGTTTGGGCACAGTTTCACAATTTAAGATAAAATATAGAATTAAAAGCTGATGAGCTTATGAACAAGACGTTGGTTAAGAGCCGATCCTATTTCTACCACTTTGCCGTCTCTTTACTAACGTTTTCCATTCATCTGGTAACAGGAGTCTTTTCTGATGGTGACTTCTACTGAAACGTGAGATTCATGCAAACAAACAGCCCCTACCCCTCAACACTTTTATGTTTTAAGGGATGAGGGGTAGGGGTAAGTGAAGGGGAATTTTTTTTAATAAACTCTTGGTACACTTAGTTATTGGTCCTTCAGTTTGTAAGCGCATTTCCACTGCAGGAACCTCCAGGTAATAATACGGGAACTCAGCCATTGGCGCGTCTCCACTAGAGGAACAGTCCCCAAAAGGCAAGACTGAGGAACCTTTTAGGGGCCGAAAAAAGTCCCTACCCAGGGGTACTTTTTTTACCTACTCCTGGGTGCCGTTTTTAAAACCCAGCGGCAGAAACGGATCAATGTCATATTTTTCGGACTATAAGGCGCATTAAGCGAAACAAAACAGTCAGATAAGTCCTTATACACCCACATGTATTACTCCACAAGGCTCCTGACTACAAGTGGTGCAGCTTCGTAGCTTACCAAAGTCATACTAAAACATTTTGACAGATTTTTGAGCACCATGTACCACATAAAATCAGTATGAGGTCAGTAAACACAACCAGAATTAATACATAAGGCGCACCGGATTATAAGGTGCACTGTCAATTTTTGAGACAAGTAAAGGATTTTAAGTGCGTCTTATAATCTGAAAAATACGGTAATTAGTTTCTATAAATAAAATAGTAGAAGTGAACGAAGCGACACAGTTGAAATCACAAAATAATTGCAGGGTTTCACATATAATGATCAATGTGTGGCGGACCACCACAGAATCAACACTGGCAACTACAAATGAATTAATTTATTTTTTCCAACACAAAACACAACGTTAAAAACAAACTAACAGTTCCTCTCTCTCTTGGTGGAGACACAACGTCGCAAAGGGCCACGAGGAAGGACCCCACGGCTGGTACATGGGAACTTCTCGGTTGAAACACGGCTTATGTGTAGGGACCCTATTCATGATGCTACTGAAGTGAAGTGATATTTAAAGCTTTATTAATGGTTAAAAAATGATAATTTAGATACATTTGGCTTACTGCCCCATTTACTTTCATTGTTAACTATTTGGTTGTGAAACAAAAGACGGACAAACTCGATATTACTTCAACCTTAACTTCAACGTAAAATATCTCTTGAAGAGGTCTTTGACTTGACTTGTATGGTGGTGAAATAGATCCTGAGTTCAAATTAACCTATACAAACTACAGAGGACCCAAATTTGAGCCCTGAGGTACACCAACATAATTATTTACCATTTCAGTTCACATTATGCTTCTATAACTTGGTTTTAAACTACATGTGCTGAAGGACTTGAAGATAAAAATTGTGCAACACAATTGATGACAAAAATAAGAAACAAGTGGGTTGATTCCTTGGTTTCGTAATTTGAACTTAGAGACATTGCTGTGAATGATTAAAGTGAATTTATTTGTAATTAAAACCAGTTTTCATCTCCAACAATCATAGCAACACACCATGTTTGTTTTTTCATCCCAACTGGTTTGTCTTTCTGTTGTTTGTCAAATAAGCGGGTTTCAATGTTTCAGGTTTTTCAGGCAAGGGGGTTGAGCAAAACAATTAAGTTTAAATCGAAATCCCATGTGTTATTTTAGTCTTAATGGAAAACTAGATCCACTTCTATGGCAGTTGTACTAAACTCATGAGAAACCATTTGAATACTTGGAAATGGGAAAAATGTCTTAAAATTGAAACAAATGGTTTCAGATTTATCATACAAGTAAATCACAGTAAAATGTAATTTAATTGGAGCTCTAAATCACAGATCAGAGATTCAACAAGAGAGAGACAGAAAAAAATAGGCCAATCCGCTGGCAAATAGTGCAGCTAATAAACAGACTCGGTTTGCAGACAAGTTTCCAACAGCACAGCGGCTCTGTGAGCCAGATGTACATATCTTCTTGTTTAAAAATAATCACAGTGTTATGCAAAAAAGAAACATTTTCCTTCAGATTTATATGTAGGTTAGACTTCTGGTTTTAATGAATAACTAAAGGATGAAGACTATGATTCTTTCCAACAGCAAAAAGTTGTAATATCCACAGATGCAATGATGCAGCAAATTCCTCATGTGTCCTACATGAATGAGTTTGTCCTTGTGTCCCAGGCATTTCCCCCCCCAAGAGAATCAGTGCAACAGGAAGAGCAGAACAAGAGATTATCATACAACAAATAGAGAAATATGTCTTTTTCTTCCTGGTTTTCTTTCTGGTGGGTGTTTTACTGAAAACCTAAGGAAATGCAGTGTTGGCTGTTCTTGAAGTTCTTAGAATAAAGTTAGTATTTATGCACCTAAATGTGAGCAAACAGCTGCTATTTAAAGATCTTTGCCATGTGTTGTGCTGCATTATCCTCTGTTTCTGTCTTCATTAACCTCCCAGTGTGGTTTCAGGCAGAAAAAGAGTGAAAAAAGGGGACAGAAATAGACGTGGTGAGTCTTCCTCTCAATCAACCCCACCCCTTCACCTCAGCTGTCAGCTTCTGCAGTTCTCACATCCATCATCATTATTTCATTAAAAGTGAAACCTGAGAGACACCGACTGGCAAGGTCATTTATGCAGAATATTGTGCAGTAACTGCTCGCACCTATGAAAACAGTAAAAGTGGACTATATTACTCAGTCAAGACGTCAGAGGAAACCAGAGGTAGGAAGACCAGGATTATGGTGTTACAGTAATCTCGTTAAAATATAATAACTTATCTTACAGCAACCTTTCACACCCCCCAGTTACATAAAAGTGTCAGAATATCAAATTTTTACTTGAATTATCTGGTTATTTAGACTTTATGAACAACGTCATAGATATAATATAATTTTACACTGTGACTGGTTTTAATGGGCACAAAAAACCTGCAGAAAGTGGTGAAGTGACTAAAAACCTATTGTACCCTCCTGCATTAACGAGGTTGGGACAGGAAACAACTTTTTATTTAAATAATGAGCCATAGTGGGCGACGGTTTATCAAATATAACACAAGCTGAGTTGTTTTAAGCGCTCTAAGTTTCTAATTAAAGTAACTCTTCTCATCCAGTTAGATGAATAAGGTTTTAACTATGTTAAATCAAATAGCACATTAGCGCTAATAAAGGCTGAACAATGTAGAACTCACAGCTTTTTACTCCATTTTCCCTTAAACTTTACTCAAATGTCAACATGAATCAAGACTAATGCTTTTTTGGCACTAAGACGTCTCAGTAGTACATAAAAAAGGTTACAAAAGAAATTGGCCAGAACCAACTTTGGCAATACTGCACCTACTAAAAATGAGAAAGTAAAGTTAGTTCAATGTCGGGTGTAATTTTGGAGTTAAAGAGTGGAAACTTGTGACTAAAAGGTCAAATGATCAAGTCTGTGATTCAACCTTTGACATCGTAACAACTGGGCCTGCTTTTGTGTGTTTTACTACTTTGTTCACAGTCGCCCTCATAATCTATACTGACTACAACATATTACACATTTTTTTTATCTAAAACACAAAATAACAAAAGCATCAGCATATTCCCCAAATAGAGTTTTTTGTTTTCCTTCTTTGATCTTTCATTTGAGGCATTTTGGGTTTTTTTTTTTATTGCATTTGTCCAAAAGTATTAGACAAATTAAAAGTTACTAAAATTCAATGACTGGTGAACCATGAATGGTTGACAATGGAAAATCACATGGCTATAATCTGCACCTTTGATTAATGAATAAAAGTAAGTTCTTTCCAGTTGATGCCTTCAAGATATTTATTCAATAAATTAGAAGTTAATATCACTCCACATCTCTGCTCTCAAACGCTTCAAGCTTCACACACTCATTCATAGTCAAACTGCACTAAGAGCAAACCGGGATAAATCCCAGTTGGCCGTTGCATCAGTGAGGTGCTGGCCCGTCAAAACGATCCCAAAAGATTTTACCGGCCCCGTCTGGTCTCTTCACCGGCTCTTTCTCTGTGCCTGTCACTCCGGGTGCAAATGAGGCGTTCTGTTAGTTTAATAGTTTAAAGTCTGGTCTACTGTTTCTGAAATGCCCCTACCACCCCATTACAGCTCATATGACACCCGACTTTATGTCACCAACACAAATCCCGATATTTATTGCCTCTGGCAGTTTTGGTGACAGTAATATTAAATTGCACCTGCTTTGACAAAATCCATATATGAATTGTCTCAAAGCTTAAAAATCCTCTGTCCACCTGTCCAAATCCTGCATGGTAGACGGCGATTTATTGTGTGAGCTGCGCAAGGGATCAAGAGGTTTCATTTGGGTTCACCTGGTCAGCTGGGTTCATGGAAACAGCAGGTGATCCTGATAGTGTTTTCTGCATTTGGTGTATAGCTCTGTTTTTAAAAATTGCAGGATTTCTGGGCAGCGGAGCAGCATTACCTAATGGTTCCTCAGAGAAGGACAGTAAATCCTTGAACAGAGAGGGACACCAGAAATACAAGATGATGTTCCTGGCTGACTTGGTGAAAGCTGATAAGGTGTGTTTGTGTGTGTATATGTGAGAGACGCACGAAGAGTGAAAGTGCATCTAGTGTCGATATACGTTTCATATGTGCATGTATATGTTGTATTAAAGTCTCCTGTGTCTTGTCCTGCAGTAATGCCACGAAGAAACGTCTGTATTTTTATGAGACTTGATGACTGTGTATGAATGTCCTTCTAGTTTTTTTTTTTGCAGTGCAATTTTCCCTTCACATAATAAGAAAAACAGAAAGTCTATAAATTCTTCTTTCTGCAGACATCTGGTCTAATATCAAACCACATCTTCACTGAAGGTTTTTGTATGTGCTTTTGCATTTTCATTCATCCTGTTCTTTATTCATGAGTTCAGTCGTGTCACTGCGACTCCATGAAAAGTGCGTGATACCTCACTGTTTTGCATGCATGGTAGTTTGCCCAGTGTCATCTAAACGGGTGTTTATCCCAGTAACTTAAACAGCTCATCAATCAGGCTTTAATTTACACAACTAACTGGCCAGAGTTTCATATACCACTGGAAATGAGGAGGGGGCATTCAGTACAAAGCATCACTGTCCAACTGTCATTATGCAATGCCTGGGTTGTGTGGAAACCTTGTATAGTCACTTTTGGCTTTCACTTCATTTTCACCTCGACTCAAAAGCTGACATCATCCCCCAACATGCTGAGGGAGTGATATGACCTTTGTGTCTGCGGAAACCATTTAAAGGCTGTTGTGGAATTTTTTAAAAATACGTTGGCGTCACCTGGAAATGAGAATCGTTTTTCTCTTTCTTCTGCGCTGCAAAATCTATCCATCTTGACAAGTCATCCAGTGTATTGTCTTAAAATCGAATTTCAAAAAAAAAAAAAAAAAAAAAAAAAAAACAATCGAGGTAAAATTTGCCAGAGAGGTGAGGTAGTTTGACTAAAGTCAAACTGGCTTGTTTAAGCAATTTTCTATTGATGTTATCTCAATATTTTCAGAGCAATACCCCCTTTTATTTTCCTTACGCCATCATTTTAAGAATATGCTTCAAATTGCATTGGTAACCAGTTACATTTTTTCCCGTTTCCACCTAGCAAAATTTTAAGAAGGATCTTTTCGAGGGGGGTTAAAAGTATAGGTCTTGAGAGATTTCAGGTTTTCTTTTGACTGCAGTGATAATTTAATACCCCTCCCCTGTCTCTTCATTTCCAAACTATTAGTAACTCATCTGTATCGGAGCCTGACAGCGGGACAGACTCCTGTCCAACAGATTTTTCTTGCCCTCTGTCACTTGAAGACGCTCCAACAATCACAAGCCAATGAATAGAGGACCTCACAGTGGCTGATTTTTTTTTACTTGCGGGTATCCTCACTATCTTAATGTGGAGATCTTACCTTTTTTGGTTATGAAGTTAGCGACTCAAATACTTGAAAACGTTTGAAGACATGTTGCCCCATCAGTATTCCTCCTTTTACAATATGATTTACATTATATTATAATGTAATATTCAATGATTTAATATGGATTGATTGGCCTATTTTTTTAAAATTTTTATTCAATTTGAAATTAAGTGTAATATATAGCTCTTTAATCTGTGAAAAAGTGAAAATCTACACCCTAACAAATAAAGTAATCTGCAGACGTGACCTTTCATTCATTGAACATTACATAATACAAATAAAGCATGGGATCTGATGACAATATCCAGTAAATCAAAGTGCATACGTTCAATTCAGGCTCAAACTTCAACATATTAACATCTCTGGGTTTTGTCTGAGATGTTCAACACTCTCTCATGGACGTAATGTTTGGGTGTTCCCATATTTTTGGCTGCATACACTCGTGTGTCCAGTGAGAAAAAAAACAAAACAATTACACAACACAGCTGCTTGTTACTGTGAACAGCTTCACTTAAAATATTTTCCTGTTATGTATTAACTAATATTTCAACTATTACAGTAAATTTCCTATTGGATATGAGAATACAAAGACTTTGCCCCCTTCCTCTTATGTAAATTTTAGTTATATAACACAATATTCTACTTGAATAATATTTTGCTGTTGGTGATAAGCGCTGAGGACCAAGACTTTTGCATATGTTCCACATGGAAAGACCTGCTAAAGCTTTTACTTGTAACCCTTGATGGTTTTACAATGCAGGTACATGAGAACATGACAGTATAACAACCCCCCATCCATCTATAGGATAAGTGAAAAATAGACTCATCTATCATCATGTTGTCTCTCTCAGCGTGTGTGTGTTCATTCGACAGTCATTGAGATTTTTCCAACATCCTGTCAAAAATTATGTTTTACTCAGATATGTGATGTATTAAAAATTAAATTTACATGTAGTTAATCTGAAAAATCATAAAAGCAACAAAACAGTGGGAAGAATAGTTTGTATCTAAAACCAACTATAGTCAAGGTTCTTATTTGCTTTAATTTGAGCATTTTGTAAACTTTTTATTGTCTCAATAATGCACATTAAAAGATTATTTCCTCATTTCAAAAGCCACATGACAGTACTATGTAATAACTGAAATGCTTGTTGCAAATCTTCAAATATATGAAATGGAAATCCCTGTGTGGAGGTTGTTGTGTTTAACCCATTTACTTCTCCCGTCTACGTTGCAGTTCTGTTTAGACCTTGATGTTAATAATTAGCCTCAATCCTCAAACCAGTATTTAATCATCATACAGAGACAAACTGCAGTCAAGGCCTCCGAGTGCAGCACATGCAAAACCGTGATTGTTTTACCACATCACATTCAGAGAAAACAGCGCCATCAGTTTACTCCAGCTGTAAGCCTTTGATTACATAATCAGAATTCACGAGAAAAAAGTGGCAATTTCCCAGAACACATTTGTAAAGTTGTTAAATTACTTTGGAGGCAGGTGTGTGTGTCTGAGTTTGACCTGAGTATTTCACCTCTTTTAAACTCAATGACAAGTTCATTTCAACTCCTGACATCTGCATTTGGATTCTCAATCCTCATGTCAGTGATAATCGTACAACAATAATCTTTATTTGTAGAGGACTTTCCAAAACTAAAGCTGCAAAAGTTCAAGAATTTCAAAAAGTCAAAGTTTCACCGGGGAACAAAAATAAAGTCCTGAGATAAAAAAGAAAAAAAAAAAAAAACAAGAAAGGAATTCCTGCAGTAAAACAAAATAAGCTCTTAAAAGAAGTTTAAAACTAAATAACCCTGTAATTCTGTGATATTTTACTATAAATGAGCTGCTCCATTAGGTTTAACGGTGATGATTGTAATGAAGTTATATTATTGCTGTTATTTTGCCTCTGTTAATTTATTAGTTATGTATTAATATTATTTCTCATATTCCAATATTACTGTCTGGTTAAAGCATCTAGTTAAATTAAACGAATTAAAACTCTTTGTGATGAAAGGATGTTTTAGGAACAGATTTATAGGATGTCAGCGTCTTGGACGGCCTTATTTCCTCAGGCAGGTTGTTCCAAAAGGCTTCACGTCTCTGACTGGAAATGTCACTTTTCCACTTACATTTTTAAAACCTACACGTCAAAATATGATGGATCAAAATTAAAGACGGTCTTGGAAAGAAAACTGAAACCAAAGGTCTCAAACGACAGTCCTGCGTATCCACTTTTTCTCATCTGAGGATTATTTTTAATAGTTTTGTTTTTTAATCGAGGAACATTTCACTTCAGTTTAGTATACAGTATCTTTACTTTTAGTTGGTTGTGCAGTGGACACCTTATTTATGGGTGTTGTGGGTTTGTTTTGACACTGAAGCGCAGATGTACTGGTGTGTATCCAGCAGTGAAATTTATGGAGCTGGCCTGTCACCGTCTGACAATTCAGGAAGAGTGTCTGTCTGGGCACTGCTGAGGCCATGACAGATACTGACCAGGTCTCAATGTGCTTCAGATCTTTTCACAACAGGGTAACCTGCCCGGCAGACGGACTGGAAACAAACAGGTTACATCTTTAAAACACGAGTCTGTGTTTGCAAAAGCAACACCATGAACAAGGTGATGAAGAGGAGAGTGTGAAAACTTTGGAGACATAAATTGAAATGTTGTCAGTCGTCAACATTTAGTCTTGAAGTCTTCAAGTTACACCTGGATGATTTCCAGTCTCAACAGTCTTCTATTGACAGTTCAGAATAAAATCCCTGTTGGTTAGAGACCAGAAAACGTGGTTTATATTCATTCATTCAAGTTTCTTTCTTTCCATCCATCCACTCAGTAACTAAAGGCTTTTTCATATTAATAATAAATAAACATGCTTGTGGTTTATATCACATGAAACATTTTGTATCAACTTAACTTTTCTCTGCCGACATTAAATTAGTGATGAGGATGCATACAGACTTCTGACACTGGGAGATATCACATATTTACTGAGGTTTTGCTTCAGTGATTCAAAATATGTGACTGAAACAACCGGTGTGCAATGATTTTCAGCTTATCAAGTCCAGTTTACTTTCTTTTGACAGAGCCAAAAAACAATCTGTTCAAAACAGAAAAAGCTTGGTGAGAATGATACAAACCTGAAGTCTTTCAAGAGCAGCCCAACTGATAATTTTCACCTCTTTAAAGTTTTCAGATGTTAGATTCACGACAACAGCTTCCACCATAACATCATCATCTTTTCGCACATTGATCATTATTGAATCATTTCTAACAGCAGCAACATATAGAAGACCACACATCTGAGTTTAACTTCTATAACCAACTGGTCAGTAAGATGAAAAAGCCAAACTTAATTTAATTGGGACTTAAACCCCCGTTGTTTTCTTTTAAAACACAGAGTTACAATGTGTCGACACCGCAGCCTCAGGGCCTTAACGTTGAACCGTTGCTCCCACTTCCTCCTCCTCCTCATTTGGATCGGCCAGACATGTCAACAAAACACACATGGAGAAAACTGAAACCGGCTTTATGACTGTTTTCTCCTCTTGTGGAAATATATTTCGGCGTTTTTGCAACCTGACAAAATTGGACCACACCGTGTCGTGGTCGGAGCGCCATATTTCAAGTCAAAACTTTGAAGAGTGAAACCTGCACTAGAGCACAGGACTACTGTGCTGGAAAACTGATCTTTCATTTCATGTTTTTTTTCTTTCTTTCCCTCCTTTTTTTTTTTTTTTTTGTTGAGAAGGGGCCCTGTAAATCATGTCCTTTATACCTCCGGCCGGGGGTTCACCGCCTAACCGCAGGGTGGGAGGACGGCATGATGGGAAAAACATGATGGGATCTCACTTTAGTGGGTCAGAGAAAGAGAAAGAGAGAGAGAGAGAGAAAGAGGAAGAAAAAGGGCAACGAGACTGAGGTGGAGCTGTCTACACTGGATGAGTGAGAGAGAGACTCGGGGACAGGGGGTAAAATATTGAAATATAGTCAGATGGAGAAAGCGAAATAAAGACAGAAGAATATGAAGACATAAAACCACAGTAGAAGCAATAAAAATCAGACTTCTTATTTCAAAGCATTTTTAAGCAACCAGCATGGTAACTTCATACTGCCAAGAGGGCGCAAAACAGAACAAAAAGTAATAAATAAACACAAAGAAGTCATTGCTTATTAGCTGAAAGAAAGAAACGAAAAAAGATGCAGCTGGAGATATTTTTCACGCAAACATCCCCAAAATCTACTGATTCAATCCTCTAAAATGTAAATAATCTCTGTTTTTCAAACCTTATTTAATAGATAATTTAATATATTTACATTTTAGACTGTGACCAGACAAAAAAATGCAGATTTGATAGATCACTTTGGGACAACTGTAACATTAATTTTCACAATTTTCTTGTATTTTATAGAAAATAATTAGTCCATCCATCTATTTTCTACCACTTTATCCCACGTTCAAGGGTGTGGGGGGGTGGGGCATCCCAGCTGCTTACAGGCGAAGGCAGGGCCACACATATAGACAAACCACCACTCATACTCACATCCACATCCACACCTACGGGCAATTTAGCATGCTCAATTCACCTTTCCCCCAATCCATGCGTGTTTTTGGCTGTGGGAGGAAACTGGAGCTCCCGGAGGAAACCCACGCAGTCACGGGGACAACATGCCAACTCCACACAGAAACTGTGTCGCCGTGCTGCCCAGAAAATAATTAGTTGGTGACAATAATTATCGATAGTTACCATAGTTCAATATATTAAATTAAAAACAGAGAGGCTGAGCCCAATAAAGTGGCTAGAAATGTTGCTGAAAAGACAATAATATATCATTCTTCTGTAAATCAGAAGAGTGAGTTTCTCATGTTTGTGAATGGTGGATGATGAAGTAGAGGGAAGTAAAACAAATTTACTTCGTTAGGTGAAAGAAGCAGGTGTACGCCAGTGTCCTGTTGCCGATTTGGCCTCTGAACCAACACAGTCAGCATCTGGAGCTACAGCAGACCGGCACTATTCATGGAGGCAATTACGACACATTAAACACACACACACACACACACACACACTTGCTCTCTGAGTCATAACGGTGACTTCAACTTTCTGTGAATACTTTCATCTCCGCTGCCCATCCAGAACAATGGAGCATAAGTAATCATAAAAGTGAGAGCACCACCATGTTTTTAAGTGTGTTTCAGTGTGTGTGTGTGTGTGTATGAACACTGTGGGATACATCAATCTGCCAAGTTGTCTCAAATTTAATCTGAGTAAGGTTCACTTTAGGAGTTGTACTTTAAAACAGCTACGGCTCCTGACCCAGCTTGAGCTTTCTAAGAAGATATTTGCCAGAAAAATATAAGAACAGGAGGGCAAACTATTAGCCACCCTGCTGCAGTGGCCTAGTGAAACCTGGTAAAAGTTTTGGCTTCTGAAAACTAAATGACAGTGATGGCTCACTCTGCGCTACTGGAGCTTTTAGTGTCTCTCTCTGACCCCACATGCCACTTGGAGTTGCCCATGTGCAAATGTGTTTTATGCAGCTTTTAAAACTCTTCTACTAAAACTCAACCAATGTCATCCAGGTGCCAACTGCTCAGCCAATCACTATGAAAGACACATGAACGTGTGAGTGAGGGAGTGAGAACCGCAGACTCAGCAGCTGTAATTTCCTAATGGTGAATTTATATCCGTTGTGTTTTAATACTCTGCGGTCACTTAATACCCTGGACCAGAGCTGTTCATCCATAATTCTAAGATATAAATCGCTTTGGTCTCGACATCTAATATTGGCTTGTCTGGCCGTGGTGGGTTTTGATGATTGATGGCACAAACATTCAACAAAGTGAGTTACAATACCAGCCGTCTGTCTGAGATATTATATCATCACGGGGTGAGGTAGGTCGCGCAGTACAACCAATATTAAGGTATATTTATACATATAAGTGAAACCAGCACAGTTGAATTAATATCAAATATTCCTTTATCATAAAACAAAAAAGCACAGGAGCAACTGCAGAAACTTCAGCAGTTCAGGTTGAGCCAAACCGGAGTGACGCTCGTGTTGCATGGACATACGATATCACCACTCGACACTGCTGTCTCCTGTTTTTGCTCTGACGTGTAACTTCCATTGGAGGGGACACACAAACACACACATTTTCCCCCAAGAAATGTTCAAATAAATGCAAAGACACACAGATTTCTCCCACACAGAGGAGGAGGAAATTATTCTCAGAAATCAGGGGTGATTATTGGTGTAACAAGGCCCGTGGGGATGGGATGAGTGGAGAGAGAGAGCAGTGTGAAAAGGGTTGAATGCTGAGACCAGGTGTTGACAAGAAGGTTTGAACGTGTGTGTTTGTCATCAGAGATTGGATAAAGTGATGGGTTCATAATAAAATGAAGTGCCTGATGTGGCCTTTGTTTTATTTATTGAGAGCTTTTTTTTTTTTTTTTTTTTTTATTAGCAGCGTGTGCGTGTGTTTCAAGACGCCACGGCTTCAAAAACAATGACCTCACATCCTGTCACCCCAGCAACACTGACCGTTAACCTAACAACAACAAGCTCTGTTATTTTGTTTACAGGCCATCGGGTCCGTGGGGCTCACATATGGTGGCCCTTCAGTGACCTTCAACATCTTGACATTCACCCAGTGACTGAAATCAGTGTGTTCAGCCACGCTTCCTACTTTCTGTTAGAAAGTTCAATGATGTTCCTTGGCAGCAAAGACAATTCCAGCTTGTAAACCAGTTCTGGATAGTATTTCTTCTTCTAGCAATGAAAGATTGTGTCGCCACATATAAAAACATTGAATTTGTTTCAAAAGCTTCACAGATTTGAAAGTAAAAGAGGGGGCAGTGGGTGCAGCGGGACAAGGTCTAAGCATTTAAAACACTCAGAAAACACCTACTTTAGTGTAATAATGATCCTTGTAATGTAATCGCAAAAACTGCAGGTTATTCAGACTATTTTACCAAGTACCAGCCACTGACTGTCTCTGATTTCTGCCTGTTAGAAGTAAAATTTAAAACACAGGATGGAAATCTGAACACGGACAAACCAACAGGTCTTTGATAATAATAAATAAACATTTAGCACACACTGTATATTAGTTGTGGACATTTTTCAGTGATTGTTTTCAAAACTTGCAATTAGTTTTGTATCATTTTAAATTGCAAATCTTTGGTTTTGATTGACTTATTTCTTTAATATTATCAAACGTATGATATATATTCCAAAGAAATGAACAGAAATAAGACTAAAAATACAAATTTATGATTCAAACATTCTTAATTAAATCTCCTAAACTGACATATATGCAAATATTATAGTAATTTTATTTATCATTACTGTAAACATGTTGTATACTGGGAATTAAATGAGAAGATTTGGGTCAGAAATTAGTCACAGGTGGTGATTAGTAGGTGGATTTGTCCGAATATATATATACACTAATATAGACTAATACACAAACTGAATTAAACTGACTCTTGAGTCCTGATTTAAAGCTACTGGGGAAGTGGTTTAATAACAATACAGATGGATGGATACAAATGGATAAAGATGAGTAATGAACAGAGGCACCTGACTTCTCCCTTCAGAGATTTATTCTCCTCACATATCATTGTTATTGCCACTGATACACTGAGGATGCTGACAGTGGTCTCACCTCTGTAACATAACATGTAGCTACTATATATCCTCGACTTCTACCTCAGTTATGGCTTGTGACACGTGCCAGACTTTCCTCTTTGGCCTCAGTCACTCGTTTTTCCTGAGCTGTATTCTCTGAGACCCTCCCTTGGTATTCACAGATTTCTTTCCAACAACATTTTCCTTCACAAACTTACCATCACAGCTCAGACTGGTGCCAGCATGTTTTTAAATCAAGACCCTAGGTCATTATTTTAGTCATGTGTTGAAAACATAATAAACAGACTAGTGTGCGCTGTTTTACCACTGTGGCTGTAAAATGACTTGAGGTCATACAGTGTTTACATGTGAGAGTCTATCACATGTATCTGGACCAGCAACAATTTCCAAATAATAACAAGAGTGGATTCAAAACAATTTACTACAGAAATGCCAGGATCTATCAATATTAAAACAACAAAACATTGTATAGTAGCACAGAAATAACTTGGGTAAACAGGAGCTATGAAGACACAATAGGTATAATCATGAAGATGTGGACTTTAAATGTAGATTCAATGAAAACTGAGAGACTTATATCAAACTGAAAGCTCCAGATGTGTTTAACTAGACCCTGTTTTGTCCTCTAGTTGGTTTAACTTGCAACATGTAATTAAGATACTTACCACTTCTGCTTCTCTTCAAGTTAATCCTTTATTGATCTCTGAGGGGTAGTTCAGCAGCCTGAGGAGGACGAGCTGGAGGTCCACAACACTACAATAAACTGAGAGCTGGTTGAGATTCAGAGATTTGATTCAGGACTAAAGCAGTGTGGACGTCTGCAGGTACAGAAATATAAAGGATCTTTCTATGAATATGTGTGTTTGCAATGTGCTAAAGTGTTAATGTGCATTTGGTACCTGTGCATCTACATCTTAAATAAAACAACCACTACTCAGTCAGCTGTGTAAAACCTCACTTCTCTCATGTTTCTCTACTTCCCTCGATAAAACCGAGCACAGTGCAGCTCTGTTCAGTCATGCAGGCGGTGATGAGTTAACTTTCCTCTTTCAAATGTCACTGACCTAAAGCAGACTGGGCTCTACACTCAACACAATAAATCTTAGAAATTAAAATGAGGGTGAGTGAGGGCAGCAGGTCTATGAGTGTGTGTGTAGGTGTCTTAGTTTGTGTTTCTAAGAAACGTGACCATATGGACTTCATTAGATGTGGGCTGATTCAGCATGTTGCTACATTTGCGTGTTTGCACGTGAGTGTGAAGTGTGTTGTCTGCCACCTCCAGGTTCAGTATGTCACACACCACCGCTGACCTTCACACACACACACAAAATTGTGTTTTTAAGACATTTCATTGACTTGCATTCATTTCCACTTTCCTGGAAACCCTATAGATCTCAACTGTTGGTACTTGTCTAAACTTCATCTAAACCTGACCTTAACCAAACCTTAAGTCATGTCTTCACCTTAAAATTACAGTATAGAGATCTGCTTTTTGTCCCCATAACGATGTCAGGTCCCCATAATGTGAGTGTGTAAACAGGTTTAAGTCCCCACAATGTAGGCAAATTATAAGTACAGAGCAGTTTTCGTTACTGACGTTATTCTCATACTATCCAACAAGATCGATTTTGTTTTGTGTTTACATTTAAATAATGTGTATAATTCTCTTAAATATTTAGATATTTTCTGCGTTTTTTTGGTTTTTCAGGTTTATATATTTTTCTGTATTGCTCAGTCCAACTGGTAGAAACCTAAGAACTGATGGGATTTCAAACACGCACTAAACCACCGTTTCCATACGGCTACAAACGAATCCTTCTCAACCTCACGAGAACTTCTCAGCGCCAATAACCTTCAGTTTGAGTGTCGGATTAAATTCAACGAGCCTAAAACCTTCAAACCTTCCAAGCACTCCTCTAACACTCTGAGTGAGTCGCAAAAAGGTCACTTGACCATTTATTAGAACATGTAAGTGTTTGTTTTAGATGTTGGCCTTCAAAACTTGGGACCATGACTGAGATCTGAACCACTTAAAAAGTTTAAGAGTGGTCTTCTAAAACCCTGAGCAAACACTCTTGAAATGTATTTCTTGGAGATGGAGACGTTGATTCTCTTAAACATTGAACTTTATTTAGTGTTACAATGATAAAACTCTTTTGGTTCGCTGGTTCAAATCCCGACCTCAAGCTTTCCTGCGTCTTTCCCACACTCTCCTCTCCATTTCCTGTCTTTCTTCACTGTGTCTGTCATTAAATTCAAAAATGCCAAAAAAATAATATTAAAAGGATTCAGCTCCACAACCTCACCCTGAGCCAAGAGGTCAAATAGTTATAAGTTCTTAAAGCCTTTAGTCTTCTGTCTTGCAGACATCAATGATCTATTTTTTAAGTGAATCATAGAGATGGTGCCATTTCACTATTATAAATATGGTACATAATCTGCTCTAATAACATGGATGTGCCCAACAAACTTATCACTGTTGAGCTGACTGAGCAATATCAAACCTTATCAGGCAAAGGTTGGTACTTGTGGAGGTAAAACAAGAAATCTATTTAACCACCTTAAAATGTATCATCAAAGTGAACACAACCCCAATTATCACATAATTCACATTCAGCATTTTAAAGATCGTAATATGACTTTTTTTTTTTTGGAAAGATCGTCTGCCTGATCTTATGGGTTTGCCACTGCAGCCTTGTCAAAGTGTAAAGTTTCTGCTAAACCCAGACTCCGTGCTATTACACACATCATTTACTTTGCATTTTAGAGTCTATACTTCCTCAGCATTTTGTTGAATGACACTTCTATTTGCTCGACTTTATAAGCCCCTGAAAAACACATCAAAGCAGTTACACAAACTGACTTGTGTCATAGGTAATAAAATGTCCTGCATGAGTTAAAAAGCACTGAGACTCCATCTAACCACTTAGTTGTAATTGAGAGTTTTCACCAAGAGACATTAAGAGAATTATAGAAATACATTACTAGTCTCATTAGTCATGTTTGTAGGTATACAGACCCACAATATCACACTGTGTAAGGACACTCTACCCATGGAGCTGCACTGGACCCCTGGCTGTGTATCCAGAACTGCTGAACACATCAGCCAGTTAATGGGGTACTTATACAGAGTAGGCGAGAGGAGGAGTGGAGGAGACAGAGCCAAAGTCAAAGGCCATGAAGGGGGCAGGGAAGTCATTGACGAGCAGATAGAGAGGCTGAGAGAAAGAGTGGAGCAAGTTCAGGGGGGGGGGGAATGGAGCAAGAGGGGGAGAGAGAAAGGAGGGAGAGAGGGGTGAACCTCCTGAAAGACATAAATAGGCCAAAGAGGACTTGGTGCTTCGCAGTCACTGTTCCCGACAGCCACATCCAC
Organism: Polydactylus sextarius; assembly: GCA_016801845.1. Taxonomy (NCBI): domain Eukaryota; kingdom Metazoa; phylum Chordata; class Actinopteri; family Polynemidae; genus Polydactylus; species Polydactylus sextarius. Next base: position 22,520,135 of record CM028930.1, on the reverse strand, counting down.
TGCTCTCCTCTCCCCTTCTCCTCACCTCCAGCCCTCCTCTCCACTCATCTGCTGCAACCCCTCATTCATCTGGATCCCTGAGCAAAACCAGTGAGTAATTATTTCTGCACCATCTCTGCAGCTACACAACAGTTCAGAGAGGCTTTAAAATTTTTTTAAATTGTGACAACTGTGTTAAAGAAAACCACAAAGCTTGCATGTAATTGTGGAACTTTATGTAGTCGTATAATATTGATGTGACAAGAGATTCAAACAGAATAAACAGTAGCAAGGAAATGTGGATATAATAGAATTTATATGGACATGATGCATGATATTTTAGATGACAGTATGTCAAGAAGAAAAAATGCAAACATCTGCTGACTAATGCTCAACACATCTGGCTCTACTTTAATACATCAGTTGCAATAGCATTCATTAAAACTGATGCAAGTCTGCACATTTACATACATCACACAGAATTAGTGATTTTAAATGGTGTAATTCATAATGCAATGTATTCAGACATAATTTGATTTAATATGTTTGTCTGCTTTGTAAAGTAAAGATGTGCTCAAAATAAATAACATGCACATCCTTCAAGGAAACATTCAACACCAGGACTCTTTGATAATCAGTGATGTGTATTAGTGCCAAAATATTTAAGGGTAAATGGCAAGTTATGGTTCACTCTCCTCAGAATTAAAATATAGGACAATGAGGGTAACGTGTCTAAAAAAGAAGAGCAAAAGTGTAGTGTATTTTAATTAGTATCAGATCTCCTCTACCAATCCTGTGTTGCTTAACTTGAGTTTACAAGCCTAAACACTGGAAATGATTCATGTGATGACTCACATGCCCCACTTATTAAACTAAACAGTGACAACGTAGCCAGACACATAGCGCTTACCTCTAATTCTCCTTGTCAGTCTTTCCCTGTAGCAAATCTGACAGGGAAAGGATGACACCAACTAGAGATGTCAAAATAAATAAGGAAAATGATCAATGACTAATCTAAAAACAACAGAACAGAGAGCATGACAAAGTACTGTATGTAGAGCTGCTGGTTACACTTGTACACATCTGCAGCTACACGGCTGACTCAGCTTAACAGAACACTTCTCTCCTTTCTTTGTGTCTTCTCCAGGTCTTTCATCCTCCCCTAGAACCAGCTCTAACTATCATGGACACAAGAACCATCCTCTCCTCCTCTGAGGCACTCTATCATCTAATCGTCATGATGCTGTCACTGAGCCAAGGTGTTCGATCGATGCCCGTTCCCACTGATGTCCCCATGTGTACGGCCTCAGAAACTGCCCAGTACAGTTTAACATTTAGCGGCAAGTGGACCCAGGCGGCTTTCCCAAAGCAGTATCCTGTCTACCGTCCACCTGCGCAGTGGTCAAACCTTATTGGTAAGTGTAAAGTGGAGCAGATGTAGAGCAGTGTTGTGAAGTGTCCAGTAACTGAGAGCTGGCGTAGAAATGTAGAAACTAATGCATTACTCAGTGATTGAAACAGATTACTAAAAGCAGAGGAAGACAAATGGCCTAAATGTTCACTATGGATAACAAGTAAATGGAAAAATATTCCCTTATTTAGCACAAAGTAGAAAGGATACTATCGATTTCTTTCCATTAGTAATTTTGCAATCCTCCTCAGATCCATCCTCAGATTGCTCTCTGCAATAAAAAGCACTCTCCTCGCTGATGCACCTCAGACATCAGGGCAAATATGATCATATGTCTGAGTTATTATCCAAAAAAATGAGAGAAAACAAGCTCTGTTTAATATCCCTCAGCAGAGATGCACATAAACTTGACTATTACAGATCTGAGCCTGTTATGTTGCGACATCCATCCCTGATTCTCTCTCTCTCTGCTCTTAGGGGTGACCCACAGCTCCGACTACCACATGTGGCAGCGTAATGAGTTTGCCAGCAATGGAATGAGGGAGTTTACGGAGAAAGGCGAGGCCTGGACACTCATGAAGGAAGTCGAGGCGGCCGGCGAACGCATCCAGAGTGTTTATGGGGTCCTCTCCGCTCCCGCTGTTGTGGGAGGAACAGGACAGATGAACACAGAGTTTGAGGTCTTCGCCAGACACTCCTATGTAAGTCACTCAACACCTGGACTCCTACAGTCTGGGTCAGGTCATTAAGTACATTAGAGACCTTGTGCTGAGGGGTCAATATACTGTTCATAACAAGATAGTGAGCTGCTCTGAGACTTATTGCTAAACTACATTCTAATTATAGTCAAGCTGTTTGCAGTCCTAACAACATTTTGGCTGCATACATCTACAGCTCTTCACATCTGGGTTAAACTAGATCTTTTTTTAAAAAAAAAAATGCCTGATTGCCTGTGTTGTGAGTTTATTTCCACTGAAGAAGTTGTGTTGCCATGTTACAGGAATATAACTGTGAGTAAAAAGCTATTATTACCAACAGCCAAAGCTGTTAAAGATTGGACAGGGGACAGGTATTTTTTAAAGCCAATAATAACTTCATGATAATAAAAAAAAAAAAGAGTACTGATGTAAGTAAGCTGATGTAGGAAAATCATTAATGTTTCTATAAAATGAGCTATGACTGTTTTTTCCATATGCTGCACCCAAAAGAGAACTTCCGAAATATAGCAGGTCTAATTTATGCCTCTTCAAATTATGTAAAACTCTGCAGGCGATGGCTATTAAAACTTCTTTCTGTTGAGTCCCTGGGTGGGTCATAAAACCAGGGACACATCATACCAAACACTACGTTAGGTTTGGACAAGGGATGAGACAGAGTAGAGAGAAAGAAGGGTAATGGAGGTTTGGTTTGGAGGTAAAGGAGATGGAAAAAGTCCATCTGGAGACAGATCATGTTCACCCGCACAAAACAAACTATACTTTAGAACTGAAATTATAAACTGTGTAAAGAGATGTGTGAAACGTTATATAATATACTCTTCTAACTAAATGCATTATAGCACAGTTTAACACAGTCACATGATATATGAATCAAATATATGGCTGATTTAAAGGGTAAATCTAAAAGTTTTATGAATAATATGTGGAAAAAAAACAGGGTGTAGAAAGACTTTGTGGCTCCCGGAGGACAAATGTCAAGTGACGTCAGTACAGTCTGCATCTGGTGAATCTGAAGTTTGAAAAAGAAATAAAACCTGGGGTTGTGTAGTCAGAACGAAAGTGAGCTCACCAGACATCTGTAGCCTGCTGAGTCCTGATTTTACTGTACCTTCAAGAAGAGTCTACTTATCTCTGGTGTAAATGTTAAATGAATGTATATGTCAAGTGTATAAATTGAATCATGTCCATCTCCATCTGTAACTTACTGTATAATTGTAAAATTACTTCAACAAAATTATTTGTGGATTTAGCAAATCATATATGGTGATGTGTAAATAACACCTGTGCTCCTTTGTCTCTCTCCTCGTCTCCATATTGCACGCTCACCCACCCCCTCATTTCCTCCTTTCTCCATTTCTCCCTCTCCTCTCCATCTTCCTCCTCACGTTTTAATTCCTTCATCTGCAGCTGTCGTTTATCGTGCGCATCGTTCCGAGCCCAGACTGGTTTGTGGGCGTCGACAGTATCGACCTGTGCGATGGCGACCACTGGAAAGAGAATGTGTCGCTGGAGCTTTTCCCATACGATGCAGGAACTGACAGTGGGTTCACCTTTTCCTCTCCAAATTTTGAAACCATCCCACAGGACAAAATCACACAGGTGGGTCGACATCAGCCAAGAGCAACATCGAATCAATCCAAACCCCAAGAATCACAAACCATGTGTCCTTAGTAATGAGCATAATGTTGTTTGTTACAACTTGAATTGGCAGAAACTGCTACATGCTGTAGCAATTACTACATTTCTGCAACAACTGATTATTTTATCATTGGAAAATAATGGAACATTCAACATCTACAATTAAATCTTTGACAATTTAATGACAGAAGATAAAATAACGATGAATGCACTCAAGGGTCCTTTTTCTCTCCAAATGTTTCATTAGTAGACTGTGGTTGTAGAGGACATAATAGATTATCATCTAAAAATCAAAAACACTTGCATCTATTGCTACGTTGTGCTATTAAGGACGACTACTCTTATGATTTCTACCAACTCTCTCCTCCATAGATCACCTCCTCCTTTCCTAGCCATCCTGCCAACTCCTTTTACTACCCTCGCCTGAAACATCTTCCACCAATGGCCAAAGTAACATTGACCAAGATAAAGAAGAACAATCAGATCATCAGCCTGCCGGTGGAGCCCACCCAGTCCAACCAGCTGCCAACAGGAAATGAGATCGAAGATAAACTCATAAGTAAGTCTAAAGAACACAACGGTGCAGAAGTTCGTATTTGTTATGTGACTGATTAACATTTAAACACAACTTTTTCGCAAATGTTTTTTATAGAAGGAAATAAAACCAAAGGGTTTTACACAATATATGATAACAGATTGGTAAAACCAGCAGTTAAACACTACACTTATAATATTTGAGCACCCCTACCCTGAGCTGCCTTTTCCCATTTTATTTTCTGTGATTAAATAATACTGTGCCCGTATAAATGAAAAAAAAAAATGCTTTATGTTGTGTCGAACTCATATGTAAGCGTTTAACACAACACTTGGAACTTTTGTCTATAGCTGACTCAGATGAAAGCATTTGCAAACCATTACAGGCCACACACAAACTCGATTATTTCCAACTGAAAACCAGAAGAACCAGAGAAGCCAAGCGAGTGCAGGGCATCAGAAAATGCCAGGGGCACATCTGGCATTCAGTGGAAAAGTTTCAACATGAGAGACAGAGAAAGTAAAAGGGCAAATTTAAGAAAACTATGTATAAAAAAAAAAAAATCATGTACAGCAGCATTGAGGTCGAAACCCAAAATGGGATGCAGACGTGTATGTTTTAACAACACCAGGATCCATAAGTTGGAGACTGGATTTACTTAATGTCAGTTCCCAGATTGTTAAATTTTAAGACTCTCTGTTGCACAGATTAGTGGTAACAGTAAAAAAAAAGGCTAACTGTGAGGACTAACAGGAGGGCAGCTTGGAAAAATAAGGATGAAGAGTGTGTCAAGCTACAAGAAAAGCCAACAGTGGAGCAGTCAAACAACCTGTCTGCTTGACTGATGTTCTTCAACATGACAGGAAGAGGAAAATAAGCTTTTATAAAAACACAATTCACCACAGAAAGTCTAAATAGATGACCTGACCAGGAAAAAGTTTCTTTAGAAGGGGGGAAAAAAGGAGAACAGATAGCGTGTAAGCCTGGCAGTAGGGTTGACAGCATGGTGATCAGATTCAGGATTCAGAGTGACTGTACAGGTTTGACTCAGCAACACAGACTACAAGACTGTTCCCTTGGCTACACATCAACAAACAGCAGAAAGGGGCCAAGAATCTGTTGGGGTTTCCTGCCGCGCTCCCATTGCTCCATGCTGCCCCTTCAACTGTTTATCCTTCCCTCCCCCCATTTAATCCCTTCATCTCTTTTATGACCTCTCCCCAGGGTTTGGACAACAATTTTCATTACAGATCAACAATTACCCGGTCTAGATTTAGAACATAAAACGAGATAAATCAGCTTTGTTTCTCTGAGCTTATGATCAAGTTATCCTTGTCCGTGTCCTAAATGGACACACAAGATGAACAGAGATGTCAAAATCACTTTCAACTTGACGTACATGTTCCTTCCCTCAATCTGACCTTCAGTACGTCCGTCCATGCAGCTTCCGTACCGCCTCCCATCCCTCTGCTTTTCTACTCTTTCACCCACAACTGAGCCTGTGATACAGATCAACTGTACAGAAGCTCACAAGGTTGGATAAGGTAGCCCGGCAAGTTCACAATGTTGGAGAAGGGAAAAAAACATATACAATTTCAATGATTGCAGTGTAGGTTAACTCCCTTTTACTGCGCTACTGTTGTGGTGGACACACTAACAGAAAAGCATCTAAAACTCGATGAAGACCATTTTAACACACTTGTAATTAGTCACAGTGCTCATGTGGGACTTTGGCCTATTCTTCTGAATGGACTCTTTGAATCTCAACGAGACCAGGAGGGGATCTTTTGTGAATCTTGATCTTCGCTTCCTTCCACAGATGTTCTGCTAGGGTTTAGGTCTAGTGACTGAACTATTCCAACAACTTTATTTTCTTCCTCTGGAACCAATTGAGCATCTCCTTTGCAGTATATTTTGGATCGCTGTCTGGTTGGAAAGCTCACCTGTGTCTCATCCTCCTCACATCCTGGTGGCAACAGACCCAACTCAATAATTTCCCCAACTGCAACCTTTTTTTTTTCCTTTCAATAATATAGATTCTGCCAGTACCATGAGAAAACAGACGGCGTCATGCTGTGATGCTTTCGCCTCCAAACTTGCAAAGCTGTTTCTCTCCAAACATATTGTGTCGTTCTGTTGCCAGAAAGTCCAACTTGTGTTTTCGTATGGCCAGACTTCATCCTCCATCCTCCTCCAGCTTTTTCGAATGTTGTGTAGCAAATCTAAACTAAACTTCAAAATACATGTCATTCAATGATGAATTCTTCTATTAGTGAGTGAGGATGGTCTTGGGCTCTTGAGCAACTCCTCTGACTAACTGTTTAAAACCTGACCAGCTCGTGGTGTAGTGATGTTCCTTGTACTTTTAGATAACAGCTGTTATGTTTATAAATTGCAAAAATCCACTGATAACCAGTTCAACAATATTTCTTCTTACTCATTTTTAGTTGAACATTACTTTATTAATGGGTGGGAATGTTATGATTTCTTTATCCGTGTGAATTCCTGGACTTGATGCCAATGTCTGCTCAAAACTGCTTTAGAAACTGATGTGTTGAATATTTATTTCTCTCAGTGCAACTCGAGCAGCACAACGGCAGCCAAGAATCTATTATGAGAAGCTATGGTTTCATAAAAAGCTGCACGCACAGCAAACCATAATTTACTCAAATTCTCTTTTTTATTACATTCTGTTCTGTAAACACAAATAAGAGCTAAGACCAGTGATTACACTGATCATAAACTATTTCATTTTTTCCCATTGAAACCAGATTATTTTAGTGGTTAAAAAAAAAGGCTAAAACCTAAATGTTAACAAGACAATGACCCTCTCTTTGTGCAGATACTCCTCTGGACTGCGAGGTGTCAGTGTGGTCTCCTTGGGGCTTGTGCAAAGGCAAGTGTGGAGACTCAGGCGTGCAGCACCGCACGCGCTACATCCTCATGCATCCAGCCAACAACGGAGCAGCCTGCCCCCTGCTGGAAGAAGAGAGGAAGTGCTTCCCGGACAACTGCTTATGACTAGGCCAGGAAAGGAGGGAGAAGAAAGAGAGGAAGGAGAGGAGAGAGAAGAAAGAGAGGAAAGCCAGGAAAGGGAGGAAGGGACGGAGACGGAGAAATAACAGTAAAAGGTCTGCGGCGAACTCACATGAGGCATAAATATGACAAATCAGACTCCCTTCTTTCCTCCCTGGCCATTACCTCTTTCTGTGGAAATGACTAACTGATTTATTATCTACCTTTTTAAATTTCGGAAAATTAGATTGAAAAAGAAATCTCAACCTCAAGTCACACTGATACATCTGACAGTACTAGAGAGGTGTAGTTTGGCAAAGAGCCATTAGACACCTAATGAGTTTTGGCAGATTATCAAAAACCATCTGCGGTGAGAACACATTTTCACATCATGATTGGATTTGATTTGACATTTCTGAAGATCATAGATATGTGTTGGCTCACAGTCAATTATAATTCCCAGCAGCAAATTTGGATATAAATCCAAATAAGTGATACTTAAGATGTAAAATCACAAATATTCAAGAAATACTTCACACAAAATCAAACAATACCAGCTGCTGCAAAGAGGAAAACACGATGCCTCAATAGTTCAATTAGCTGAAGTAATAATAATAAAAAAAAAAAACAGAAAAGTGAGTCAACTGTGGAAACATATGGGCCTCTAGATCAACAAGAATCAAAACATAATGTTTTCAGAGACATTGTGGTTATTTTCCTGAAGACAAAGAATATATTTATTGACAGGATTTTAACCTGTAGTGTACAGTATATCAAATCTGATGGCAATAATTTGTATTCCTTTACGTTATTGAGATATTAGTTCAATACAGAAAATAGGTTTTTGTTAAAAAATACGAAAAATGTACAAAAAAATGTATGTTTTCTGTATGGTCAATAAAGTGTAAATATATATTAAGAGACTGTTTGTTTGTTCAGGATAGAGATGTATATTTTGAGTGTATTTGCAGTTTATTGCCAAACTTTTCATGAATCCTATAGTCACAGCATTGATTTTCAATTGAGGTAAACCCTGCACTAAAACCATTCAATACCTCTACTCAGAGCATTGTGTAACCTTCAAATCCAAACCACATATCTTGGTTCCAGAGGTAATATTACATCCACTGGAGCTGCAGAAACAAACAGAGTGTAGGGAGAAATTTAACTGGATAACCTGAGTATATGAAGGCCGCTGTTCTGGCTCCAACTCGCCCTGATGAAGTGAAAGATGCAAACCGACTATTCAAAACAGTTGAGCAAATGTTTATTTAGATTATAAGTCCTGAAATCTTATAGAGTCCACTTCATGTTGTTATATCTACAGCAGCTCGTCCCACTATAAAGCTAGAGTCTGATTTAATGGACAGAACAGACGCCAGTTACATGTAAAGCAAACTCTTTTTTCATATGTGAAACAGATAAAAATCAGCCCCCTTTCCTTCTCTACCAAGCAACACAGAAACCATACTGTAGATGACAGATTGAATCGCTATAAAAACTAAACATCTGGTGCCTAAGGAAGGTCCTTTCCGTTTTGAATGACAAGAGAGAGGAAAATTACTGAGATAGAGAAGCAGGAGAGCAGCAGATTCAGTTTCTGGCTTCGTTCAACACTAGTTTCACTGGCTAAGTCCAATAGTGGTAAGAGTTAAGCATACGCGCAATATAGTATATGATGAAGAATATATCATAGTGTGTATACGGAGAAGCCAAAACCAAAGAGGGCAGTCTGTTTCATGCTAAGAGAAAGACTGTGGTGACTCAGATAACCACTTTTTACAACCGTGGTGAGCAGGAAAACATCTTTGAAACCACAACACATCAAACCTCCAGTTGGATGAACAACAGCAGCAGAAAACCAAGTATCAAGTTTGTCAGCCAAGAACAGAAATCTGAGTCTGCAATGGGCACAGGTTCGCCAAAACTGGACAGAGGAAGAATGGAAAAATAAAGCCAGGTCTGATGAACTGAATTCTCCTGAGGAGTGAAGATGGTTGGGTTAGAGTTTGTCATAAACAGGATAAATCCATGAACTCAACCTGCCGTGTGTCAATGGTCCAGGTTGATGGTGGTGAGGAATGTTTACTTGGTTCATGTTGAGCCCTTTAATACCAATCAATCATCGTTTGAATGTCACAGAGCAGATTATCTCTGCTGACCACATGTTTCTGCATGATCTAAACTGCACCAAAAGACATCTCAAACTCTTTTTTTTCCCACGAACATGAACAATGAACTCAGTGTAGTTCACTGGCCTCCATAGTCACCAGTGGTAGAACAGGAGATTTGCAGCATGGATGTGTATCTGATTAATCTGCAGAAATAATCTGATGTGGTTGTGTCAACATGAAGCAGCCCTTCCCATTATCAGCAGGGTGCTTCTAATGAACTTTTCAGAGAGAATGTGAAAGCACTATATGAAATGACACTATTGAAATGCATCAAATTGCTCAATTATTATGCTTCAAATACCTCTTATACATAACTGAGGTTTATAGATGCTACATAAATCCATGGTTGTTTAAAACTGAAGCTATTATTTAATAGCAGGTATCGTACTCGTATTGATTTAACATTCACATTTTCTGTAAAACTACTGAAGTGTGGGAGGAGAGGGAAATCTGACTCTTTGCTTACTTAAGAGAAGACAACTTTTGCAGACATTAAATATGAGAAGGGTTTATTCTGTGTGTGTGTGTGTGTGTGTGTGTGTGGGTTTTACTTTATAAGTGACCTCATCTAAGGTAAGCATATGGCAGCTATAGTGTGTAATGGTTTAAATTTCATTTTCCTCTCAATTTCCCAAGAGATCTGGACTCTTTTTTGCATTGTGCTAACAGACTGACACTGGTTATTGTTAATGTATGAGAGGTTAGAAAGGTGACCAGAGTATTTGAGTGTTAAAGTGCTAAAACAAAATCTGCAAAGAATAAGAAATACATACACATGCTCCATATATTATCATGGAAAAGTGCATTAATAGGACAATCAAAGCAAAACATTTGCAATTGTTGAGGGTTATTTTAGCAACTTGCTGATGGGAAGTGATTTTTTCATTTAAGGCAAAGTTCAGGATCTGTCAAAAGACCCATATCTTTTGCTTGCTATTGGCTCAGAGGTTAACCAGTCACAACATGGTGATAATGCCTCGTCACAGGAAGTAACACCTGTGATTTTCTCACAGACTCAATCCTTTTAGCTCTCTACTTTAAAATTCCTGCTTTAAGACATTTGAGTTTAAATCTTGACTCTAGAGTTTTCTACAAAAACAAAAGACTATTGGAACCGCAGGTCAAACATTTGGTCACCGTCTAGTGTATTGTATTGTAATCTCATAGCTCATTGTTAACTGAAAATGGGTTTTCGAGGCATTGGCTTTCTGCTGCAGTGTTACCTGATGTTGGCAGCAGCCATGTATTTTGATCTCGGAGAGCAGGAGGAAAAGTGCATCATTGAGGAGATTCCTGAAGACATGCTGGTGACTGGTGAGTCCTGGAAGAAGAAATATTCCTCCTGAGTGTCGTTTACAATCTCAACAGTAGCGCTGAACGTGGAGTTGAGATTTAGGAAAGTGTCTTATGAATTGCCACACAGCGATGCTAAATACACGTCCATCATGTGTTTTATTTCAGCATGTGCAAAAGTCATTTATGACTCGAGTTATACTATACACTTCTACAGTCTCCATAAATTAGCGGCTTGACGATTGATTTGTTTGATAAGAAATTAAATTGTTCAAGGTTTTTCATCTGTCAATTCCAGTGTAAAACATGCAGTCAATTGTACATGCAGTGGTTACGATAACAATAACCAGAAAGTAGAATTTAAAAATTCTCTTCTTATAAGCCCCAGGGCAGGAGTATTGCAGTGGGAATAAAGTGTCAGGTTCTGTAGAAACATTACATTAAAATAATTAAATGTAATAAATAAACAACCAATGTTTTTAAAAGGTGTCAGAACAAGAGAACAAGGACAGATAAAGTTTGTGTTTTATTGGTTTTATAGTGAAATATGTGTTAAGTATCCTGTAGGTAAAATTTATTATATAACATATATGTATTAATTCCCTTACAGAAGTTAGTTTAGTATCAGCCTTGACAACAACTCTATGTGTGTATAAACTCATGTGAGTGTGTTTTACCTTTAGGTTACTTCTTGTTGGAGCCGTGGGATATGAACACATTCAGTCACTCTCCTCACTTTGGTGTCACTGTGACGGTCAGAGACCCGAACCATGAGGTACTGCACTGACAGGAGAGGGTTTATTATCAGACCAGTATCACACAAACACATGTGATACATTAAACATGTGTCGACTGGTTTCCACATCCAACGTAATTCAAACCTAAACAAGGACACAACACACATTATCTCACATTATTATTGTCAAATGCCTCCAGTTTGGACTTTTGTCTTCTGACGTGGGCAAGTTTAATTCTAAATTTCAATAAATGAATAGACATCAATGAGAATTTACCAGCTGTAGTTGATTTCCTTTTCATTTCCATGTTACTTTACTTCTTATTCCTCCTCGGCACTGGACCAACCCAAAACCACATCTCCTTTTTACTGACTCATATCTTTCAGAAATTAAGGACCTAACAAAGTGTTTCCTTCTCTCTAGGTTCAGATGACCAAACGTTATGGTAAACTCGGTAAATTCACCTTCACAGCTCATGCCTCTGGTCAGCACTACTTCTGTTTCCAAACCAACTCCACAAGGTTTTCTGTCTTTGCTGGAGAAAGACTGGTGAGACCTGGACACACACATTATTATTAAAAATAAAACACATAAAATACCATAATAATTCAACATTATATCACCCACTGAGTCATTCTTGCAAATTACATGCAGATGGACAAATAACATCGTGCCTTACCCCCTTTAAACCTTTCTGTAAAACAACTTTAACTCTTGTTAAAGCTGAATCAGTCGATAATGGATTAGTCAATTAATAAAAAAAACAATCTGTGACTATTTTCATGAGACGTAGAAGAATAAAACTTCTGATATAGTTTTAAATCTTTGTGTCTCACAAATTTCTTCGTATAAAGACAAGTCAATAAGTTCAGAGGTCAAATTATTAATTTAATTACGGTAAATCCTGCTTTAATTCTAGTAGTAACAAACCAGGTAACACTGTTTATTATGGTAGTAAAATAAAGGACCAACCAATCAATTAATCAATCAAGAACATAACTGTCAGATTAATCCATGATTAATATGATGGGTATTGAAAATAATCACTCAATTTTCCCCGACTGTGCTGTTACAGAAGCTACACTTGGACATCCAGATGGGAGAGCACAGTATTGACCACAGTACTGACAGTACTAAAGACAACATGCAGAGACTAGAGGAGAGTCTCCAACATCTTATTGATCAGATGATGTACATTACCAGGCAGCAGGAGTTCCAGAGGGTAAACGATTAAAGTTTTATCATTTACCATAAAGTGACTGCAGCAAGATTACATGTTTTTCAAGACTGTCTTTTCTTTTTTTTTTAGCTGAAAGAGGAGGTGTTTCGTCAGATCAGTGAGGAAACTAATGGTAAAGTGCTGTGGTGGGCCGTGGTGCAGACCTCCATCCTGCTGTCAGTTGGTTTTTGGCAAATAAAACGACTCAAAGACTTCTTTGTCGCCAAGAAGTTGGTCTGACGACGACCTGTGACCTGCACCTGTCCCTGTGATTAATGTCCTGAATTACTACCAAATAAAATAACATGAAACACAAACACTGTGTATGTAAAAATATGTAAACTGCCATGAAAATGTTGTTTGTGTCCACATCAACGCATCATAATAAGATAAAATTGTTCCAATCGTGGTTAATTAGCACCATTTTTAACAATATACGTGATATTAACAAGAGTGAACACAGAATAAATACTTAAAAAGTTAATCAAACTTTTAATAATTATTATTGTGGTGTTGTTAAACTTACCTCCACGTTTCTCCATCTTCTGGTCGCGGCCATGTTGTTTCAACCAACTGTCAGCTAGCTTAAAAGATGACGTCACTACGTGCTAGGAGGTAAAATTAGCATAATGAAATATAATATTTATAACTTACAAAACTATTTAAACTTATAAATTAATACAGCTGGGGTAAGCTTCTTATTAAGGCGATGCGGGTTATGGAAAAGCAGTAGTTTGTGACCAGTTAGTGGCGTTTGCTTCTAAAGAGCCGTTAATTAACGTTAACGGCAGCTAGGTTAGCTTAATTTTAGCGACGGCTAAGTTAGCAGCAGCTAGGTTAGCTTAATTTAGCAACGGCTAAATTAGCTTATTTTAGCTTTAGCATTTACCAAAATATCCTGAGCTAGGTAATATTAATACGGTTATTTTACATTATATTGACTGTGTAAAGAAAAGTGAAGCAGGCTGTACACATTGACATTATCTTAAAGTTAATACAGAACACATTTTAAAGCTCTAGGTGGTAACCGTTGGGTTACTTAGCTTAATTGGTTTAAGCTAAATTAGCTGGATTTCAAAATAAAAGCTAACCCATCAAACGTCTGATCTTGGGTCTGTTTTTTTCCCCCCCGCAGGTTTTAATGATGTCTTACTGGATTTGCTGCAACTCCTGCTTCCTTCCTCCCACTGCTGACCGAAAACTGGCTGTAACAACCTGCGGCCATATCATTTGTAGTGTCTGTTTTCAGAAACGTGAGTTATTTAAACACAAACGTCTGCGTTTCTAAAGTTTTAATGCCTGTTTCTTCAGACGAAGGTGAAATCCTGATAAAACAGAGACATCTGTTGGATTTAATGTGATACTGCAGAGCTGATTACTCAATTTTACAGCAGGTGTTTACAACTCAAAAGCTTTTAAACTTTTAACATTTCTATGCACGTTCCCTTTTTCATAAGACTACAATCCAATAAACTTCCCCAGAGGAAGCTAATACATGGGTTTGATATTATTCTTAGATATTTTAATTAAAGAGAGATGGCCCCTCATATCTTTAAATGAAATAAGACATTAAACCATTAAATATTGCACATGAGACTTCTTAAAGTACTCACTTAGTCCCTTCAACTGCTCTATATTCATATCATGGGTCTAATTTTAATCCAAGTGAGATAAAAGGGTTCAGGGTAATTAATTTTGTGACAACCTTCCCATATTCAGGCTCTGCATCTCTTCTATTCATTATAAATGATGCATTTTATTGTTTAATCATCCAATCGATTTATACACATTTGCATTTTTTTCTTTCAGACAAGCAAGGAAAGTGTTTAATATGCAACAGCAACTGTCAAGTATCGTCCATCTCTGACAAAGTAAGCATCTTTTTTTTTTTATCGTATTGATGTTTAATAATTGCATCATGCTGTCTGCGTGAGATAACATCACACTTAGATTGTAAATTATCAAGTCTGCTTATTAAATTACAGTCATGTGAAAATGTCTTTGTTGCAGAGCAGCTCAGAGGTGAAAGCCTTGTTTTCCGACATCAGTGTTGTAGCAACCAGACACTTCACAGAAGTCAGCAAAGTTTGGTCATTTTCTTGTTTCACATCATAAAACAATCTTATTAAGTGTCATTGTATCTGTATCAAACCAGCTAAATAACAGTGGGTTGTCAGCGATATGTCTTGTCTCAGTCAGTTAAAGATGGTTGGTGAAAAAGATTTATCAGTGCACATTTCTCATAACACTTTGTTCTTCCTTCTCTCTCAGATTATAATGTTCCAGGCAAGACATAAAAAAAGGTTGCTAACTCACTACAAGGAGAGGGTGAGAGACATTTATCTTGTTGAGCTGCACATTTGTTGGCATGCATGTGTTTGTCTTTGATGTTTGCGTTTCTTTTATTTGGACATTATTTTTTGAGGCGATCTGTATCGGCGCATCACTATTTTTATTTTATTACAGAATGAGAAACTAGAGGAACTACTTGTCAAGATGAAGCAAGAAATGCAGCAGATGACAAAGTGAGTAAAACCATATGTTTATAATGCATATGAAGCTGTAAACTAGGTGACTTAAATTTTTATTTTTGTCTTTGTAAAGGAAGCTGAATGAACAGAGCGTTTACATCACAAAGCTTGAAAACTCTATTCAGCATCATCAAAGGTACAGTAGTCACTTGATACAGACAGGGAGTTTTATCTATCTATCTATCTATCTATCTATCTATCTATCTATCTATCTATCTATCTATCTATCTATCTATCTATCTATCTATAGTAGGTAGTACAGTAGGTACTAGTGCAAACACTTTGTAAATCGTTGCAATCCTGGCTGTTGTGCCTCTTCTCTCACTAGGTGTCACTATTGGCACATCCTCTCTTGGCCTGTAACACCCAGACAGTGAAGCCAGATCTGATATCTTGAACTAATACTTTTTTCCTTGTATCAAAGTCCTAATTCAGCATTAAGAAAAGTAACCTGTATTAAATATTAAAGCCTCTATCAACCTCTATAAAATAAGGTTACTCTCATAGAGGTCTCATCATGTTAGTCCTATTTCTAAATATATTTTAAATGTTGTGTAGAGTACAAACCCCAATACAAATATTCACATAAATGATTTTTTTTTTTTTTTTTGTTGTTACTTGATATGTTGCTGTTTTCACTCAGTGTCAAAGCTGCATCAGTGTCTCAGATGAGCAACACTCCCCACAGTACACCACACAGACATAAATCAGGTAAATAATCTTAATTTCTCTTCTATTTTGTGCTTGTATTGCTTTATATTGCAGGGACATTAATTATATGTTGCTAATGTTTTCTTGATCAGTCTTACAGATCCCATATGCCTCCCCTGTGTCCCTCTCCCGACACTCCTCAGTCACTAGTGTGTGAGTATTGTGTCTCTCTAATTTTTCACCCGAGCCGTTCTGCTCTCTTAACCTTCCCTAACTCTCTGTTTTTTTTATTCTGCCCTCATTTACCTCTCACCATGACATAGGCCTCTGTAGAGACACAGAGAATGTAGGAGGTATTTCACAGTGCAAACAAGCTATAACCGAGGTTCAGCCCCAGTGTCTTATGTTAGCTTTAGCTGCTGTAGAGCTTTGCCCTGCCCTTCGGCTCTGCACACACACACACACACACACACACACATATACACACACGCACACACACACCTGAATAAGCTCAGCTTTGCTTGGGTTTAGTCAGGAATCCCTGTCGGGTTTCCAAGACACTGCTGACACAGGACTGATTGGCTGCCTCCATTTAATAGTGCAAATGTTATTTTATCCTCTGAGACTTTAGATGTTTCTACTGAGAGAAAGCAGTATAGATGACAGATAGCAGATATTAACCCACTTGCAGTATTAACATTGTGCCTGCAGGGTGAGAACGTTGAACTGGTGATCTGTTTGCAGATAGACGTCATGCTAATATTTACGACAATAATAATACATTTATTTTTATGGAGTTTAATTTAATTCAGGTCTTTAACTGCAGCGTCTTCTCTGTCTGTCAGAATTGAAAGCATGGACGTGGACGACAGGGGCTTTGTTCAGGAAAGTAAGTTTCATCATTTCTCATTCAGTAAATGTCCATATTTACTATGTGTGTAATATACTATAAATATAAGATCTCCAGAGGTCATACTTAATTTATGGATTTAGTACCCAGAGAATAAATGTAGTAACAGAACAAGCAAATAAAAAATCATGATTTGTGCTGTTTCTCTGTGTCTCTCTACCTTTCAGCCTGCTTCTGTCCCCAGACTGTCGTTAATCAGTCCTCCACAAGCCGGACAAATGGGTTTGTTCTTTGCTCTTGTCATAAAGTTGAACTTTTTTTTGTGTTAACTATAAGGGAAAAAAACTGTAAATACTGGTCATAACCTTGTATCTGCTTTGGTAATTTCTCTGTGGGAAGACGATCTGCTGCTTTACATCAGTGCAAAAGAGCAGTTTACCAGTAAATTCAGGGTTTGTGGTTTGGCTTGTTACAAATGGCTCTTTTAGAAAATCACTGGTTGTGCTACCTAGAATATAACACAATTAGGTCTCAGTGTATCTTTATGCTAAACGTTTTTGTCTAACATTTCACATTTTAGGAGTAATCACACTTTAATCATCAGACAAAAGTATCCAAACGCTATATTTGACCACCCACTGTGATTAAAACGATGAAGATGTTGTCGGTTGTTGTTGTTTGAGATCACACAGAGTTGAGTTCCTCCTCTTTGACAATGTGGTTTAGTCCCTGTCAGTCATCCTGCATCAAATTATTCGTGCTATTTAAATGCAGACGATATGGATTTATATTGTGTCATTACTATATAAAGATGATACTCAGACAGTTGTTGTTCAAGTGACAATTATAAGATACTAACTACTCTGGAAAGTGACGCACCCTCTTGGCTCCTTGAAAGAGACAAACACACAAGCCTATAATTACCCACAAATATGTCATGTTATTTTTAAAATCATTACAAGCCATTATATCAGTCTTAGACCTTCATTATGGATTATTAACCAACAATTCATCTGGTTCCATATTTAGGCACCGTCCCTCCGAGAGTGTCCAGTCAGCACCATTCAGCTCAATCAGCAACAGTCAGGTGATTCATTACATGACGTCATCATAATAATGCTGATATCTGTCTGTAAAATATTTTCCGCAAGTTTTTTCCAGCTATTGTATCTATATAACCATCATAAATTATAACAGTGCATCAGTTTTACTTACTTTTCATAGCTTAATTTAACAAAAAGATCTAAAACTTTTTTTTTCATATATTTTTCTTACTGGGAACCAACAGTGAACTATTCCTGCTGAATCGTCATGTAGCTACAAGTTGCTTCACAAGCCAAAATTCACGTAATGTGAATTTTCTTTGGTTTTTTAAAGCACTCAAGTACATTTTCTCAAAATCTATCTCCCCCTTTTGGCACTGAGAGTAATTACATAAACTCTGTACTTTATCTTATTTAGTTTTTGTCCAACAAGGAAAAGCCATACCAGAGGAAATTCATGTTTGTTCTCACCATCGATTTCTTTGTGTTTTGTGTTGTTGAGTCCTTCCTCTGAACAGTTTCTTTTTTAATCTGAACCATCCAAAACTTTTCTCTGAATCCTCTGAGATTTTTCCACCATTTTCCGATGCTGGTTGAGCCAGTTTGGATGTTCATTTATATGTTTAAAGTCCTGAACACTTTTAAATGACCATTTAATACACGTCATCAGTCATTAATTGTGCAGAACCCTCTTTCTCCCTCTTTCCCTCTCCTCTCAGTCATTTTCAGAGAGCACCACTGACACCAGAAATGCTGTACAGCCACAGTTCAGGATGGAAATCTCCCATCTTCAAACCTCCATCTTCCTTCAGACGCTCCACATCTTGCCTGGTCTTCCCTCCCTCTTAACAAACACATAAACACATAAACGGTCATGAAGCCTTAAGAGGAAACACACATGGCCACTGACCTGCACGTAGAGGTATTTATGAGTCTCACCAACCTTAAAATGAGTCACCGTCCTGTTTGCGTGGTGTTTTTTAACAACTCTGGATTCGTAAGTGAAATTGAACTTATTCAGCTTGAACCTGCGCCATGATGTAACGGTATCCTCGATGACTAAACTCAAATTCATTGTTGTTGAACTGTAATTATTCCAGTCTCCTAATAAATTAAAGAGGTAAAACAATGATGTAAGACTCATGATTAATGAATGAAACAGGATCTTTGTGTGTTTAATGGTCTTTATTAGGTTTGTCTTCCGTTACGTTGCAGACATCCTGATGAGTTCTGCTACCTTCCTTCCTGTGGCAGTAATTTGTGTGTAGTCAAAGGTCAGGTTATTCATTTGAGTTTCACCTTGTTGTTTTGAAAGTGAATTACTTTCACTAATCCAGCAGAGAGAGCTACAACCCTCATCCCCACAAAGCCATTGAAGCTTTTTTTTTTTTGCCAAAGGCATAATTTGACGTTATACTTGCTGCGTTGCACCAACACCTGTTCAATTTACACAGATAAACTGGGATTATGTTTGAGAAAAAAAAAAGTCTATTTTCCAGTTTCTATGAAACTGAAGGCTTCAAAGTTGATAGGCATGTGCTAACATTAAAAAAAGCCTTAAGGCAGCATAACAGTCAACTATCCTCAACAATAGTCGCTGTACTGCCGACCTGCTGCGTGCAACTTCAGTAACTTGACTCGTGATTTCACCCTCAAATCTTGTTACAAAACAGCTGCAAGTGAAGGCAGAGAAAATTGTAGCCATATAGAAACACGATATCACCTGAAGTCATCACAAGAGAGGGGAAAAGCTGATGCGGTGAAGCGGGTGGCGAAGCCGGCGTGATGTGTTCAGACAGGTCGATTCTCTCTTTGTCGACCTGCGTTTCTGCCTCTATTGTCCTGGGTTGTCATGGTGGTGAATGGTGTCTATTGAAGAGGGCTCAGGTGTGACTACATGTGTGTGTGTGTGTGTGTGTTCTGGGTGTGTGCACGCTATATTCAGGCACTTACAAGCATCTGTGTCTTGAATATGTGTGTGTGTTAAAGGGTATTGTACAGAGTCAGTAGGCTTGATCCTCCTCTGCGCTCCACTGGGATTTGAAGTCGTTTCCTGTTTTTTAAGGTCCACTTAGAGAGAAATGGTTCCCCAGGGCAGACTAAGCTGTCATGGTGTCACACGCTGACAGGGAGAAGACTAAATCAGAATAATCTCTCCCTTATGGACACACACACACACACACACACACACACACACTGGATGATCGCTTGCACTTCTCACATTTACAGTAATAATGTATATGTTGCACTTTTCTCTCAAAGTCACAACTCTGGATACTTTTCTCACGCACTGAGACATCTCTGTTTTTATGTCTCTGTCTTTATCTATCTCACTTTCTCTTGCACACAAACACACACACACACACACACACACACACACACACACACACACACACCTCTGCATGGCTCCAGGCTGTACAAATGAGCCCTGCCACTTCAGAGAGCTAAAGAAAACTATTCTGATGTCAGTGGTAATTATTCAGCAGCGTGTTCCCACAGCTTGTCCACCCCTCCCTCACTCTCGTTCTCTCTCTCTCTCTCTCTCTCTCTCTTTTCCATCTTATCTCCATCTTTCTCTCTCTCTCTCTCTCTGTGTGTGTGTGTGTGTGTGTGTGTGTGTGTGTGTGTGTGTGAGAGAAGCCTCTCATTTAATCTGATCCAGATTTCACACTTTGTTACTCAATATTTCAGTCTTATATCTTTTGTGCTGTAATTGTAATCCCCTCTAGGCAAGACACAACATGAAGTAAATGATTTCACACTTGAGCTATTTTGGCAGAAAGTGTTCCTGTGTCGGTTTAACACTGTCTGATCTACTGTGTCATCGCCATCACCTTTATTTTGTGACAAAAAAAGCGGTGGAAGACTAATGATGATCTTTAAGATGCTCTCAGAAAATAACCCAGAGAGGATTTATTTATGAGTGTCTAAATTATTTCTGTTCTCATTCCCTGAAACCAAATCTTTATTATCAAGTTGGCATCTTAAACATATGTTTAAAGATACAGTACAGACTGGAACATTTTTATACATCTGAAGCTTGGTTTAGGAAACTGATTAAAGTGATTCAAAACAAGGTAACCATCCAAAAAGTCTTCTATATGACACAAAGTCGTGTCACAAGTCAGGAAAACACAAAGAAATATGTAATTTAAAACCAGTGTTTTATAAAATATCCAAAAGTCTCGCTACAGTAGAAGTACAGATACTTGACCAAAATATGACTTTGGTAAAAGTAAAAGTCACCAACTAGAATGATACTCAAGTAAAAGTTAGTATCTAGTATTTACTGCTCTGAAGTATGACAGATAATCTATAATTAAATGTACTTAAGTAATGAAAGTACAAGTACATGTTAATAAAAACAGAAGAACATTATGAAGTTTATCCAGCACTTTAAAACATGGAGCTACAACAATCTTCACAGACAATGAGTCTGAACTAAAGAACAAAAGCTGAAGTTTCTTCATCCATCCACACTTTAAGATCGAACCTACATCAACCATCAAACATGGTTTTAATAGTTAAACAGTCATAGACTGAGACTGAACCAGAGCGGCAGAGAAAACACATTTACTTTACTCTGATTTTTGTAACATCACTGATTTGAAAATGTATAAGAGTGAAAGACAGAATTGAAAAATAAATAAAAGTACAGATAAAACAAATAAAATATCTTGTTAATGTGTTTTTGCTGATGTAGTCTATAATCACTGGTCTTCGTTTATCATTTTTACTCACAAGCTTCACTGTCAGTCTGTTGTTTGACATTTTCTGTCGACATTTATGTTCCCCTCAGGATGATTTGTAACATAACATAGATTTTCCCTAACGATTTTATAATATAGTGTCATTCTAAGGTCAAGATTTTAATTCACACAACACACTGGTTGACAGTAGGTGTGTCTCAGGAGGAAGAGCAAGTCGTTCCTCTAATCACAGAGCGGTTTGATCTTCATCTCGTCTTGTTCACGTCCAAATGTCCTTGAGCAAAACACTGATATCGAAGTCGCTGCCAACTGGCAACCACTGCCTCATACGGGGGCGTGTTAATGGATAAAATTGTGAAATTCTCCTTCCTGTTCAGTTAAAAAAAAAAACTAATTAATGACTAATATCTTTTATAGAGAAATAAATACGTGACATTAACCTGGCTGACCTGTAGGTGGCACTATAGTCTATCTGAGTCTCATTTACATCATGATAGCTGGAATATGCATTCCTGTACAGTGTGTGAAGGTCTTTGGACCACAGCTGCCTCTGATAGGGATCTACAGGATGAGGAAGGGACGCTCAGGAGGTCACATGCACACACACACACACACCACACACACATTTACACACACCTCTATTCACATCTGCTGCTTTTGAAGTGGGTAAAAAAAGGATGAGATCGAGGAATTGTTGAACAAACACAAACACACAAAGACGGGCAGTTTCGTTGTATTTCAGCGGAAGAGAGCTTAATAGGGGCGGTTTATGAGTCAAAGAGGAACAGGTGAGGATGGTTGACCTGAACCACTTCTATACTCTTCTACACACACACACACACACACACACACACACACACAGAGAGGCATCCCACATGTGAAGGCAGGCAGGCTGGTCTTTGAAGGGGCCTGGCCTCCTCCAACTGTCCCATGCATGCTTGAGTGATGTCAGCACGCCTGTGGAAAGATTCCTTTCCTGTCATACACATACACACACACACACAAACACAGACACTTTTCTTTATCACACACAATCTTTTTCCACACAAACACACACCGTCTTGCTTTGCCATTTTACTACTTTCTCGAACAAATACACACATGCTCTCGCTTGTATAATACACACTGACTCTGACTTTCTTCCTCTCTCATTTTCTCTCTTTCTCTCTCACACACACACACATTCACACACATGCACAGACACACACTTGGCAGGATGTGCGGGGAGAAAAAGGGGCCGAAAGACAACACCGAGATTAGGAGGCTTTTGTCACGGCTCTGTGGCAGACTTTAAAGGCCCTGGCTTTTTGCCCATCTGCCAGATTTCTTTCTTTTCTCACCCTGTATGTCCACATCCCTCTCTTTTCACGGAGGGAGGGAGAGAGGAGGGAGGGAGGTAAACATTTGGTACAGAAAGACAGAGAAAGGGAGGAAGGGAGTGATGGTTGGAAGAAGGATGGAAGCCGCCTGCTGCCCCCTGTTAGCCTCTTTTTTGTGTTTTTGTTTTCCTAGGTTTAATGGCGGCTTTGTGGCTGTGTGGAGGATGAGTAAAGAGAGGGAGAGGTATGCAAACAGAACAGCGCTTCAATGCCAGCCAGGTGTCTGTGTTATCCCCATCTGTGTGACACACATCTGTGTGCACATGTTACGCATACACTGCAGTAAAACGGTGTCTATTGTCCAGTTGAGTGTGTGTATGTAGCGGTATTTTTTTTTAATTTCCATGAGTCAATGTGTGCATGTTTTTTTTCCCAGGTGTGTGGGTGCATATGAGTGTGTGTGAGCCCGTCATGGTCACTGACTCCATTCACCTGAGTGCTGCTTTCACAGTGAAAAGGCATTTGCCGGTAAAAAAAAAAAAAAAAAAAAAAAAAAAGCTCTTTGGACAGCTTCTCCTCATCACCAACCACAGCTGCTGTTGACTCAAGCTTCCAGGAATCTCCTCCTCGGGTTCACACCCTTTTAACCATCCAACCCCACAGCAGACCCCTCCACGAGCGGGCAAAAGGTTCATACAAGACCTCGAGGTCTAAAAGGAGTAAACATTTGCCGTGGCGACGGGTAAGATTTTCACAGATAATTGTGATGTTTTAATCGCTCTGGTAAATGTACAATCGCTGGTGGGAGCTGCAGTGTTCACATACAGGACTTTCAAAAACATCTCAGCCCAGTGTTAAATACCAGAGCAGAGAGAGGTCTGCAAAACCTCAACAATCTGAAAGACTGAAGGTTTCATTCACAAAAAGTTTTACTGAAAATACACAATGTTTTTTTTTCCTCCTGATGTAATTTTTACTAAAACATCTCACTGCACAAGAAAAATGTTAAGATTATCACAAAGTATTCCTTGTTTTAGAGTGAAAAAAAAAACAGTGAAATAACTGTTTTCATCATAAAACTTTCATTATATTACAACATTACAATCAACGACAAGAAAAGTGAATAACACAGATCAATCCTTAGGTCCTGTCTTTCATCTAGAAGTTACTTTGACTCATTCAACCAACTTAAACATTGTTTTAGACCAAACACACACACACTCCCTCATGGCAGAGACACTCCCTGACACCAGCAGGACCATGAGCACAGCAAAGAACAAGCTACAAAACGGTTGAACTGACGTGAAAGGAAACGAAAGTCTGGACCAAACTACTAAACTACTCATATCTCAGTCTGGGTTGAGCTTTTGTGAGAACAAGCCAGATTTATAAATGTCACAAACCAGGTGATTTTAATGAGGCTGATTCATGCACATGTGCAAAAAAGTCTTCATCAACTTTCCTGCCAGACTTTTATCAACGTGTCCTTTACTTGGTTTTGTTGATAAAACAAATACTGTAAGGTTTTTATAAAAAACAAAAAGTCAAAGGGCGTCTATCATTTACTCAGTAGAAGCTCAATATATTTAATTAAATGAATCTAAAGTTTTCTAACACTTCAACTCCAACATATCATGTTTAATTAGATTGACTTTTGCTTATCTAACGGATTATTTGATGCTTTTCTTTCTAATTTACTTTCTTCGGTCACTTGTGACTCGATACCTTCGTACGTGTTTTAACAGGATCATCTCCAGTGTGTTTATTGTTGTGCCACTTCTGTTTCCTGACTCCTTTACCTGACCTCTTTCAGAAAATCTCATAATCTCAGTGATACTTTAACCTGATTAAACAAAATCTGAGTTAAAAACACTCAGTGGATGTTTCTGTTTGCAGTAACTAGAATCATAAACCAACAAGTGAGTAGATGAGTTTTTTTAAGATCGATCGACCGTGTTGTGAGTTAACGTTTATGATCTTTCAGAGACAGAAGGTATCGTTGCTCTGTGACGTCTTTCTCCTCCCTTCCTGTCCTGCACATTTCTTTCCCCTTTCATTCGACACTTCCACACTCTCCACTGATCTCTTCTCCATTTTCTCATCTCCTCTCATCAGCACAGTGGAGAAGTGAGCTCAACACATCTGTCAGCAGCTCCGCTCTGTCGTCCTCCTCCTCCTCCCTGCATTTCTTCATCTTTTTCCTCCTCCTCTGTCTGTCTTCCCCCATCGTCCTTCCACCCTCCTTCCAAATCAAGTCAATCAAATTCACAAGAGATTGAAAAAAAGGAAAAGGCCAATCTCAGAGATAAGGAAGGAATGAGAGCTGAATATCAGCAACGGGATGGAAACAACTCAGAGTAAATTGCCTTTTATAGTCTCTTTTATCAGAGTTTTATTTCCCTCCTCAAACCTCACATGTATATTAAATAAAAAATAAATACAATGAAAAATAAAGTTGGAGTGTAATTTATCTTTCACAGCTTTCAATTTAACATACCACTTTCTCTGTTTATTTACTTATCAGTGAGGCTTTCCAGATGCAGGGAAATCTATGGGATCCAGGATTTGTAAATCCCTGTGTTGGGTCATAGGCTCATGTGTAACTGTTGACTTTGTGAAAAATTCAAACCCGCAAATATTCCTTGTGAGGTATTTTCCCTCTCTGTATATTTTCATTTTTTCTCCTCCCTTCTCTCCACATCTAATATCCCCTCAACCCCCTTTTGCTCAATTTCTGACCTTATGATCCACAAAGTTATGAGACGATGTACGTGTATGTGTATTAATAATCCTATTTTGGTCAAAACATCCACTCGGTGAGGGGGAAACCGTACGTGGATCGGCCTCCGTCTGTTTTAATATGTGATGTCTGATCCAATTTAAATTTGGAGAAATGAAGGGAGGAAAAGCAAATACAGGGGATGATTTTGGCAAAGCTTTCACTTCTGAACTATTGGTTTTTGTGAAGTAAAAAAAAAAAAGGCATCTTCATGTGATTTAAAACCTGCTTGATACTGATAGATAAATCACTAGAATTGAACTTATTGAAGCTGCTTTTATTGATCAGATGGAGTCTGATAAATCTGTTTTTTTAGGTAGTAAAATTTTAGATGCGTTGCTCAACCACGGATGGATCACAAAACACGTCTATGGAGGGATCTGGGGAGGGACCCTCAGCTACGGTGCACATGTAATGCATCACATATACATTGGTGTATAGAAACCAGTGTTGTATAAATGACCTGAAAGTCCCATGAGAGTAGAAGTACAGATACTCAACCAAAAAATGACTTCGGTAGAAGTTCAAGTCAGCGACTAGGATGATACTCAAGTAAAAGTCTTAGTATCTAGTGTTTACTGAACTTAAGTATGACAAGTAAACTTTTTGATAAACTGAGAGTTTATTAAAAAGACTGTTTTAGGAGACTTACCTAATGTCTTGTTTTCATGATTTCAACTCATGATGAGGCATGTTCCAGATCAGCGCATTTGTCAAAAACATTAATAAACTCTTCTTACACTTACTAAGTTATCAGTACTTCAGTTTATGTGTAGGGACCCTATTCATGCTACTGCTGAAGTGAAGTGATATTTTGATCTTTATTAGTGGTTAAAAAAATGACAATTTAGATACATCTGGCTGGCTGCCCCATTTACTTTCATTGTTAACTACTTGGTTGTGAAAATAAAAGACGGTCAAACTCGATATTACTTCAACCAACGTAAAATATCTCTTGAGGGGGAGTTTGACTCATATTGGTGGTTAAAAAGATCCTGGGTTCATGTTACTCCAGACTATCACTTTAAGTATAGTAGTGAAATATTCTTATAGAAACCACTGATGTTTCTGTGTTTAAATACTTAAAACTGCTTTAAAATATCTTATTGTAAAGTCAAAGATCTCTATCTGAAGTGAAGACGTCCTGGATGATGGGAAACTGAAACGAAAATGCACTGGAAAGTTCAATCCAAAGATGTTGCTTGAAGAAAGTGGAAATGACTACATTTGTTCTCATGTCCTGCCTTGTTGCCGTCCTCCACCCTTTTTAGCAGCGCCTCGTCCTTTCAACACCATTTTCTGTCATCATCGTCCTCTCTGAAAATGAGTCAAAGCCGTAGAGACACAGAGAGACACAGAGACGGAGACAGACAGTCAGACTTCACACCCTCCATCTGCACGCAACGCTTGTCCATCTGTCATCTCTGCAGACAGACATGTTGACAGATAAAACGCCGGCTGCAGCTCTCACAATTGAAGGACTACAACTATTTAGAGAAGGACGTTTCTCTTAAAGAAGGTCCCCTGGTGCTGCGAGGTACAGCAGAGGAAGAAGTGAGACCGACATGAAAGACGTAAGAGGACGTAAATCTTAAAGAACAAAGACGACATGTTTGAGATTTTACTTTTTAATGGCACCAATAACGTGATTACAATGGGAGAAAACAACATCTTTATCCTAAATGATGACAGACTGTACAAGATTGTCGATACAAAGATTATCGATAAATTTTTTCCGTATATTCCGTCAGCATGTATAAATACAGTATTTACAATGACATGAACATGGTACTCGCTACATAGCTTACATTATGACTATAACACAGAAATCCACTCATGCAGTATAATGCCCAATTATATGAATAGAAATAACAAACACGTTTTTTTAAAGAAAAATAAATTAGAAACACACTTTTTCTTTCTTTCTTTTTTTGAATCTTTTGAGACAATTCAGCATTTACATGTCGTCGTGGGCCAATGTGTCACTAGAGCTACTGTCTGGTCTGAAAGTATTCTCACTAGATTAAACTAACACTTTCTATCATTTCAACACTAATGTCATTGAATGTACATAACTAGTGGTAAGTGCACATATATACAGTCTGTCTACTGGCAGTCCATTAGCTTCAACACATAAAACGTAAAGATTTAACATGTGAAATGAGGAAAGAATGGCAGTGACTGGAAAATATGTTTTTTTTTTTTTTTTTACTTTTGGGAAAAGAGACGAGAAAGAGAAAAGATGGAAAAGATATTTTTAATTAAAGCTGTTGCTACTGAGGTTTAACAAGTGAACGTGTGTCTCCCTGTGGAACTAAACAAAAACCATTTTTAGACGTCAGAATAACTGAGCATATGCTGTTAATTTGGAACAATCAGATCATATCAAGATTTTTAATAAGTTTGCAGAAAGAACTTCACAGCTATCAAACTCATTTTATTAAGAAAAAGACTAGAAGTTGTTGTTTTCTCAGCTCTTCTTTAGTCTTCAGGCCCATTACGTACCAGTGAGTATCATTTAAAAAAAAAAAAAAGAAGCCATATATGATTTATCTATATTAATATATTTGTACATTTTTTCCTACTTGAGTTAGAAGATTTATGTGCAAAAACATAAACTGAACAATGACCACATGTGTAACTTGACTTTACCAGGTGATTTCAATATATCACTTCCTGTCACATGGTTGTTTAAACAGCCTTGTAAAGTTCTCACTGTTGTATCTGAGATGTCCTGATGAAAGCCTGCTGAGGGAAACCTTAACTAAATACAGTACAAATACGATCAGCTACAGGTCAAAGCTTCACCTTCTTTACTATGTTTCCTTTCTTATTTTATCTATTTATTTATTTTAAACATTTCTGAACAGTCACCACACTTCTCCAACCAGACACGTCGTTGGCCTTTTCACTGAGAGCTGTAATGTAAAACAGCTGAAAATCTAATCTAATCTTATCTTAACATATCGTTTTACACAGTTTTTATATAGTGGTCAGATTCATAAGCACAACGAGGAACAAGACGAACGCCTGAGAAACTGCAACACTTTTATAAAAGACTGTTTAGAGAGAGAGAAGGTCTGTTTTTTTCTTTATGAGGTTCTGGTCAAACTTAACAAGATTATTATGGGCTGGAGTCATCAGAATATCTCTGAACATTTCCAAAAAGAAGATTAACTAAGCTAAAACTCTTTTGTAGCTGCAGTTTTAAAAACAAACTGGAAATGTTGGATTTTAATGATGATACAAAACTAATCTTTCATTATTTTCAGAGTTTCTGATGCGAATTTACTCGAAATGTCTCTCCTATGAAATGTGTTTATTCTTGTATTTCTATAGACTTCACCCTGATTGCTTTACTGCAAACAGCTGCCGATGATCTCACTGACACATTAAAGGTCCTGCACAAACACACAGGTGTTTTCTATTTGGCTGATTAGAGCTCAACACAGTGTAGCATAGGTGTGTAGGGGACTTAAACATTGACATTAACATGAAACCTCGGTGATCAAATTGTACTCAAATAGCAGGAAAAGGCATAAAATCCAGATGTGAATCTATTTAAAACACATTTGTGGATCTCATTATGTAAAAAATCTCAGTAAAATTAGTGGTAGACAAGTTAACATATGAATATTTGTATAGTGATCGACAATGTAGAGCTCTAAATCTAATGAGCACTGAGTTACAAGCTGTATAACACTTTATCTTTAATGTTTCGTTAAAGTGTTTTTGTGTTTTTTATCGTGTGTGAGGTGGCGCTCCACAAAAAAAAAAAAGAAAGAAAAAAAAAAGACAACAGATGTTCAAACACAGAGCGCCTTGTTCAGTTAATCCCCGGCTCATGTTGTGGTTTTGTAAGTCTCACCCTTGAGTTACAATGTTTAGGTCTCTGTCTTTTTAAGCCTCTAAATCTTATAACAGATTAACAAGAACCTGCGACGTATCCGAAGATCCCAGAGTGATCCACGAAAAATCTGGAAACAATTCAAGAAAAAAAGGCAGTTTTTTATTCTGAGGCATTGTTGATGATCCCTTTGCACTGTTGTGAACATTTGACATGATGAGATCTGACATCCTTCATCCCCTCTCACTTCTAAAAGTCAGCAAACATCAAATGAAACTGAAACGGGGACAATGCAAACAGGAAACGCCTCCATTCTGCAGGACGTCAGAGGAGTAAAGTCGATGCATTTGTTCTTCTGAGGTCCTCGTTTTGGTGGTGCAGCAATCACATTGTGTATCTGCTGTTAGAAACTGACATCAGATCAGCACCCAGGTAGCAGCCGGACATTTATCAGAACAAGCTGTCTGGTCGGCAGAAGTGAAAAAACAAAACAAAACAAATAAACCGAGCAGCCTTCGTCTTTATCGAAGGTGCCGCTTCAGTGGCGTTTGTCTCGAGTTGTGGTTCTTATGGCTCAGTTGCCTCAGACGCCTGAGTTTTACCATGAAGTTAAGCTATTATATTACACACATGCTATATTGTTCTTTATAGATTACCCAGGAAGATATATAATCACAATCCATATATACACGAGTAGCTATATTTGGGCTGTTATTTGTCTTAGATAGTGAGGAAGTTGTGGTTGTGTTCGAAGCACTAAAACAACAGAAATAGTAAATAAATTGGTGGATTGTTTTATAAAGTTTCTGCTTCAAGTGAAGCTTTGAGCAAAAAAAAAAAAAAGGGAAACATATAACATATTTTAGGATTTTTTTCCTCATAGATTACAAAATATTGGCTCCCATGTTGGATAAAAATAAAAATCTTTGTCTTCTCTCTTTACATTCTTCATTATTCTTTTTGTGTTTTGAGTTAAGTTCGTTTTCACACAACTTATGGCTGCATTGAAATGAGGAAGGATTTTTGCGTGATCCCGTGTTTGTGTGTTTGAATCCGCATGTTTTTTTTTCCTTGTTCTTTGCTCTGTACGCCAGCAGTTCATGTGGGCTGTTGTGACTTGAGTCTGAATTCACAGGAACATGTTTGTTGAATGTGAAACATTTAACAAAAAAAAAAAAGAAAAAGAAAAGAAGCTTGCTTGCTGGCCTCGCTGCTAACACTGGTAGTGAATGTGCTGGTGTTGATGCACTTTCCCGTCCACGTGCGAATGCGTGTGCGTGTGAATGTCCGTGTAGATCTTGGGGTAGACCTTCGGAGCCAGCGTGCTGCCTCCCTGAGCGAGGAGCAGCTGCTGATGGGCGATGTAGTCCTCGTATGACAGACAATCTTTGTCCCCGTTGGCGGGTTGAGAGGGAAGCGGCGGACAGGCTCGGTCACGGTTTGCTGCGGAGAGACGCTGAGCAGCGGGAAGAGCAGAGGAGGAGGAAGATGAGGAAGAAGACGAGCAGGTGCGTTTTGATTGGCAGAACCAGAGGAGGGCGGTGCCTAAGATGAAGGCGATGCCTGCTGGTATTCCGATAATAACGGGCCAGGGGAGACTGGGGGACGTTGCTGTGGGTGTGGTGATGATTTGTGGCTTCATATCTGTGAACAAACAAGAGATATTTGAATCAATAAAAGAAAGAACAGCTAAACATTTGACTTGATGTTATCTTTTCGTTGTTTCTCACCTGGTAGGACAGTCAGATAAGCGCTTCTGAAGCTGTATCCCATCGTATTAGCTCCCAGGCAGATGTACATGCCGGCGTCCTCCTCCTTGGCTCTGGTTATCAGCAGCTTGTTGAGGTAAGATCCATCAGGACGTGACCAAACTTCTCCTGTTGGCAGCACCACGAAGCGATGGTCTCCCACCTTTAAATAAAATAATTAAAGTTCAAGTTCACTCAGTCAGTTCAGTCAAATATTAATCAGCCCCTCAAGGATTTCAGGCCTTTTTATATTTATATTTCAGCTTAATTTGCCTGATTTTGCAGCAGCTTTTCTAAAAAATTGTGATAAAAGCTGTGGTGTTTAAGTTGCGGTTTGGTGCAATGAAGTTACAGGAACAAGTTAAAGTTAAAATATAAAGGTTAAATTAACTAAAAGTGATGAGTTAAAACCACTGTGCGTCTCGTCTGATGTGACAATAGACGTGGTTTTCCTCCTCTTTGGTGAACTCTCTGCCCGGATACTGTTTCTCTTGGTCCTTAGCAGTGATGTTGGAAGATAAATGTGAGATTATTTTGAATCTCATATGTTTTCTGGTTCTTCTAAAAGAAACAAGGAAGTGAGTTCACTGACGTATGGATCAACGTTGCAGTGATTCATGTTAAAAGTTGTGATCTTAACATGGTTAAATCCTGGAGGATCTGATAACTGCTGAAACATTGATTCGTCTCACCTCTATGGTGGAGTTGTATTTGTTCTCATCACCAGGTTCGACTCTTTTAAGCCACTGGATCACTGGTTTGACGTCGCTGCGAACTTTACACTGGAAAGACGTGGTTCCTCCGTAGTCCACGGTGGTGTTGACGGGGTGAGTCCCGGTCAGGATGGGTTTAGAGTTGGTACGTTCTGCAAAAGAAACAAACACACACACAAAAAAACACATTAACAGAACTGACACTGAATCATGTTTCACAAGTAATTGGTTTGTAAATGGAGTTAAAATTTGTGGAAAAGCTCAATGAAGACAGTGTGTTCTGTTTTTATTCAATTTATTTGAATTGAATGATCTTAAAAAGGAACAAACTGCTGCTGACAGAGTATAATTTAAAATGTTATTTGTACAGTATTCACCACCACATCCTCCTCTCTCTACGCTGAAGAGACACGAACAGATCTCTTATCTTCATCTCCTGGCTTCTCTTTCTCCGTTTATACAGCAGAATAAACACACCTGCCTCAGACATTCAAGCCTCCTTCTTGTTGTTGTATCTGTTAATACGATCTCACGGAGGCAAAATGAGTCGAAGGCATCAGCTGTTTTGAAACTTTGACTTCAGCAGAAATGAAAAAGGTGTGTTCAGATTTTTTCTTTTTGCTGATTCAAGGTGGAGACATAAAATGTGGAGAACTGGTAAGATGTTGCTGCGCCGTAGCTTTGTTTTAGTAACTTCTGTTGCTCTGGTGAGCATGGCGACCAAAAAACAACACCAGAGCCCAGAAAAAAAGGTTTAAAAAAAAAAAACTACTTTTATTTTAGGTTTGAAGTTAATCCTCTATGGTGCTGAACTAATCTGCATTTAATACATTTAATGTAAAACATTTTTAAATCCCATTTTAAAAGGTTTAACATATCACATGTTTCACTGTGTTCAAATAATCTCTATTTATGGATTTTATATGTCTTGTAAGAGCTTTACTGTTTTTCTGCCCTGGACTCCTTTTTTTCCTCTGCTTTTCTCTCTAACAGCTGTGAATGACTGACAGCTGAGTGAATCTTTACTGATAGAGAAAATGTCACATTTGACATAAGTGAGCAGCAGTTTGATTTACATCCTCTCTCTGCTTGTGTGTGTATGTGTATGTGTGTGTGTGTGTGTGTGTGTGTGTGTGTACGACTGTCTTTTAGGAAAAGACTACAGCTGTAGTTTAATGTACAACAGATGTGGCGAGTAAAGTGAGAGTGAGGAGATCTGGACTGAGCCTCTCAACAGAGCTGTAACACTCGCTAACGTACAGTCCTGTACACACACACACACACACACACACACACACACACACACACACACACACACAAATGCAACACCAACTCCCTACCAAATGGCTCAACATTAAATCACCAAGCATAAAAAACAGCTTTTGCAGCTTTCCAACACAACCCGATACATCAAAAAACACTCACAACTCATCACAACACACATTCTGCTCTCAGCACTGAAACTAAACCTTTTTTAGACTAAAACTTGCAGCTGGCTCCGAGTCCGTCCGAGCCGAAAAAACCTGCTGAACATTCCTCGCTCGCTTGACTGATGTTTACTGACAAGACTGCTGGTGATCAATAAATGCCACTGCAGTGAAAGGAGGCTTTTAAAAGTTATTTTCAACTTCTAGTATTCTCGGTGCAACTCGCTACAACTGCGGCTCCGCTTTGCAAATGACTTTAAATATGTAAGAGGATGAAGTTGAAAATGATGGTTTGACACTTTGAAACTGACTGAATGTGTAAATTTTGATAAACAAACTAAATTAGGGTGATGAAGCAAATGATTTGATTTGATTTGAAAAAGTTCAATTAACAACCAAAAATCAGCTTTTAAACTCCTAAACCACTATATTTCTCATTGTGATATAATTGTTGGTCATATATTTCTGAGCTTTATGTCAATTTTGACCAGAACAACATAATTGTAAGTTTCAGTTCAACTCTTTGAACATATTATATCAGAAATCTGCTGATGACTGACCATTGTCTTCATGTGTTTTTCTCTTCGACCGAGATGGAAATATACGCTCCGCTCGTTTCCAACTCTCTTAAGAAAGCAAAAGACTGATTACTTTGCCAACAAATCAATTCAATGGTTGAAAACTTAATTATGGGCTTCCTGATCATATGATCTTAAGACATTGGACATAATCACCGTATCGTGAGTCAGAATGGAAACAAAACCCCCCCATTTCATACCCTGCCATTTAAGTCCAACTCAGGCCTCACAGTCAAACAATAATATACATACCGTGGACAGCGTAATATATGTTATTGTTTGGGTGAGAAGCATTGGTGGATCATATAGCGGCAGCAACCCTCAACAACTCTCACGCCACAATTCCAAAAATGTACTTCTGAGATGCGTCACGACATAAAGTGACCACACGCGGCCGTAATTTTACTGCTTTCTTCACTTTTTACAGACGTTTCACCGCTAAATAGACGAGCCGAGACGATTAGTCGACTAATAATTGACTGACCGCAAAAACCACAAACATTCAAGCTGCTCGGTTCATTTGTTTAAAGTGATTTCCAGCTTTTCTCCGTCATGAATAAGTGCAGATGAATCACTGAGACTCACGTATGACTTCTACTTTATACGTGGCGTTGATCTCTCCCGCTCTGTTGGACACGTGGCAGGTGTACTTCCCGCTGTGCTCTGGCGTCAGGTTCTTCAGACTCAGAGTCCACTTCTTCTTCTTCCCGTCTCCTCCTCCGCCGCCGTACTCGTCTGCCAGCGGCCGACTGTCCTTCAGCCACACGATGTCGGGCCGAGGGTTCCCGCTGGCCGTGCACTTCAGACGCACCGAGCTGCCAACGGGACGAGCGATGACGCGTTTCCTCATCTTCGCTGGCTGCGTGAAACGTGGACGTACTGTGGAAGTGGCAAAAAAATTTAAACTGCAATTAGTCAAAGATGTATTACTTACTTTGTAAGATATCGAAGATTAGTGTAAAGTTACAGTTTCTACCAACAGATGTGAAAGAAAAAGAACAGAGGAGGTAATTAGTAGAGATAAATGATTTGAGAAGCAGTTTTATATTTACAAGCGTTGTTCTGTTCTTCAGATCAGTGGAAGGAGAACAATTTGGAAAAGATCACGGGATTCATCAGATTCTTGTTTGACACTTTTATTAGACGTAACGAGCGATCAAAGCCACATTATCTGCCGAGGCTGTGACACCGAGGCAGAGTTCAGAAATGTTTCAAACCTCCTGTGTTTTCTGAACGAGACATACGTGAACATCTCGTCTACTTTCTACTTCTTCTTTCATGTTTTTTTTGGAACGAAGCAGTTGATTTTGATTAAAAGTGAAATTTCAGTTTTGCAATCTCTTTTAACTAAAATGAAAATAACTGTTTTTGTTTTAGGTTTTCTAGAAGGCTGTTGAACTCTGCAGCAACACATGTGATTATTACAAATTAATTTTCTACCCTGGATATTCAGAGCTGGTGCGTAGCCTTTCATTATGTGCCGTGAAATTGATTTCTTTGAAGATAATAATAACATGCATCTACACTTGTGTATAATATTCAATAAGGTGGTTTTTTTTATGTTACAACGTAGTGACACGTGTTTTCATAATGTTTGTGAACAAAACAAGATTTAAAAAATGAATAACTTTAGTCTGTGCTGACTGAAAACTTTTTTTTTGAGTGTAAGGAGCATTAAACAGGCTGAGGTCACTTCCCCCTCAGGCGGTGCCAGGAATTCAGCGTTGTGCTGTAACAACATATGGCAGCGTGCCTCTTGGTATATACAACCTAATTTGCTGTAATAAACCCCTAATTGTTTTGTTTAAGAAGAATTTTTGAATCACTTCCTCTTCTCTCTCTTTCTCTGACACAAAAGACTTACTCACATCACCGGGAAAACACACAACACACACACACAGGTTTGTTATTTTTCCACTGATCAAGCATCTCTTGCCTCAGGTATTTATGTCTCTGTTGCTCTTTAAAAAAGCCACATATTTAACCTTAAATTTCACCTCCATGAGCTCATCGTAAAAGCCAGAACCTTGTGAGATGAGGTTTAAAAACATCACTGTAAATATCCTGTTGTAAATGCAAATCAAGACAAACCTCCTCCTTTTTCCTGCAAAAAAACATAAAACGGTCAGTTAAGCTCCACACATCGATTCAACCGGACACATCCCTCCGTATACCTGCACGACTTAACTCCATCAAGCCGTTGAAAGATATTTTATTCCTCCAAACACTTTCCCAGAGCATCTATTCATACACACAACAATCAACGATCAACTGAAAACACATCAAAGAGAAAAGGAAAAACTATCCAACAGGGAGGGAGGAGAGGAAATCATTCACAGGAGCGCTTGATTTTACAGCCCTCATGTTCTAGACCCAGCAGATAGCCATCAACCGGGGCGATAAATCACCCTGAAACTACTGCAGTTGCGTCTCTTTCTTTGGACACGGTTATTATTCTAGCTGTGGGTAAACAAACAGGAGTGGAGAGTTATGTGACGGGTTTGCGCGCTCGAATTCGGAGATTTCACTACAACTGCATTACTCAGCGGAATATAGCTCTCTGTCGACCGACCCGAAGCTGGGCAGGATGACAAAAAAAACATACCCGAAAGGCTTTTAAGTCTCGCCTTTGTCCCCCCATGAGTCTGAGAAAAGCTACTGGACTACAGCTGGACTTTGACCAGAACGAGCAAATAGATCTAACAGAGGGTGAAGAGACGAGAAGCACAAGACAATGATTAATAGATTAAATATTCTGGCAAAGTCAAACGTCGATGACATAAATTCAACTGCACTTACTTCAACTAAAATCAACTGAAAAGATGAAGAGAAGTGCAGCTGATCTGAAGTGAAGTAGACTGGCTAAGGACGAGACTAGAGACCCAACAAGATACAAGAAGGTGCAACTAAAATGAGCTGATTTATAACGTCTGAGCTGAGTCAAATCAAACGGACGTCAAGAAGAAGACAAATGGAAAGAGAAAGAGCAAAAGGTTCACACTGAGGCTAAAACACAGAGAGAACTGACAGGACGGATGAAATCAGACAGAAAAAAAAAACTGGAGCGATGGCAGAAAAATTGAGAACAAAGAATAAGAGACTGAGTTAAAACAATAAAAAGTAAAGGTAAGAGAGAGGGCACACCACGAGGCAGAGAGAAAGAAAAACAGAGCAAACTGAGAAAGAGGTGAGAGAGAGAGAGAAGAGGGGAGTCGTGAGAGCCAGAACGGGCGAAAGGGCAGGCTTGTTCTGGGTCTCAGGGGCCACTTCAACGCCACACTTCACAGTGTAAAAATACTACTGACCCTCTGACAGACCGCCTTTGATCAGACACTGTGCCAAGGAGAGAGAGTCAACGAGTGTGAGTGTGTGTGTGTGTGTGTGTGTGTGTGAGCCTTGTGATTTCCAAGATTCGATTTAGACTCTGGTTATAGAGATTGTTGCTAAGTGAGGTAACGCACGTACAACTTGACTTGAGAAGCCGAGGTGAGGCCTCGAGTAGGTGTTAAAATTAAAATTAGGATTACACTTCATATCTGGGTCAGGGTCAGGACCTCGGAGAGAGTTAAATAAAGTCAAGAGATAAGGTTGATAACACTGTCATGTTGATGTCGGAAGCAATGAGACAACTAGCTGAGCCTGATTACTGAAAGAGAGGAAACTTACACATTATCACACTTTTAAGCACATGAATATGAAATTAAAGAACTTAAAGTTCATAACAAATAAAATAAATGGATGCTAATATTCATAATTGTGCTTTCATGTCTATATAATCACTTGAAAGGACTTGAAAGGATTTTTGCATATAGCATGAAAAAGGTCTTACTAAGCACTGATTTAAAATGGATGTTCACATTTTTCTGTAGCTCAGTAAACCTGAGGATGAGAGACATGTTGGACAAACTCTAAATTGGGATGTTTTGTTACCTAAAGGCCACCGTAGGTTGGTTGGGGTAAAGCGTTACAAACGTGCCACTGTTCAATGGTTTATTAATTCATCAGTCCTTCCAGGATTTCAAGAAATTTCAGGATTTTAGGAAGTCAAAATTATAAAAAATGAAGAGAATGAAACCACTAAACAGAAACCTTACCAAAAAGGGAAAATAAAATATTTCAAGGAAAACAGAACGTAATCCTCCACTATCACTGAGCTGCAGCCGCCCTATCAAACAGGACAAATCTAGAAAGTTATGCAGACAATCATGTTTGCTTCTGCAAGTGTTTTAAGTGACATATGAGGATTGTCAAACATCCACAACACAAGCTTGAAAAGCGAGTTTCAAACTAGTCTAGATGCCTTCATACATCACCTGAGATAAAGATAGTGATCATTTTGTAACGATTGTGTTACACTGATGTGAACTGACCTCATTCACGTTAACTAAAGGTGCTGCTGCATTTTTCGTGTGATAGTTGACGACACTTTAGCCAAAACAGTGAGTGTGTGTACGTTTGTCTTTGTGTGAGAAGCAAATAAAGATAAAAACAGGGAGAGAACGCAGCCAACGTTTCAAGTGTGAGTGTTCACTGACGTTTATGTCGGAGTAACAGGAGGAAGGAAGGAAAGGGAGTTGGATAAAAGTAAAGAGAGGAGGGTTAAGTTACATGACAGAGGTCCTGAGAGACTTTTTAACAGTCACTGCTATGGACTTGATGTAGCTCTCCACCCTGTCAGAGTTAATTATCAACACAAACAACCACACTGATGTGTGACTACGTGTGTGTGTGTGTGTGTGAACATAAACTCCACCATCACTATCAAGGTGTTTATTGTATAATGTTGCTCCTGTATTTTTTTTTAAATGTTACACACTCTCATCTATCAAAGGCGTCACTCCAAGCTTCCTTCTCATTTCCAAATATTATATTCATGAGATCAGACAGACGAGAGTTTGGATCACTCACCCAGTTTCCCGGCCAACTCCGGGGCATGTTCAGAGTCACCGTTGGCCGACGCTGCTCCACCTCTTGAGCTGGAGTCATCTGGTGACGTAGAGAAAAAACACAACCATCAGTTATATTCTTTGTTTTTTTTTTTTGTTTGTTTTTACAAAGTGTTTGGGAAATAGAAAAGATAATCAGACAAGGGAATAATGTTTGATGAAGTCATTGTTTCAGTTACAGTGTGCATCAATTATGTGCATAAACTCTTCAAGCTATACAGTAAAAGTGGTGACATGAAGCCTCAGGGGTGGATGGGAGTTAGATGGGAGGAATTTGTCTGTTTTCTGTCAGAAACTGACACTTGTTTTATATGAGGTTGCCGCCGTTTTAGCATGTGCGCATGATTGATGATTGTTTGTTCAATATAAATTCAAGAATTTTGCAAAATTGGAGGCAGGTTGATGTAAGTTAGAGACATGAACTTTTTACTCTTCTGAGAAAAGTAGGTTGATGACGGGAGGAGGCAGGTAAATTCTGTTCAGCTCCAGATGTAAAATCTTCTTGAACGCGAAACAATTTTGACAAATATGGCAGAACAATTACAGCACCACATACTGATACTTTGCGGCTTTTCTGACTTTTTCTAGCCTGTTCCTCTGCCCACAACGTCCCGCTGTGCTTTTCAAACTGGACCAGCATCGCATTTCTTGTCAAACCAGAAAATCAAATGCCAAATAATATGATACAGTATATGTGTCCATTAGTGTGACGGTACACCAGAGGCTTGTTGCTGCTGCAAATCACTGGTGTTGAAAGCCATAAAATTAAAGCTACAACTGCCTTATCATGCCTCTACTATTACACCACACCAACAAGAGAGAGAAAGAGAGAGAGAGAGTGTTAATACATTTTTGTCTTTAACATTTTCCTAAAATTGCCTTTCAGTGAAAAATGATACTGTACAAGTATCAGAACAAACTTTTTAAACTTTAAACTGTATATGTCAGAAACGACCCGCTACAGTATCACATCGCTTTTTCCTCTCATGCTGGTGTATCAGTTTCCTTTACTCAGCATGTGTTCCCATTGATTACCCCCCAAAAAAAAAGAAAAAAAAAAGATACAAACATCTGTCTGGACCTTCATGCAAGGAACCACTTCAAGATGGAACCAATGTATTCGAGGGGCCCTTTAACAGGGAGGGTGGGTAGGGAGTGGAGTTGATACAGTGCAACATCAGGTCTGTTAAAAGAAAAACATGAAGAGGGGGTGTGCGGTTCACTTGGCTTGAACCTGAAACTTCAACCAAAACCTGATGGTTGTTATAGAAAGAAAGAAAACGGACTAAACAACCTCGGACCACCTGTGGAAAGTAAATGAGAGTGTGAGTGTGTGTAATTGTAAATGGATATGTTTATCATGCATGTTGGTACATATACGGATTTTTTCGAAGACCACTTGAAAGCACAGACTGTTTAATGCGGTGCCAAATGTCTTTAAAGCATCACTATTTGGATGATGGAATAAAAGACGTATTTGAAATGAAAATACGAGGCACGACCTGCATCCTCAGGGCTGGTATTAATAGCAGGCAGGCCGCGTGGTGCAATCCTGTGTGTGTGTGTGTGTGTGTGTGTGTGTGTGTGTTGTTGCGTGTGCAATATGAATTCCTGCGTGGGTGTGTCCATACATGTGTGAGTGTGCACGCTCTGGCGTTATTTAACTAAATGGTAACTTGAGGTGCTGGTATTCCTAGTCGAACCTCACTCACTCCTCCTTCCCTCCCTCCCACTGACTCCCTCCCTCCCTCACTCCATCCCTCCCCTCCTGCCACATGCACAGCGTGTTCTGAGAAAGGGCAACGCGTTTGAAGCCGAGCGGCATGAAGGGGTCTGATCTGAAAAGGTGGATGGGGGAGGGAGGGGTGGTGGTACATGGTTTAGCACTCATAACAGCTAGCGAACCCTCCCCCAGGCCCGGTGTGAGCCTGTAAACCTTACTTGGCAGACCTCCTACAGAAAGAGAGGAGGGTGGGGGGTGTTGGACTGTTTCCACTGTCCATACAATGCTACCATACATCCCAACTATCAAAGTATTTCCTAAATTCAAAACATATTCATTACACTGCTCCTATAGTAGCAGATTATTTTAGACTTAGAGATAATTTGTTTTAATATCTGTAGATTTCATATCTATACTTGTCTACCGTCTTCTTCTTCTTCTGTGTTTATTAATATCTCCTATATGAAGTGTTATAGGGGGTCATTTTGTAGACTGTGCACATTTTCACAGTGTGTCAATTATGCTTTCGTCCTTGCTCCGGTGCCAGATGTGAGCTGGCTGTTGTATAAATATCTGATCGCCTCAATAGGTGCAATGCCAATTACTTAAAATACATTCACCTGTCTTTGCTATTGAAGTGGGATCTGGACTGATGATGGTGATTGTTCCTTCTGAGAAATGACTTCTCTGGTACATGACGGAGTAATTAGTAGTAAGATGTATGATATTTGGCCACTGCTGTTAAAACGGGCGCCTCCTAAAATAACCAAAAGCAGAACCTCCTCAAAGACGAATGCAGGATTTCTACACTCGTAAAAGATCAGGCTGTTGTCGTCAGCGGAGATAAAGTCCGACTATAAACACATGATGTCGCACAGATGACCAGCTGACTTCTCCATTATCACTTAACGAGGAAGCTTTCATCCGAAAGATGTTCAGACAGCAAAAGGAGAAGCAGCTGAACGTGTGTGGTCCGACTTACAGATGCGTTTTTTTTTTTTTTACACCACAACTTTGTTTCCTGCAGAGAAAAATCGACGTCTACTTTTAATGTTTGGGATGTGACACCTTTTAAAAAAAAACTTTAAAACAAGTCTCTTTCAGCGTGACTATTACAAATCACATCAAACACACATCAAACGTCGACGTCCCGCCTTCAGAAAACTGAAAAAAAAAAAAAAAAAAGTTTCACTGTTTGTTTCAAGTTGAACACACAACATCAGAAAACGTATTCGCCTGAAGCTTCAGCTGTTTTTAATAAACAAAATGTTTTCCTCTGATCCTCATCCACCTTCTAATGTTCGGCCAGATAGTTTGGCTGGTACCTTCAACATCCAACACACACACACAGATAAGTACACACAGTCATGCATCCATGAGGGAGAGTTACATAAAGTGTATAGAGTGTAAATGCAACATCATTATATTGTTTAAAAACAATATAAAACTCAGATGTGA
This sequence comes from Polydactylus sextarius, assembly GCA_016801845.1. Classification (NCBI taxonomy): domain Eukaryota; kingdom Metazoa; phylum Chordata; class Actinopteri; family Polynemidae; genus Polydactylus; species Polydactylus sextarius. The sequence continues at coordinate 22,478,092 of CM028930.1, read as the reverse complement.
CACATTCGTTTGTCTAATTTGCACAAAATCAGTCTCCAAACAAGTTATTTTGGTTTTTTACAACTTTGTTCACAAAACACATTTGCAAGTAATTGTAATTGCATTTTTTTTTTGTCCTCTTGTGCAATTTCAGTTTAAATTTCAAAGCAGATCAGTCTGTTTTTAGTAACTGGGAGACTATTCATGTCAATAATGTGCTGATGTGTTGATAATCTGATGGTATGACCCTGATGGATGACAGAGGAAATGTTCGCTATAATTGTGTTTTACACACTAATGTGAGTCATTTGTTGAAGATGTTGGGCCACATGGATAAAATCTTCCATCTCTGTAATTGTAATTTTATACTGTGATATTGGTATAAATTGTGGTTGAGGAAATTTTCCGCAAAATAAAAAATGAGAAACTGCTGAACTGATTTTTTTTCTTTTTCGTTTTGGACAGTCTGCAGTTGAATTAAAATCATTGTGAACCTGATACACAAATCATATAAGAAACCAATATTACCATGAAGCGGTCATGTCCACAATAATCTAAAAATAAACAAAAAGGAAAGCCACCACATTATGAGTGGTTTACCAAAAAAAAAAAAAAAAAACCTGAAAAGTTGAAAAACTACTTTGCCAAACTCTTGGTTCGGTGGTTCTTTTTTTTTTTTCCCAGGTTGTTGCGCTAAAAAAAGAACAAACAAACCAAAAAACCTTACAGACGGCAAACAGAACTAAACGACCATGTTCTGACATAATTCAACACACTTTTGTTCTTCTGTATCTTTTGCTTTTCGCCATATGTTTCTGATTAATGTTCAGTTTTTACATCATGTTCTTCTCGTCTCTGTTCACGTCCCTTGTGCATCATAATAAAGTTGAACAGTACCTGCAGATGTTACTATAAAGACATCAAATGGATATTTTGATATGTTTTTTCCTTTCTCTCTGTTGTAAGAGTATTAACTATATCAGCCTCATACATTGTTTGTTTCATTTTCCGTCTGTTTTCCTTGTTTTTCTTTTCATTCCTCTCTCTTTTAATCTACAGGAGGGAAACGGTTCAACAGGGCGCTACATTTCACACATTCACTGACCGGGTATCCCTCGTGTGTGTGTGTGTGTGTGTGTGTGTGTGTGTGTGTACAGTATTTGTATAACCCCTTCTTCTATTTACTTTCAGGTCTGTAAAGAAAAGACAGTGATTGGATGTGAGCACACTCAGAAATATGAGTCCCAACAGTCCACAGTGTTCGAGTGTGTGTGTGTGTGTTTGTATGTGTGAGTGTGTCCAGGGGGCCAGTGTTTTCCTAAAGGGTCATGTCCTTCCAGGTTTTAATATAGAGTCACTGGATATGTGGACAGAACCTCAGTGTGTGCATGTGTTAAAGCTTGTGTGAGGAGAGAGATCTGTTCCCGTGTCAACTCCGACTGACTGCGGCTTGTTGCAGCGTCGGGGGCCAAAACCAGCAGCTTCGACGTGACTTTGTGAGTCTGACAAACTCAGTAAACCACTGTTAGTCCTCTGAAAATGACCGTGGTACAGTTTCTGAGTTCACACAGCCACAGTTTACCTCACACTTCATCCAGACTCTGCATGTTTCACTGCACAACTCAGACATGAGCTACTGCAAAAGGACAAGGAACAGGAACTGTTCCGTTAAAGCCCTCCAGGTCTCTGGAGGGCTTATTATTTCTTTAACTCACTTTAAACACTGAAATGGATTGCTGTTTTTACCAGAGTTGAGTTGATTTAAGTGCACGCTATATGATGATCTAAACATTTTAAACAGTTTGTAAATTAGCTGTAATTTTAATGTGATATCTAAACTAAATGAGGCATGTTTCAGGCCAGTGGTTGTACAATAACTTTATATTTATTCTATTCTATTATTTCACCGAAGTTCAAAGTGTATTTTTTGACTTTTGGAAACATAATTTGAGAAAACAGTTTCACATCACGCTCCATTTAATCGCTTTCAGATTTCGATCATATCATTATTTTTATTCCGAAAGTTTAAAAAAGGGACTTTTTATCCATGTTGGCTTCAAAATTCAGATTTTTATCCTTTTTAATTTTTCACCAGGATGCAACACTATACTGTCAATGGAAAAAAAACAAATCCTTGACAATCTAATCTTACTTTAAACAATGATAAATCAGACTATTAGCAGCACAAACAAGCTTTAATAAAAATCTCTTTCTTGAGGAAACTTGTTTGATATAAAGCTGCTATTTGTAAGTTTTCTCTGCTGGTGAATATGGTTTCCTGCAGTACTGGTTGTTTGCCAAGAACTTGCTCTTCAGTGCAGGCTGGAGGCTGGAAGTTCACTAGTTAGCATGCTAACTTTCTTAAAGAGTTAATGTTGGTGATAATCTTCACTGCTGGAAACAGAGCTCCTATCTGGAGTCTCAACAACTGGTCTGAGACCTGTAGTCTTCATACTACAAGATTTGTCAGAGATTGACTGATTCACCAAACTATACGTCTGTTCACGTAGACAGGATATAGCCGCTGCTTCTCACTGTCGTTTATTGTTGACGAGCACCGGTGACACGGACTAAACTATCCACAGTGTAAACATCAACAAATTCAACCAATCATTGTGGATATTCGTAATGTCTTTGACTGGTGACTACCTATAGCAGCCAAGGATACAGTACTTATCTACCTATACAGTCAAGGAAACTGTACTATTACTAAACCAGCCATCGTGTAAACATCTTGGCAACACAGTGGTTTTCACAGTGGAGCTGAAATCACCAGTAGACCATCGTCCAGCACCAGGTAACATTTGGATCAGATGCAGAAAGTTTGTAGAAACTTAAACGTCAGGCTTTTAAATGTTGTTCTGAGTGAATCATTGAGATGGCAGCAGCATTTATCTCACATCCCTCCTCTGATTGGCTGTTGCTCCTTCAGTTTTCTAACATGACAGATATTCAGTCCCAGCAGTAAGTCACTTCGACTGAAAGTTGTTGGTAAAGTCAACTAGTGTGAACTAGCTTTAGTCTGATGCTAACGTTGCTATGTAGCAACAGAAAAACATACATCCTTTTAGTTTAATTAAAGTGTGACATCCTGTTGATCAAACTAGTTTTACTTTCAGTGATCTTGTGCAAGTTCAATGTCTTATAAACTTTTAAACAATCTTTGGTTCATGAGACAGATGGACTGGAGAAACCTCCACTGCTCTAAATAATTCTGCAAAGATCCATCTTCCTCCAAACCTCATCGAGTTTAACGAGCAGCAGAATAAACATCATTCGTCCTTCAGCAGTCGGTTGGCCTGTCAGTGCACGGACCCCCTACTAAAACACACACTGTCATTAAAACTCTGGAAGTTCAACGATACTCTGAAAACAATGAAACCACATGTGCTGCGGTTCATTCAAATGTCCAGTACCTCTTATGGAGGATTCTCTGACACTAGACTCTTTCTCTCTGTCTCTTTTGGAGAATTACGCCACAGTTGAGTTTTATCCTCCACGCTCCAAATATTTTTTACTCTCCAGCAAAAGTCATTTGAGGAATATTCCTAATTCCTATTTGTTGCAACATATTGCAACATTACACACAATGTCATTGTAATGAATGATTTGATTTGCATGCTGTGGCTTCGAATCCAAAACAGTGTAGATATTATGTGGAAACCTTCTGTCTGCAGTATGAGTCATGTTTCAGATGTAATTAGCAGCTCATGTAATCTTCTATACACGGTAACTGTTTAAAGCAGCTGGGAACGAGCCAAACCGCTGATGATGGACTGTACAGTGTAAAAATAGACACGGATATTAATGTGATCACTCCACTGTTTGTTAAAATAATAAATAAATACATGAATAAAAACCTTTATTATAAAAGGTCATGATCTAGAAATTAGTATAAGGATAATATTTAAACAAAAAACAAACTCAAAAGTCAAAATTTCAACTAGAAAAAAAAATCATCTTCAGTGAAAAACCCAAACTCTCAAAAACAAAACAAACTTAACGATCTCTTTAGTTGGGATTTTCTTTTTTTCTGCAACTATTATTTCTAAGGTCAAGAATGAACTTTTGTGCCCAAAAGATAATTTAAGGCTGAAGCGATAAGATTATTAATCGATAACATGACTGCCTGAAAGTTAACTGGAAAATAATTTTGATCATTTATCAAGCGAAACTGCCAAAGTAAAATGTGGTGATCTCAGTCCAGTTTCTTTGTAAATTCAGAAACTTTTCATGTTTGACTGTCGATTGGATAAAAAAATGCAGTCTGGGAACGTAAATTTGGACTTTATGGAATTTATGATCAGCCTTTCTCACAGTTTTCTGAGTTTCTGACAAAACTACTGCAACAATTTATTGACCTGTTACTGTACATTTTTGGGATTTTGACTTTGACTTTTCCTTTAGTTTCTGTTCTGGTTTTATTGTGAATTTTAAAACTTTAGCTGCTGTTACCTTCATGTTGAGAGTCACCGGTCCATAGGATTGTTGTATTTAAACATCAATGACGCAAAAAAAATCATACATCAGTTGTTCTGACACACACACACACACACACACACACACAGATATATGCACACACACTTTCACACAAATGTCAGTGTGATTTACGCTCTCGCCTGTGGAGAGGCCGTGTAGCCTTATGGAAATCATTAGAACTTGTGCTGCTACACAGCCCTCAATTAACAGCATGAGAGCGAGACACTGAAAGGGGCTGCGACGGAGAAAGAGAGGGAACAAGATGGGATGTGACTGACTCTCTAGACGAGGTCAAGAGGCAGCAGGAGACGGATGAAAAAGACAAGAGATTTATGAAGTGTAACCACAGGACGGACAATCGTACGCTGCCGCGACAGATTACATGACAGATTAACAGTTTATATATATGTGTGTGTGTGTGTGTGTGAGAGTATTTAGTGGGCACTAATCTCACTGATGACGTGTGTGATGACTTTTTCCAACGTTTATTAAATCACTGAATCACACATATACACATGCACCAAACCAATTTCTAAGTAGAAAAATCCCCATAAGGTAAACATCTTTCGCTCTCTGAAATGTTTCTGGAACATTTGATCTCATTAGCTCTCGTCATCATACCCACACACCCACACACACACACACACATACACACTAACACCTGACAGCATTTTCTACTCCAACTATTCACTCCCCTCCATCCCCCATTCCCTTCCTCTCCCCTGGCCCCCTTTGGACCAGGCCAAGACAACAACAAACTTTTTACGAGTTGCAACTTTACGATGCTATTTACAAATGTGATTACAAGTTGTGGCATTCTGAGCGCGGGCTCTCTGAAATATGATGAACGCACGTCAACGTTCGGATGGGAATTGCTTCCAGCTTTCTGACCTATTTGGTACAAACCTACATACACACACACACACAAACTCACTAACAGACAACACATGAAAGGTAATTGGAAAGAATTTCAGTCATTTATGAGGCCAAAAATGTGCTCATCTCTGCAGTAACTGGATGATTAATCAAGAAGGTGACTTCCTGAAAGGTAACTGGTGACAGTTTTAATCATTTATCGAGCCAAAAATGTGCTTCAATCCCTGCAGGGGGAAATCTTTTCCATTGACCTTTATGTTAAGAGTTATATTGTCCTCTATGAAAACCATTTCATGATGCCAAAATACATCAAAAGGTGCTGAAAGTGAGCTCAAAGGTTTTTCAAAGAGGCACCTGTAACTGAAACTCAACACAATTTTTGATCAGTAGTATAGTTGACATTTAGTCTTGGAACTTAAGAGTAAGAAGTTTTAGTTTTTCCAAAGTCACTGGATTAAAAAAACATACTGATTCAAATCACTTCTTCAACTTTTTTTTTTTTTTTTTTAAATGGAACAAAATATGAAACATTTAAGTCACAATTGAATTAAGTTGCTGTAAGACCGAGCTGCGGGTAAAACAGAGCCGAGTTTGTTCGAGTTTGACACCAAACAGTCGAAGCAGAGCAGAGGTTGCATGAGAAGTGCCAAAGGTTTGAAGTCATTATCATAATTCTCCAAAAAGAAAAAATTGCTTTGAGTTGCTGACAGGAGAGGGTAGAAGCCCCCCAAGATATAAAAAACACTTAAATTAAATAGGTTAAGTAGGGTTTTGAAACACAACCAGACAAAACGCTTTGATGAAGGTGAATATTAACAGCTCATCAATTACATCTAATTGGGTCAATCACACATCAAACTGTTGACAGCAGTTGGAAACTTTTTTTTTTTCATGGTTCCAAACGAATGCAAAAATAAAATGAAAAAAAGATGAATGATGTGTTTGTCGTTTCCAGGCTTGAAAACTTGACCAAGACCTTGATTGTGAAACAACTGTGTACACGGTGAAACCACTGATCGTTCAATATTTAGAGAAAATGTAACAGCCAACAGACGTGCCTGGTCATCGATATGAAACTCCGACCACAGAAAGCTACCAACTTCTCCTCCAGCAGCGTTACTGCTGCTTTTATAACCTTGTGCCCGACTGTGTGAGTTCTGCTTACTGCAGCAGCAAAAACCAACCAACCAGCGTGTGTGTTTGTGTGAGTGTGTGTTTATGTGTGTGTGTGTGTAATCTTAAGGTTGATTGGAGATGTTGAACATTTTCAGGCTTATCTAACTCATAATCCCCGGCAACTCTCCACCTTCTCTCTCTGTGTTCTTGCACCGCACAAGTAAACACTGAGTCTGTAAGTTTCTACAGTCAAGTCAAACACAGCTCTGTTTCGCTTACAGACTAAACAAAAACACTTTTAGGAGGAGGAGGAGGAGGTAGTAGGACCTTTTGTATGCCAGCATCACATATGAGAGAGAGAGAGAGAGAAAAGACAAATAAAGAATGAAGGTACATGAATCTACAAACGTGTGGATGTGTGTAACTCCTGAGCAGGGCTCCGTGTTTCCTGAAGTCGAGCGCAGCACAGTTTGATCTTGTGCCATGAATGGGCTCAACACACTAATTACAGCCACCTGTGTGTGTGTGTGTGTGTGTGTAGTATGAATGGCTACATGCGACTGTATGGCCATGAAAGAAAGCAACCTGCTGTTTCCACTCTGTCCACACATACACACTCAGGAAAAAATAATGTGGCGTCATACTTCGAGGAAGCAGAGGTGCTGTTTTCCACTCTTGGATTAACCTTCAGTGTATGTGCATGTGCATGTGTGTGTGTGTGTGTGTGTGTGTGTGTGTCTGGTATGCGTCAGGCCCGTTAAATTCACTTTGGCCTTGGCCAAATCTCACAACCTGGCAGCAACATGTCTGAGTTTGTCTGTCCAGCTGTCAGTCACTCAGGAACAAAACCGGAAACACGTTTTAAAAATGCGAAAACTCGCATTTAAAAGAAAAACACACACATACTATTCAGTTTTAAAATGCTTGAGAGAGACATTCGCCAGTTGCCTCATTGATCCATCAAAACCACTGACATCGCGCTGGGCACAAACTCCCTCCAACTCCTGCAGCAGCTTCTTTTGAAGCCGTGTTTTCCATGTGAGTAAAGAGGTTTGATGACGCACGTTTTCAGCATCTATGACAAATCGTCTCACTCGCTGCAAAAAAAATCCCCAACATCTGTGATTGTATCAAAAAGACGAGCAGAAGAAGAAGAAGAAACTGACCATCTCATCTCATCTAAACACACCTGCAACATTTCATCTTAAACACATGTCTGGACCACCATCACACGACATCTGAAACTCTCAGATATCATATAATAGCTTCACTGTGATCTTAACTCCATATAGGCTGCTTCAACACTGTGCTGCTTTATGTTTTATTTATTTAAAATAGTTGGTAAAAAGCTTGTGCAGCTGCTGAAGATGCAATCATAGTCAACCAGTGTCCTTAGAGTTCAAAACAGGCATTTCAACGGCAAAAGTTGTATTTATTAGTGCGATCACAGATTAAAACATCTGGTGTATATTGGTTTCACTCCTCAAAAGCTGTAATTGTTTCTTTTTTTCCTCCTCAAGAGTACATGTGGCTCAGGATGAAGGTCAGGCAGTAGCCTAAGTGTTGAATATCTGGGAAAAAAAAGCCATTGAGAACAGAAAAGCCCACAAAGTTCCCAGTTCCTCTTGACAAAATCCTCAATAAGCTAACCCTTCCAGGTAACTAATTTAAGCCAGGGAGCAGAGTTTTGGCAAAAAAAACGACTCGGCTATAAAATTCAGTTCCAGGAAGTAAAATCTACACCCCTAAAGGCTGAAAATAGTTCCAGACCTCTCAGGCTCACAGCGGCTATAGATCCATTGTAGAGCTGTATTACACTGTACCTCGTCTCTAATCATATCCTCCTCTAAATAACTTCATACTGAGAGTCTAAGCTCTCAGTTGACACTCTCATCCACAGCGTGTCAGGAGAAATAAAGCAGCAGCGTTGACTGTCCGTCATTAAACGCTACTCACACAGACAGAAACCAAAGTCTCTGAATAAAGAAGATGACAGGGGGATTATAGCCTCATCTGATCAGCAGACTCAACTGTCATTTTCATGGATTTCACTTCATTGAGACTGATATCACATTCTTTACCTTCGCCAACAACAATTAGCATAGTTTGTTGTGAAACAGAGACGCTGCAGCTGCAGAGAAGAAGATGTCAGATTCACATGAGCTGAAAAAAAAGACGATTCTACCGTTTGTCTGTTGATCTCATCGAATGATTTGTGTCAGAAATGTTTGTTGGATTCATGATCAACTTTTCAAAAGGTTGGATCCAATATTCATGTCAACCAATGTTATATAAAGTATCTGAAAGTCCCACTAGAGTAAAAGTACAGATACTTGACCAAAAATGGCTTTGATAGAAATTCAAGTCTTCGACTAGAATGATAAAAGTCTTAAAGTACCTAGTATTTACTGTACTTAAGTATGACAAGTAATCTTTAATTAAATGTACTTAAATAATGAAAGTAAAAGTTCAAGTACATGTTAATAAAAACAAGTTTATCCAGCAAATTAAAACAACTGTCTTCATAGACGATGTCTTGAGTCTGAACTAAAGTATAAAAGTTGCTCTTTTTTCCCTAAATTCCTGTTTCATTTTGTTATTTTTTTAAAGTTTCTCCATCCATCCACCCTTTAAGATGGAGCCACATCAACCCTCAAACATTGCACTAATTCATTCTTACAATAAATATGATCTATCTTTCAACATCTAAACACGAACACATTTAGTGGAGAAATCTGCATCTTGTTTTAGTCTTGATATCCCCCCATATGATGCTGAATGTTGAAGATAAAGAGGTTATTGTTTTTCTTATTATTCATATTTTTTATTCTAAAGGATTCAAACCTAAAAAAAAAAATCTGAACTCTGCCTTTGATTTTTTTAGCAGTTAAATCTTGTTAAACTCCACTGTGACAGCTGGAATGAATTTGGTTTCCTACAGGAGAAAATAAAACATTACATAGCCAATCGACAAAATGTATAAAGAACTGTAAAGCACATCACTAACAGCTGTTTTTTTCAAGCTACGTGAAGCTGTTTCAAAGTGTTTTTGGGTAGATTTCTGCTTCAAGTATCCTTGAGTAAGAAACTAAATCCCTATCTACTTTCCTACCGCTGACCTTGGCCCCCGACCTCCCTGCAAGGAAGCAAAAGAGAGGAAATTTTTCCACTTGGGATCAATAAAGTATCACATTATACACTGAATCTGACTCAAAAATATTTCACTGAATCTTTTCGCAACCGCTGCCTGACTGTAGTGTTGACGGGAAGAAAGAAAGAGAGAGTTTGATTGTTTCGCTTCCAGCTGACAAAGCAGAAATCCTCCCCGATCCGATCTCCATCTGACTTTATCCAAATACACAATATGTGATTAACTTGCCGCGTTTTTATGGGGCGTTAATAAGTACAGATCCATTTTCCAGCAGAGAGGTACTCACCGAGTCGGCTCTGGTGTATTTTCAGGGCGCTGTGGCCAGGCACGAGCCATTTACCCTCGGCGGTCAGGTCTAGGTTAACTACACGGCCTGTGTTTAGTTACGACATGAAAAATGCTGAGAAAACCAGCAGTGACAAAATACACAGAGAACCTCGGGCTCCTCCAACGTCGAACATGGACTGTGTCAGAGCGTAAAATATCAACAGAGCAATGAAATAACATACAGGCACGAGGCACAAGTGGTTCCACACTCGCTCATAAACGTCATACAGCGATGGGGTTTATGACTTCTGAAAACATACAGTTAGGGATCAAGTTTTCGCTTTTCTGTGTGTGTGTGTATGTGTGTTAACACATATCTGGATCTGGATAGGTTAATTTTGTTGATTCAAGCTTGGGTATAAAAGTAAAGTAGCCTCTTAGTCTACTTTCTCTTTCTTTTCCTTTGCTCTCCCCTCTGTTTTCTTTTTTCCATGTGCATGTGTATGTATGTGCACAAGAAAGCCCATTAATCTTTACATCTGCAGCATGTGTGCTTATCCACGGCACCGTAGCTGTTTTACATCACTGTTCACACTTCATCGACGGAGCAGCAGGGTCAAGCGTGCAACACGGTTTGAGATTTGCCTAAAATGGAGACGACGTGAACGTCACGCAGGAATCTGGCGAACACGCAGCACGAAGCAGAGAGCCTGCAGCCTTTACCGTCCACCCGGTGGATTTATATGATGGAGATGATTCAGTCAAGGACAGAAATGATTCAGAAACAGGGGGAATTACTGAATTACTTCATGTCCGCTGGTCACGAGGGGGCTCTGAGATCACAGAAGTGGAAACAGAGTGTGTGTGTCAACATCAAGTGTGTACTTTACATGTGTGACACCAGAGGAATGCAGAAAGCTCTAAACGAACTAAACAGACGTGGTTTTAAGGGGGAATTTCACCCTTAAACAAAGTTAAAAAAGTCGACAACTGATAAAATCCACAAATAATCGATCTTAGATAATTCGCATTTGCTAATTAATGGATCCAATCCTGTGCTCTGGTCCTGTCTGGTCTCCAGTCACAGTAAAAACACCGTGTCTGCTGGCTGCAGGACCTTCTCCTATTGGGCCCCTTCCTGGAATAACCTCCCTACTGACATCAGACAGTCTGACTCCACTGAGGCCTTCAAACCCAAACTAAAAACTCATTTGACACCTTCACCTTCAGCTGGCATCTTATTCTTTTATTATTTCAGTAGCGAGATTCAAACTAAACATAATCAGGGATTTCCCTGCAGTTTTCTCTTAGTCTTTTTCTCTCACTGCAGTTTTTTTTTTTTTTCAACTCTCTGCAGGTATTTCTGCACCTGGAGCTGTCGAGTTGATCTTTAACGCTTGCTGCTATTATAGATATTATTATTGTCATTATTATCATCACTTTACCACAACCATTATTATTACATTACCCATCCAGTCGAGGCCATGACCACCCTCACTGATCCTGGTTCTGCTCTTAAGGAAGTTTTTCCTCGCTAGTAGCAGCCCTTTATAAACATCATTATTCATGCCCTGAAGTAATCTATGTTGTGATTTTGCACAATATAAATAAAACTGGTTTGACTTGACTCAACTTAGTGTTGACAGTGTACAAGTTTACAACCATCTCAAGCATGGCATGACATCATCGTTTTAGGCAGTTTTATTTATGTTTGCACTGGACTCTATTCTCTTAAAGGATAAAATTAAGTAAAAAGTTTCTGTCATCAATGTAATTTGAATATTTTAATCAGATTTATGTCTTCAGTAACTCTTCAGATATGAAAAACATTAACTCAGGGCAGCCAGAGCATAGAAATTAACCATCTAAAATTAATTATAAGAGCTGGAAACATTGTTGTCACCAGTTGGTTACAAGCTAAAAAGTCTGCACGAGAGACTCTGATGGGACTCACACTGTGCGCTGTCTGTTTAAGGTGCACGTCAGATATATTTAGTAATCTGCTACAACCTCAAACCATCCCGGCTTATATAAAATAACTTGTGTCATATCCCAAAAATAGATTATGTCCCCATTAGTTAAGTATGAAGTATGAAGTTGCCTCTGTGCCATGTGAAGGTCTGCTGCTGCGCCAACAGACAGAAATGTTACAGCGATGCCTTCAGGATGATGGATGATGAAACCGTTCACTAATGCGCTCGTATTATATCTCTATTAAAACGTCCTGTTGTGTTAAAAAGCAAAGACGTTTGGTCAAAACACAAGACGATGAATCATGAAGGACTCGAACAGCCCGAGGCTGAGCAATCGTTGTATAAATATGAGTCTTTGTTACTGAACGCATGCGTATTTGTGCATGTATTAAGGCAGGTTTAACTGTATTTTTATGTACAGGACATTTCAATGTGATTAATGTTTTTCTGAATTAATTTGCACACGTCTGCACAACGTGTACATAGAGACAATCATAGAGACAGTGTAGAGAGACAGGAAACAGAGAGGAGAGTGGGGGAGAGTCACGGAGGAAAGTTTGACTCAGTCGGGATTCGAACCAGCGAACAACTGCACGGCATATATACTCCAACATGGTGCGCCTTAACCATTCGGTTATCCAGGCGCCCCAAGACGCTATCTTTTGCATCCAAATATGTTTGTGAGTGTGTATCATGTACAGTACCTGTGTATGCCTGCGTTCGTCCAGCTGCTGCACGTGTAACTCTAGTAAACATCAAGGCAGCGTTTTGCTTTGCTGAATTAATGAATCTCTCACATCCATCGCCACGCGCCGCCTTTGAAACACACACCGCCGGCCTCGGCTCAGCACTTTGAACTCTCAATCATTCTCTGCCTCGCGCCCACCCTGCTCTTCCCTGTATCAAATTATACTCCAGTTAAATAGCTACTCATTAGTAGTTTAGTACTTTTCTCCCCATTTGACCTCTTCCTCATCTTACATTCCTGATTTCGTTTTCGCAGTCGGCCACTGGTGCTATAGCAGCAGCTGTGAGGCCACATATGGTGGAGAAGACATGAAGACAGAACATTTCTATGTTTAGAAATGTCTTAAATATCACTTCTTTTATTTTATTAACATGAAACCCATCTACTGTTACTAATTATTTATTCACTGCTCTTAATGGCCTGTCCTTTAACAGCTTCTGACCTCAGACTTATTATTTTTGTCTTATGTGATGTATCATCTGTCAAAGATGAGAGTTCATACAGATAAATTCATAAGTTACTGTCAGTCTAATTAGCATAGTTTGCAGTTGCAGTAACATAAAAAATATCCTGTTTTTCATGCAAATATAACTTATCTGTGCATGCAAACCACTCAGCCACCCGTCCATTATTCTCAGGCAAATCATCTAATAGATTCTAAATTATTAGTGGCTGCTACGTGACCCTGGTCTGCCCACTGCTGCTCTGCAGAGCGCTGACTACTAAACGCCACTGTGATCCGTGCAGGAATGTTAGAGCAGCCTTACAGCAAGTCACACTTCAAAGCAACGACTGAACTTCTTTTGTGCGAGTATATGTCAAACGCATGTGCACAACAAGCATGTGCAGGAGACCGTTTGCTTTGCACACACACACACACACACACACACACAGTTGCATGTGTGATTGCCTCCTCTTCGATCTGCGTACATGTTCACAAACAAGCCGACGACGTGCACTTACACGCCCTCATGTATGTGTGAGTACATGTGTGTGTGTTGAACTGTTAAACTTCAAAGATGCTGGCATGCTCTGCTTTTTGAGGCTACATGCTGACAGGCTGTCTTTGATGAACAAATTTTTACAACAATGTAAAACTAACCCGCTCATCATGATGCATCCACTGGGCGACGTTTCAACATGACTCATCCCTGCGCCTGCTTTGTTCGACACTCATTTATGCTACTCAGAGCTGTTTTTGGATTAATAATAATAATAATACAACTTTTTTTTGATTTTTTATTCATTTTCACCCAATAAGATGCCGTCTTACTTCTTGCTCAACACTGATCGTTGTTTTTTTTTTCCTTTTGCTGGAGGAAATATATGCAAGGCATTTGATTGCATATGTTCAGTCTTGTAGTACACACCTCCTCCAAGTTTAGGCTCTAAAAACTGACTAAGTAAAACAATGAATCAGGCAGTTGTTTGTAGTGTGTCCATGTGGTCCTTGTGTGTTGCTGTCACATGGAAATCTTCTAACTCAAGGTCATTTACAGGTTGGGTGAATTTAACACGAGCTAGATTCGTCAAATCTTCTGGAAACATTCACACGATTCACTTGAAAAAAAAAAAAAAAGAACAAATGGTATTATTTGTTGGCGACACATGCAGAGTCAGTAGTGCTGCAACAGCAGGAGGAGAGAAGTCTGCGTGGATTTAACTCATCTGTGGCTTGTTCTCATCGTTTAACGACATGTCTGACAGCATCGACACATCCTCCACTCTCCCTTTTTCCTCCTCTGCTTCTTGCTTCTGTTTCCACTTGTTGTCAAGAGCTTTGGTCTGCGGGCCAAACAGACTTACAGCAACAGAAATGAAAAGGACAAACTCGGCTTGTCACGGTGTCTTAAATCTAACAAATGTTGGCGTGAAGTGCTCCCTGAGTCCGACCAAAGCAACACACGCAGGCAGACAAAACTGTTTAAGGACGTTAGAGTGAATGAAAGCGGCAGCAACAAAAACAACAACAACAATAGCTTGAAATGTTGAATTTAGTGTGTCAGATTTGGAAAGAACCATAAAAGGATGAGCACAGAATGAAATAATCATTTGGAAATGTATGTTGACATAAAACTAGATAAACAAAGACTCACCAATATACACACACACACAGAACAGAGTCAAGACAGAGGAATGTAATGAGGAGATTATGGTCACGGCCACAGAGTGTGTGTGTGTGTATCAGTTTTCAGCGTGCTGTCACACCGATCAAACTTTAGGCTGATAGCAGAGGCGCCGCACAACCATCACTGTGTTTGCCTTAGAACCATGGGGAAAACTGCTGCACACACACACACACACACACACACACACACACACACACACACACACACACACACACACACGCACACACACACACACACACAAGCACTGACACACACCTTATCCGGCAAACACAGTGAAAACATATTGTGCATGCATTTATGTGAAATATAATGCGGTGGAATGCAGTGACATTATGCACAAGTAACTACATGCACACACACACACACACACACACACACACACACGCACACACACCTGATGGCTGTAGATAAAACCTGTCTGTTTCTCGACTCATGTTTTGCAGCGCTATTGTCTGTTTCACATACATATGCATAACATATAAATTACATATAATTTAGTTATTTCTGTCTGCGGTCATTTTCTGTAATCACTCATTCTTTTTTCTTTTCTGTCCTTTTCACCTCAGCTATTTAAATGTTTAAAGATACAAGCGATAGTGTTTTATCAAACTTCCTGGTGGTTGAGATACATGTGGCGCAGTAGCAGCTTTAAAAAAAAAACAAAACAAAACAAAAAAAAAAACAGTTTAGTCTACCTGCCTCCTACAAAACAACAAAACAGAGAATAGGCCACAGGGCTTATCAAACCCAGATAAAACACCAGCGTTGGGATAAATAGCTGAAACTATGATACACTTTTGATAAAAGGAACAAGTTTTTCCATGCCTGCTCCTTTTTGTTTTCCTTTTTATCGTCTCCCCTCTTGACGGGAGC
This sequence comes from Polydactylus sextarius, assembly GCA_016801845.1. NCBI lineage: Eukaryota > Metazoa > Chordata > Actinopteri > Polynemidae > Polydactylus > Polydactylus sextarius. The sequence continues at coordinate 22,462,501 of CM028930.1, read as the reverse complement.
GTTTTTCCATTGCATCCCGCCTGCTCATTGTCAGCGCAGCGAGATTTGGAAAAGCCAGCTGTAACTGCAGGAATCTGAAGAGTGACAAAAGGAGAGTGGGGTTTGGAGAGGGGAGGGATCTCTGAGTATAATTCGCTCTTCACGTTGTCATTAAGACATCAAAGTGGCTGCAGGAGATACAGAGCTTTTCAGCACTGACACAAACGCATTCTCGGGAAAGAGAAGAGTAACGAATGAGGGAAGAACGGGAAGAGAAAAGAAAAGGCGAGTGAGGGAAGAGGAGGAGGGATGTTGCGTGCTGAAGAACCAGTCTTTTGCTTTGATGATGGCGCAAGACTGAAGCAGGGCAAAAAAAAAAAAAAGCAGACAAAAGTTTCTATAACTTCAAAAGAAGCCTTTTTGTAGTGCAGGTCCGCTCGCTCTTTCTCCTTGATTCTTCCATTCTTTTTCTCTCCCTCCTCTCTTCAAACATGTCTTTGCTAATTGCCAGACCCTGTTCTGCCCTTCATGTACTCTCCACTCCTCTCAGGTCTATTCAGGAGGGGGGGGGGTTGGTTGGTTGGTTGGTTGGTTGTTACAGCGGGAAGGCCTAATAACCCGCTCTGAGTGGGACAATGGAGCCTGCAGGGCCAGCGACAAAATCCCGGCCCTAATGAGAAAAGACTCCTTCAGCGAACAAGCAGGTCTGTCAATAGACCGGTCTATAATGGAGTTACAGGGTCTGAGGGGCGGCGGGGGGAGGAGTGGTGATGGTGGGTGGGTGGGGGGTCGGGAGAAGACGGCGTCTGGGTGTGTTTGTGGTGTTTAAGTTATTCGTCTATCAGTGTTTTCAGAGACAGAGACATAATGAAGAAGTAAAAAACAAAACTAGTGTAACAAATAGAAAAAATGTCAAAGAAAGGAAGAGAAGGTGTGTGTGTTAGTGTGTGTGTGTGTGTGTGTGTGCGTGTGCTGGTACCTCACCTCCTGAGGGTAACAATAGTGAACAGCACTAATCCTCCAGACCGTATAATGGCCACTAAGCTGTCTATTCACAAGTGCACGACTCTCCTGCTAACTGCTGTGATCAGACACGAATACCCACGCTCACCCATTCACTCTCCCTTCCTTCCTTCCTTCCTTCTTCCTTTTTTTTCTTCCGCTCCATCTAATAATTTATGAATCTTGCTCATCTCATTCTTCATTTGTTCATACCTGCCATGATGTTTGTTTTTATACCATTTCTACCATCTATCCTACATCATGTTAGGGATCAAATTGTTAGTTCAGTTCAATTTTGAACTTTCAACTGAAGATAAAGCCACAAATATCAGCTTTACCTATCAACTCATCTACCTGTTGTTTTTGCTGTCCTTCCATCTGTCATCTTGTGTGTGTTTGTGTGTTTGCACTGATGAGGTTTTGGAGAGGTTAACCCTCCTCCTCCTCCTCCATCGCTACGAGAATGTGGAGTCAATGCTGTTTAGCGTGTGAGGGACTAAGATATGCAGAGAAGGACACTGAAGCACCTTGTTTCCTTTCATTTGTTGGTGGGTTGAGGTTGTGAAGATGTGGTGGGAGGTTGTTAAGAGCAGGACACATCTCCCATAAGTGCCCACTTTAAAAGCAGTGAGTGTCTCCTTGGGAGGATTTGTTGACGCCTTTCATGAATCTTTGAGCTTTTCCTGCATCTCAGTCTAATTAAGAAGAAACTAGTTTTATAATACTTGATGTTTCTGTGAATAGTCACATAGTTTCACTTAAATTTAGTTCATGATATAGCTATTGATAGACTAAATGAACCATGTTAAACTCTGCTACATTTGTTACCTATTACCCTTTCATTTTTTCAACTCTAAGGATGCCCACGATGCCAAAATACACACAGAGAAATAAAGTCACACCTCATATTAGTTATGGGAGAGTTGCTGTGGAAACACACGTTTTCTTTAGACTTTGTGAGCAGCTGGTACGTGAAGTTAGTGGCGAATTCCACCCTGAAAATACATTTATAAAGTTCAAGACAGACGTGAGTGTCGGATTGACGTGTGGAAGACGAAGAATCGATCCATGCTGATGTTTCTTGGTGTTTCAGTGTATATTTTTGTTAATTCATTCAACATAAATCACAAAATTCACCTTCATCAGTGGTGCAAAATGAAGAAAGAGTAGAAGCAGACATCAACAATTTTCCCTTGGTCATTGCGCTGAATTCACAGTAAATTTGACTCAAGACAAATGTGGCATGACGACACACTTGAGTGAGAGGAGCTGGAAGATTTGTTAGAAGGAATGTGATTCATGGAGGTGAACTGAAGAGTTTTCAAGCCTCAATGAGACAATAGCAACGAAATTCTTCATCCAACTTCTGTTTTGCGGTGGATTTCCTCGTCGGGGGTGAGTCACTGCTTCGGCCTCGGGGGGAGAAGGAGGAGGAAGAAAACTCGCTGACTGACAGATGGCATCTCGTATGGAGAACTTAAGTCAAAGCTAGCAGAGGGTATTTAAGGCCCATTAGGGGTCTATGAGAGCTTGACTTGGCATAAATATCTGTAGAACCAGGCCACAGCTCACTTAATCACTCACTTGCATGCACATACACACACATAGACAGATGTAAGTGGAGCATGAAGGCGAACGGGGGAGGAGGGGGAGGAACGAGGAGCTGAGAGATGCCTTCTATCAGCTGGCGGGGCAGGAAAAGATGAAAACGACACAGACGTGCAGCAAAGTGTTAATGAAGTTTCAGTTTCAGTAGAAACAGTAGATACATGTTTCTTTATCCTTCTACATCTGATCCTGTTGGGACACGGCTTCTTCAAACTCTTTTCATCCTCCAGACTTGTTGACATCTTCAGAATGAAGCCAGGAAAAAAAAAGCAAGAGGGTTTTAACTAAATCTTTTCTTTCTCTGTCTCTCTCAATCCAGTCCATCTTCTTTCTTTCCGTGTCTTTGCTGGAAGTGAAACGAGGCAGAACGAAAGGATGTGGGACAGACAGCCGTGAAATGGAGGCCAGGGCCCCTGTGGAGTGTGTGATCTTGTGTGTGTGTGTGTGTACATCTGTTTGTGTATACCTCACATCTGTCTGTGAGGTGTGTGTGTGTGTGTATGTGCACGGACCAACGCTTTCCTGTCCAGTCTTGTTGATATATGTGTAAAGACACAGTCCATGTATCTTTGTGCATCTGTGTATATTTTCTCTACTGGACTCGACAACAAGGTGGAAAACAGCTTTTGAAACTCGACTCTGTTCTTTATCCCTTTGGCAGTAATTCCACAGCACATACACACACATATGTACACACACACACTCGTGCACCGACCAGCATGTGTACATCTCCGTTCACCACATGCCACCCTGATTTCCGCAGGAACAGCTTTGTCTACCTCGTTATAAGGGCGGCATGTTGTTACAGCAGAGGGACAACATGAAGAGATCGGATCTGATATGAAGCCTCTTGAAAAGACTTTGACATTAAACCATTAACTCACGACACAACTGTTCCTTTAAAACCAATTCAATTGTTGCTGGAGACGTTTGTTTTGTGATCTGCGACACCCAAACCTGTTGTTTAACCCCGCGCAGGAAGCTCTTCATTTACCAGTCGATCAGTTCTGACCTTCACCTTTGTGTAATGAGTTTTGTGTAGTGACTTGATACAAGCGGCTGAAATGAGTTTCCTCCACAGGGAGGTTGACCTCAGTCATGCAGACAGGGTGAGGAGCTCAGACGCCCAGAGGGAGCTCGGCCGAGACAGCGTGGACGTCTGATCGCGAGGCCTCATTTGCGCCTCCTACTGGAGGATTTCTGGGTCGACCCACATCACTTCAGAGACATTTTATGTCTTGGAAACACTTCAAAATCCACGTTGCTGGGATGTAAAATAAGCAAATAAATCAGATCCTCTGGGATTTTCCCAATCTTGTGACCGTAACTGTTAACGCAAATTCAACCAATGATTGCAACTTTTTACAATTTTGACCAATCGTCATTGTCGTTTCCCATGAAATGTTGATCCATACATCAGTGAAATCACTTCCTTGTTTGTTTTGGAAGACGCAGGAAACTTGTGAGATAAAAAAAAATGACTAAGAGAAACAGTATCTGGACAGAGTCCATGAAAGAGGAGGAAAACTATTTTATATTGTTGTGAAGCAATGAGAGGAAGTCGTCTATTGAGAAACAACTTTGCCACCGTGAAACATGGACATACTGGTTTCGTTCCCTTTATTTCTAAATAATTGCTTGAGTATATTTACAAAACCTTTATAATTATACTATTATTTCATTTTTTCCCATTTAAAGGGAAAAACTCACAATGGTACGTATTCCATCCAACTTTGACTTGCTTGACTTGTTGCAACAAAACGCCTAAAACAGAGCAACTTCCACCGCAAGTTATTCAAAAATAGAAAAACTGCTGTAAAATCAGTTCAATTAGGCTGCAACAATCTTAAAAAAAGCCTGTAAAATCCTGGTGACCTAAAAGAAAGATCAGGAACCAGAGAAAAGACACTTGGAGGAAACTTCTCGTGGGATTTGATTCCAGGCAGCAATATAGTTTAAACGTGTGTGGGGGTTAACCACTCGATGATTTCTGGGCTTCATGTTAAAATAACATCTTTTTCATGTTCTATGAATCAGACCCCCCCACCACCCCAAAGCCACTAAGAAAAGAAAAAAAAAAAACAAAAAAAAAAACCCTGTGAGGCCTCAAACCCTCAACTAAACATCAACCCAGCGGTTCCTCCAAAAACCAAACTGTGAACTGCAGCTCCAGGTTCGCTCCATGCATTTTTCTGCCATTAGTGAAAAAAAGTGGTGTGTGTAACCTGAGCAGAAGAATCTGTAAAAACACACACACACACACACACATTCAGGAAAACACAGTGAGACAGGCGCAGCTGCCCTGCTGGGTTTGTAAGTAGGTGGTTCAGGTGTGTGTGTGTGTGTGTGTGTGTGTGAGATGTGTGTTATTTGAGATTGTTTTTAGGTTCCCTGCAATCTCTCTCACTCTCTCACACACACACTAATACATTCTCTTTCTGGTTGTGTGTGTATATGACTCATACTAATTAGGCTGCAAACCTTGGCCACCTCTACATCCTCTCCAGATGAGGCACCAGATATCTCAATTAAAAACTCCGTAATGTGAGAACACAAAAACAGACGAGGTATCAGGACGGAGGAACTGAGGGATCGAGAGATGATGTGGGTCTGCAACCTGATCTCATGTGTTAGTTTCTGGCCGGAAGACAGCTGCAGTCTCACACACTGCGACACAGTTCAATGTGAGAAAGAATAAAACCTGGATGAAGGAGCAGAGATGCTCCGCGTGAAATAAAAGTAGAGTGAAGAAACTGTTAAATCGTTTCTACGTCGCATCGAACTGAGATGCGACACGTGATGTGAGGACGTCAGCCTGTATTAAACAAACTGATCCTGACATAAAACCATAAATGTACCACAATCGTCTTCCGTGTCTTGTCACGTTTCATCTTGCGCTTCATTTGTCTTGTTTCAATATTTATCATGTATATTATATAATATTTATCAGCTCATTTATTCAAACATACATAACATTTGATGTGTTTCTCTTCCTCTATTTCCTCATTGTTCATTGATTCTGACCAGATGTCAGCTGCTGTTTTTGAACTTTTCAATCACCACAAGTCAGCACATCAGTCGTTTATGAACAAACCTACACACACACACACACACACACACACAGACAGACACACACTCTGATGAATGTGATCATTAAAAACTAAAAACTAGCCGATCGCAAACAAGCGCACACACGTAGCTGTTTCTCACGCCCACGTACGCACGCGTCTCCAAACCGCGTCCTTCCTTCCTTCTTACGCATGGTTTCCCGACTCTGTTCCAGACACGCTCCCATTGTCATCACATCTGGTTTGAACTATAAATTTTCTGTCATTCATCTGGGTGGAGGGAAGCAATTTCAGAACAAGCAGGAAAGACGGGCAGCGAAGAAAGAAAGAGATCAAGAAAGAGAGTGGGAGGAAGAAACACGAGCTCTCCTGGAGTTCATGGACGATGTGCACAAAAAAAAAATATCTCTCATAATTTCTTCTTTACTGGTGGTCCCATCAATGTGCACACCAACGCATACATACACATGTACACAAGCCTTCAGATAAACAAGCATACACACACACACTTAAAATATTTACTCATGAAAACATTTGCCTAGAACAAATACTTCAAAGATTCTTCTAATTTCCCCCGCTAACAAAAGCCTACATAAAAACGCCTCTCCATCACTTCCCATCACCAAGCAGCAGCTGTACAGTGGATGTTTTATGGCAATCAAATGCTATTACGCCCTTGAAAAATGGGAAACTGCGAAAATATTGATACAAATTAAAACGCGGTCAGGGAAAAAATGAGCCAGGGGCTTGAGCCTGAGGAAGGAGGAATGAGGGCTAGAGAGATTGAGTGTTAATAGGAAAAAGGTGTTAAAGATACTTTGCGTTAGAAATTGAGAGGGGAGGACAATAAGACGCAGGTGTGGGCTCATTACTGTGAAACGGAGCGGTCGTAGAATAATTACCGCAGGACCACACAGGAGAGCAGCGGAGATGAAAGTCTGGAGAAGGAGGAAGTGAGGAGGCGAAGAAAAAGTTTTGGAAAAAAAAAAAAAAAAAACACGAAATGTTCACGTAGCTACAGGCATCACGTCCAGAGACAGAGACAACTGGACTCTTTAGATGCAACACATCACTCTCACGCTTTAGAAATCATTCACTATGCAGATTGCTCCAGCTATGAAAACACTGCTTTCCACGCTAACTACCTCTCTACGGAGATGCTGTTGCATGATTTGCAGCTTGAATTACAGAGAGGGGTCATCTTTGAAGGTTAACCTGGCGGAGCACGAAGTATCTCTGGGTACCATTTGTGTGATCCAGGAATGTAATGATGTAGCTTCTCATGTATGTGAACTTTGCTTTTGTACATTCGTTAACTGTTGGCAGGTTTCTTGATGCTACTTTGAACATGACATGATGCTGTGATATGTTTATTATCTTGTCTAAAAATGTGCTTTCTTGCTAATTTTTGTGAAATTTTTCGCTAATGCTACATGTTCTGCACGTCTAAAGTGTTTCATTCCTCCCAACTCAAACCGCTTTACTCATAGGCAGTGTTTCTGTATGGAGGAGCCATTGCCAATTTGGTGTTTGAATATCTTGTCTAAAGACACTCTGACATGCAGACTGGAGGAGTTGGGAAGAAAAATAATGGCTCTTTCAATAGTAGATGACCCACTTTATCTCTTGAGGCGTAAATAAAGATATAAAGACACGTTTATATAAAGAACACGACATGTTCATCTTAAGTATGCAACTTAATACACTTTGATATGAAATTCTTTTGTCATAAATTTCTTATGAAGCTTTTCTTTAATTTAATGTGCATAGATTAAATGGTATTTTGTTGAAAATACAAAATAAGAAAAGTAGAGTCCTCAAGTCTTGTCTCAACTGTTTTGAGACTGAATTCCTTTGTCCATTGAAATGAGACTTAACTGAAGTGACACACTGATGTGGATTTGCTGCGGCCATTGTCTGTGCAGCATGTGTATGTGTTTGCATATGTGAACGCTGAAAGTGAATGAAAGAGGCAGTGAATGAGAGAGAGACTGAGAGAGACTGAGAGAGAGGCAGCAGCTGTCTGCATGGATGACCTCAGCGGCAGCTGTTGCCCCCCCCCACCCCGCTGCCGCTGCCCTCTGTATGCCAGCCTGTCTTTGAAGTTCAGGTCAAGACCGATAAAGCTCTGGATCACATGCCGATATTGATTACTGGAGGATAAAGGGATATTATTTACTGCTAATATGCCAAATTATTGTAGGGCACAAAATGATTTTTTTGCAACTGTAATAAGAACCTAGGAGCAGAAAACACCACAATGTTTATAGGTTTTATATATATTTCTGCAAAAAAACATATAATTCAAATAATTCACAACTTCATCTGTAATCCATGATGTAATCCAGATTTCTGCCAGCAGGATCTCCAGTTTGGGACAAAAATCTTACAGTTAGCTTTGGTCCAATGGCATCCATCTAAACATGGTGAACACGTATCGTTAATCCGTAGAAAATATCGACTGGTAATATCCGTACCGGAGTATTTTACTTATGCTCGTCTTTGAAGTGCCGATGCTGGGCAGAGAGAGATGCTTTAGTCAGATTCTCTGGAAGGCAACGCAGCCTTAATCTCTCTGCTGGCATCCACTGCACCGGCTGAAACCTGACACACATACACACACAGAGTGGCACTGGCCCAACCACATGGAATGAACACACACACACACACAGACAGAGAGAGAGGGGGTGTGTGGAGACACACACACAAACACACACACATACTGACTTGTATGTGTAGATGTGTAGCACTAACATGCTGTGCTCCTCCTGCTCCTCTTCTTCCCCCACGGTATTTTGTTTACATGGATAAAAGCTGAGGGAAGCGGCTATTTGAGTCCCAGCATATAGACAGAAACACACACCTGTAGTTGAGCTACAAGGCTGTCAAAGAGTCAGCAGGGTCAGTGACAACAACCTTCACATAACAACTCCAGAGTCTGCACAAACAAAACACACGGAGATGAACGAACCCAGACGGACGTCTGAGTCGCGTGGAGTTGGAGAATTATTATGAAGATAAAAAAGAACAAAACAAAACAATGTCTCATTCATAGCGACGTCTAAATTGAGGCGCAGACAAAAACGTGACATTCCTCAATACACTGACGCAATGTCCTACACACAAACACACACACACACACACGCACATCTCCTTTAACAAATGCCTCATTCATAATCATACAGACACAGACACAAACACACACACACACACGAGCACATTAACCTCGGTCACAAACAAACATGAGCATTAAAACTCAGACAAAAGCAGCGCTTCATTGTCTGAAGGAACTACACAGGCTTTTTAGTAAAACTGTACAATGGCCCTCACTGACCTAACCTGGCTAATTACATCCTAGAAAAAACACTCACAGAGCAGAGCGAGCATGGAAAATCACTAAGAGACTGGAAAGAAAAATAGAGATGACGTGACTTAAAGATGCCTGTTTTTTTTTTTTTTTTTTTTAAATCAATCTGTTATCACATAAAAATATAACCCAGCTTCTCACCACTTCAAAAGACTTGTCATTTTCCTGCACAGTCATAAGTCTTCGTCAAAAACACATTTTGAGAGACTTTGGCCATGTTTTGTTTGAGAAATGTCGGGCAGCGCAAAACAAATCTAGTAATAAACGTAATAAAGATTAACATTTTTTTTTTTCACACTGGAGTAATTTATTCACGTTTTGCCACTGACCTATGACGATGAGTGTGTAGTTGATGTTGACGCTGCCGAAACCGTTGGTAGCTTTACAGATGTACGTTCCTGCGTCGTCCGTCTCCACATCTTTGATGCGAAGAGCTTGTTGTAACACCCTGAAGCGCGTCCAACCGCTGTGGATGTTGCGGTTGTCTTTGGTCCACATGATGAGCGGCGGGGGGTCGCCTTCTACGGGGCACGGCAGCTTCATGGTGCGACCGAGACGGACGCTCTGCCGGTGGGTCACTCTCTCTGAGACTCTGGGAGGACCTGGACGACGGATGAAGACAGAAGGAGATTTATTTAGATTATTGATCCTGATTGTTTTCGGACAAATTAACACCCAAACACACGAGACAACATAAACTAACCTCATTTAATATCATTTTTTTTATTTAACTAGCTGCTCAAAACTGTAAAATAGAGAAAAGAAGCCTCAACATTGAGAGATTTAGGCATTTGGAGATAAGTATTATTATAACCCAACATAAGGCTCTGTTATATCCTGAAGGTAAAAGTCTGTACATTACACGTTCAGAAAGTGTAAAGAAAACATCTCCAAAGTTTGTAGATGCAGCATGAAATTCAAGTACTCAACTGTGAGGTAAGACAAATATAAAAGACAGTGCACTAGTTTACATTCCTCAGTGTTTTTAGTTATGATGCTTTTTGTAAATGACCACAAACGATGATGCAACTGTTGTTGCTGTTTTGGTCGTGTAGCTCAGTGTTGTTTAGTAACAAAGTAATAAAACTTTACTACTGTAACTAAGTATGTTTTGGGAGCTTTTTTTGGTCAAGATGACAAATCGCAATTCACCCTCATGTTACAACATATGAAACATACAGGAATTATTCTTTAACCTTATAGTAAAGTTTTTAAGGGTTGAACTAAAACAACTAAATATAAAAACCAAAGCAGTGAGTTTTCATATCAACTGTGATGTCGTGTTGGGATGTAAAGTCAGATGTGACCTTGACCGTTCAGTAGCTGATCCACTGTGAAACAGCACACTAGAAAAACAAAGGAGGTGGAGCTGGAGCAGCAGCAGCAGCAGCAGCAGCAGCAGCAGCTTGAGATGTGATATTAAGAAGATGTAGAGAATTAAGGGGTGATGGAGAAAAGAAATGAGATCAAAAGAGGAAAGAAGAAGAGAAGAAAGGAGGAAATGAAGGAGATGAGGGAGGATGGAATTTAAGGGAGTACCTCCGAGGACAGAAAGGGAATAAAATATGGCTGAATAGGAAAAGTAATACAAAGAAACACAAACAGGAAGATAAAAAGATGGCAGGAGGAGGGATGTAGGAGTTAACAAGGTTCAATGAACAACAGTTTGCTCTCATTACTCCTTTTGGGTTAAAACAATACCCTCCAAATATAGTACTAAAAACACATAATAGGCCACCATGTAGCCAACAAAGTGTCCTGACAAACTACAAAAGCCAATTGTATGGAAATCTATCAGAAAACAACTCACTGCAGGTCACGTCCTGTAGGTTAAATGATTATAGAAGGAAGGACAAAAGGCTGTTTTATGTTAACAATGTGCCTGATAGTGGCTTATCTGGCTGAATACATATGGTCCAATAAAGATTAGAAACACATGTAAACATGACCTTAAATATAAACACTCGAGGTTTGATGCTTATCAAAGAAAATTAACACAGTCTGGTGCCATGAGAGGGTATAGAGACCTTTAATTTGACCTTGTGAGGGACTGTTTTAATAAACAGCTGCAGCTTTAGTGTTAGATTTTAATGGTTTGTGCAGAAGAGAAGAATAAATGACATAACTACATTTCAATTGCAGCTTTAGTGACTTCACTGGTGCAGATTATCCCACTTCAATGTGCAGCTGCAGATGTGTAAAGCGACTGATGGTGATTATAAACAGAGCAGTTACAGTAACGGTAGTCGGCAAGTCTTTGCTATCACAACAGTGTGTTGTTTTAACAGGAGAGCTGAAGGTGGACACCATGATGGATGGATGGAGGTGAAAAGTGTGAAAAAGACATTAGTCACACGGAGCCTCTGCTGCTCCGTCGTCGTCGCTCCTTGACGGCGTAACGTCTTCGCTCAGCTGCATGGCTTCCTCATCAGGGGCCTGACATCTCCCTCTGCTTTCTACCTCTGTTTCTATTTTTACGTTTGGTTAGTTCTCTTGCTCTCTCTTGCTGTTTCCTACTTTTATATATCTCCCTAAACAGATGTAAAATCTTTTATTTTTTTTTTTCTTCCTGTTTCTGGTTTAATCCATTTTGTCTAAACGGCCCATTTCCATATGTTCTTTTTTTTTTTTACATCTATATCGTCCCTTTAATGTTCATTTTCTTCGTTCTATTTATTCCTTCTCTCCTCTTCCAGCGACAGATTGAAATCTCATTCCCCTGAACTCTCACTACTCCCCTGCTACCTCTCTTTCTTTCCCTTAACCCCTCGCTTCCTCCGTCCACCTCCTCCTGTCCTCTCTTTCTCCCTGTCATCACTCTCCTCGACCTCTCTGCCTCTCCCCATTTTACTCTATTACTCCCCACTCTCTCTTTTCTCTTTCATCACACTCATTCACACCAACGTCTTCGCTCAGTGCCGTATCTTTTCTTTTCTCTCTCTCTCCCGCTCTCTCCGAGGTGATTTACTGCTCTTCTGCTTTTATCCGACCTTGCGCTCACTAACTTCAGCTTCCCCAGTCTGTTCCCCAGAGGATCTCAGGGGCAGGACCTCTAACTGAACCTCTCAACTTTCTGCAGTTAACCTCTCCTACATTCTCCCTCCTCACCCACTTTTCTTCCTCCCCTCCCTCTTCAGCTTGATGAAGGGAACGCAGAGCAGCCTCCTCCTCCTCCTCCTCTTCTTCCACGGTCCATGACCGAAGTAAAGTCTTTTTAAATCTGTCTCTAGAGGTGAAACTGAAGCAAGTAAAAAATCTATTCTTCTCTTTCATGAGACACAAGGTCAGTGTCAGTGTGTGTGTGTGTGTGTTTCTGCACATGTTGAAAGTCCTTCTGAATAAACTGTGCAGCTGTATGTTAAAAACGTACTGTATATAGTCAGATTACACCATTTATGTGTCTTTTTATCTCTTGGGTATCCTACATCTTTGTGTGTGTGTACATGTGTACGTGAGTGTGTGGGATGGAGGGGTAGTGGGGCAAAGAAAATTGCAGAGATTTAAAACTAACTTTGGTCTGTTTAGACCATTTGGAGCTTCTGACCCCAACCTAAAATCGACTTCCCACGGAAAATCTAAAGCACCTTGAAGGTTGTTTGCCTGCGTCCAGATGCACACATAACCGCGCACGCCCTCCCGTCTCCTCACTTTATACAGCAGGGAGTGTGTAGGTAGGTTATATGTGCATGCCTGGTATTACGCAGCCTAATGACAGGAAAATACAGCCCACGTCTGACACACACACTACTCCCACAGAGGCAGAGCCTTCCAGCTGTGAACTACACATCCTCCTGTACAGACTGAGGGAGAAAGTCTAAAGGCCAAATAAATCAGCTCAGACGTCCTGTTCTTTCTGCTTATGTTCCAATATATGAGCTTAGTTTGCATTTGGAGCTAAAACAGAATTAAATGTACCTTAATGTCTCTTAATGTTGGGAGGAAACTGCTTTAGTCCAGTCCAGTCTTGTCCAGACCAGACTAGAGAGTCAATGTACAGTGTGATTCATTTTGGTCTGAACACCTTTGCATGTTCACACGCTAACATTAGCAGCTATAACCTTGTCGAGTTTGACTGTTTTCTTTGGTTTTCTATTCTGCATTCTTCTTTGAAATCCAAACACCACTGCCAGCTAATGTCTGAGCGCAGAGCTGTTGTTTTAAAATCAAACTTGCCGTTGCCTTTCCCAGAACCTTTTTCTGACTGTAATTTTCTTAGATGACAAAATTAATTTATGATAAGCATTACAGTGAAGGCAGAACAATAATCTCCGATTCACTGCCATCACAGGACGTTTTGATAAATCAGCCGAAATATATCATCTCAGCATCCGAATACTTAGATTTTTTCCAATTGCTGAGAAAATACCTACTAATATGGTCAATTTTCATGTGGCATATTTTGTGTGACAGCCGGGGAGTGCTCTTTATGTTTTGGTTTGGGATCCAGAGTTTGGGCTTTTAATCCCCTTAACGTTCCACTGGTCTTTGAGTCAGATGGGTCCGCAGAGTCCAACACAACGTTGTTGTTGGCAGAGAAGTGAGACTGGAGTTAGAGGAGAGAGCCGAGGAATGCTTTTGATGGAGAGCACTTAACAGCGGGACACAGCGTTGATGTACTGCACAAGGTAGAGGTGTGTGTGTGTGTGTGTGTTTGTACAGTGTATTTCTCTAAAGACTGAAGTACTGTAAGACAACGGGCTCCTCACGAGGTCATCATTATTATCCCATCAGTTATAAAACCAACATTTATTATTTCTTTATTTCTATTTAATCCTCCTCAATAAGCTTCAATGAAAATCTGTGTGTGTGTGTGTGTTGCTTTAATTACCCAACTACACATAAATCTGATATTTACGCAACGCTTACGCTGAAACCCTGTAATCCCCCCGCTGCTACGTTTTTGTCTCCAACTTCTCCTTATAAGCCTGGATCCTGTTATCACATCTATACTCTCTAAATTTATTACGACCAGAAGGTTTGCCTGTTGCGTAACACCACATTAGTGGAATCAAGCTGCTGAGTTGTTGCTGTTTTTCAAAATAAAACCTACCTGGATGTTAAAGCTGCTTTTCAATGTCCTGAGGCACAGACACGGTGATGCATACATGGTAAGATCCTGTATACGTTCATTACTCTACTGCAGTATGTTTTGGGAGTATCTGTACTTTACTTTTATTCCGATTCATTTTCAATTTTCAGTGTCGTTACAAAAATCAGAGTAAAGTAAATGTGGTGATTTCTCTACTGCTCTGGTTCACTCTATCTCTACCTGTGACTGTTTAGATCATCAAAACCAAGTCTGAGGGTCGATGTAGGCTCCATCTTTAAGGTGACAGAGAATCAAAAACCGTTTTCACATCATCTCTGTTGAAGAACGGTCATCCACCCGCATTCAGGAACATGTGAAAAGTGTTTTTTTGTGATGTAAAATGTATCTCACTGCCCCCCCCACTCTGACTCAATTCCTTCGCCTTCAAAGTTGATCAGTTGTAAAAAGACGGTCTGTCCATGTTCTGAAGTCGGTGAAGTTACATTTATTTGAGTGACGGTGAAGGCAGCCAATCAGTGTCAAGTGCTTATATCTCATAATGAGGTTGACAGTTAAGCCTGAACAGATGCCAAATAGGAGCAAAACCACGTTTAAAACCCCCCACCCCTAAAATATCTCTCTGAGAGGTTTTTATGAAGCTTCTGATAAGTTACACATTCAACCAGCAGTTTATTGTGTCTTAGTCACATCAGAGAAGAAGCATCAAAACCCTGTTCAACCGTTCTCTGTCACCTTTAAAGTGTGGATGGATGAAGAAACTTCAGCTTTTGTTCTTTAGTTCAGACTCATCATCTATGAAGATTGTTGTAGCTCCATGTTTTAAAGTGCTGGATAAACTTCATAATATTCTTCTGTTTTTATTAACATGTACTTGTATTTTATAGATTACTTGTCGTACTAAAGTACAGTATATACTAGATTCTTTAAGACTTTTACTTGAGTATCATTGTAATTGGTTACTTTTACTTCTACTCTTGGTCGAGTATCTGTACTTCTACTCTAGTGAGACTTTCAGGTATTTTATATAACACTGCCTGAGGTGCACACACACACACACACACACACACACACACACAAAAACACATTACACTGACACTTTCTCATTTTGACCCAGTCACTTCCACCCCATCAATAGGTCAACTGCTGCTTGTTCCTCCGTTCTGACAGTTAACACTACGCCTGAGGCTGAGGAGAAGAAACACACACACACACACACACACACACACACACGTAAACCTCAAGGCTTACACTTGTCTCTCTCTCTCTCTCTCTCTCACACACACACACACACACACACACACACACACACACACACTCAAAAAGAAAAATACACAGCGGCCAGAAAAACTTTGAGGAATCTGCTGAGTGGTTGGTGCAGCAACCTGATCCCCTCACGACTCGGCTTTTTCTGAGCGTGCGCGCACACACACACACACACACACACAGAGGTGTGAAACCTTTTGTAACATTTTTTTTCCACTTGTTTTAATCAGATATTTTATGGACTGATGATCATCCGTGGCCTCTAATTGAAATGTGATTTATTCTCGTCCTTTCTTTCCTTTTGCTCTCTCCATCTTCGCTCTCTCTCTCTCTGCTCCTTTCATTGCAGCCTTTTTCTGGTTAATAACTGGTTATATTGTTCCACCTCGCTTTTATTCTTGCTGCTGCACCTGTCTGCTTTTCACTAGAGGGGAAACCCGTTCAACAATGGGGATTAAGAATAAGAATTGAGGCTGTTATTTATAACAGCAAAACTAGAAAAACTAGCTATAGACAAAACTTTTAGCTTCTCATGTAGAAATAATACTTCACTCAAATAGCTCAGAAAGAAAAAAAATGTGTTTAATAATGATATAAAATTACCACGTAGACCTGCTGTTCCTTCTAAAAACAAAGGGTAGTGTTTAAATTTCACGTCCACGTTCTCTGAAAGCAGCAGGGTAAGGTGCAAAATGTACCATAGCCCTTTTTTTTCCTGTTGGGTTTACACTTGGCAAAGACCAGTAAATTTTCTCAGGTTAGGTTTCCGGCTACAAAAAGTTATGAATCATTTCTAATGACACACCCCACCCAGATGAACACAGGAGAGATTTATGAAAGCGAATAATTTACTTAACCGAGGTAAAAGGAAACCGTTTTAATGGGAAAAATTTGCCACTCTGAAATTGTATTATATGTTTCTGTGTTGTGGGAAAAAAAATTGTGTAAATTTGCTGTTTGAGAAACTAATAAGGCTTAATGGGACTCACGATGCACAACTCATGCAATGCTAGCTTGCGGCTAACAGTTCACTCTTATGAAAAGAAATATATTTTCGGTTTTGAAAGTCAGCTTCATAAAAATGTCAAGGTGACCTGTGAAAGCTACGGCCTGCGGTTCAAAAATAAACACTGCAGCAGTTTCATTTCATAAAAAAAGACAGACAGAGGATACTCCAACACTGGAAAGTGGGAACAAGGTTTTTGAGGAAACTGAGACGGAGAACATGAAGTTCCACAAACCACCGAGAACCTGAGGGCGGTTTGGATCTACAACATTCTTTTAGAGCTTATAAAGGGCTTTACAAAAACCACACCGTGCTCCGTGTGCACTTGAGAGAAAGTAGTTACAACTTGGGGCAATTATATAAATGCAGATAAAGGATAAAGTGATGAAAGTGCAGAAAGAGGAAGAAGAAACAAAGTTAAAGATAGTAGAGAAGACACCAACACACCTAAAAAAATACCTGCTCAAATTTGAAGGTTTACAGGTATAAACCGCAGCTTGGACAAGGAACTGACATTTAAATGACCACCTTAAGAAGTAACAGTGACATAATCTACTTTTCTTTCTACTTTTAAACTTTTAAACATCCTGTGAGATGGATGGAGAGAAAGAGAGAGAGAAGAAAAAAAAGACTGACAGAGCTGGAGACATCCTCAACGCTCCATTAACATCTCGCAGTCATGACTTGTTTAAAACTGATCCGCTGTTTGCACATGAATGGAGACACAAATGATGTTTTCTCTCGTTGCTTCTGTCTTTCACAGAAAGACGAGAAGGGGAAATTACATTTTACAGTGTTTGACAGTGAGCATATTAAAATGTGACACCTGTCTCCTGTGACGACAGACTGTCTCCAAAAGCTGATTAGATTTGTTTTACATCATGGATCAAGTTATTTACACTTTTTTTGTCTCCCCCTCTCTCTCTTTACTGCTTGAGCCATTGGGTAGACGTTATATCTATATCTAGCTATAAAATAAAATAAGATAAGGCTGCATGATTTACTTCCTTTTCTAACTGATGGGAGAAAAACCTAACGATCACCTCATGGCTCCTTAAGCAAAAAGGCAAAGAAAGAAAACAGGGAAAATGTAAATGGAGGATGAAAAAGTGAACAGGAAAAAGAAGAAATAAATGGGGCAAGGAGGCCAACTGGGGCTGAAAGTAGGTCAAAGGCCGTAAATACTATTCCAGTTAAGTGTGTGTATTTGTGTGTGTGTGTGTGTGTGCGTGTGTGTGTGCACATGTGCATCATTCCTGGCTGGTCAGTGTATGGAGGCTGAGGACTGGGTTACATTTTAAGGCAAAATAAGACCCGAGACAGACGGGGAGCAGACCTCCTGATCTGCAGCCAATAACAAGAGGAGTATGACAGAATACAGCACTGAGCTTTACTTCATCTACAATCACGAATTTTAAACCATCAAATAGTTTGTGGAGAAAACGTAATGTTTTATTTAGAGCTATGGAAAATCTAGAAACGGTTTCAAAACATGAAAATCCCCCCAAAAATCTCCAATTTGTAGCTTTGCAGAATTAAACGACTTTGAATTTCTTATCATTTTATAACTGAACTGTTTGTCAGCCGTGTATTTAATTTAAGTGCAGCTGCACAAGTTAAATTTTTTATCATATTTGACTCCTGCAGCCACAGAAGTTAATTTCCGTTTAAGAACACACTTATTCAAACTTGCATCCACTTTTTCCTTCTAAATTTACATAATTTTATATAGTTTTTAATATACTTTCGTGATTATTATATACTGTCTTTTGTTGTTTTTGACATGTATTTAATCCTGTCTTGTAAGGCACCTTTAAACAAAATGTAATATTATTATCATTAATCAGTATGCGAGGAGTCTGAGGTCGGCATCTGTTGACTTGTTCATTCACTGTAACGTTACAATCGAGCAGGAACCTCTGAACAAGGCAGTGGCAGAGAAGAAAGAACGTAACAGAAGAAGACTGATCATCAACATGGTCATTTATGTGATAAATATATAATATCTGTGGCTACAGAGCATCTTGTGCCTTATTATAGATAAAGAAAATCATGGTGGGCACAAGATAAGAAATAGTTAACACTCCTGAGTGTGTGTGTGTGAAGTGAAACGGTGTCCTCGACCTGACTTTTATCAGCATTCTGGAGGCAGACACTGTTACTCATTAACAGCAGTAACACACACACACGCACGCGTGCACACACACACATACACAGTCCGACCTTAACACCAGTGGACTGTCAGACTTCGCCAACATTCAACAAAACCACACTTTTTTTTTAAACTGCTATTAATGAAGTAGTTAATATAGTTGTGGTTACTTTTGTGTTATATTGGTGGCAACTTCCCATTGTGACCAAGTCTGTGTGAAAACGAGCAGGATATGAACCAGACGCTGCTGCACCTTTAGACTCCCAAACAAACCCACCGTGTTACCAGTTGCTCTGGGAGCTTCTCTGACTGTTTTCCAGCTGCTTTCACTCTCTTTGTGTTTTCCAGCCACCTTTACTTTTGGGCATTGGACTTTATAAAAAAAAAAAAAAAACAAAACAAAAATCACTGACATGTATTGGACCTTCCAAGCACGCCTCTAACACCCTGAGCAAGTTGTAAAAAGAAACTTTACCAATATTAGTTTGGCTGATGTCTAAACTGGCCTTGAGCTGCGCCTCCACACCACATTCTGCCCTCATCGTTTTTATTTTTACAATATTTAACAGCTTTAGTTCGGCTTTCTCCTATTTTAATAAGGTGTGACATCCACTAAAGTTGAGAATTTATATATTTGTTTACAAAACTAGCTTGGGTTTCAGGAATACTGGTTCAATCTGTTAAACAGCATTTGGTTGTGTGAGCCAAAATATTCACACTATGTTAAAGTGTGAAAACACTTTGAGCGTCAGCTTCAGCCTGTAGAGGCAACACTGAGCACCAACCACTCTACCAGTAAAACACCTGAATGTATAGTCATATGTGCTCACATAGTCCCACCACCTGCTGTCGTGCCCTTTAGTAATAAAGAGGTGAATATTTGCTGTGAAGGAGTCTTTCATATTGACATAACGCATACAAAGACGCAGACGCAGTGAGATGGCGAGAGCACCTGATTAGACGGAGTTTGGCTTCCTGTCGGTTAAGTGATTACAGATAAGATATAAATGGGCTGCAGTCAATTAGGAAGGACAAACAACAGCCGCAGAAACTTCTGAGTTTCATTAAATTTGATTAGATTAAGTAATTTATGGTTTTATGTAACCAACGTGCCAAAAAAACTTTTTACGTTCTGATTAAATTTTGGCCCATTTGTTGAAACCAAATCAGAACTTATCATGTCGTTGTCTAAATCAACGTTGTTTCTCTCTGAAATTTTGACTTCTGTTACTTCTGACTTATTTCTGTGTTTATGTCAGTAAAAGAGGATTAACCAGTTGCTTTACATCTTCATCTTAAATCTCACGAAGACTTAAAGACTTAATTTTAATTGATAATCCAGATGTACTTCTTTATTTTCCTTCCCTCCTCCTGTATTTCTTTCCTCCTCCACCTGTGTGTTTTCTGGTTCATTGGGTGGAGAGTTAGACATTCCAAGCATGCATATAACACATCACACACACACACACATATATAACACACACACGCGCACACACAACATACACGTGAACACACACACACACACACACAGCCCCCTCCCACATTCCACACCAATCCTCAGCCGTGACTAAATCCATTTGTTCAGCTCAGGTCACTGTCTCATCTTAGCCTACTATGTGTGTGTGAGAGAGGGGGATTAGGTGTGTGTGAGTGTGTGTGACTGTGTGTGCTTAACTCATCTCTCTTTTCGTTGACTGACATCCAAATGTCTCTCAAGCCTTAAAAAGGGAGAAAAACATCTAAATGAAGACGTAACAATCCCACTGATGCGTCACACAAACCTCAGATCTGTGACATTTAACCTTTGACAAACAGCAGAACCTCCCTGAGTCACTAAAACAAAAAACCACCTCGACTCACATAAAGTCACATGAGACTGAACCTGCACACTTGCATCATATCCACACCAGTGACAGGTGGAGTCTAAGTCGGTGGTTCTTCTACTAAAAAAAATTACAGATGAGCATTTTACTACTTGAATGTAAAGATTTGACACATCACTCTAAGACCATTAATCTTCTTTCAATGTCTGTGCCAAAAAAAAAAAAAAAAAAAAAGTGGATCACATGGCCTGAAGGCAAATGTGCTCATGGCTGTGCTGAACGGCTGCACTTCACATTCAGCAGATCCAAACCCAGACAGCCATAAATAGAAGAGACGTGATGATTGTTTAAAATACGGTTTGTAGATAAGTAACAAGAAAAGACAACTTGGGACAAAAAGTGCATATTTTCTCTGCTTTGCACATCTGGACGATCGCAGCATGAAGCGGGCATGGTCTGTCCGACTGTTGGATTTGTAGAGTTACAAAAATTGTTGCACGCAGCTTGTGTGTGTGTGTGCGTGTGCGTGTGTGTGAGATGATCCTAGTCACTAAACTTAGTGTGACTCGCCCAAGGACAAAATTCAAACTAAAGTAAATGTGTGCGCCGTGAATATGTCTCAGTACACACAGCATAAACAACCACACACAAGGCAAACCAAGAAAAAACCTGAGTAGTGTTGATTGGTTGACACACACACACACACACACACACACACACACACAGGCAGTTCCAGGACACCGCCTGAGATGAATCAGTCATCGTGTCACTTGTATCTGTCAGTGTGGACTAATCTCGGTCCCAGTCTGCCTCTGATGTTTTCTTCATCTCTTGTCCTTGTTTTCCTCTCATCACTCTGCATATGTGTGTGAGGGTGTGTGTGTCATAATTACAGGGGAGGAACACACAGCTTTATGTATTACACTTTTTTTTTTTTTTTAATCTGTCTAAACTAGTAGCAGTTGTTTTATGAGGCTGTCTCTACCATGTGGTGGAGAGGTATTTATCCATTAAGATCCCGAGTAAAAGTAAAATTAAAGCAACAGCAGCAGACGAAGCAGTAGTGATACAACATTATAATTTTGCTCTGTTGCAATTACATGTCTTTGATTTATATTTTTACACAAGTGTTTACAGTTATTGTGGTTAATTAAACCTCTGCACAGGTGATAGTGAGCCATGTTATGATGGGAATTAAGTTATTATACTGAGAGACAAAAACAACACAGGAACTTGTGCTTTGAAGTGTGACAAGTGAAAGTGCTTGTACAGAACCTGATTGATTGATTATTGCCCTCATTATTTTCCCAATTAATAGATCAGACATCAAGGTAATGTCTTAAAATGCTCAACACCAAAAGATTGTGTCTTTAGTATCATAGATGATGGAGAATATTCACATTTTAGGTGCTGAAAACAAAGAATTTTGATGTTTTATTTTCATAACATTATCTGTAAAAGGGTAAGGGGTTAGACTCATGAAAGCTGACATCATAAAACAACAACGCTAAAAAGATAATCCTTATATAAACATCAAATATGTGCGAAACTTAAGAAAATAGTTACTTTCCTCCACTGAGAGCGACATGCAGTCGCCAGAGTAAACTAACATTTTTTCCCCCTTCGACTAAAACGTACCACATGTAATCCAGCGGGGTTAAAGCTGCACACCTAAAGTCCTAAACCTCCATTACGCCACTGATCTGCGAGCTTTCCTTTCCCCCACCTCCTCCATTTTCCACCGTGTCCCAACTGCCTTCCCTAAAGCTTCGCCAACACAACAGTTAAATCCCAGAGAGCAGCCAGTAAAGTACCTTTGTTAATTACGTGTGGAAGAATAGGCCTGTTGTGTCCCGGTGTGATAATGGTGCCAGAGCAACAGAGGGATTACCTCGGGATAATATGTACGCTGAGCTGACCAGTGTGATGGAGGGCCATGTAGTGGGAAATAATTAACACAGCTAACTGGTCTGCAGGCCTTTTCAGCTCGACGTCAGCACCGAGCGGTTACTGGCAGGGGATTAATGTCCTGGGTTATTTCACTGCAGCTGTAACCAATATCTGCAGATACTCTGTTTTTGTAATTTTTTACAGACTTGGTCAATGTTTTGCCTTTTACTTTGGGGGAAAAAAATGCAAGAAATGCCACTTGTGCCATTTTCTGCTGCTTTTCAAATTATTAACAATAATCAAGGCAGGATGCTCTGTCTACTTTGGCTTCATGTGAAGTCCTAAAATACTCATGTATCACATCGTGTCAGCACACACAGTCTCAGCTTCTGGGATATGAACTGTTGGCATCTGTCTGTGAGCTGTGGTTCAAGCTGATTGTGGACATTTTTTATATTGAATGAAATTCAAAGTCAAGTCAATTATATTTAAATATACATATTAGGTTAAGTCAATTATTTACATGGCCAAAACTCACAACTTGGTCTCGAAGGGCTTTACAGTCTGTGCAACACTGAAGCATTTTCTGTCCTCAGACCCTTGAATGGGATGAGTAAGTGCTCCCAAAACAAACCCTTTAAAGGGCAAAAAAGTAAGAAACCTCAACAGAGGAGAAATATCGTTCCACGAGAATGGACAGACGTGGACTAGACGTAAAAAAAAATTTAACTGACATTAAATCTCATAATTAAAATTTACTGCTTTGAAGGTCAAACTAAACATCGACAGATTCACTTGAACTTGGTGATGAAATCAAGAAAATAAATTAGTGTAGAGTAAATCCTGATACAACCTTAAGTTGATGATGGAAATGTATATGTCTCTGGTCACAGTCACCAGTGTATACGTACCCCCCACCCCACCCCAACCAGACCAGAGTTCCCGTCTTTCTGAACCCACCCCCACATCTCTCACACTCCTCTCACATTCCCCCCCTGCAGTATGGATTCCACATTGACAGCTGGCACTTGTGTCTCCTCATGTGTGGCGGTTTTCAACTTTGTGCCATGTTTTAGTTTTACTCAGGCTTCACGCAACACACGCCACAACAAGGAAAACCATCCCAAAACAGTTTCTAGGCCCATTGTGATCACGTAAACAAAAGTTCTTCTAAAACAGACTTTTATTTCCTGTTTTAGCAGAAAGGACAAAAGTAATGGAAAAACAGGAAAGAGAGATGATATTGTGAAAATTTTTGCAGTCTACTTCGTGAATCCTGTAATTCTGAACGTAATGATATGAACAAATATAAGCGAGTAATCGCGAAAATGTGTTTGTTTTGAACATGCAACAAGTTTAAATTGAGAAATAAACAGGAGCTCAGTTAAACGCTACAGCTACAGCTTACAGAAAGTATTTCCTAAAGCTGTCCGCCTTAACATCCTGCCCCTGATCAGCCTCCACTTCCTGGGGTCGAAGATCATCTGAATGTCCGATAAACAACCAATAAGAAGAGAGAGTGCGCCTCACTGTCCATAACACGTCAATCACATTGTGACGCTGAGGTCACAATGGCGATATTTTTGGGTTCGGGGGGGGTAGTTTCTGTCTATCACACTCACACAGACACACACAAACACACACAGCTCGACCTCCTCCCACCTCACCAGGCCCAATCTGACAGGCTGAAGCCCAAAGAAAACAAGGGTCTGTGTCTCCTGTCCAAGCGATCACCTTTCAACATCTCATTTGTAACGCCATCAGGAATAACAGCTGGAGACTTGCTGTGCGTGCGTGTGTGTGTGTGTATATATATATATATATATATATATATATATATATATGTGTGTGTGTGTGTGTGTGTGTGGTAGGTGGGGGTTAAAAAAGGGGGATTTGAGAAGGGTCTAGTTGAAGGGTAGATGAGAACAAGAGCGAGGGAAAGAAACCAGCAGAGACAAAGAAAGTGGCAGAGGAATTAAAATGTCAGACAGGGAGATAGAGAGTGACAAAGAAAACAGACAGATCAGAGAGGGTGACATGTAAAGGCAGCGGAGTACAGACAATTACATGACTGACACTCACAGACCTCCCTGTAGACTACTCTTACTGACTTTGTTTCACCTCTAAAAGAAAAAATACATCCTCAGGGGTAAAACGTGCTTCTTGTAGTTTGACTGAACTGGCCCTGTAACATACACACACACACACACACACACTGGCCCTCATTTATCAAACGAACATAGAAGTCAGCGCAAATACGAGCAAAGAAATCATCGTACGACAGGGCTCACGTGAGATTCACCAAACATGCATCTCACACCCATCTCAGAGTAAGAACGAGCGGCTGTTGATAAATTCGGTGGTGAAAATCAATCGTAATTAGCATATCACGCCTCTTACAAAAGCATGGTTCAGAAGCCGCACCCCTAGAGTTTCACCTCGAGTTTACCACATGGAGAGACGCAAACCGGCAAAAAAAGAGAAATTTCACCGAGGCTGTAACAGAGACGCTCACGTCTCTGTTGGATGTACAGTTTAGTATTGTTTGGCAGCCTGAAGTCAGGAATTAAAAGTAAACAAAAAAATGTGGTGTGGAAAGAAATAACAGCTGGAGTCAACAGCGTTTCAATATTCAGGTTTGATTTTTTTCTGTTTCTATCTGTGATGGTTAATGAAACATTTGATACAACAGAAAATAAAAAAAATAAAAACAAAAACTTTTATTTGAAATAAGGTCAAGAAGAAAGTCCAACCAAAAAGTGCGTTGCCAACCTAAGATGCAGCATCAACAGACTGACGGAGGCAGGTCGGACCTGAGTCCGTCATTGACACAGTGGAGGAGACAGTGGTCTCACTTATCGATTCGTCTTTTATTTTGGGCGGAAGAGACACCGATGCCGACCAAATATATATTTTAAAAAATATTTTGTAATTGATAGGCTCCGTATTTACAATAAGGATTTGTCGTGAGTCATGAGGCAACATCTCCATCAGTGACACGACTGCTGTTCATGTACCAAAGTCACCTCAAGTCAAAATTGAAAACCAGACCTGACACTTTGCGTAGAAATGAACGTAGGCTCAATTTACGCCCGTTTTCTGTCATATACTCATTTGATAAATGAAGGCCACTGTCTTGTTTTTCAACACTAAAATTTACAACCTTTTTGGTTGCAGAAAAATCAGTTTATAACATACATAAACTCTTCAAATCTGAGTAATATTTGAATGGAAATACTATTTAAGAGCAGCTATTTCAGTTATTGTCTCCTGAGTGTGGTGTTAGTTAGTGAGTGGTGACACTGTTTCTGACAAACAGGGCAATGAAGTTATTGAATTAAGACAAAGTGAGACAGAGAGAGGCGGTGAAGGAGTGAAAGCAGAGTGTGTGTTGTCCTGTGGGGTTCCTGGGGTGTTATTGCAGTCTCCTCTGGTGCTGGCATGTGCTTTCTCAAAAACACACACACACACACACAGACACAGACACACACCCTGTCCCTGACCCCCCCTCCTGATCCACTAGTTGCCCTTTGACCTGCAGTGTTGTAGCACTGACCAAACATACCCCAACCCCGCTGAGACCACAATACTGCTCTGTGGCGCCAAGACCCACTCAATGCTGCTCTATGTACAAGACACACACACGCGCACACACACACATGCACACAGACACTGAGGCTTGGGAAGAAGAGACAGAGATTGAAATATGAAAAGCATGAAAAAAAAACTCTGATCTCTCTCACTACCTGTGACAACAGATGAGTTCTGCAAATCCAGATGTCTCATCTTAGAAAAAGCGTGTGTTGTGCGTGCTGGTGTGAAGTGATGCTAGACAACGGAAATAAAGACAAATGAAAACTTAAGAACAGAAATGAGAAACTGATGAGAAAGAAATATTTACATGCCTTGAAAGAGCAAACTCAGATGTCTGTATTTTATTTCCTCCATACTTTTTTTTTTTTTTTTACAACTATGAGCCTATGCACTCACTGTTACCATTACTGTCACTTTTTTCCAAGCTAAAGTCTCATACTATCAGTGAAGACTCATGCTGTGCAGCCAAACGCTGCTTAAACAAACACATTCCAGTGAAGGTCCCGAAGTTTTCAGAGATAGCCGCCGTATCAGCCTGAATCTTGATTAAAGCAACTCAAGACATCAAGAATATTTCCCATTTCATTTAGCAGTGCAGCCATAAAAACCTGGAGTCTTATTCTTAATATAAACATGATGAGTTTAAATAATAAGTTGAACCAGACTGATCTGACAGGGAATCAGTGATATAAGATTTTTCCAGTCTACTTCTGAGGAGAGAAGGTAAAAAAAATGTCTGCTCAGTGGTTTTAAATCATTACTCTTCAGTTTTTTTTTCCCTTTGCCTTCTCTTGCTACCTTATCTCCTCCTGTTCCTTTCTTTCTTTCTGCTGTGAACCCCCTGCCCCTCGCTTCTCTGGCAAAAACACACATCACGTCTTCGCAGTGCCGCGACACACCGTCAACCCCCACAGAGAACGTCCAGACAGCCCCATTACTAGCCCACCATTAGCGATGTCAAAGCAAACATTGACTTTATCTAAATGTGGGCTAATAGCCTTTAACATTAACAGGCCCTGTAAAACAACAGAGGCTGCAAGAGAGGGTGTGTGTGGGTTTTTTTGGGAGGGGGCTGCTCCTTGAGGTCGACAGGCAGTTTGCTGCAAATGGCTTCATGTCAGTGTTGATTATATTTAACACAGCACAACATACAGACAAGTATTATGTCATAAAATTATTTTTTAACAACATTAACATGCAATAGACTCGATATTTCAATATAAAGGTTAAAATACAAGTCTGTTTTTAAAAGTGTTAGATTCTGTGACATCTGGAGCTGCAGCCAATAAGGTTCAACATTTGGCCCCGACATTAAGATTTAACAAGAGGAACTGAGAGAATCATTTGTGCTCTTTGAAGCTCCTCTTTGTCTGCTAATCACCAGGTAATCAGCGAACACACACACACACACACACACACACACACACACACATATGCATTGAAAGTATCTGATTCTCTGTGATTCAGAAGACAAAAAGCATCACCACCACCAGCTGTTAAAAATAAAGAAATCTTCCTCATCTTTCTTCATGTTGCTTCCAATGATTTAGTGAAGTTACTTTCCTGTGAAAAATTGAATACAAACAAGAGTCACCTGGATCTATCTCTGGCAGCCAGATGCCTCACCAGCTCCGTCAGGGCCGTAGAGTGGTTATCAGCATGTCAAATGGCCTTTACGATAGTTAGCTGTGACTTGGGACGCGTTGCATGCTTCAACAACAGGAGCAGGGTGGAGGAGATTTACTGATGTGACTGTATGAGTGAGTGTGACTGTTTACAATGAGGTAAAGTTGTGTGTGTTTGAAGCATCTGTCTGTGGTATGTAGTCGTTTACTCTGTGAGGAATCAAGATGCTCGTCTCCTCCTCTTTCTCCCTCCTGCATCCTTCACTCCACTTAAACAAAACACATTTTATTACTGTTATCAGTGTTGGTCAATGTTTACTTTAGTTAACTTCTATTTAGAACAGTGTGTGGGGGAAAATACACAACAATGTGGATGTAGTTTACAAATGAAAACCCTAAAATGAACCCTTTTGTCTTCTTTCCTTTGTATAATCAACAGTCAATCAATCGATCGACAGAAAATCAATCTGAAACTATTCTTTTAACAAGTCACTTAATATCAAGGATGAATCAAAATGTTTAAATCCTCATCTTATGTATTAGGAACTTGTGATTATATTTGTATAAACCAAATGACTGATGACTTATCAACATATTAATCAATAGATAAACAGAATAATTGTTAGCTGTTGCTCTATTTTAACCATTTCTTGTCCGCATTTGTTGTTTACTTCACCACAATTCTCTCCTACATATCACTGTTAGCATTAGCATGCTAATTACATTCCCCAGTAATGAGTGTGTGTGGGACAGGAGGTTGTTAAGCCATTGTGGGCTGTGTGTGTGCTTACATATGTTAAGTCATATTTATGGGTAGCGTCTTCTACTTATATACATTTCCAGCATCTGTGTGTGTGACTGTTTACACTCTGTACCGTCTCTCTCTGTGCTTTTGTCTGCAGAGACGATGCTGCCTTCGTCTTTCTCTTCTGCTCCACGTTCATCTTCCAACTCTTTGATTCGGCGGCTTCAATGAGACGAAGATGTGTTTTTAATCTTTGTGGCTCTTTACATTTAGTACAACAACAAGCGAACCCTGTCATCTCTGTGGATAATGGGTGGTCTCTAAGACGCAGTCACACGGAAAACATTGAATTGTTTAGACAGAACAGAGCATCAGGAAACCATGTACTCAACCCACGCTCATCATCTGAGCTCTGTATAGATTCTGTCTTATTTTCAATTTGTCAATGTCAAAAGAGGCAGACAGGGAAGATCTGAAGATGGCTGAGCAACATGACTAAAATCTCACATCTGGATATCGACCAATTCATATCCATATATTCAATAGTGCATATACAATGACCACATGGAGCAGCACTCTGGGGTTTGTTTAGACTACTCATTTGCACTTTTGAAGCTCTCATCTGCAAACTCTTCATAAAACAAAAGTGTAATGTTGATTGAATCTGTTTAAGGGACCAGCCTGTGGTCTAATTTATAAAAATACAGTTTTCCATCTGTGTGATTTATATAATTTATTTATAATGGACATTTTTCTGTCATCATATCACTACGCTATAGATATAAACATGCTTTACGTCATTTGAAGACACAACATCACAGGCACGGACCATAAAGAAAAAAAGAAAATTTCTGCTGGAATGAAATAATCATATTATTATGCCGCCCTGCTCCAGTTGTTTGACCGTGAAACGTTAAACAGCTGGCTTATGTAAATATCATCTGACGTGCTGATAACCATCTGACATGCACGTGGCGCTTCACATCACATGAACAATAAATGCACTGTATGTGTGTGTGTGTATAGGCATGTGCATGTGAACCATTAAGGAAACAGCTAATTGAGACAGTTAAGTGTCTAATAGCAGAGACAGATGTCTCTCTCATTTATCTGTCTGTTCAATATAAAGCTACAGACAGGGGACAATTAGCTTAGCTTATGTCTTTATGCTACTGGCTTTAAAAAAAAAAAACGTTACGTGCAGGAGGAAGTGACGCAGGAAGTCACTGTGAAAACACGTCAACAGTGCTATCAATGTTCTCATCTATGTTTTTTTTACGTTTTGATTGATGCTTCAAACCAGAATAAATTTATACACACACTTGTATCTAACTCTGTCCAGAACAGCAGGTAGTCCAGAATGTACTGGCCCACTACCAGTGTTTGACCCCAGTACTGAAGCTCAGTGCTTCAACCAACAGGGGAGAATGCTAATCTCTCAGCTGCTCAGTCTCATGCTCAACTAAACACACACACACATACACACACACCCAGAGGCCCAGACACCAGTTCAAACAGTACATTTGTGTAAGCCTCTGGAGCGCAATTTATGTGACATCTGCTATAATAAAGTCATAAAGGTTGCATCTTTCTGTATCTCTGAGCTTATCTCTGCCTGTTGTTCTTTATCCGTCTTCTCTTTCTGTCCTCTTTCTTTCTTTCATCTACATCTGTATAACTTCCTCTTCTACTCTTTCCTTTCTATCTTGATCTTCTCTCCTCAGTCTCCTTATTTTTTCCCTCTTTATCTATGCGTGTTGCAGAGGTCCAGCAGAGCCTTCGGCCGTTCCAGTGTTCCTGCTTCCAATTCTGCAATCAGCACTCGCAGTGGAAAACACACTTTGGTGCCATGTGATGCTTGACTCCAAGGACACCCAGGGAAAAGCAACTTCCAATGATAAATCATCAAAAACAGTATCTTTTTTTTTTAAGTTTCTATCAGTTCATCAAAGAGCTGTGCTGCAGACTATTTACTGAAGCAGGGTTATTATACTTAGAGCAGTATTTTCAGAGCACTTATAAAAGAACACCTGGAGCTATACAATAGCTGCTTTACATCCACTGTAACCGAATGCTGTGAATGGAAAAAGGGAACAACCCATTTTTTGATTCTAAATATCCCCGTGTGTCCTGTGATATTTAACTTGTTATTGTTCATTGTTTATGCAGTTGCCCTGAACAACCCACCTCCACTTTAAATGTTCATCTGAGACGTATCTTAAGACCGACGTTGAGAACGCAACAAAACACACAGCGAGATGAAGCTTCTTTACTATCACTCTTATTAAATTTGTCAACTATTTAATAGAATTTCAAACTTAAAAGACTGGAAATCACAATCATGAGTTTGTCCTTCTTTTCATTACCCATTTACAGTAATACCTCTGAACACATCTGAAGGAAATATTTTACTTAAAGTAACATTGCTGCTATTAGATGAATGTGATTACAGTTAAGGATCCTCTAACTGAATTAACTGCCAGTCCCTAAAGAAACATATTGCCACAGTTTTGATTTATTGAAGTAGCTAAAGTGTTTCATTTCAAGTGCAGTCACACTTGGCTCACATCCTGCTGAGAGACTGAGACAGTCATATGTCTCGTCCCACCTTCGTTTTTGGGTCATTTTCTATGAATATTCGGTGCAAACTGTTTTTAAACGCTCTATTTGTTGGTCCTGCTTATATTTATGAGATTTAAGGGATTATTTTTTCCAATTATAGTGAACTTCTGCAAACTTTAAGCTTACTTTATCTGTGAGCCCTGAATTAGCAGAAACTTATCAACATGTAGCTAGTTTTAACATTTACAAAGTGCACAGCTATGAATTACCTGCAATTGTTTTGTGAAGGTTTTTAAGGATGATGCACGACCTGGATGTAATCTCTGGTTGGAAGACAAATCAACTTACTCTGCCAATAACAGAGTGATTTTACTTAATCTTGGACTGGATCTTATGTGAACAGTTCTGGTGTTAGAACAACTGAAAAACTGCAAGTAAATTTTACTGGAATTTGACTTTAAAACATTACATTGCGAATAGAAAACACTATAGATGAAACACAGACAGAAGAGAGGACACGGACATGCTGCAATTCTCAAAACCACAAACTCACAATTACACGGTATGAACCTCAAACCACCAGACCACCTAAACCAAGCGCACGTACACACATACACAGCAGAGACAATATCTTTCAGCTGCCTCTTCAGATAGTTACACAAGTAAAATAAATATCAGAGAGCAAGAGAGCAGAGTTCATCTACTGTCTATTTTTGACCTCTGGACAAATGCAGAGACTTACAATATCAGCTTTTTGGATTTCCACAAACTCATTACAGTTCAAGCTTTAGATGTTAATAGGTAGATAATGGCATTTAGCTGCTCCTGCCCTCTTCATGCTCTGCTGCCCTTTCTCTGACACCCCCTCTTATAATGCCTTTCCTTTCCTTGCCAATTTTTTCCTGTTTCTTCCTCACTTCTTTTACTACTTAGCTTATTCCTATTTTATCATCATTTACTACCCCACTCTTCTAATGTCCTGTTCCCCCCGTCTTTCTTTCTGTCTCCTCTATTCTCCCCCACCCCGTGCTGTATCTCTATGCTGCCTACCCTAGTTCCATTGACAGACTGCAGGCGGTGAGGGGGAGGAAACGCTGTGGCATTGCACAGCAAACATCCCTAACAGGCTAATCTAATCTCATCTCTTTGCGGTCTATGACCCTGTGTTTACTTTCAGCCCCGTGTCTGCACGCTGGCTCGGCCTTGCCTCGCTGAATGCAGCTTTGTTCCCGCTGAAAACTCATCATCGGTGTGATCTTGGGAACGGGCGCCAAATCTGTGACGGTCTGCTCATAATGCCTGCAGGGTGGAGATCATTCACGTCTACATGCAGTGTCTGTAGCTGTTCTCGAGTACTGAGGGTATAAGGCTCCTTAGCTGGTCCCAATCAAACAACATCCATATCAGGGCGCTCAATTTGTACTTTGAGTTGGAATTAAGCTTTACTCTGCAGCCAACAAGGCAAAATAACGGCCAAAATAACCAAAAGCAACCTGGAGAAGACGAAAACCTGAGGCAACATCAATAACGGGTCAAAGTCAAAGATCACCAGCTATCTAGAAAGCAAAAAACATCCATTAAGTGAAGCTGAGCCAAGTGTCTGTAGATGTTCCAAAGTCTGAACAAAAGTCAGAATGAGGCAAAGCAGGATAACAGAGACGCTTGTGAGCTTTAAAACACACAATTACAGTGATAGAAAATATTTCTTTTTAAAAGACAAGAAGGGCTGATAATGTCCGTTCACCGTCACAACAATCAAAAAGAACCAGCAGTGTGATCCAACAACAGAAAGTTTCACTACAATAAATGACTAAATATCAAGAAAAACATCCTTTCTGCTGGATAATGACGTCAGCTGCAGTGATTTACTGTAGCTTACCATCGTTATCTTACTGACGGTATTAATGACTGGAAAGTTCCAAGTCTGTGTTGAAATGAAAACTTCAGTTACTCACCTCTGGCAGCGGTGGACATCAGGACCATCTCCAGAAACAGACAGAACCAGAGAAGATCCATTTTGGTTTAATATACAGGCAGACGGATGCTCAGACGCTTTGTTCTGTGAGAAAAAGTTAAATACATGAAGTTGAAGGTGACGTATCTTTATTTACAAAATCTTGAGTAATTATTTCCCATTTTGAAGGTATATTTTAGTGTTTCAACGACCACAGAATGTAATTTATGACAAAAACCCACTAGCCACATTCATTATTTCACCATCTGAAGCTTTTTTTTTCTTCCTTTTTTGATTAATTGCTGCCAAAATAGCTGCTAGGGCAGTGGAGTTAAAACATAATTTACTACTGAGGGGCTGACAGCTGGTGACTATGTGAAAACCTGCCTCAAATTCTGGAGGAGAAAAAAAAAACTACAACATATATTAACACATGTGCTGTTGTAATAAGTTGTCTTTTAAGTGTTTTACTGCTTTTCTAGCCAGTTTGAACAATAGTGAATGACTTATTTGCAGGGATCTTTAAAAAAAAAAAAAAACAGTGTTTTATCTTATGATATAAATCTGTCCATAGTCAAAACAGCAATTTGCACAGCAGAAATTTTTGTACAAGTCAAACGATTTTCCCAACAGATTTATTCTGTCCACCTGTCCATAGGTCTCTGCTTACAGTGGTTTTAATCTTTCCGCCACATAAATTCTTCCCTGAACCTCGTGAGATCTCATTTCAGTACTTCACATGTTGTATCTTTGATCAGGATCTGTCAACCTCAGCATCTCAGTTCACCACAAACTTTCTACACACTGAAAAAAAAAAAAAAAAAAAAACAACAACAAAATTTTGGAGGCTAAGATTGATTTGTAGCAATCAAAGTCAGGAGACCTTCAACCTACACAGATCTGGTTTAGTCATGTGTTTGTTTACATTAGTGTTTAAGCAGATTATTGATATTAAAGGGATAACAGATAATGGATCAATCTCTAATTCATAAGTTGTAAACAGACTTAATGGGCTACAGCTGAAAGTGACAGTAATAAGGGAGAAAGCTGCAGCCTGTCACTGTTTGCATCAGGTCTAATGTGCTTTAGCTTGTTGATCGTTTTCATGCAGATTTATCAACAGACGCAATTGTCATAAATGCACATTAATAAAACAAATTTCTGTCAGAAACTGTGTCCACTTCATATATATATAGACAAAATAAAAGTCTTGCACCACGTTGTCACATGATAAAGCGACACTCGTTAAGAAAAGCTCCTGTAGATACATACTTATGAAGATTGACACAAGTATTAATGTAAATTAAACTTAAACACGTATCACAGACTCCAAATCGGTGTTACATTAATGAAAATATAAGGTGATAAATGCAATTTCACAGACAAACATTAACATTTTGTGGGTAAACAGTGACTTATAATAAGTTTGGCTTATTAGAATAAAGTGGGACTTACTGTTAAAACTCCCGGCAGTGATGAAATATCCTCAGTCTGTTCCCAGCTGGAGGACGTTTACCATGCCGTTATCACGCGAAAAAGTATCAAAAATAAAAGTTTATTCTCCTCCTCTCCGGTCACTTTATGATTCCGATAACTTCATCCGTGATTCAATGTCAGAATAATTCACAAAAAAGTGAAGAGAAGCGGCTGTCACCGAAAAACAACGTGTCTGACAAAACGCGCAAAGTTGCTTCAAACTCACCGAGCGACAAGTTATAAGAGTGAATGTGTAAATAAAATAAAAATATAAAAAGTTAAAGTGAAACACGTGAAAGCTCGAGCGCAGGCTGTAGTATTTCTGAATGACAGTCCGCATGTAAAGCGCTCGAGACGCAGTCAGACAAGAAAGTAGAGACAAGACCGAGAGAAGGAAACAGAAATAATAAAAAAAAAACTTATCTACATTTATGGTCAGTGCACGCAGCTCTTCTGACAATTAATAATAATGATATTAAAAAAAAAAAAAAACAGCTCAGCAGTGTATCCACTTTGCCTCCAGCAGCGCTTCACCGTCCAAAACTTGAGCCGCAGGCGAGAAAACAAACTGCGTCGAACGGTCTGTCCCAGCGCCGAACTTTCAACCAATCAGAGCGCAGACCAATCAGAGAACCGACCAATCAGAGAGCAGGAACGCGCTGGACAAATTTGGAGCGGTTCACGGTGAAGAAGAGGAGGAGGAGGAGGACATTAACTTAAATTAACTTAAATCATTTGTTAGTAACAGAAACGATGCACGAAATGTTCTCAGTAGAACCACAAGACTCTGAACACACTAGGTTAGGATGCACATTTAAATGTCTACTAATAATAATTATTACAACTATAATGATAAATTATGTATCCTTACAATTGACAGTAGTCATTGTAGTAGTATTAACAAGAAGTTAGAAATAGTAATAAAATAAATATATATTATTTAACTATTTTCACCTCCTATCTTCTCTTATGTTCATGAAGCCTTAGATTTTGTCAGTAAATCATTACTTTATTGTGGTCCACGAGAGCGTCTCTCTAAGTAATATTACAGACCAACACTGTCACCTAGTGGCTTTTAGACGTTATTACATTGACATTGAATTAAAACGTCACACAAAGATGTTGGTTCTTGGTTTTACATGAAGATTTCTTGCCTGTTTTTTTCTTCTCTCACGACTAAATCACAAGAAATAAAGAAAAATGACGTGAATCTATCAATGATTGACCAGAGGAGTGAAAGAGATAAAACAAAACAGAATAGTCTGGGTGGAATTTAGTCATTGTTCTTCTTTTTCTTTGTTTTTACAACTATAATAAAACAAATAAATATATTATTTACCCCTGTACTTTTCCTCCTTTTGTCAGATTTATTTCTTTTCTTCTATTAAATCTATACTCTATTCCACATAGAAGTGAAGTTATAGTGTCATCTCCTGGTAAAGACAGGAACAGCATACCAGTCAATACAGATTCTTTATTTTTGACTGATAGCATTGATTAGTTTGAGTGTATTTGACTTGACTCACAGTAAATTATCTCACTGTTCTGCAGCTCTTATAGATCAGAGGTGTGTGTGTGTGTTTTATCTTTTACAGCTGCTCGCTTTACATCTGAAGTCAAATTATTCATGTCTGTGTATATTATCAGTTCTCATGTCTCTATATAATATAAATCAAACAACCTGATTCATGTTCCCATTAAAATCAGAATATATAAAATTATTGATGAGGTGTTAACGTAAAGGTTACTAACAAAGATACCTCCTGGGATCCTCCCACTGGAGCTTTTACAGGTACACCACACTGGTAGGAGGCCAGTATTTCAGGCCAGTAGGGGACAGCATATCTGATCTGGTCTGGAAATGCCACATGGTCCCATAGGAGCAAATGGAAAGTGTTGGGTTATTGACGTCTGGGTTAAAGTGTTTAACCTGCTGCCTTCCTGACCCGCCTCTGGATAAGCTGCTAAAAATGAATGAATATGAATGGATTAAACAAGACAGGTCAGGTGTGAAATGTTCTGAAGTTTGTGGTAATTTAATGGAAAACCACATCAAAGTAATCATAAAAGAAATCTGACTGTCCCTGATTTATCATTTGCTGTAAAAAGCGCAGTTTAAAGAGAGTACAAAGTGTTATTTTTGAGATGTTCAGACTTATAAAAAAATATAAAACTATTTGGATGATGACCAAAGAGGACAAAGGACGACTAGGAAATGAAAGATAACATAAAATAAAAATAACACAAAAAACAAAAACTCAATAATACTTTATGAACACATCTGATTAATTTCAGTTCCAGCTTGTGTTTGGACTGAAAGAGTCTGAATTGGACAGAAGGGCCTTTTAGGACGCCCTGAACTTTATATCAGTTTAACAGTCATTTAATACAGCCATCTCACGCTGATGATTTGGTTTAAATGTGAAATATAGCAGAGTATTGTCTATGGCTGTGTTCCAGTTTTATGGCTTAACCGCTGTATTTTATTTCAGTGTCAGGAGAAGGAAGGCCAAACTCCCCAGAGTTTCAAAGAGGGTCTGGGCAGTGAGGGAAAAAAAGGCTATCTGCAGATTTCTAAAGTGCAAATTTGAGAGTTTTGAAGACCTTTTAATGCAACCTGGAAGTGAATGTGAGACCAATTCAAAAACCAAAGAAAAGAAACAAATGAGAAAGTGCTGAATCCATTAATAAAGTCAGTGAGAACAACAGAATTTTTTGTGGTTAAAAAGTGCAATAGGGGTTTTTTATGAAAGCAAAAACAACGAGTGAGAAATTATAGCTTCAGAAAGGTCAGTGTGTGGCCACCAATGACAGATGTGGTGCGATTACACGGTTTTAAGTCTGTCTGTTAAATATGAAGCTATGTCTGGCAGGGTAGTTTAGCACAAAGGCCTGGAAACTGAGGAACAAGATTTGGTGCCGTGGTTGAAATGATATTTTTATTTCATTTTATGTTTTGGAAGAGGTTTTAAGATGTTTAAATATGTTAACAGCCGTTATCCTTATCATATTTATGAGTGAATAAGTTATTCTTCGGTTTACATGTTAAGATGATTAAAGTTTGTTATGTCAAATAATATTTATCATATATATGACAAAATGCCTATTTTACCCACATTACCTGTAGTTACACACAGGCAATGCTTGGGTCATTTTATTTTATTATTATATATGTCACCTAATAGGGCTGCATGATTTGGAAAGAAATATATGATAAACTATAGACAGAATGATGATTTCCAAAAACATCATTCTCATTTTATTTGAGAAATATAAAAATGATTATGATGTGATTTTTGTGGGGATCTGTAACAAACAAAGATGTTATGTATGATAGATGAGGACCACTATGAAGAACAACAATATTTAGAGACTTTAAATTCCCTTGGTCAATATATCTGATGTACTGTAAGTAACAACAGTAAGTGCATTAAAACTGTCCTCTGGACTGAGTCTCTTGTGTCTCTTTGCAGGCTGGGGACCACTGCTTTGTTCACCAAAGGTATGGAGAGAATTTATGATTTATATATAAGATAATTTAAATTAATAATAATAAAAAATAACAATAACCATACTACAAACAAGAATAAAATTGTTACCTGATCTTTTGTATGTCCTGTTGGAACTCCTCTTCTGGATCTGGGCACGTGGCATGATGTGCTTAAAAAAAAAAACAAAAACAAAAAAAAAAACATCCACAGAGAAATTAAAATCCTGATTTTCGGGTTGCATGGTGAAGTCCAACTCTGTAGCCTTCATCTAGCTTTAAAAAATGTTAGCTTGATGCTATTTTCGTAATTTTTTTAGAAAACTTTCGTGCCCTTTGCACTTTTTAGGAAAATGTCATTTTTTTATTTTTATTTTTTTTTTAAAGTCTCTTATCGTTGTTCTCCGCAACACTTTAGTGCAGGGAAAGCAACAAAAGTCAGTGCTAATGTCACATCCAGCTAGCTAACTGAGCTAGTTTTTCATAACATGACCCGGCGAAACCACGAGTGTAACTTCTTCCTCGGTCACTTTTCTGTCAAAAGAAAGAAAAAAAGAAAGAAACAAAAATCTAATTTTCTTTTATGTTATCCAAAGCTACCACTTTCTCTTGTTTATTTCTTGTTACCCGGTTAGCGCCGTGACATTCGCGCCTGCGCACTTGAACACACGGGTATGATTTTGAATGACAGGTGTCGCGAGAATCAATCACTGATTGGCCAGGAGCGCGAAGATACGTCACGGGGAGAATGTTGACAGAGCCAATGAGAAAGCAGCTTCAGGTCACCTGCTTGACAAATGTTGTGGGACGTACATAAAAATCTGTCTTGTCCCACGATCATCGATCAGGAACTTATATATTTATACAGTCAAATACAACCAATTATCAATAAATATCGACAGGATAGAAATAGGACACAACCAGAAACACAGTATGAGTAATATATTTTAATTAATAATCATTTTGCGTAATCTAATTAATTAATGTTTAACGGGGAATTAGCGTTTTTGATCGCGGCGGCACATTGAGTCTTGGCTCCAAATGACTGCGAAAAGGTAAGAAAACAATAGAATAGCTTTTATAAAGTGTCTGAAATTAATTAGTTGTATAATCACTCTTATATGATGAAGTCTGTATACACAATGTAAACTCACTGGTGTTGTGTTGTAATTTCGACAGCGGTGGTGTCAAAAACTGCCATTTCTCTTGACCGGAAATGATGATTTAAACGCCGCCATTGTCGGTTATTAAAAAATCTATTCGTTTATTAAAAAAATAACACATTATTATGTCATGTTTGCTCACTCCGTCATAGCAAATTATGTTGTCACAGCTACTCCACCACTCCTCAACCTATTTATCAGAAGTTGGAAAATCGTTGGATCTTCCTTCTCCTTCTACAACGTCACCAACATGGCGGCTCTTCAGGGTAAGTGTTTAACATCCTACACTCATTTTTTTTGACTGTTTTGAGTACACTACGCAGATACCGATATATGCAATACACTGCATGTTTATGTACTTGACCTGTGAACACGTGTGTGCTCAATATAGCAACTGTCACTGTGCAATTATGCATCTTGAGACAAGACAGTAGTTGCCTAGGAAACCCAACATGGCGGTGAAACAAATTGACACGTCCTTGCTTTATATGTGGTACTTTTTCAAATACATCTTGTTAGATTGCCTTAATGTAATTATCTATGTTTTGTTTTCTGTCAGGGTATACAACAGTGGCTTAAACCAAGACTCTATAACATGAATGTTAAAAAAATCATCAGACTTTAGTAAGAAATGATGAGCCCTGCAAACAGCATGACTCATAAATGTTTTTTTTCTCATAGATTTGTAAAAACTTGATGAGTACATGCTATATGTCTGAATTCATCACTGACTGGATAGAATAGGCAGGTTATCAAAATGCAATGTTATTGATCTAATCAGTTTTTTTGGAAAATGTGGTAAGGACATCTATGTCTGTGACCCTATCCCCACTATGGGCTGCAGTGACGAGCGCTTTAGCAGACTGCTCAGCCTGAATAACTGGCTCCAATCTGCTTGTAGGGAACACAATGTGGAGCTTATAGACAATTTTAACGTGTTCTGGGTAAGACCAACACTATTCAGGTCTGATGTTATTCATCCAAATGGTGCGGGCTCACAACAGCAGACATTCAGTATGCTGTTCACTAGACACATCCGCACTGTCACCTCTCTCAAAACTGACTGAGCATACTTCCTGTTGGGTCATTGTCCGTCAATGTCACTACCGCTTACCCATAACTGGCAGCACATAGCACCAACGCCCCCTGCTGTCCTGTCCAGGTATTGTCTTCATTTCTCTGCCATCAGAACCTCAGGACATTCACACCCTTAAAACTTTAATTTCACAGGCAGCTGAAACCTGAGCTGTGTTTTTAACATTCCTTTAAAATGCCTTGACGAGTGCACGTTTGGCACAGACATTAAAGTGGGTGTGCTGAACGTGCACACTCTTTTAAACAAATCTTTTATCATTAATAATTTAATTTTAGACAATTATCTAGGCTGTATTCTCCTGACAGAGACATGGCTTGGCACTGACGTACCTGTTGTTTTCACTGAGGATTCCCCACCAAATTTTAAAAATTCTATTTTCTATTAGGGAGGGCAAGAAAAGAAAATTTCCTGCATCTCAACCAGGACAAACAGAGGTCTTAGTGATTGGTCTTGAAGGCCAGAGAGAGAAACTTTTACCAAAACTAAAAAATTTTAAACCATCACAATCTGTGAAGAATCTGGGCGTGATTTTTGACTCAGTTTTATTCCACACATCAAAAACATAACAAAGACTGGTTTTTACCATCTGAAGAATATAGCCCCGGACCCAGAGTCCGCCCGTTTCTCTCTCAGGCCAGTATGGAGGTGCTGATGCATGCTTTTATCTCTTGTTGTTTAGATTATTGTAATGCCCTGCTCTCCGGTCTTCCCAAAAAGAACATCTCTGATCTTCAATTAGCCAATCACTGCATTGGCTCCCTGTATGCTTCAGGATTGATCTTTTACTAGTTTTTAGATGTCTTAACGGTCTTGGGCCCTCTTATTTATCTGACCTACTTTTACCATGTCGACCCATGCAGACCCTGAGGTCCTCCGGCACCAGCCTTTTAACCGTTCCAAAAGTCAGATCAAAAACACACGTGGAGGTGGCTTTCAGTTATCACGGACCCTGTTTGTGGAACAGCCTGGTGGAGAATCTCAGGGCTGTAGAGACTGTTGATATTTTTGGGAAGGGGCTTTTTTTGAATTATTATTTTAGTTAGATGTTTTATTCACATGTCAAGGGCTCTGTACCTTGGTGTGGGGTCATCGTCTGCCTGGGTTGGGGTTGTCTCCCTGTAGTCGTGGTCTCTCTCAGGGTGGATAGTCCCCAAACGTGGCTTTCTCCTACCTCAGGTCTCGGTGCCTGGCCATGTGTCCTTGGTGATAACTGAAGTGTGAGAGTGTGAGCTTGTCTGTGTGTGAGTGTTGTGCGCAAGTGTGTGTGTCTGCGTGTGTGTGTATGTATCCGAGGGGATGGGAGGGTTGGGTTTTTCTTTTCTGTTGTTTTTAGCCTCTGTGAGGCACTTTGGGTTACTTTGACGTATGAAAAGTGCCATATAAATACGATTTGATTTGATTTGATCTTGCTGTTACTGATTATATACATTTGTTTGGCAAGCGTTGCAACCGTTGGCTTGTTGTCAGTGTTGCTGTGCAGAACATGAGCTAATAGTGGCTGCATTGACTTTCATCCAACCTCTGTGGTTGTAAATGACCATGCATCAAGTAATTTGGAGTATTGAAAGTGGTGGGGAAGGTGTGGTTACAGAGAGGTTGGAGATGTGGCCTGTGAATCATTTGTCTTAGTCTGATGTTTGTGGTGCAGTGAAACCGTAACCAAAACTATGGACTAACTTAAGAAATTCCACTTGATGTTGTTGTAGCACACCTCTTATTATATCAGATGCCTTTTTTGCAAGTCATGCTCGTCATCTCAATTGTCAATAATTAATCATGATAATCACTGAATTCAGTTGTTTCAGTAGAGTTCAGTCGATTCACTGTCACTGATTACAAGGACACTTGAACAGTTTCAGATATTTCTCTCTAAATCAAATTAATCTGTAATATCAAATAATAAATGCTACATAAATTAAATTTTAATTATTTATTTACAGAGATCCATTAAAATTCCTTTTTCTTACACTTTTCATTTTCTCCACTAGATGGTAGCAGAGGATTATATGAAGGGATCAAACTTACTCAAATACTAATATACACATACACACAGTCTTATGTTTTAAGTACAGCTGTAGTTGTAAGAAGTCGTTGCTTTTCTTCTCAAATCATCATGACAGATGGTGGGAATATGGTTGAATATGCTCCATTGAAATCCATGCACTGTGACAGGCAGTAGGCTGTAACTATATCTGGTAAAGTCTCTCTCTCTAGAGTGAGTGAGAGACTTTGTCCATTCAAGTGTCCCCACCAATGTCTCAATTCAAATGTTTTTTTTTTAAGAAAGTTTAATGACTATCTTTCAAAAATTGCCTTTCATATCCAGCAAAGCAAATGCATTTAAAAGGAAAAATAATATCGTTAGTAATCTACTGTTAGAGAAGATCAGAACAGTATTTCTGTGAAAGGGAAACTCCTGCTCCGTCATCTTTATTATATTATATCATTTACCAGGGTATGATATGATATTTTTTGGGTTTGGTGCTGATATTTTTTATATATTTGCACATAAACACACACTTATTTATCTATGTTTTGCTATTAACAAAGATGACCAACGTGATGAACATAAGAATGACAGCAATAATTGGCTGAAACCAACACGTGTGACACAAGTTAATATTACCTGATTAATTTGGCCCCATCGTTTACCTCTGCTGTACCTTTCTGTTTCTTTGCCTCAAGAAAAAAACCTTTTCTCCAGAGGCCAGAAGTCCATTTGTTTCCTATAAGTAAAGTGCCTAAGAGGAGAGGTCAGCCAGCAGTGACGGTGGCTGCCAGTTAGTTTGAGAGGAGAGCGTGATCATAACTCAACTTGTGTGGAACAGCTCCTGTCAGCGGCAGATTACAAACTAATAGTCCGATATATCCTGACCATCACGGCAAACTCTTAAACTGAATTTTGGACGAAGGATTTATATTTTAACTGTAAATTTATTTCAGGGTTGTGTACCCATTCATTTATCACACTTTATATTTAGTAACTGTGTGAAAATGTTGTCATACTGTTTAGATTTAATGTTGCATATTCATGGGCCTATTTCATGGGATATTTATGTGTGATTTGATAATTATAGTACAAACATTTTTTTTGTCACTTCAAAGTCTCAAAGGGAGGCAGGTGTGAAGTATGTGATGTATGTCTTTAAACATTACCATGATGGCAAAATGAAAGCATAATGGACATTTCAAAGGAAAATTGCAGCATCACAGCTTCTTAGCATTTGGTTCTTTTGGTCAGCAAAAAGAAACCTGTAAAAATATCTTTTCCCTATTCAGTTAAAGCAAGAGTTAGGACATGGTTGTTTTGATTATTAGGTTTTACTGGGCTTCAGCCAGTGCAAGAGGGCGTTTATATTCTGCAGGCACAGCAAAATGTCACATTCAATCTGTACACTTTGTTTTCAAAAGGTCATAATTAGCTAGCAGTTTTGAAACAATTATGGCCAAAGTGCACCAATTTCCCTCTGAAGCAAAACATAGAATTACTCATGGAGAGTGAAGCTGAGCGGCATGTATGTGTGAAGCACTTGTGGTTTGGTGTTATTCCATTCTTACTTCTTTAGTCCAGTATCAAATGCTTTTGTCTCTGTATCAGCTACAAAGTGTAAAAATGTAGTCAGCAGAGACTGGGTGGTTTTTTTTTTTTTTTTTAATTTTTTTATTTTTTAAATGCTGCTGACTTGGAGTGAATGCTATCAGATTTAAGCAATTTAACATTTTTACATGTAGGAGCAGCTGAGAATAATTACAATTTATTAGACAGGTTGGAGAAGGTTTGGTGATATGAGGGCACGCATGCACACACACAAGGGAAATTAAAAAGCAGCTGCAGAGAAACAGGAAGGTGTAATTTATTCAGCATCACCATACCTGCTCCAATTTGCCTGCCAGCTCAAAGATTTGGAAAAGCAATTGACTGAGTACCCAGGTGTGCTATTGGCAAAAACAGGTTTTAGATTTGATAAACATTTTTGTATAAACATTACAAAACAAGTGACATAAAAACCTGCCCAGTGTGACTCTGCAACCTTAAAGTTCAGATAATATTCTCATAGAAAAACAAAACAAAACAAAACGAAAGACTGTAGCATGGTGGCAACGCTTAGAGAACAAATATAGTGTTTGAGTGCTCTCACAACAAACTTTTCATGTGTAAAATAAGAAGTGTTTCATGTTTACTTTGCTGCCATAAAAAGGTCAAATGAATGATTATGTTGTCGTTGCTAAGGCGGTTGGACTAGTTGCTATGTGGCAACCCCAGCTGTTATCGGAAATGGTTCTAGTTATAGTTTGAAAGAAGGGAAGGAAAAAGGGCGATGTGACCACAAAGTATTTGGTGTGTATTTATGTGTATTTCTGTGTGAGCATGAATTGGTGTATTAAGCATTTATGTGTGCATCTATTGTTTGTGAGTCTCTCTTGGGGGTAAAGGATGTATAGATTTGTATGGACTGTGCAGCTTTTGACAGTTTCTGTGTATATACATATAAAGTATGTGTGTGTGCTTTTGTTGCATACTTATCTAACA
Source organism: Polydactylus sextarius (assembly GCA_016801845.1). Lineage (NCBI taxonomy): Eukaryota > Metazoa > Chordata > Actinopteri > Polynemidae > Polydactylus > Polydactylus sextarius. The sequence continues at coordinate 22,418,060 of CM028930.1, read as the reverse complement.
TTCAACCTCCCTCTCATGCACAGTGAACTGTACAGCCACAAAGGGACATTTTTGAGGTCCACTGCATTTACTCTTTAAATTTTTCGACAATTATGTTGAAAACCCTCCATCAAATTTAATTTAATTTAGACAGAGCAGACTTGCAGGTGTTTGTGTTGTAGAGTTCATATACAGCACTCCCTCTTCAGGCCAGAGTGGGGATTTTTAATGACCCGTTCACGCACATAATTTTTTTCCCCATAATCCTCCATAGTGTAAATTGCTTACAGCCCTAGACCGGTTTTCAGACTTTCTACTTAAACAACTTTAGAGGATGTCGTAAATATCAGGTTTCATGCCGTATAAAAGCAGGGGAAAACCAATTTTTAAAAATCTAATTTAAAGAAATACGATGAAATACAAGTTCTTTTCATTTAAATGAATCATTTAAAACACAGGTCCAATAAAAGGCACAGTGGGTGCAGTGTGAAGGTACAGTGCAGCATATTTAGTAAAGTTACTCCCTGATTGATATATAGATGTTCAAAACTCTTTGACCTTCATGGTTTTCCATTGGATAACTATTCTTCTATCTTTGTGAAGTTCAGGGGGACTAATTGGTCAGATGATTGACCCATATTTCCTTAAGCTTTTGCAGAGATTACTTAGATTTTGACTTCAGAATTCACCAAACCTCATAAGGATCAAACTCGCAGCCTCAAATGTTCCTAGCAGCGTTCCAACACAACAAACTATTCAGTCAGACAATTGACCCTCATTTCCTAGAGCTTTTGAATATTTCCTTTGGATGTTGGACTTCAAAATTCACAGCTGGATTTGAGGATCAAACCCAAGACCTCCAAAACCCAAAGTAGTCCTCTTATTCCCTCTGCCGTTTGAACTGAGATACTTGATCTCTAATTCTTTGATATTTTTGACTGTTTCTGTTTCTTTTGGACGTTGGGTTAAAAATTAAATGCATCTCATAGGTATGAAACCATCAACTCTAAAGGTGTAAAACTGGTCCCTAAGTCCTTGAGCTACCTCACCGCCCAACCTTTATCTCTTTCTTATAGTTTTGAGTCTTTCCTCGGTGCAAGGAAGTACAACAGTATACTTTCGAATGGTCCACTTCCAGTGACTTTCCTCCTGGTCACAATGACAAGCCAACGTTTCTGTTGGAAAGATTTTCATAGTATCACTGAATTTTGTCGACTTCCTATGTCCAAACTGACGAGAAGCTGAACATTACAATATTTAAATGATACTGACAGGGGGCATTAAAGAGTCAAAAGACAGAGAAGTTTTGAGGTCAAGGACTTGATCATTTTGAAGTTCATTAAATTTTGAAGTCAGTGTCAAAAAGGAAGTCAACGGCTCCAATAAATGCAGTTCAAGTCTGTCAAAGGAAATAGCTTGTTGTGTTAAAGGGAAATTTAGAAACTATAAGCTTTGAAATCTTAGGTTCAGACCTCAGGGGCTGCACTTCTGGAAGTCCATCACCTTAAGTAAACACTCAGATCCTCCAACAAATATTAGTCAAGAGTCTTTTTACACGTCGATCAGGAGCCCCTGGAAGTTTTGAGGATGTTGTTTTGAGCCTTATTAGACTCATGTAAAATCCTACACGCATAGTTGAAGAAATGTAGAAAAGTGCCTGAACAAATGGCTCAGGGTGTCAGAAAACTGCTAAAGTTTTATGATTGTGGGTTCAGTCCTTGGTGAATTTTTAAGTCCAATACTCTGATTTCATAAAGAGTCTTATAAATAGATCTCAAATGTCTTTGACCAAAGAATTCAGTGTGTTGGAGCACAAGTTAGACGTCCTGTTGATGTACATTCAATACTTTTCTGTGAATTTTGAAGACCAAAACCCCTAAATTAAGACAGATCAGTAGCGTTGGCTGGATTAGTTTGTGTCCAAAAGATGCCAGTAGTGCGGCGCCTCATTAAAATCCCATTTTCGGTACCTGGAGCATCAAAACCAGTCAAGCATAGTTAGTGCAGTTAATCCAATTTGAAAGACACTGAGAAAGAGCCTTTGTATGCGTTCACGTCCCAATCAGTGTTCCCAATAAACGGTTCCACTGCAGGCTATGGCGGTCCCGTTTTATGATAAATAGACCTGAGCCAGGGTTGCAAAACCCCTCAGTTTTGCACTTGTACAATCATAAAAGACATTTAATGAAAAAATGTTGTATTACTTTTCTGTTTATTCAAAATGACTAGTCATAGTGGTCCACTTTCGGTTGCTTAGTCTGACAGTCCACTGTTGGTAAGGCAGGAATGTGTGTGTGTGTTGTAGTATGGCGGTCTCACCTCAAGCCTGAACCCAGCGTAGCTGCAGGGAGGGTTGGGCATTTATGAAGGAATTCTGTAATTTTCAAAACTGTGGTTTGAGTTTCACTCTTTTTAACAAGCTGGTTTGGGCACTGATAATGGAAAACGGCTGCAGAGAGAAAGAGAGCAAGAGACCGAGAGAGTGAGAGAGCTAGAGAGAGACTGAGACTTTTGGCATCATTTGGATTCACTTCCCATTTTTCAAAATATGGTTTTGCCGTTTGCTCCCAGGGGAATATTTTGCATTATCATTTTTATGCTAGTTAGACAACAAACTCTGGACCATAAGAGTTAAACTGGGAAAAATGGATGTAAAATGGGCACAAGAGGCACATAATTCACAAGTGAAACCCATCAATCCTACTGAGTCTTATGAACATGGCATCAGAGTCTTAACCCCAAAAGCAGAACCAGGAATGACTCAGAGTACAATTTGAAGACTTGTCTGCTGCATTATTTACGAGTTATTGTTAAACTGGAAACTGTCCCTGTAAACAGACTTTGAGTGTGAATTCTTTCTTTCCGTGTCATCTCAGTGATGTTAACCTCTTGTTGTGGTGCCATCAAAACTGACTGATCTTCGTGGGTTTTCTTCTATCTGCGGGATTTTTTTTTTTTTTTTTAAGGAAGTCTTAAACACAAAATGTCCAAAAAAATATATTGCTGATTCAGACATTAAATACATGTTGAAGTGTGATTTATTTAAATCAGCTGTGTCCTATATACCCACAATGGTTAAAGCTTTAAAGCCCACCAAAGAATTGAAACAAACACGATTGTTGCTGTATAAGTAAAGTATGTACGAGTCAAGTTTTCATCCAGATCTCTACTGAATTGATTGGTGTATTTTAGGTCCCTTATCAGCAAGTTTGCCCCTGTCGTGTTCAGGGGCGGACTGGCAATCTGTGTGTTGTGGAAAAGTCCAGAACGGCCGCCTAGTCTGCGGCTGTCGGCCGTTCGTAGTCCTGACAGTCTCGACGCTTTTTTAAATTTATATATTGGTCTGACCGGCCCATAAAACCTGTAGATCATCGACCTGATTGACACTGGACTGGTCCAATCAGCGCAAGAGTTTGTTTCCTAACCACCGGCCCTTGACACATGCTGGTCTGCGGCACATTCGTATTGAAATTATATGAAATTAACACGGCAAAAAAAATCGACCAATCAGAATTTTGGTCGAACCAGAACGTATCTTCATCTTTGGTCCAAAGCACACAGTGTCCATCGCTACTAAAAAATCCCTGAAATACTGATTCATCTGACCACAGGACATGTTTCCACTGTGTGATGGTCCATCTGAGACGCTTTCCTTTTGGCACAGTTAAGTTTCAACTGGCATTTATGACCATAACTCCATATTGTAGTACTTGACAGATATTTTCCAAAGTAATCCTGAGTCTTTATGGTTATATCGGATATAGATGAATCACAATTCTTAATGCGGTGTTGTCTGGGCAGTTGGTGATCATGGTTGGTTCTTATAGTCTTGCGTCTGTAGTACGGTAAAATTCATCCAGTTTCTTTGAATCTTTTAATTTTTCATGTGAAAATTTGTGTTCAAATCCCACCCAGTTGTTCTCTGAGAAACAATTATAAACATTTCACTTATTTTCTCATGGATTTGTTGGTAAACTCTGCTCATCTCTGGAGACCTTTGCTGGAAGCTGCTTTTGTACCAAATCGTGATTACAATCACCTGTTTGAAATCACACAATTGTTTAATTGTTTTGCCTCTACCAGTCTTAAATCTGCTTTTCCCAACTGTAGTTTAATGTGCACAGCAGCCCTCATGGTGTGATTACTTAGGTTGAAAATGATTGGGTTTTTGCTGTAATTAAATATTATAATGTGCAACTCTTTCTACCTTTTATCTCTTCCACTGCCACCACTAGTTACAACTGCTGCTGTTTTTACTCGAGCTACCACTAATGCCTGCACTTCTACCTGGAAATGTCCCTCCTGTTACTTCTAATGAACTGTCTTCTCCCTCAATAGACTATTACTGGTGCTAATTCAGCTGTATTTACCGCTATCATGCTAACACGAAGGCTATCAGGACTATTAGAGGAAATGTCTGCTCCACAAAAGGTGTACAGTTTGTAGGAAACAATAGCTGCGTTTCAAGTAGAACTTCTTGTTCCACATCTGGATGCCAGGTAGCCTGACCCCCCGCCGCACCTAAACACACGCACATTGCCACACACACATATACACACATCGGTCCAAGTGACCACGGGGGCCTGTTAAGCTAACGGGAGATATTTAACCCCCAGACTGGGAAAATAAAAAGTGTAATGTAATGGAGCCAGCTGTAAAAGCACAGAATGGTACAGAATAGAACACAACAGGACATTGCCTAAACCTAGTGTGACTTAGTGTAACTAAACCTGAGACTGGACTGATTCAGGGTCAGCAACGGCCTCAGCTTGGTCATTGATGATGTCAGTCAACGGATGAAAGTAGGTTGTAATAGGAGTGAATGTGATTCCCTAATGACAATGACACAATGAAATGTTTTTGCTGTCAAAGCTGATCTCTGGCCTCTTTGGTTGCAAAATAAACAGGTTTTATTTTCATTACATGTATTTGATTCTGTTTAAATTTCAACTGATTGTCTGACATGCTCCCTTATATCAAATGAGAATTTGGATCGTTTCATGATTTTGCTAGAAAAATCGTATCTTTTCAGATGATTTTCAGAATTATTTCAATCCAATGAGACCTTCTTTCTGTGTTTCACGACTACCGATTTTTGCTAGTTGACTAGTTTGACATAACAATCATAGACTAACTGACTAGTTGTTAAATTATTTATTTATTAAACTGATGCATTAACGCATTGAGGTTAAGGAAAACACAGAGGAAGGAGTTCTTGTGAATCATTGAAAATGAATTCTTGAAATTTAGAAAGAACATTAAAAAAATCATCAGTATTTTTTTCCATTAACATATTTAGTTAATACAAAAACAGCATCTTTTTATTAAAACAGTATTCTTGTTATGGACCACATCACTAGCCTCACGCAATATCATTGTCAACTCTGAGTTTTATCATTTTGAGCATGTAAAGGCCAAAGTGACAAAGGTTATATTGAACCATTGAGTAGTTGATGAAACCAAAAGTATACCTGCTTATTTAGAAGCATATATTCTTCTAGACAGTGTCATGGCCCTTGGTCCTAAACCTAAACTGTGGGAGAAAACCAGAGCACAGTCAAGGAGAGAACATGTAAACTCCACAATGCCCTCAGATTAGATTACATAATCTCAAATTTGAAGTATTATTACCAGATTTTTTTCTTTTTTAAATTGATTAATGTAATTGTTATTAGTAATATTGCCTGAAGCTGGCATTTCCTGAGGATATTTGTGTGTTTTTGTCTGCTGATTGTTCTCAGGTCTCGTGTGAAAAGGAGATTTTGATCTTAATGAGTCTATGTGAACAAGTAAAGTCAATTATAGGCGCCTGGGTCATGGGATAGAGCCCAGAAAAGGGCCAGCACTGCCAGCTACTTTAGCCCAGTGCTGCCGTTTGGCAATTTCAAACCGTTTAAATCGATGCATTTTTAAAAAAGTATAATGTTTAGATTTTTTTTTTCTTTCAGAATTGGTTCAACAGAAGTGATGAGGAAAAGGAAGACGGTGCTGTGTGGAAAGCTTCCCAGTGCACATTAGTATTAAACTCACAGAACTGATTTTGTCATACAGTATTTATGATCATTTGGGGGCTGCAAAATACAATATGTAGAGAGGGAGGAGAAGCTCTGACTGCATGTACAGTCGAGTATTTACATGCCAGTTGTGCCACTGGCGCTGCAGCGAGTAATATTTATTATTCATAGTGCTGCTGTAAATAGTGCTGCTGTGTGTGTGTGTGTGGGAGCTGGTGGCTTTCCGAGGTGTTGCTTTGGTACATTTTCCTCCACTCGGTTCTGACATTTTTCATTAAAGACATTAAAAATGAAAGTTTTCATAGCGACTATATCATTAAGTTCATTTCTCTCTCCCTGACACTCTGAGGTAATGCAGAGCAAAGAGCATTTTTATGAGCACTTAACACTAATGTTACACTAATGCTGCAGTCATGAGCTCATGTTCGGAGCCCCCCCACCTTTCACACTCAGTTCATATATATCTCACTTTCCCTTACTCCCTCTGCTCTGTTAAAGGTGTTGAACTTTGTTACAACCTCGAGTTTTATAGTTTCCAGGAGATGATATACTGTAAATCCAAATATTGTTGATTGTTTTGTTGTTAATGAAACACTGAAAAAAAATTATGCTGCTGTAAAAAAAAAAAAAGTAGTTGGAGTCGTGTCAGACATATAATATGCTTTATTTACATTCTCCTTTAGGTGAGAACTGTATTTTTAAAGAGCTGTTTCCTTTTATGTTTCTCTGCATGTTTCACTTTCTGTCTTTTTATATCTTTCTCTCCGGCCGTCTGCCTTCAATTCTATCTATATTTATTTTTCTTCTTCTCCCACCTTTCCTTGTTCATTTAACTACTTTTCGTCTCTTCTCCGCCGCTATTTCTCTCTCTCTTTTTTTTTAAGTAGACTTAGAAATCTGCAGTACTAAGAGAAACACTCCCCCCTCCCTCACACTCATAGCACCTTTTCACCCAAAATGACCAGCTTCCTTCATTTTATTGATTTAAACTTGTTTTATGCTCGGTAAATGGAATACATCATCTTTCTGTACTGATTCCAAAGGTTGCAGTGGGCACGAAAGCCAAAAAAACACCTCATTTCTATTTCCTGTTTTTGCTTTAACATCAAAACTCAGCATTAGTTTCACCAAACCTGTCCTCAGACTGTTTTTTAACTGATGAACGTCACACTATTTAGAAAGTAAAACAATCCAGAAAAAGGAGATTTAGGTTTTGACACCAATGTTTCAACGTCAACTTATTTTTTTTTTCCTTTTTGGCAAAATTTGTGTCACATCCATGATTTAGAAAACATAAATACCAACTGATGATAGTATAACAAAGTCAAAATTATCCTGCTCAATTTCTAGTGATTAAAACAAAATCAGTGAGAATTGTCAAACTATAATGAAACACTACTTTTGAGTTATATGCTTTTATTTTTATTTTATATTATGTTACTATGTTCAGTGTCACTATGTGTTGCACTGTGGCCATGGAGAAATGTTGTTTCATCTCACTATGTACATATACCTAGTTGGTGACAAATAAATAAACTGAACAGAACTAAAAAGCAAATCCAACCTGAATAATCTCATGCCATCAGCTCAGACCTTAAATGTAAAATTTCCTGTTTTTTCCTATAATTGTCTATATTTTCTGTTGTCTAAGTTATTGTGTAGTCCCTCAGGTTTATTTATACCTGTTGTTACTTTTGTAGAGAGAAGAGAAATGACATTTAAATCTGGATGCCCTGTACATATAGTGAAGTTCACAATTAACAACCTTAAAATTATAAAAGAGAAACTTTAGTTATTCTAGGATGTAATTAGTCAAGTAGCATGCTTTTACATTTTATTTGTAACACTTTAGATTTGAAACAAATCTCTAAGCGCTACAGATGAAATATTAAAAACAAAAAAAGGCAAATTAAAAGATATAAACACCAGTTATTATCAAAACACATCATAGCAACAATGGACAGAGATTAGAGGACTTACGTCAACATGTGAGAACCTTAAATACTTAAATTGAAGGTCGTATGTAATCTAGTCATCAAAAGAATCACATCCAGGTCATAACCAGAGATTCATATATCCAGGTGCAGAGGATTTATAGTCTCCTCTTGCACTTTTAATGAAACAAAGACTCACTGTCTGATATATTTACATTTTTCATGAGTTAATTCATCCAGGACTGCAGGACTATAATCATCCCACCCACCTCCTTCCTCTGACAAACATGTCAGAAGTAATAGACTGTTTGTTATCAAGTACATTTCTTTTAATCCCCTTCTGTCTTCTTCCCACACTAACACAAACGTCACCCTCCCACACCAAAACCCATGGTTACCTTCTGTCTGTCCACCTGTAAATCAGAAGGCTGGAGTAAAGTTATCAGCTCGGCTTAACAGCCTGTATTTATAGGCTGCGAGCGCCGCTACAGGTTTCACATCAGGAATTTCTCAGGATTACTACAAGTATGACTTACTGCCTATTACTCTGCACACGCATGCTCGCCACTTTACACATGAAACGTATATGAATGTAGGTGAAGTCACACACACCAGCTCATGCAGAGAGCCATTAAGTTTTATACTGTTTACCATTTCTGCGAAGTCCTAATCAGTTGATTTACAGGGTCACTCATCCTGTATGTATTTCACTATTCTGATTTTATATAACACTTAGGTTTCTGTTACACTTTACTTTGTTTTTATGGGCTGTTTTAAAACCATTGAGCTGCCCCCCCCAACATTAATGCCTCAACATGCATTGTATTTTTTGTCCAAACTAGTAAAGCTTGTTTCAATAAAAGTTTTTCATTCCATGAAACCTCTCGACAGTCTGTGTTTGGATTAATATTAGTTTATATCGGTTTTCAAAGTGTACGACCACTATGTTTGTAATGGCTGAAGGGATGAAGACGCAGAAAGATGAAAACTTTGAAAGTTAGTGATTAAATAAAGAAAGGAAGGTGTAGAGGAACTCTAAACTGTTGATGTGAAACTGCAGGAAAATCATAATCTGTGACGAGGGTATTTTTTATTAGAGACTGAATCAAGTTCACTCGTATTTGATTTACAGTAGTTATGTAATTGTGAGAACTTCGTCTGACTTACAGTAATCTTATATGAACTTTTAAAGAATTGACATTATATCAATGCTTGACTTGTTGACTGTGATTTCTTATTTAAAGTAGATGACCATCTCATGTGGTGTTTTTTGGGGGATTTATTTGGTTTGAAAACAAGAATGCTCTGAATTGCTGTCAATAACTGTGTTTGATTGTTTCTTGTCCAGTTTCTCCCTTTTGCTCTCCTGCTTCGCTCCTATTTTACAAAAAAAACAAATAAAAAACTTTGACCAAATAGAAAAATAAACATAATAGCCTATTGATCTTTTGGAAATAGTTTAACTATTGCTCCCGGAGGAAAGCCACGGACACGGAGAACACATGCAAACTCCAGACAGTGAGACCCGACCCGGGAGTCGAACTCAGTACCTTCTTGCTATGAGGCAACAGCACTAACCCTGTGCTGTCGTGCTGCACTTTGAGTTGCTTCATGACCAGATATTAAGTGAACTCTAGAGGGAAACACGATCATGTAAATGTTTGGCGAGTGTGTGTATGTGTGGGGGGCTCCTGGGTACTTTCTGGTGCCTTCTGTCCTAAAAAAACACATTTTTTTTTTTTACGTCGTCAGAAATGTGTGAACATGACAGATTTCTAAATACGTCCAAGAAAGGTTACGACAGACACAAAACTGTCTCGCCTTTCATTTCCTTATTGAATATGTGCAACCCTGCAGCCTGATGTCATGGCCACATCCTCACTCTCACCCTCATGAAACCATTTTTTATTCATTCAGTCATTTTATTAAAAAACTTCTTCCATGATCAACTTGTGAGGTTGTTCTTCAGGAACTCTCACCAAAAAAAAAAAGAAAAAGAGAAATGATGGCATGACTGCAATACAGTAAAATGTGAGAATGTGATCATGATGGAACATTCCTTCCTTTGATAAACCAATATATTTTATTTTCCAGTGAATATTGCAGTTTTTTGTATTGTGTGACGTCATACAAACACCTTGGCATAAGTGGCTTTAAATAGCAGAATTAAGGATTTTTTTTACTCTCTAGCTAATAATAATCCACATCCCTCTGTGTACTTGGTGTGTTCCTCATAGTTTTGAGGGGTTGAAGTTTTTCAAGTTTCTTGTGAAAGAGCACGAATGCCCCCACACAGAGTCTTGATCTCAACCCCATTCAGTTCTATCTGGATGACTAGGAATGCCGACTGCTAGCCAATCTTTATCGCCCAGCATCAGTGCTCGGCCTTAGTAATGCTCTTGTGCCTGAATGAGAGTTAATCCCTGCAGTCAGATTGTAAGATATTGTGGAAAGTAGATGCTGTCACAGCAGCAAATTAATACACATTCATCCCGTATAGCAGCATATGGGTCTGGAATGAAAGTTTTCAAGAATCACACATGGGTGTAATTAGTGTGTGGTTGGTTTGTGACAGTTCATACTAATCTCAGTGCAGTGGAAGAAGGTATAGTTTCTGTGAGTTTGTTTGTACTGTTAGAAAACAGCAGCTCTAATCTCTTTTTCCACCTCTTCTCCTCATCTATGCGCACAATCACATACACAAACAAACATGCAGAAGCACTGTACCTCCGCTTTTCACGCTTACGTTGAAGCAAACAGTCAAAGACCAACAAAGATTTTCTCACTTTCTCATATCTCACTTGTAAACACCCACGCTACGACCCCGTTCTGTAGTAAGATGAACATCTTATTTGTTCAGCGATCGGCCTCCTTAACGCCACACCAGTCACAATAGAGCTCCTGTCTGTGTCTGTGATTGGCCATCTCTGCGGTGATAGTTGCCAAGCAACCGCCTTAAAAACATCCTTTTCCTCTGATGGTAAAGTGCAGTGACCCTTTACATACAATAGCATGCATCTGCACAAACACAAACACATATTGTGTATGAATAAATCAAAAATCAACGACAGACAAAAGCTCATAGAGGCAGTCGTAATCCTACTGAAGGGAAGGTAAGACCTGTACCACACACTGATCGATTCTACCTCCTAGAAATTAAATATATGTTGATATAGAATTAATTAATTAGATTAATTCTTGTAGTGATTACAATCTTTCTTGTTCTGTTCATGCAGTCACAGTAATTTAGTGTGCTTGTGTTACTGAGTTTTAATACAAAGAGGAACTTCAGAAACAGCATGTTTATTCATATTTTAGTGAAACCACAACGTTTTTGTCACCTAATCCTAAACTTAGGGTTCGTTCACACCAAAAGGTCCAGTCCCTGAACCAAACCGGACTAAACCAAGGCCAGAAAAAACAGATACGCTGTTTCCTTTTCCAACTGGTTTGGTTTGCTAAAAATGGTCCAAAAGTCACGTGATGGAAAAGCTTTTATATGATTAGCAGGAAAACACTGGCAGGAGAATAAATTCCTCCTGAGTGGAGTTAGGGTTAGGGTAGGACCAGAGTTTGGAGGTGTAGACGCACCCTTAGATGTGAATATGGATGCAAACTACAGGCTTTAGTGTGATTTTATGGGCTTTGTGAATCTACCACATGAAGCTTCATTCATTCAAATAAAGTTTAACCTAATTCAGCTAGAAATTATGATTCATAGAGAGTATGTTTACTGTTATAGTTTATCTGTACCCTTATGTAATATAGGTTTTAGTTAAAGACATAATCACAGAGAGATTAAAAGGGGAATGCTACTGTAAATAATACACCTTAACAGAGCGTCTGGATGTAAAAGGCTTCTTGTTCATCGTTGGAGAGGAAGAATAAACATGTTGTAGAATAAACAAAGACAAAGGAAACACACACAGGTACTGATGGCTCACACACACACGTCGGTTTAAAAAACACCCACACACGTTGGTGTGTTTGTTGCCGTCTCCATGGCTACTGCTATTTGATCCTGAGCGCAGCATCTCAGAGATTGAAGATTATTAGATTAGCATCACAGTGGTGAGAGCAGCGGTAAGGTCAGTCTGTCGGTTTTTGTTTGTCTGTACGTTCGGCTGCTCTCATTTATTTTCATGAGAATAATATATAACAGGAACCTTGCTAAAACATACCCATACTCACCCTCCTTCTCTCTCACACTTCAAAACGTTGAACTTTTCAGCCTTTTTTTATGTCGATTACTTCACCTATGTCCCGTTCAGTAAAGTAACACGAATACATCACACTGCTGAGGTAAAAACCACAATGTCAAAACCAAAACCTGAAATGTTACCACAAAAATGGCTTCTCTTTGAAGCAGCATCTAGACCAACTGAAAACAAAGGCTTTTCTATCCGACTTCCGTTGTAAACAGTGCGTGTCACATTTCTTATTATTTGAGATCTGAGGATGTAACGCATACATCGACAGAACATGAACTAACCTGTGTGTGCACGCTGCAGGTAAAGCCAAGCTCCTAAAAAGACCTTCGGACCAACCAGTTTGCACAATCTAGATTTTGACAGAGCTGTTATGGAGCTGTTTTGTTTTACCTCCCACTGTGAGTCAGTACACATTGTTCTCTATAAATCCTGTCTATCCCCAGTTCACCATGTTTTCAGTCCCACATTTCAGACACATACAAGATGTCTGTGAATATTAAAGATGCTTGATATTCTCATTGACACACTTCTAGTGAGAGGAGAGAGAAAACAGGAAAATTATAAATCGACTTCATGATGGAAAGTACACCAAGAAGTGTTAGATGTCCTGTGTCATACCAGCTTCTACTGGGTGTTTAGCTTTAGATTTCACAGTATGAAAATAATTTGAAACCGCAAAAAAAAATTCAAACCAGCATAACTCTTGTTTTTGGCTTCGTGGCTGGAAAGTAATATGTAGTGAGTGGGAAAAGTTTGCCGTTCCAGACCTGCACACGCTGACAGATTTGTTTCAAATGGTCAAAACAACAAAAATCACATATTTGCAGAAAAACAACAAGAGAGAGGTAAAGACTTCATGACATGTTTTTACATTTTTTATATTAGTTTGTAGGCAGTCAACTAAAGAGAAGCTCTATATGAACCAATATAGTGTCTGTTCATTTCAGCAACGTTGCAGCAACTTCTGAGTCCATTTTTAATAAAGTATTTATCTGCAAAGGTTACAGGTGACATCATGACATTTTCTTTATTTATGTTTCATTTTATTGATCAGCTGATGATTTTGTTTAAACCTTGTTTTATTTTCTCTTTCTGCCACTAATGCACATCTTTGTCCGCTCGGTTGTGTATTTTGTTTTTTCGAGTGCTGTGAATGCATGAAATCAAGGCTGAAATTACTTTTACAGTCACATATTTCTCAGAATGACCCGGTGTAATGAGGAGCACGCGTCTTGTGAATGCACAGAAAATCATTTACATGATGAATAGTAATAATAATAATAATAATAAAAAAACCCTCTTTATGTTGGGTCAAGTTGCTGAACAGGAAGCATGTGTATATGTTTCCTCGTTAATGAAGATGGAGACGACCATGGGTCATTTGCTGCAAAAGGTTTTTGCACAAAACATGAAATATAATGGTAGTTTGACTTGTGTACCTGTACTTTTGAACCTGTAAACACTGGGCACTGTGTCTTACAAGGACTTTTCCTTTTCTTAATATGTTGATGTAAATCTTCTATAATTAAATCTAAGACTTGGTCCTAAAATATGATCTCCATTATTTTTATTTCACACTAATGTGTTGGGGATCACTTTGGTCTTTTATTCTGACGACATCTTGTTTATTTTCACATCCATCATATTTGACCCAGACTTCCCTTTGATCATGTTTTTACGAAATGTTTTGTTCTGAACTAAATTAGTTTTTTCACTTTTCACCTGCTTGTTTATTCCTGCTGCTACGTTCAGACTCCAGAGTAGATGTTGTTGTTGTTGTGCCAGTCCTGGCAGCCGTGCACTTCAACTAGTTCATAATATGAATTTTAATGGAGAGTACTTCATGAGCCATTTGTTTATATTACCTCAAGTCTGACAAAGCATGAACTTGGTCTGCAAGAATTCCAGAAGTAATAAGACTAAACGTGACCCACGGCGATGCATTTCTGGATTAGCGGAGCCTCGGAGGAAAAATGATGTCATACGCTTGGATATATGTTATTTGCGTTTCTCTAATTGGGAGTAAATCTGTTCGAAATCGGTTGTATCCATCCTGCAGCTTTGACTCTGAGTGCTTACATCTGGGCGTAATCTGTTATTTTTTCTTTGATGGCGATAATCAGTGGAAAGCAGTGAAACCAGAGATTTTTGCCATTTGGGCTTGGCTCTTGGCGTTGATTATTCCTTTTGACTTTTATTCTGTATTTCTGTTTTGTGTTTATGTCAAACAGAAATATGGCGTAAGGCTAAAACAGCACACACGTACGGCAGGAAGCAAAATCTATATGCAGACGTGCAGATAAAAGGCAAAATGAAGGAAATGAGCTTATGTGTTACATTAATTCTCGTTGCTCTACATCCGTTAAGTAACAATATGTGGAACATGTCTCATGGTTTGTTTGACGGCAGTGATCAGTCACACCTAGGAAGGAAATGTAACAGGAAAAAAAAAAAACACACAACTCGTGATTGTGGATGTAGTTTGAATATATATGTGGAACAGATCGTCTTGTTTATGCACCTACAGCTGCTTATACATTTAATCATTTCATGTTTCACTCACTTTATGTTTAATATATTTACATGCAGTCATGCATTTACATGTTTTTCACATAAATGCAGTATCTGATGACTTCTGTGCACTCTATGATGTCAGTCCCTTGTTGTTTTGACCACTTTCCTCACACAGTTTGTTACAGTTAACAAACACAATATGTCAAAAGTTGCATAAATAACTAACAAACCACTTCTGCCATTAATTTACGTGACTTTTTAACGAACAGCGCTTCATGTTGGAGATCTTTCACATCATGTCCACACTCTTTTGCATTAATTTCCCTTTGTCTTTATGTTCTAGTTCTGTCTTGTGATATTTTGTATCCTACAGTAACTTGTGAAGCAAACAGCTTGTGAAAATACACGTTTAGTTTACCAACCTGGAATCGTACCTTAAAGTGACGGTCCGGAGTAATTTGAACCCAGGGTCTAAGTCAAACTCCCCCTCAAGAGATATTTAACTTTGGTTGAAGTAATATCGAGTTTGACCGTCTTTTGTCTTCACAACCAAATATTTAACAATAAAAGTAAATGGGGCAGTCAGCCAAACGTATCTAATTTGTCATTTTTTAACCACTAATAAAGCTCAAAATATCACTTCACTTCAGCAGCAGCATGAATAGGGTCCCTACACATAAACTGAAGTACTGATAACTTACTAAGTGAACTGAGAGTTTATTAAAAAGACAGTTTTACAAGACTTACCCAACGTCTTGTTTTTATAACAACTGGTGTTGAAGGATGTTCCACATCAGCAGATTCATCATTTTCCTCACTTTTCCCCACTTACTTTCATTGTTGTCTCTTTGGTTGTTAAAACAAAAGACGGTCAAACTCGATATTACTTTGACCAACATAAAATATCTCTTGAGGAGGTGTTTGACTGTTCGTGGTGGGTCCAAACTATTCTGTACCATCACTTTAAGAGGAAAGAGAGGAAGCAATTGACTTTTTCTCACAATAAGAAGTTTTGTTTAATTGCTTGATACTTTGCACTTTGACAACTTCAGTATTTTACTTCAGTGAAAAAAGTAATAATCATGTCAGTGTGATGAAAAATGCTTTTGTTTTTATGTTGACAGTATGGGTGTAGGTTTAAATATATATATTTTCTGGTTTCCTCTTACCATTTGTGTAGGTGTAGATTCAGACAGATAATCTTTGAGTCCTCATCCATCATCCATGCCAAGCTATACATATATGTGGCCTCAGTTAACCTCTCAAACAGACCTACTGCAAATAAAGTGGGCAAGTGAAATCTGACTCCAAGTGATAAGTAAAGTTACTGGAAGTTTGACTGTCAGCATGTGTCTCCACCACCTGATCCAGACAGAGAGTCGGCAGGCAGCTGTAACATCTCTAAATATGCTGGTTGTCGTGCCGTGTCAAGAATATGATCAGTCCTTTGATTTTCCAGATAGTTGCTGAGGTGCTGATGTAAACTAACCTCTCTTGTATCTTAAGAGTGATAGAGTAACCGTCAGCTGGGTGGTCAGGAAACTCCCTGTAGGAGATATCAAGTATTTGATAAATGGAGCAGAAATCCTGCTTCGTGTCTGGGTATTTCATCTCATCACCTCTGTGTGAAATCACAGTAGTGAATGATCTCTTTTGTAACTATTTCCTTCATGTGTCTGCATTTCTCTGTTCTCAGTGTAAATGTCTGACAATGTACGTGCCCCGAAAAGTCTCTGACACCATTTTTTAAAATGGCAGCACTCAGTTTTGTCGACATATTGGCTCACAGTTCTCGCTGTTTTATGTTTGCATTTCATTGCTTTTGTTGTAACCTATCATCTTCAATATGCGTCATGAAAAGATGGTTGTGAGCTAAGTGTGATACTGAGGTAAATACTGGACTGATTCTCAGTCTCAGTAGAGTCATTTGGTTTCACAACTGTTGGATCAAACCTGTTTTGAACTCAAAATAATGTTTCTGGCCACTTTGGCTTCTTTTAAGGTTGAAATGGTTGAAAGTGCACGAGAAAACCTGCTTCTCTGGATGAATTTGGTTAAGTCTGATCTGGTTTTATCTTTTGTCTTTCTTACATAATGAGACCAGTTTAGAAGGATTTAAGCTTTGATAGTAGTGAAGTGGCCGACCATTTGCTTAGCTTCCCGATACACAAAAGCTTGGGTAGTAGTTCAAGTAGTTCACCCTGCTTGTGTCTGGATAAAGACTGTTACTGGGTCATTTAAAGATTTGGTCCCACTGACGACATACGGCTCCAGCATAGAAATACTCTGGCAACAACACACGGTACAAGATTTTGGGTTCTCCATCATAGTTGTAAATTTATTTATTGAGGAATTTATCCAAATTCGTGGCCTTTTTGAAGTTTGTCATTTCCCTTTGAGGCTTTAATTGTGATTAAAGGAAATAAAAATGGCGTTGACTTATGGGGCCAAAGGTCTGTAATCTGAGAGAGACACGTCACAACCTCCTCGGTGTCATGATGACCTTTGAATAAAATATTATAATAAACACAGACCAATCACCAGCGAAATTATTGTCAGTTGATTTGCACGTAATGTAAATATGTATTCATATGACATTGCGTATGCATGGAAACACGTGTTAGTGGTTTATAGGATTTTAAGTCAATAAATAATTCAATGATGACATGCTGCTCAACTCCTGACTTCAACAGTAACATCTCACATGTGGTGTGGAGCTTCACAAGCTTCACTGGAGGCTGCTGCACTGCACTAGTGGGTTAAAATGGTAAGTTTTAATCCATAAAACCCACACAGGGTGGATTATGGGTTTTGTTACAACAGTAAAATGACAAATAACACTAAAACAGCTGACGTGATGGTCAAAGTGTTTGATTATTACTGTCGAACGCTGCTCTGTTGCTGCTTGTGTTAAGTTTGTAGCCATCCACCCAACGCCCACCACCTCCTAATAATCAGCCAAAAATCACCTCATAACATGAAAACAAGTCACACGTCATCTGAACTGTGTGACATGGATGTTGGATCACCTGCACACCAGCTCGGGCTTTGGCGTATCCTCTGCAGTGGATTTTTGAAAGTTTAAAGTCGTGTTATTTCTTTACAGATTTAAAAGAAGGAGCTGAAAACTTCTTTTATTTCTCAGCTCCTCGGGAACCATTCTGTCTGCTTCTATTGTTTTGCTTGACTTTCAACTTAAATCACAATGTGTACAGCATGCGAAACAATTAAGATCCCCCAATTAAACTTTTATATGTTTTCTACTTCTATGTTATGAAGGTTGTAAAGCTGTTTTCCTCCACAACTTAATGATTTCCTTCCAGAGGATGTATAGAACAAGTTTTGTCTCAAAACTCATTGTTTGTCTTAATAGCTGGCGACTTTTTCCAGTCATTGTTGGAGATTTAGTCTGCATATGACCAGAGAGATTAACTTTTCAGCAGCTGAATATAATTGTCATATGTAGGATTTGATAAAGCACAGGGAGAGGTGTACATCATATATGTTTTAGTTTTAAGCAATTAAGATTAATGGATGTACATCACTCAGGTTTCCTAGAAACATGGTCAACAAAGTTGAGTTGATCAGGTGTTTCTTTGATTTCATTTCAAAGTTTTACAGCTGACGGTGCCGGGAAACATAACTACACAGTATACCTCCACCTGGAACAATAATGAAACCCAGAAAAATAGATTATACTGATATGAATCGTATGACCGTCTGTGCTCGGCACCGAAATCACAAAAAACACAACAAGAGCAGAATTGGAAAAAACACGATAAAATCAGACAACAGATCAGATAAGAACGCAGGCAGAGATGTGTGTTTGCATGTGTACGTTACATGGGAATGAGTGTATATAGAGAACGGCGTGTTTGACTTTTCATTATTTAAAATGGATGTAGAACAGAAACATTCCCGTCCTATGTGGTCTGTATCACTCAACACACGAAGAATTAGACATAACCTCATGTCTACATGTTGTGAGCGCGTATGTGTGCATGCGATGACGTGTGCATTTGGATGAAATATGTTTTCTGCATGTGCGTTTTCATCCGTTTGCCTGCGTTGTGGAGGTCTCGGCCTCATTTATGTGTTTGTGTGAGTGGAAACCTCCCTCCTCTTTATTCAGAAAGATACAGGTCACTGATAAAGCTTTTGAAATTAAGCCAGAAAATGGAAAGAAAAGAAAAAGCTGCTTTTTTTTTTTTTTTTTCTTTTTAATAATTTCAGCTACGATGGAAACATCATTAGTCATCCAGACATCAGCGAACATTAAATCTTACTCAGGGAGAGGCAAGCAGAGAGCCATAAGTCTTAAAAACATTTTCCTGTACAAATGTTATGACAACCGTGACATTTTTCGCATATTTTTAATACCGCAAAAAGTCTTAAATATTCCGTCTTGGGGAAGATAATCTGTTGGTCAAAGTTTTTGACAAAATGCCAACATTTACAACAGTTTTGACCTTTCTCGATGTTTGTGTGTCTCGCTCCATCCTCTTGTTTCTCTTTTCTAGAAAAACCTTTGTCCCTCTCATTCCTTCATCAGTCTTAACCTCTGTCTTTATTTTCTCTCTATTCTCTCTTTCTCTATATTTCTCCTCCAGCTCTGGTTTCATTCTTCCTCACCGCTTCTTCACCTTCCTCTTCCTCTTTTACATGCATTTTTTAAACTTCTTTCTTCCCTATCTTGTTCTCTTTTTGTTCTCCATCACTTTTTCCTTACTCCAGGCTTCAGACAGCTCAGATCTGGGAGACAAAACATGTAGGACGATGGAGGGAGAAAAGGGGAAAGATTTAGGGAGAAGATGAGAGAAACAAACTTACAGAGAGATAAACGAGGGGTTGAAACCGAGAGGAAGGAGAAGATAAACGGTTGACATGACAATGAAGCTGAAATTAAAGACAGAAGGAGAAATACGCATTGTTGGAGAAGATGCTGATTTCTCTTGGGATTGAAGAGGCAAGAGGTTTAATGTTTTCACTTTCAAAATCACTTGCATTGCAAATATTTAGAGAGCGAGTGCGGTAAGGATATCTTATTCTGTAAGAGCGATGAAACAGATACACAAGTGACAAGACAAACAGAATTGAGAGAGAAACCCACAACGACAGAACAAAAGAAACAAATCAAAAGAGAGAAAAATGAAAACTCCTTTTTGATGCTTCCCAGGCTGCGGCAGCAATCCCAGTAATCTGAGGATTTGATTGAGGACACTTCATGCGATTGGAGTAATGTTACCCTCTGCGATCTCCCAAAGCACTTAACAAGGAAATGACCGCCACACTCTGGATAATTTGTGCCAATTAGCTACCATGGCAACCACTGATGTCAGGGTATCAGCTGTCCTTTAATCAGGCTATGGCCATCATCGTGGGTAATGCTTAGAAACGTGAGAATTTGTGTACACACAGTCTCATAAAATCCACACACAGTCATAGCTGTAGTTACAGTGGACATCCCCATGATGACCTTAATGAACCAAGGGAAAAAAAAGTGGGATGTCTGTTGTACATGGATGTACGTCATGACAGAGAGTGATGTGTTGTAGTTTTCAATGAAATACAATGAACCTTCAAAGGAAACATTTGTTTATTACAACATGGATCTTATTTTCACAGTTTTGGCTGCTAGTTCTGTCACTGATGTTAACGATCTTTTCACAGGGTAAATGATGAGGTCTGAGAACAGCAGCTCTGTACCCAAGTTCAATGAAACGAGAGAGAACAGTGAGATGATGATGGTGGCAGTGACTCAACGGGTTGTACAGGTTAGTGTTTTGTACTGGACTTCTCCTGTCTACATAATAAATTATCAATGAGCAAGACACATAAATTATTCCTGATTGTGGTGTTTTCTCTCCCGCTCCGGTTCACTCTAGTCTACCTGTGACCTTTTCCATAAAGTGCCGTGTGGCTGCAGGTTTTTATTCCAACCAAGCAGCAGCACACTAGACTTGACTCATTCAACTAACTGACCTCAGTCTTCAGACTTTTGATTGGTCAAACTGTGTGATCTCGACTGGTTGGAACAAAAACCTGCAGCCGCACGGCTCTTTGTGGATTAGGTTGCCTACCCCTGGTTTAGACCATCAAAACCATGTTTGAGGGTTGATGTAGACTCCATCTTAAAGGGTGGATGGATGGAGAAATTAAAAAAATATCAGTATAATTTTTTGGTTGAGTATCTTCTAGAGAGTACTTCTACTTTAGTGGGACTTTATACAACACGGATTCAGATCCATTCTCTGGAGGAATTTCATAGCAGTAGTTATCAAGATACTTCAAGCATACAGACAAAGCGACTGACAGATCAACACTGACGTATCTAAAGCCACGATGTGAAGCAAGTGTTGCCAAAAACTCCTGAGACCACATCTACTGTTAATACTGGAGGATGATGGGTGGGTGGAGGAGGGGAGGTTAAATTGCAAACAGGTGTAAGGACTGAAGCAACTAGACTGAATACCGACCTTAAATATATGGACCTTCTAGATAATTAGATCGACTGGGGGCACAAATGAGCAAACCAACAGGGACCACGTCATTATTAAATGCCTGCACGAATTACAGTGATGATCCATATATGATGGAATTTCTCTTTAAAAGTCAGATGTAGTTGAAGTGATTTGTCAGTGAAAAGCAGTGTTTTGCTGCCCTCTGTGGTGGGCAGCAAAAGATTCAAATCTAGTTGGTTGAGTGTGGTTGCACCAAAAGTCATGGCCAACTGCAAATTGTTCCCGTGAACACTGTGACAATATCATTATCAGTATCAAATTAAACCACTGACTGTCAAGAAAAAACAGATTTTGTGGTGTTCAGCTCATCTTTATGTAATTTATTTATAATGTGTTAATCATGGAAATTATTATCAGGAATTGGTGGTTTCTTCCAACTCCAGGGAAATTGTTATAAAACATGAAATAGGAGCTGTTTTACTGTGCACTAACTGTGGTTTTTATTCAAAAAAGCAGTTAAAATCTCTTGGTCCAGGTTGCTGTTGTTCATCTGATGTCCTTCGTCTTATTCTTCAAAACTCATTCACATGCAAGAGGAAACAACTGGGTTTATGTGAAAGGTGGTTTTAATTGTGAGAAACAAAAATGTTACAAGTAGCACCTTTTAATATGCTTTATGAGTTCCAGCTTAACGCCATTGTTCTTGCACAGTAAAGCAAATAGTTTTATACCTGGCAGAAGACCAGCGCCATACAAGCCTTGGAAAACTGGTTCAGGAAAGAATGAGTAATGCTCTCACTTCTTTTACACACTATGAGATGAGCAGGGCAGGTAACCCCCAGCAGCTCCAGTGGAATTGAATATTCACTGGAAGAAGATGATTGCAGTCGGGTTGTGGTTGTGTGACACGGAGCTAGAAAACAGGCTGCGTGTTCAGCAAGCTTTCCCTGAATAAATAAAGGTTAAAAACAAAGTCAACATCCCGATATTTCCACCACAGCACTGACTCATCTCTGCTGGGATCGGTCGTCCTTGTCAGCTCGTCTGGTGTCTGGTGGCATGAAGGAAAGGCAGATGGATGACGGTTCAGCGTTTTTGGCCGCTCCATCGCTCTCGTCCTCCTCCTCATTCGTCTGCTTCTGTACTGCTCTCCACGTGGTTTTCATTTTCTCTGCAGGCCGCAATCGCAAAAATCACTACATCTTTGGAAGTCGATGATTGCAAAAAATCTGTGTTGCTGCTATATTTAGGCTGCTTTTCGGTTTCCTATCCACAACTGACAGATCTTTAACAGATAGAAAAAAAAGGGGGAAATAAAGAGCAACCCTTAAGGTATTTTCAGTCTGTTTTTATCTCCTCTGTGCTTCTGTCCATTGTGGTGGAAGGGGAAGTGGTTTCTGCAGTGTGGGCTACAAATGTTGGCAACAAACACCAGAGACAGACAGATAATTACACTGTCAGACCAGGGAGATCCTCCTATTGTGTAACGTGTGTGTGCTTTACAGATGCATCAATGCTAATCTGTGATTTTGCTCGTAAGTGAATTTGTCTCCTGTTTTATTTTATTAAGCCCAACACTTTTCACGCTGGAAATTGGTCTGCGCCGCCAACATTTTTGAAACCCTTTCAACCTGCTTTTGACTCTGTTCTTTGTAGTTTAGCTTCACACAGACATTTTTATTCTCTGGCCAAATCCCAAAAGTCTGGACTTCCCTGGGAGAAGTCAGACTCTGAACCACACTTGTACTAAACCCCAAGCAGGATGGGAGCTGGCCCTTTGAGGAAATGAGCAACTCGAAGACAGCTCCCATGAGAATTTCTGGAGCTCTACATAAATTATGTGGCTTTTCAGCACGTGACAGTCAGAGTTTGACCACACTGGGTGGCACCATAACTTTCAGAAGACAGTTGTGAGGAACACCATGTATGCTTCATCGCAACCCTTTGGGAACAGTTTAATCACATGGAATCCAGCGGTTACACATCTTGTTGGAATAAAAAAGTAGTAATGCTACGTGGATGATTAGTTAGGATGGAAAAATCAAAAAAGTATATTGTGACATTGGGAAATGACTTATGTCTTCCCTCTGACAGCTTCACTAAAGTTCCTTTGAGCCAAGGACTTTATAGCTTCAAGCTTGTGGAGTTTGACTGTCTAAAAGTGAACTGGAGTAATACATCATGCATGGTATAGCTATCGGTTTTTTATGCATATTTGTCATTTTTCTGTAATATTATTTTTTTTTTTTTTTTTTGTGTGTGGTCCAGAAAGCAAACATAAAAATTCAACCCTCAAAGCAGAATGTATGTTCACTGATCAGCCACAACATTAAAATATTATAATCTTCTTGTACCACCAG
This sequence comes from Polydactylus sextarius, assembly GCA_016801845.1. Taxonomy (NCBI): domain Eukaryota; kingdom Metazoa; phylum Chordata; class Actinopteri; family Polynemidae; genus Polydactylus; species Polydactylus sextarius. Next base: position 22,394,587 of record CM028930.1, on the reverse strand, counting down.
ACGAGGACATGGACTCAGTCTCTGGGGGGTCCTGTGGTGGTTTACACTGGGACATTAGTCGCACTTTTTTTTTTTTTGGTCCTATGGGTTGTGGGTTGGGTTCTTTGGATCTGGCTTGTTCTGGTACATCCCACTGATGCTCAGCTGAATTGAGATCTGGGTGGTTTGGAGGCTCAGTCAACACCTTTTGGGCTCTTTGCCACGTTCCTCGAGTCATTTCTTAGCACTTTCTGTTTTGTGCTGCAGGGCACAGTGCCATAGGGGTGTGTGTGTGTTTGGTCTGAAACAATGTTTAGATTGGTTGTATGTGTCAAAGTTTCCCAGCAAAACATTGTATTGTTATGAGGTTATCAGTGTTATGCACTTCACTTCAGTTGTTTCAATGTTGCAGCCATTAGTTATCTAAAAAAGTATAAAATCAACTGTTCCACAAAACTGATTTACTGACTTTTATCACATTTCCGTAATGTGTTGTTTTTTAGCCACAGTTGTCACGTTGCATGACTTGTATGTCCCCTATTCATTGTAATCACATCAACTAAAACAAACTTAGTAATACGAACACTTCATTCTTTTATTCTCTGTGCTTGTGTCGTATTTTTTCCACTGTTCCTCAAGACCTAAAATATGTCATAGACATCAAAAGTGCTTTGGTGTAGGTCCCTGAATAACAAAAGCAGTGTTATTATTGTTATTCTGGCTAACGGGGTCAGTGGCTTGTCTTGCTCAGGTCGTGGAATGAAAAATGTTGAAAGACCTGATCTAAGCCATCATTTGTGTATCTAACACTCAGAAATGCAATTTTTCTGCCAAGCAGCACTCGGTCACAAAGATTTAACCAGCCAGCCCTAAACAATGGTCTCCTGTCAGCTTGATCAAACACTGGTAGGAAAACACCGAGTGGCTGCTTTCAGGGCCTCACAGTCCACAGGCTCAGACCAAGCACAGTCAGTAGGCACACACACACTCACACTCAGCATCAGCTAGGCACGCATGCTTTCAATCCACAACACACATGCAGCTACACACACACACACACCAGCGGCCCCAGTTGCTATTTCCCCCCTCTAATCCTGTAAAAATGGCTCCACAGGTTTGCCCGACCCCTGATCAAGGGGCTCTGGGCTGTTTTGGGAGCTTCAGACAAGCCAGGAGCCGCCGTAGTTCATATTAGGGTTAGGCACATTTGTCCACAGGATAAACAAAACTCTGGAAACTCCTGACCACAGTTTCCTGACATAAAGATTATTAGGATATAGAAAAAGGTATGGAGCCACCGCGGGCGGATCATACTTATGAGCTTTTTATGTCCCAGTAATGTCGTTTTTAGACATTTAACACATGGGTTTATTTTGATATTGCAAAAGTTTTCATATGCAACTAATGAAAGACAGTGTTAAATTATTAGCAGATATACTGTACATTGTATTCCATGCGTTCTTCTTCCTTCCTAAACCTAAATGTCTTCTAACGCAACTCGACCGCCAGCTGTTTAGCCTGAGAACGAGGGGCGTTTTTGCTAGTTGTAGCTAATTTGGCCTAAAGCAACTACACTCAAGCAGAGATGAGGCCACAGAGGTCTGGCACCTCTTTCGAAAAATGTGAACCCAGTTTTTATTTTTTGTTCATTTTCAAACTTGTAGCCTTCAGGCACTAATCATCACTTCAGTCAGTTAGTCAGATTTCGTACACAGCTCCCTCTGGAGCCACAAAAGCTTTTACACAAGTTATTTTCACATAATGTAGCAGAACACCTGAAGATGTGTAAACAGACTTTGATATGTAAAATCAGTGGGGTTCCCTTTAAATGCGAGTTAACGTTCTAAATAAAAACAATACAGCCCATGTTTGTGAGAAATATTTTAACAACTTTCAACAACTTTTACAGACGAACGGGCTCAAACTGACTCCTGACACATGGCACCGGTACAGCAGTAACACAAAGACAAGTCAACAAAAATACACAAGCATCCTGAATTTCCATAGTCCTCAGTTAGCCAGGTTGCCTCCAGAGTTAATTATGGGATATTAGAGAAAATTAATATGTTGCTAGTGTAATAAATATAGAAAGACACAGGCAGACTGGACCTGGTTGTTTTACAGAAGTGTCACACAAAACATTGCAAAATAAATGTGGTTAGCTACGTGTGGTTTGTGGGTTAGATAATAGGCCAACATGACATAGTATTTATATTTTGTATAAAATTTGTCAGGTTAGCATAGTTTAGCAAATTGACGGGATTTGCCTGTTAGGCAGCCGCCTCCTCGGTCCAGCTGGCGTCTCCGTCTCCCGTCACTGCAGAACTCGAACGCTGAAACTTCAACGCTGTGACGAGTGACACGGTGATCCCTGTTGTTCGCCGTCTGCCAACAATGTGACCAACACACTGTGACCGTTTAATTCACCGTGGCATGAACTGTTACACTCTCAGTGAGGATAGTCATGCAATAAAGGATCCTCTGTAAAAAAAAAAAAAAAAAACATATCCACTTGTGTGGTTGAAACATAGAGAGAAAGGGTGAAGTGTGAAGAATGAAACGTGATTTAAAATGCTGTGATCAATCACGAGACAGTGACGTTCTTCTTTGTAGCCACAACTATTTCAACTTTTGAAAATCATCAGGTTTCTCTGGCTGCATGAACATTTTGGCAAAGCAGTCTATAAAATATGTGTCCTCTGTGCTGTTGCTTTGCTCTAACGTATGACTGAAAGATAAAATAACCAAGTCACATAACTTATAGTGGCTGCTTTTAATTTACATTAGTAACCTGTGGAGATAATGCTGTGTAAATGTCAGTCTTTGCTTTAGGTAACATCACATAGAGTCCCACATTTACATATATTCCAACAACACAAGTTCATTTATTTATTATGACATTAAAACATGAAAGAGCTTTAAAGGATAAGGTTGGCAATATTCTGTATTTTTCCTAAGGTCAATAAATCCCAATGAAAAGAGCAAAACCAACTAAAGTTTATTTGTCCCTTCAGTATGTTTTGAATCCCCTGGCTGTGAGTCTCGACCTCATGACTCCCAATAAAGATGCAAATCTCTAAAAACATCTGAGCTGCAGTTTTAAATAATGTTATTTAAACAGCAGTAAATAGTGCACACATTGGGGACACATTGCTGATTTGTGACACTTTACATGGCATCAACTCTAAATAAACTGCTCTAGCCCCGTTTCCTTGTAACGAAGGAACATGTCGTCCTGCAGCGATGCTGAGGCTCGCGGTGTCTGACAAATAGATTTTGGATAATGATGGAGATTTGCTGCACAGATGAATAAGGTGGTTTGGATACACAGGCAGTACTCCTTTGAGGGATCAATTGATTGCTGGTTTTGAGCTTAACTTGGGATTTGTCGACAGTAAGAAAAATATAGAATATTACCAGACTTGTCCTTTAAGAGACTTTGAATGACAGTAAACCAAGCAAAAACTGACTACGGCTCCACTTCATGTTACCGATCCCAGTCTTCTGTTAGACAAAGCATCCCCCTCTGTGCATTATCATCTGTTGTCATGAGATCTTTGCCCAACTCATCTGCTATGCATGGCTCTGGCGCAGCTTATCTCGTGTATTTATCCAGCGCTGATCCACTGTAGCTCTGCCTGGAAGCTGTAGCCCAGTCAGGAATTCAGAGTTGTGACAAGGTTTACGTTGGCCAAACCGCCTGAAACTGGAGCTGAGCGCCGCAATGCAGTCAAATAAATCATCTAAAGAGAGGGATGGCGCAGAGAAAGACAAACAAATAGCTTTTTACAAAACAGTGTTTCCAGCAATAGTTTTTTTGGCAACAGACAGCGAGAGACAGAGCGTAACAGAAAAGTGCAGAGAAATGCACTGACAGAGAGAGAGAGAGAGATAGGGTCCACAAACACTAAATACATGTCAGGTACTCTTTAAGTGAATTTATAGTAAAGGCTTTATTTGAAGATTGAATTCCTCTGTGTCATTATGTGGTTGGTGGTTTCATTCAGAGCCTTCAGCTATATAGCACCATCAAGACAGTACAGCCAATCCTTTAGTGTGCTTAAATCATGCTTGATTTTCTAGGAATCATCAACTGATGGGACTGATGCGCTGAGAGGAAACAAAAAAGACAAACACAAGATACACACAAGATCGGAGAGAATAATAAAAGATAGAGCTGGTGGGACAGATGAAACAGGAGACGAGAGACGTGAGATTCTTTAAAAGTCATAATGGAGCGTTTTTGTTTGTCCGAAAGAGAAAGACAGAGATGAACGAGGGACTGAAGGGGAGGGAGAGAGAGAGATAGGAGCAGGAACTGACAAGATGAAGAAGAAGAGGGAGGGAAGGAGGGAGGGGGAGGTGAAGACAGACACATAGAGGGTGAGGAATAACTGAAGAATTGTGAATGGCATAACAGAACCCGGGAGGCTGTTGTAACAACAGCAGGTCTGATTGGAGCAAATTACTCCTTTCTTTTCCAATCAGTTTCAGCATGAATTAATCTGTTCCCTCTGGTCTCTGGCCATCAAAAGCTCAATACAGCATTTAGAAATGTTCCCCTCCTCTGGAACGATCGTTGTCGACGTGTTGATGTGCACAACTCCCGGCAGTTACAGTGAAGCTGCTCATTGACAAATAGTGTGTGTCTGCAGTACAACACGACACAGAGGCCACCTTTGTCCTCTACAAAGTACATTTACCATCAGCCAATTTGCTTTGCTATATTAGAAAATAATATTATATCATAGTTTTACTACATCGAGGTCGCTGGAAGGAGTGAGAGGACGGACGGTTCGGACTACATGACCTTGTTAGAGGGAAATCTTGGACGGGATTGATTTTATCTTTTAAAAAATGAATCAAAAACCGCTGCGTCATGTTGACTTGATGTATGAGCACAACTACCTCTAACTTTCATTAAGCAAGATTACAATATTTCTGTAACCTTAACAGTGTTTTTAGTTTCTTCAAAACTATAAAATCCAACTTTCGCTGTAGAAGCGATTGCAGATTATTGTAGTGGAAAAATATGTTCAGCTATTTGTTTTCTACCGTAGACAGTCCACGTCTGCAGCGTTATTAAACTTTTCTGTTGTTATATTTGGGCTGTTGCAGCTTTTCAGATATGGAAAAAAGATGGTTTAATACAGTGACCTGAGACACAACGTGTATTCGATGTTATATACTACAACATATTTGTTGTTGCTGTTTAATTGTACGTGTATAATCTCGGGTTGGTGTTGTACTTGTATTTGGGTGTTTACATGATTTAAGTCACATGTTTTCCAGAGTGTATGAAGGTGTGACAGCTTGTGAACTGATGTCATCTTTTTCTTCTTTCAGTGTTTTATTGAGTCAACATGTTGAGATTTAAAAAGAGACAAGATTGTAACTTTTCCAGGAATGAGAGAAAAAATATTGTTGTCTTCATTGTTTATTGCCTTAACAGACTAGTTAGAGTTTGACAGTTGGATGAATGCTCAGTGTTGGAGCCTCCTGCGGTGGAACATCAGCAAGTGTTTTTAGTATTTTCCCTGTTGGCAACTGTCAGGATACACAGTGATTTTCCCAGCAAGTACTCTGGTTCAAAAAAGGTGCTATTTAGTGCCATTACATCCTGAGCTGTGTGATTCATACCTCAAGGCTGTATAACACTGTCCGGTGGTTCCTCCTCGGTGTTTTAAACAAAGGCTGATTTTCTAGGAAACATCGACTGATGAAGGTCCAGAGAGACAAAGATAGATAACCACCGCCCCCAAAAAACACAGTTCACTGTACACCCAATCTAAATGTGATTTGACCCTATTGCGCTGATATAATCCAGCCACGACGCGTACTGACCCATTTTTACATGAAGCATGAGCCGGAAAAAGTAATATGCTCTCATGATTAAATCAAAACGGCCAAGAGAAACAGTGAACAGGTGTTTCCAGGACATGAGTGGATACGCTGTGATGTGGAATGTAACCTGGTCGTATCTCCAAAATCATAAAACTGCAAACATTAAGTCTTAAATGAGAAAATTTCCCCATCTATTGTTTTTTTTTTACATTCACAAAATATCCAAACTGAGGCTTTCTTTATATGAGATGGTGTATGTTTCCGTCTCACTGATAATATACTGTTACAGAGACTAAACATATGTGCGCTCTGGCTAATCTGAATGTAAGTGTTATGATTGAGACTAATTTCACAATTACAGACTCACAGAAACAATTGTATTTTACAATATTAAACTTCCTCTCCTTGTTTCTGTTTTGTTCTGCCCTCCTCATTAATCTTGTCTTCGACCTCAAAAGACCCGTGTTTCATGTTCTCTCCCACTCTGCACTTTGTTTCTTCCTGTTTAATTTTCTCTTCTCTTTTTGATTTCCTCTCCATGTAGGGAGCAGCTCCAAGCTCTTTATCCTTCATTGTTTTTTTTTTCTTTTTCTGTCTGACAGGGAGAGATCAGAGGTCAGTTCACCTCTGATTAGCTCATATCCTGACTAATAGAAATGACTGAAAAGATACAGGATGAGACATCAGGCTCTTTATCTCACAGTTTAATCTGAATCATTAATACTTTATTGCCCCCAAGGGGTAAATTGCATTTAAAAGGCTTTCTGTTGGAGCCATGTAGGTCAAGACTCGTATCTGCCATAATTAGAGTTAGACTTACATCTGTTCACGATCATTAATCATGTGTTGTGATGTAAAAGTTAAACTTCAGCAAGTTAGAACAACTTTTTTTTTCAACTGTAGCTGCCTTTAATTACACATCAACGGAAGTTTAAAAATTACTCCATTAAGAGTTTTGGTGACTAACTGACAGTCAAGAGTCATTTATTGTCACGATTGTCAGAAGATGATGTTTATCTCCAAACTGTGGTGATTCAGTCTTTTATGTCATTTTTTCCCTTCATTAATTTCCCAGGGAGTAGCTTGTAAATCACTAAGTGAGGAGTCACTATGCTGTGCTATGTGCTAACATAGCTATGTGTGTGTGTAAGTGTGTGTAAAGTATGTGTAACTCCATTCATTTTTTTTTTCTTCTGTCTGGCACATTAGCACTAGATCATAGATGGACACTGTCCAAAGCAGAGAATAAAATAACTTTAAACTTTAAAAAAAAGTCTTAAACTTTGTACATTCTACTCAATTAAATGTCATTACATGTGTGTAACCAATAAAAGTTAATAGAAAGTGTGATTAACTCGGTGTGCAGTAGTGCGCTGCCTGTGGTTGGAGTCCGACTGTGCTTCCACTGCTGTAAACTCGACTCAAGGTCATGATTTGTAGGCAGCGTTTGGAGGAATCTGGATGTGGGTTAAATGTCTGAGCAGTAAGTGAAAACAAGATTTATTTGCGAGTAGCTGATCTGTTCTTTTAGAGACTGATTGATAGTCAATTAATCAAACAAATTACTTTTTTTCTGGATCACAGACCTCAGTCACTGGCTGAGAAAATAACTGCTCAATCCTCCAGCCTTGCTAATGGTAAATGTGTTCCTCTCTACTGGACTAAAACTTCAACAATATTGTTATTTAAGTGCTGTGTTATTATGATAATATGATAATAACAATACAACCATATAGGTTTCTGAGCCTCTGGTGTCAAAATTGTGTATGTTAAACAAAATTCAAGTAGGTGAGTAAAGAAAAATCACTTTATTCCGCAAGTGTTGCATTAAATTCAGTGTGTAAGCTGAAGTGGAAATGAGGCTTGCAACAGTCTCGGCCTCTGCTGTCGCAGGAGACTGCCATGGAGCCAGAGTGAATTTAAGGTTTTTTTTTTTTTTTTTAAGCTTTCTTTTCACGCCATTTCTCCTCCTAACTCGAACCATTCCACCTTGGCTGCCGGCTACCAGAGAACAGAGGTCGTTAATTGTGCTCTAGATTGTAGGAACTCACTGCACACATGCACAGATGGAAGAACAGGAGCACGTACACACACACACACACACATTCATCCCCCATACACACTTACAGCAGAATGATAGTAATTGAAATCCTAAGTGTTGGGTATCCAGGAGTGAAAACAGGAAGAAAGTCTTAAAACTCTGCTCTCTTGACCGTCCTAAAACACTTTTATTGACTTTAATTGTGTGTTTGTCTTTGTGTGCATGTGTGCTTTTGTGTCCGTGTCTATACATGAAAATATTGCATGTATTTATTTATTTCCCCCTTTGCAATGTGTCTTGGCATTGTTGTGTGCCCATGACACCATTTGGTTGTAAAATATGTACCAGAAGGACCTCGGTATTGTTTGAGGGCAAAAGAAAATGTTTCCCTGAGGATCAAGGGATTGACTGAGGAGGTTGGTAGAGCGGAGGAAATTACAGAGAATGCTAAGCAGACCTCATTCTGGGGTGCAAAAATCATTCTGCATTTTAGCAATATTTTGCATTTTATGAACCCACAGCCTTATGGCTACAGCCTCGAGGAAGTGGCCTAGAGTTCATTTATTAGAGTATGAAGAATATTTTTCCTGTATGATGCCACCTCTTTCCATTTTCCATTAAAAAAAAAAAATCACTTTTCTCCAAAACAACAATATCACATTTAGATCTTGTATTAGATTGTATCTATGTTCAATTTGCACATGCACACACACACACATACACTAAAAAGCTTCACGTTTTCACAGATTTGCAGTTTCACACTCAGCAGGCTAAATACTGTAGCTCCACCAGTCGCCACTAACAGGTTTTAGCTCCTTCTTTCTCTCAGGGAATCCAGCCAATTAGAGAGACCGGTAATGTGGCCCATATGAGTGGGGGCTTCTGGGTAGTCCCAGCAGGTGTCGCGTTGATTATGATCTGACACTCTTGTCGGCTGCTAACAAGAAACATATACCTGACACAGAGGGAGAGTTAAACAACAAACTTTTGATGTGATGCATTTAGGAACTCTGTCACACTTGTCTTTTCAATAAGATCTGATCATAAAGATTGTAGATTTCAGGACCACCCACGGATTTGAAACGGCAGCCTTGTAAACAAAGTCCAACTGTTGGTGTATCTACACTTTATAACACGTGTTGTTCTTACACATACTACGGTGTTGAAAGTCACACCTATCAAAGCATAAGATCAAGAAATACCAGAGAGGCTTTTGTTAATCCTCTGCTTTTTTACAAGCAGCCGTGTTTGGGTGAATAAGAGTTAAAGCATCCTCTCCCACTGTCAATGTGACTTTGGAGATTTGAAAACAGATGCGTCCCACTCAGTCTCATGATGTCTCATGTTGATCTCCTGTGGCTGTATGTAATTAAACGCGCCGCCACATTGTTTCTTTCCTGTGCCGTCTCTCTGTTTACATTTTATGTCCTACATGATGTCTATAAGCATCTCTCGGTTTTTTTATGGAGGAGAAAACAAATGCCTGCTATCACTTCCACGCAGCCACAGCGATAACGAGCATTGCTCTGGAGTTTATTTGCAAGAATATGATTTTTTTTTTTTCTTCTCCACATGACTTTCTACATGCGCTTTCTATTATAAACAAGGCAAAATAATATGTTCCTACCCAGTGGTTTTTGCCACACATGAAATAAAAAAATAATGAGTTTTTGTTTGGATACTGTTTTCCATCTTTTCCCACACTATTACAATTCTGTGTACAAGGATATTACTTTATATGTCGGTTTCTTTAATCTCTGGTTTGTTTTAAATACATTTACTCTGACAGAGAAGCCTTTGCCTTAAAAAAATCTTTTCAGTTTTACTTTTTAAAGACATGAACCTAAAAATTGATATAAGACCCAGTGAGATATTTTTTTTTTTTTTTTTTGTCTTTTGTCAAGTGGCTTTAAATTCTGAGCTGTGAGCTACAGTTTTGTACCTGCATGACTTGCATGAAATGTTCATTGTGCAGGGAAATGTGCTAATTTAGTTCCGACCACATGTTAAAAATGTCAAAGACTGACACTAAACACAAGGCTACAGGATTTAGTTTGTTAGCTCAGATCAACATAATGACTGAACTCACGGAGGAATTGTTCCTCTAAACAAATGAATGTGTTGTATTGTTAAGTGCAGCGAAGCTAAGCTAACGTGTTGCTGCTGCGGCTTCGTATTTACAGGACAGACAAGAGAGTGACATCAACCTTTAGTAATTAAAAAGAAACATAAATAAACATTTCCTTTATGTTAATTTGTTTCTGTATGGTTTCTGTATCTTCTGAGTTTTTATTTGGACATTAAGGGACAATCCCCTTTCTACCCTTTAGCCTTCACCCTCCTTTTTCCACATTCACGTGAGGGGAGGGGCCACACAGCGCTACAAACAAAGCTATTGGAGGACGACACTTCAAGTGAAGGGGTATGAAGTTTCCCAGCATACACCAGGACAAAAGTTAGCGATTTAATTAATACAATTAAATAATTAAGCAAACCTATCGCTAACTGCTAATCAATAACATTTGTTAAGGTTAGCTAGAAATTGCTAGCTGTCATAACGTTTTTACAGGACTCTTATGATAGTGACTTCTTGTCAGTTTTTAATCCTGTCACCACTTTGTTTCAGGGGATGATGAGTTCACAGAATTATTTCTAAAAGTTGACCCTTAAAGAGGCAGCACACAGTTTTTTCTGAAGTAAATGTAGCTGGAGTCTTTTTTTAATTAAATAGATCTCTATTACTGCATATTGTTGTTTTTGTCACGGCTACGTAATTTAATATACCATAAGGTTCAGGTGTTAGGATTCAAGGATTCAAGGAGCTTTATTGTCATTGCATCACATGTTAGGAAAATGAGGTGAATGAAATTAGATTCCCTGGTCACGGTGTAAGCCCAATAAGAATAAGAATAAAATAAGATAAACTAGGATGCCTGAAGCTTATTTAAACAAAAAGAGACACAAATGTAGACATGATGGGAATATTAGTAACTCAAACAAAGAGGATCACAAGTATTTTAGCTCTTTGTCTCTGTCATCAGCTGGACTTGTTAAAGGTTTCTGTGTCTGTCTGACTGTGTAGGTGTCACATATCAACTATAAGCAAACATGAACTATTATAAACTGTTATGTTCCCTATGTGTCTTTCATATATGTTTGGATATTAAGAGACCTGAAAAAGATAAGATTTTTATCATTTGAGAAAGTTATGGTTCATTATTTTTCCTGCTCTTTTTCACATCACATTACAGTGCTGCAAATTTTTTCATTTTCAAGTAGAAAAAGTATCATCTGTGACTATCAAAATATTATTAGAGTACTTGGTATCTATGTACAGTTTCAGTGAAAGAAAGGGAAAAAAAAACAACACAAGCAAACTGCAGTTTTGTGTTATCTTCCCCTCAACAGCAGCCCTTTAAGATCTATCTATAGACATCTCTGCTGTACAGTTAAAATAGCCCTTATCTCTAACCAAGGCCATATGATGCCACAGGGGGAGGTAAATTTCTGCTGCCTGGTGGTTTCATCTGAGGGAAGTTTGTTAAAGTCATCTATCCATGACATGACAGTCAGACCTCTGGCTGTGGTCGAAATCAAACACCCCCATCTTATCTGCAGTTAAAGACCCCCCCACCCCTCCACATCTCTAAACACTGAGCTTTGATCCTGTTTGATCTAAAGGGAAAGTAAAAGAAGAAGTTGAGGTGAATAAGAGGATGAGGGCATTGGCAGAGGATGACTGTAATGCACATAGAAATAAATCAAACAGAAAGTCTGTTGTCTATTTCTGTTTGTTACATCAGTTCTTTAGGCTCAGATATGAAAACACTAGAGGACAGTAAACCTGAAACCATCCGCTCATTAGAAATTACTCTGTTTTTAAATAAAAGGTAAATCCCTGGAGTGTAAGGTTAATGTTTGATGCTCACTTTGTACAACATAACATCTTAGGACAGTTTTTTTTTAGTTACTTCATCCACAATGAGTTATTAAAACAGAGCAATGGTGCCGCTACAGCCCAGACACTCTCCAATACAGAATATATTGACATCTTACTATATATTTTTTGTACTATTTACCCTAAAGCCTAACTGTCTACTAACTGTTTTCTTGGTTCTGTGGTTAACTGCCTAAACATTTACTGTAGTAGTATTTGGATAAACACAATAATACCATCTGAAGTGTCCTGATAAAGAAGATAATGGACTTTTACTGGAAATGTCACCTCCTCTTCAGCCATTAGTTTTGTGTATCAGGCCATTTCCTCACTGATTAGACACTTATAGATTGTGCATTTGCAATAGAAGGTAGAAGAAAAGTGTTAAATCTCATAAAACATCAGCATGAAATGTCCAATTGTAATGTCAGTCACTTAAAGTTAAACCGAAAGGATCGATTTCTACCACATTTCAGTAATGATACAGTCCATCGCTTTAAAGATAGGTTCACATAACAGACATGTCTTTACTCAGTGATGTTTACATTTTAATGTCTATGTTTCAATATAAAGACATGTTTAAAGCCTGGAGATTGTTAAGAAGTGTGGTCATCATTAAAACAACATTATCTATCCACTGAGTTAGTACTGAACTCTCATAAAACGCAGGTTTACTTACATATGAATTTACAGTCTTCAAGCCTGATGTAAGATAACCCTGCTGATGTCATCAGGGTTATTTTTTTTTCAGATATTAGAAAGCTGCGGCAGAGTGACAGGAGACGTTATACAGCTGGTTTCACAGACTGTGGAGTTCTCTCCATGACAGTGAAATTTGTTGGAGTGCCCTTTTAAAGGAACTCCTGGAATGTCTGCAATATCATAAATTGAGGGTAGTCTGTAAATTTTAAATTAAGTAGCTCTTTAGTTTGGTCTCCCATGCAGGATATGCAGCAGCACGGCGACAGTTAGTATTCTCTGATTTAGCTAACTGGTAGGTGAAATAATACTGAAATAAAACTGTTCTTCATTTTTATAGTGGAGCTGCAAGACTTCCTTCAAGGACCTCTGATGAGTCCCCAGACTCTGCTCCGACAGTCGCTGCAGCAGACGGATGAAACGCATCCACCAGATGTGGCGGCAACACTCTACCCTACCGACGGTTTAATCCACGCGGACGATGCTGACAGCCATGAAAAGGTCAATCCTTTGTGTTAGGTTATCAACACATAGTGTAGAGTTGATGGTTTTGTTCTACCAGGATCCTCTGGATTATACTGTAACTGAATACAGGTGGAGTTTCAGCACAGACGCGTGTGACAGTAAGATAAACACACGTTTAAATATAAAAATGTGGAGCTACACGTAGGCCGCAGAGGGTGAGGTGGCACTTAAAGCACACACACACACACACACACACACACACACACACACCTACCTTTTCTTTCACTCCACATCTGAAAGTAATTCTCGGTCTTGAGTGTGTGTATGTGTGTGCGGTGGGAGGCCTGCCGGATTCCAGGGCGACCCCCCTCACCAGGATGGCGGAGGAGGGGTGAAGGAGAAGGAGGGCGGGTGGTGGTGGTGGTAGTAGTGGTGGTAGTTGGGAGGGTGGAGGTAGGTAAGCGTTTTGGGAAACGTGGAGGGAACGGCAATTAAAATCTCCTTTTCTCCGCTCTTTTGATGGAATCCCGGTGGAGTCGACTCAAAGCAGAATTAATCACCAGCCCTCATCCCCCTGAAACCTCCATCCCTCGCTCCCCCTTTCTTTTCTCCTTCTTCCTTCTCCTTCTTTCTTTCTTTCTTTACAAGTGTGTGTCATTTCCTCATTAATATCCTGGGAAAGGAAATCGAGGGCCCGGGCAAGGCAATGTAAACTTTTTTTCCTCACCGTCTCTGCGCTAAGCTTAAATAATTCTAACAAATGTTTAGCTGAAACTGTAAAGACCTGACCTCTCTCTGCTTGCTTCAGTAACCTAATGCGAGATTATCGCAGAATCTGGTCTTGATAGATCTTCAGAGTAAAGGTTTACTGTGTCATTTTAAACCTGACAATGATTTGTCTGTGTGTGTGTTTGTGTGTGTGAGGGCGTCTGTATATGTGACAATGACTTGTGTGCACACAGATGAGCATAGGCCAACCCTCTTACTCTTTCCCTTGTAGCCGAATGGCCTTGTTATCAATGTAAGCCATGCATTGTATTACAACCCGTAATTTAGTTTACATTGTGCTTGGGAAAGCAGTAAATTACATGGGTTTCTGCTCAAAATGAATAGCCGGCCGCTCCACAGTTGAGACAAATGTCTTTGCTTTTGCTACTCGAGGCAGAATTTTTTGCTAACAGTGCTCTGAAACATATAATTTTGTCCCAAACTCCTGGCTTTTAAAAGCAAAGTACAGTGAAATCTAATAAGCCACTTTCAAAAGGGGTTTTTTCCTGCTCTGTCGAATTAATGCTCGTTATTTGGCTTTTCCCACTCACTTTTTGGAGAATGTTCTTACTCTGTAGTGCTTTCACACTCATTTCTCTCCATCTGTCTTTCACTCTCCCTCTAAAACAAACATCCCAACAACCCTCAGGAAAACACCGTTTGGATGTGCATGTATTTCATCACGTTCATTAATTGAGTCTATGACTCACAGGCTTCTATTGATGTTTAATGGTATCAGTCATCTAGTTCTGGCAGCAGAAGAAGAGACTGTGTTATTACGCAGCTTCAGTTTCTTAATAACTTGCACATTGAGAAAAAACATTTTCATTCCGGGAACACAAAGAAGGCTAACTTTGTCTACATACATTATTCATGACCTAAATTAAGTGTTTATCTTTCAATGAACACATTTTTATTTAATCTTAACACTTGATCTCTTTATATTCTCATTAATATAGGTGTAACATCAAATACCCCACAGTAGACTTTGTTTTTTTTAATGCTTTGTGAGGAGTTTTCCAGTAGTGTGTGAATCATTTTGCGATTGAACTGATTATTTCTGGGAAGTGAGATCCAAAGATGACACCATCAGCATCACGTAGTAAACACAGACCCTTCCTTCCTGTGACCCCTTGTTAAACTCCAGGTGTGTGTGTGTGTGTGTGTGTGTATGTGTGTGTGTGTTAGTCCACTCTTCTGGTGTTAATTTGATAGACTGCTGAAAAGATCTAGTGGTTCCTGAAAGACTAATGGGACGTCTGTGACAATAATATTAAGTATACGAACAGGATCTTATTATAGGTTGATATGTGATTCTGTGACATAGTGAGATAGTTTAGTCCTAAGAAAAAACATAGTTCCTACCTGAGTGATAATGCCTAAGGCAAAGAAAAAGTCTAAAAATACTTGCTGTAGCATCTACTCCTGATCCTTAAGTTTAATACTTTGTCAGCACAATAATAACTCAAGGCGACTTTATCAACATTTTCATCAGCGTAGATCTTCTCACATCTGGGTTCTGTTGGTTTTACAGCAAACAAACAATGTTCAGTAAGAAAATCAAACCTATAAATGTGAAGAACACTGTTGTTATTGTTTGATTTTGGAAAGTGAGAAGGACGTTCACTCTCCGTCCCCATCACAGCAGAAATTATGCAAACTTCCAAAAAATGTAGATCCATTGAAACAGAAGACTAACTGTGCGTCTCAGTTCACATGCTTTTATACTTAAACTCACTATTTTGAGTGAATAAGTGTGTTCACACTGACAAATATGGCAAAACTGAGTTACTGTTAAGTGAAGTGTAGAACAACGGACGCTTCTCACCCTCAATGGCTACGTATCTTGGCTACGTAGTGGAAGTGGTGTAATCTCCACCTCACGAAACATGGAGCCACACAAGCAAACATCATCACTAGTAAGACTTTTATTATTGATTATAATTGAAAACAAGCCGGCAGATATCTTGGTGGTCGAAAATCACGGTCCAAATTGGTGTTTAATGTTCCGTCCAGTGGCAATTCACCAGTAAAAAGGAGAAGAAGGGTTATTTTTGGTAAGTGCACAATGATTTGAGACAACTCTGTCGAAATTCACACACTATGGAACTAACAGAAGTATCCGAATTGAGACACACTAAGAGGCTGGTTATTCCTAAGTTTCAAATAATTGATTGTTTCATTGTGGGTAGACAGAAAGGTGCTACAGTGTGGGAAAGCAGTTATTAAGGAGCTGAAATAGGATTAAAAGGCAGAAATTCACCAACAAAAGAATAAAAATAAAATATATTAAGTTTAAGTCAAACTTTCATTAACCTCACATCGACCAAACCCATAACTCTCATTCCCTCTTTTCACAAACACGCTCTCACTTAAATGGCGGTTGAGCTACTAGTCAGGGTGTGGGCCTCGGGAGAACGTGTGGTTCCACGTGTTGCTCAAGGACACGTTGACGTGTGGGCTGAAAACCACGAACCATGTTTTAATGGATGACCCGTTCTACCTCCTTGAATGTTTCTGCAGTCTTAAACTTCATTATGTGTTTTAAGTTTCAACAGATATTTCTTGGCTGTTTTGTAATTCAGATACAGCGGCCTGTGGCTGCAGTGTTTTTGGTCAGAACTTTGATATGTGAGTATTTGAGCCAAAATATCAACTTGTCAATTTGAAATATGAAAGCTAATGTTGACTCTTGACTTTTTTTTTTTTTTACTTTGGATACTTAAGATGTTTTTGTAACACAAAATCAAGAAGGTTTTTGTGGATATTCATAGTCGCCTGAAGATGAACCCAAATGACTTTCTTCTCCCTTCTTTTGGTTTCCCATAGAAATAGTAGCACGCACTCATCAAATCTAGCACATTTACACCAAACAAACAAAAAAAAAAGTCTGCAGATTCTGTCATGCTTTGAACAGTGGTCTCTCTTTATGGTAGACACACAAACAACCATGCAAAATTAAGTGTCTGTTGAGCCTCACTGTGTTTTGGCACGTTCCACATATTTACAAGACTGTGGGTTTGACCTTGAGTAGAGACACTAACTCTCCCTGCCCCCTTATTTCCTGTCTATATCCACTGTAAAATAAAGCAAAATCCTTCAAAAAAGAATAACAAATTATCATGAAAGAGTGCTGCCGTATCCCTACGAGTCATACTCTTCTCGTGCTGCTCCAAATCCTCTAAATCTCCCGTCATGAGAACTTACAGTGAAATGTGCCTCACCCCCGACATCAATTGTCGCTCATTTACTTTCTCTAACTGGGCTCAGTTCGCCTCATCCCTCAATCCTTCAACCCATCCCCTCACACACTTAAACTCCTCTTCTCCTTATTATTTCCTGCTGTTTTCTATATTTTCATCTTTGTTTTCGCTTTATCTGATCACTGCTTTCCCTCTTTCAGTCTCCTTCATCCCTTCTTCCTTACTCTTTCCATCCACGCTCCCAATCCTACCTCAGCTTTTCTGCCTCTGGCATTCGGTCCAATTCATCCCCTTGTTTTATCCCCCAGGAGCTTTTCCTTCCACTCTCACCCCCACCTCTCTTCTCTTCTCTCTATGTTCAGTCTCTTTTTTTTTTTTTTATCTGTCTCTCTATCAAGTCAAGTTTATATCTAAAGCTTTACCAACAAACCTGCTTTGTGAAAATTGAATTACAGATGAAACAATGACATACTTCCATCCATCCATTCATCTGTCCTTCAATCTCTCCATCCACCCGTTCATTCATCCATCCACGTCTCCTCGTTGTTTCACACTAAATATTTCCCCGCCTCGGTTAGTGCAGGTGCTTTCCATTACATCCGCACACACATGCACATACAGTACACGCACACACACACTAACTTTGAAGTATGGGGCTTCATCAGATCCAAACCGCAGGAAGGGAGATGGCGGATCAGAGATAAGCTAGCAGCATGGAGCCGAGCATGTTCACTTATGTGTGTGTCTTGCCATGGGAGCTTGACTCCTGGTGAGTTGGTGTTGCCTGTTACCAGCAGGCTGGTGGCTTTGATGTTATGACTTTAGTGTCTCGGGCTCGCTGAAGTAAAAAACAGTGGAAATTACAGTATAGCTCGACTTATTTCATTAAAGCTCAGTCAGTCTCGTATTTTGAAACAGAAACTGAGACTGAGTTGAATTTTAGGAAGCCTGATGAAGCCGATATAATGTAAACCCCATGTGATTTGATTCATGCTTTCAGTAACTGGTGTCTCTAATCAAACTCTAAATCATGAAGGCATTAGTACCTTACGGATGATTACACCAAGACAGTAGTATTGTATTTACCATCTGTATGACCCACAGTCTCCACAGGTCATAAGTCTCAGTTATCCTGAAAATCCTGTTGTTCTGATAAACCTCCAGTCTAAAGCACATTGGACTTCTTGCCAAGTTTAAACTCTCAAAGTACGGGAACTCCTCCGAATCAAAACATGAGGGCCCGGCATCTTGAGATTTGAACTGACCACATATTCAGAAGCTTAATGTTTACCGTCTGAAGAAATAATAATATGTAATGCAGCTTTGAGTCTGGTTCAGCAGGATCTCGTAGCCAAGGCTCTTTGTGATCACATCGCAAACATGGATCGACTCAGACAGTTGTTGTCTGGGGGCTATGATACAAAACGCTGGTCTCAGGACGACATTTATGTGCCATGTGGTAAAACTAGGACGTGGAGGCGAGTCACAAGTCCTGAGGTTGGTGGTCTGAACAGAGCTGAGACTGTCTCTTGATGATGCAAGACCTGCATGCCATTATCTTGATTATTTTCTATTGTTGTGATATCCTTTTGTGATTTGACCCTGTCTCGTCCAAGTCTGCAGCTGTGCTTCATTGATCATTATGTTTCACGTCAATGTTTCCTTGAGCAAGAGGCTCATTTGCTGTTGATACTTAAGAGCAGCTCTTTGCCTGGTGACTCAGCTAATATGTGTGTGTGTGGGCATGGATGAATGGTAGACACATTGTGAATGACCTCGGAGGAAAACAGTGTAGGAGCTGCAGACCATGTAACATTCACACGGACTGTGTGAAGTGTAAAAACATTCTGTTTTTACGTATTGTGTAAAAACAGCAAATATGTGCAGAAAGTCAGGATTTTCAAATTTGTTGTGAATCATGTTGATGAATTTCGGCTGTTGCACAAACTGACCCATTCTCTTCTGAAGGAAATGTTGAGGGTTAGTCACAGAGGAACAAGGGTCACACACACACACACACACACACACACACCCAAACGCCTGGGAGCTGCCCAGTTCAAGTGTAATCTTGTAGCACTGACCACCAGGCAGCTCCTCTGGAGCAGCTGGGGTTTCAGTATTTTGCTTTGGGGCAATGAGTTTTTGTTGGGGCCAGAGTAGAAGGGCAATGCTTGTTTTTATGAAAGAAAAGAGACGCTGTTTTCTTCATTTCCTTTTCCTGGTTCTCTGTACTTCACCTGACTGTTTCCACTCAGGGTTTGACTGTTAGAAACAGGATTCAAACTGATCCTGTTTGTTTTCACACTGTTTCGTCTCTGACCAGAGGACAGTGATGGGGTTTTTGCTTTATTTTTGTCTCTGTCATTCATAACACACCGCCGTCCTCTATGAACCTCATTGAATATCACTATATTGTGTATATCTGTGATATTATATCTGATATTCTGAGCTGTTAAAGCTTTGTCAAGCTCTGCTGTGTGTATGTTGAATATGACTGGGAGCTGGTGATACTGACAGTTTAGCCATTGTTGTGTTTTCAAGGTCAGAGGTTATGAACATTATGGTTATGAGCTACTTCAGTGGGAGACTGGCCACTACAGTAACTCACTATCAGAAAGTGACTAAATGAGTTGGACAGGACTGAAGCTAGCTGGTTTGCTTCCTAACTTCAGTGGAAACAACATTTGATGCTAAACTAACAATGTGTCTGCCAGACGGTGCAGTCATGTAGTAGATCTGACCGTAGTGTCCTGCGTTGTTCTAACAACAAGCTAACACAACCTTTTCCACGATGGGATGATGGACTGCGAGCTCGCTGGGTTACAGAGATCAGAAGAGACACAAACACGACGTTTTAAATTCCTCATGGGAGCACCTGTGCCTGTGGTCTCCACTTTAACCAGGAGGAACCGCTGGATTTTTTCAACTCTGAAAGGTTTCAAACGTCTTAAAAGGGAGATTATCCCAAAAATTACAACTTGACTTGACATTAACACTGAGTCGCACTTAACATGATTTTACACCTAGTACAATTTCTGGAGGTAAAAATCAACTGTCTTTGACTAGTTCTCTCTCCACATGCGCAACATAAAATGGGCTCATTAAATAGTGCAGTAATTTGAATGTTGACTGTAAAAATAGGACAAACTAAATCTTTTAATTGTACATATTTTTAACATCTACTAAGCACTAAGATGGAAATGAGTTAAACAGAAGAAAACTACATTACTGGTGTTCAAAGAAAAGCAATAATAGTCTAAAGACAACATGAATAAAACAATAAACTTTCACTGTGTTGCACTGGGATGAGTTTTACCTACAGCACAGCCACACAGATATACTCTGAACACGGTGTTAACACAAGATTTCGTAACAGTATTATGTTAAATGCAAACTCTGCTCTGCTTGTTTTTTTTTTTTAAATTCATATCTGATGTATAAATATTTACACACATGCATTCAGGTAGACATGTTTCATACCAGTTTAAAAAGCTGCATGTTTGTAATCATAGCTTCATAAGTGGAGCAGATAAGCATCGCAGACTGAGAACTGGGGGTGGAAATGAGATGCTGATAGGGTAATAGCATTACCATAGATCCTGTAACCAACGCACACACGTAGACCCACACACACCTGTGATGGTATTCCCCCGGTGGATCAGGTAACATGCTGTAAATTAGCCAGTGATCCATGCTGGCAGTTAAACGGGGTAAAGTCGGCTCATATTTGTGTCAGAGCACGTAACGAGTTCCCAGTTTCATTAGAGGTTTTCTCTTTTACCAAAAAAAGCATTGCTTCTAATTTCATACAATTCTTATTCTGGTTTCAAATTAAATTTATATTAAATCATCCGTGTACATGCTACAACCTGTTTTTCATCATTTTTTTTCATGATGGAAACTGAACCACGTGCAGTTATTTTTTTTTTTTATAAATTATTAAAGATGCAGTTGTAGGAATCTGATATTTCTCATAGATGAGATTGATATTAATACTAAATTAAATGCTTTGGTAAGCCAGTGTTTTCATTATATACAGTCCTAATTTTAGCTTTTATTGCTAAATTAAGTTCAAACAGAAGTATATTTCCTCCACACACACACACACACACACACACACACACACACACTCTGTTTGGCACAGCTTTTATATCCTGCTGCGATTTATGTCTGTTTTGGTTGGCCCTCAGAGCAGAGTCAGCCGGGTTTGGAGGTGGCGAAGAGGAATGTGTACACACTACACACACACACACACACACACGCACACACTAATTTATTTTCGCATCCCTTTCATATCTCTAAAAACACACACATCCGCACGTTGCAGAAACAGACCCTGTCTTTACTTTTTCCCAGTGACACACTCACACTGACTAAAACACATCTTTTAACCTCACTTTCATATCTTAAACTAATACACACACACTGACTCACAAAGCAGACAGGAATGTGTTGTTGTTACGGTGGAGCTGCGGAGCTCAGTGCTCAGCACCTCCACACCGATAAGACTGCAGCTATCTGATAGACAAGAATGTATGACGGACAGGGAGGGAAGCGCAGGGATGGACTGAGGGGAGGACAGACGGGGGAGAAAGTGGAGAAGCCGAGAGAGACAGGAAGTGAAAGAGCAGGACATCAGTTTATTCAGATTCCTGCACTTTGAACTCGTGAAATTGCATAAAGTCAGCTGTTTCACTGCTGCTACTATTGTATAAGAGAGATTTCATGTTTACAATCTGAATGTTGACAAGTTTGTAGTGAACAAAGAGCCATGTTTGTTCACACTTCTTTCTTCTCCCTCTGTCTGACTAACTCTGATATTTCTGAAAACAAAGAAATCCTCCAATAAAATGTTCAAGACGTTGCGGTCTGTTGCAAAAAGCCTATTAAATCAATTTCTTTTGTATAAATCTGCCTTTTGCTGAGTTTTTTTTCTACTCACACTCGTGCTGAAAGAGAAGACACTTGGAAATATCATTAGGGTGAAATTACCAAATAATCTTTGCTGAAACATTGATTCTGGCTGCATTTCACCCATGACCCCAAGGCAGGAAATTTACTTAAAGTTTCTTAATGAGGTTTCATGTGTGAAATAGTCACAGACGTTACAGATGAAGAGAAAGAGGAGACGCAGAAGGAAGACAAAAGTTGTGAAATCTTGGGTCAAGACCAAACCGACTTGTTACAGTCACCTGGTTATTTATAGACCTTATTAGACATCTGGCTTCCAATCAGTCTCGAGTCTCCTTCCTTGCCTCCTTTTACAATTTATCCTTTCATCCCTGTTTCCTCTCCTCCCTCCATTTGTATCATGACCTCTGACCGAGCCTTGTTAGGAAGGAAAAGGAAGAGGTTAACCTCTGCACTGAACACACACACACACACGATTTCAGCTCCAGGCTCCTGGTAGAGCGGAGGTTTACAAATCTATATCTAAATAATTAGCTTTCACTTCAAATTAACTGAGGACGACACAGATTTAAACAAATGGACTCTCGTCTAATTGAACTATGTTGGGTTAATTGAGGGCAAAAGAAAATGGAATGAAATCTAATAAATTATATACATTTCTTACACAAATACACAAGTAATTCATTTGTTTTAAGAGATGTTGGTGTGGCTTTTATTAAAACAGCGCCGGTGCACTTTATTCTCGTTAGGAGAATAAAGGTAACTTCTTACCATATCTAAGAAACTACACGGTCAGGCCTGAGGTCAGAAAAATTCACGCCATTGTTTTAAAGCGTTTGTAATTTCAGCATATTCTTCGTCTTTTCTCGCAGTTTTGGCCTCACGACCTTTCGTTTACTCAGCCCTGTTTTTTTCCTGCCACACAAAGGATTGTAAACACAGTTATCAGGAACCCCCGCGTGTCTGTGTGTACTTAACAGGTTTTTCTAGCGATTGGAGTGACCACGGCGAGTGTGAGGGTAAATATTTTACTTGGGTATCTGTTATCTAGAACAACCTTTAAATATCTCTTTAACACTTTTGTCTTTATCTTTTATTCCTATCAAGCTCACAAACACTCACTGTAACTACATTTAAAGATCTTTTATTGATAAAATTGTCAAAAAAATTAATAAAACTGCCAAGAAAAAAAAAAAGAACAAGACATCGCTTTTTTATTTCAGTTGTTGGCTAAGATTGTTTCACGATTCATGCCACCAGTGATGGAAATGGGAAATAAAAGAACAATTATCCAGAAAATGACTTGTAATAACAGATATATAAGCAATGTTTGTGTTTTAAACTCGTAATTACACGTAAATTCACACAAACGCGCTCACACAGACGTGTTTCCTGTCTCACTGACTGAAGATAAATGCTGCTGTGTCTATCAGTAAATAGCTCAGAGCTGTGGTACAACACAAACCTTGAAACACTAAAATAAAGGTCAGCTGTGCAGATGTGCCGCTGCCCAATCAGTAGTTTAATCACAGAGGTTAGAGTTTAATGAGTTATTATTACTGAACCCTCAGTAACACACAAGCACATGGCCGCCCAGCCATTATATGTAGTGTATGTTTGTACTGTATATGTGTTCAAGACCAGCAGCAAATGACAAATAGCTCTACAGAACCATATTGCGTGGCTTTCTTAACTGTTTCCAGGTCTGGAAAGCTGCGTGTACTTTTTCAGAGATGGACAAGAGAGAAACATGTCGGCGCAGGTTGCAGCCAAATCACACACCAGTGTTATCAACGTGATGCAGGCGGTTTTTGTTTTATTAATTGAAGGTTTTCACAGATTTCTTCTTCTTTTGCTGCTTCTCCAACGCAATATACTTAAATACAGTTCTCATTTGTAATGTTCACAATTACATTTTAAAATACAGCAACAGCAATCTTTCTTTGTGGGAACAAAATGCTTGTTTCTAAGGAAAATTTGAAAAACTTTTCTGCACTTGTTCTTGGAAATGAAGCTAAAAGAACTGTGGAAATTGTCCACAGCAAAGATTGAAAGATTATCCCCAGTTACTGAAACAAGAAAGAAATGAAGAGAGGAAAAAAGAAAGACAAACAAAAAGAAAGAGCCTTTTTTTGTACGTGTTTGTAACACATATTCAACTATAAAAGATGATTTAGGATGTTTTTTGTTCTGTTTCTAAAAGAGAATAACAAAGTAATAGTAGCACTAACTGAGACTGTCTACAGGCGTCTGGATCTGCCCGGGCAAAGTAACCTCTCTAACACACCACCAGGCTGTCAGTTTGATGGTGCTGGTGGTGCTGGTGGTGGTGTGTGTGTGTGTGTGTGTGTGTGTGTGTGTGAGAGAGAGAGTGCACGAGTGTGTGAGTGTCAGTGTGATATTGTAGTAAATTAGACCATCAATCAAACACAACATGGGAAGCAGCATCAAGAGAAAAAAATATCCTCACAATGAAGCACAAAGGCACTGGAGCAACATATGGCATTATTTAACTGCCCATTCAGAAACACAAGTGTGTGTGTGTGTGTGTGTGTGTGTGTGTGTGTGTGTGTGTGTGTGTGTGTTTTCCTATGACTACGCTTGAGAAAAGAGTTGTGCATTGTTTTACTCTAACCTCTGCAATTTTTTTGACCTGTCGTCATTACGCAAAGAGTCCATTCAATAAAATAATTAGAGTTCCTACTAACTGCAGCCGGACTGTATGAAGCAGAGGTTTTAGATTAAAGCGAGTCTGGTGGGAATGAGGATAAAATACAGCTACAATAAGATTAGAGGCTCTAAAATGCAGAGGTAAACATAAAGGTAGGACTGAAGATAATGGAAAATCGCTGTGATAAACGTTTTTAGTTTTCCTTTTCCAGGTTGTTTTTGTGGAACATAAAGCCTGAGAACTTCAAAAAGTTTACTTTGTTTGCAATTTTGGCAAACGCGGTTTGCTCTAGTGTACATTGGAAGTAGATTAATCACAGTATAACCATCTATTCAAACACTGGAGTAGAGTTGTAACTGTTGGGCTGTAATGACGACTAAATTAGTTTAGCTGGACTTAATGAAGGACTGAAGCTGGACAGAAGTGGAAAGACGGACTAAAATAGAGGTTAAGGTTAAAGCTACGTGGTAGATTGAGTAGTTTGATGACCAGTCAAGGTCCAACACCTGAAGAAAAAAAACCAGAAAGCTTCACATGTGGTCTGTTGTCAGTACATATAAGTGTAATTGTGTGTGTTCAGACTGATATAAGGATGTTATGATAGCCCCCTTTTAAATTTTTTTTGGCTTTCTGTACTTATTTTGTCTGTGTCCCCGTCTCTGTCTCTCTGTCGGTCTCACACACACACACACACACACGGAGGAAGTGTGTACACAGCGTATGGGGAGATAATAGCTTTGCAGGGGCCACGTTAGAGCTAAGCCAAAGATCTGTCTGGCTAAAGGATCCATTAAACCACACACACTCGCACACACATGAGAACATACTTCATCACTGACATGCAAAAAATACAAAATTAGAGGCACAGACACCTACACTAATACCAGAACAGAGATTCAAGACACACACACACACATACATGTGTGCAGCTGTGTAGAATGGACCATTAATGTGCCATCAGATATCAGACCATTTAAATGGATGAGGCCCAGTGTGAAGAGAAGTCCAAACTTTCCAACAATTATTCTCTAATCTGTCCATTGCTGAGATGGAGGGAGAGAAGAGGAGGAGAAGGGATGAAAAGAACAGGAGAGAAACATACGTGAGAATGAGAGAGAAGAAGAAGAAGATGAGGGATGAGAAGCAGGAGCTGAGAAGGTTTTTAAAGATGAAAGACAAAGACAAACAACAACCAAACAAAGCACAATTAATTTAGATTCAATTATGAGAATTAGTCGATTATTTTGTGCAACATTTAAAATTATAATTCAACTTTGGGGCGTGATATATGAAGTTGTGTCTTGATAGCGTTTATCTCTCTGAACAGTGTTGTTAGTCAAAATTATTCAACTTAAATGATTTCAAACTAACAGTGAAGCCATCTCTACAGTTTTATCATAAAATATGTTGTAGAATTAATGTCACAGCTATTATTACTCAGATTGTTTGATGTAATAACTGTTAGTTTAATATATCTTGAGTTTTCTCCATGAGTTGCATCAGTTTTCTGATTAGGAAATAGCATGACCAGTCAGAATGACAGTTTTTATGATCGTCCCCTGCTGAAGCACAAGACACGGGCTGTTGCTGTTACAGCTTGTGAAGTTTGATATTGAATAGATCATTACAGATCAGATATTAAATTTTCTCTGAAATCCAAGCAGTAATTCAGAAACCTAATAAAAAATTGACAGGGCAGCTGTAATGTGAGCTTTATCGCTCTGTCCAACTTTATATAACTCTGCTCTAATGGAGCAAAAACGACTTCTAAAAAGAGATGCAACACGGTTTTGTAGTCAGTCCTGGAGCAACCAAATTGAAATTAATAGTTTTAACAACTTGTCTGTTTATCATCTACAAGTTATCATAAGTCAAACATCTTAAACTACACTAACATGTATAAAATGGTTCTATATGAATAAAGATTGATGGATCATACAATCGTTCTGCAGCTACCTTTGTTATAGCGGCTGCTGTTTGTGGCGTTAGTGTGCAGACTGTAACAGAAACAGCACAGTATCAAAGCTTCACCATGAAAAACCACCTGCAGGACACTACACAGATGTTGTTACGCCATCACAGCTCATAGACTTGGGGCGTGTGGAAGTGTCCTGATGTGTCTGGCACTGGGACATTGGCAGCAGACTGTTTTCGGGGACTCTGTGGTTCTAGCTTTTTCTGTTGCATCCCAGAAATGGTCATCCTAGATTTTTGCCTCTGTCACATTTCTAGAGCCTTTTCTGAGATGTTGCAGGCAGTGTTAAAAAAAAAAAAAAAAAATACCCGAAAGTCCCACTAGAGTAGAAGTGTAGAAGTACAGATGCTCGACCAAAAAATAACTTTGGTAGAAGTTCAACTCAGTGACTAGAATGATACTTGAGTAAAAGTCTGAAAGTATATAGTGTTTACTGTGCTTAAGTGTGACAAGTAAACTATAATTAAATGTAGTTAAATAATAAAAGTACTTTAAAAAGCACTTTAAAACATGGAGCTACAACAACCTTCACAGATGATCTCTTGAGACTGAACTAAAATATATATATATATATATATATTTTTTTTATAATATATTTTTAAAAGTTTCTCTATCCACACAGCCTTTAAGATGGAGCCACGTCAACCCTCAAACATGGTTTTGATGATCTAAACAGTCACAGGTAAACTTAGAGTGAACTGGAGTGGTGGAAAATGTATCAGAGTAAAAAGTAAAAACCTCAAGCAAAGTACAAACACTTAAGTACAGTCGTGAAGTATTATTACTTCATTAAGTGGGTTTTATGTGTCAAAGTAACTTCCAGATGAATACCAGGATGTAAGCTTTCCCAGCAGAATATTGCCTTTTAATGAGATGATCAATGTTATTGACTTCACCTGTCAGTGGTTTTAATGTTGTGGCTGATTGGTTTATGATGCCACACAGTTTAAAAGAGGCTGCATCAGGTTTAGGCTAGGTGTACCTAATAAACTGGCTAATGAGTGCATATGTGCAGCAACAAATATGGTTCGTATTAAAGTCGGGAGCACATCGTGAGCATGTTAGTCGTTAGACAGAATGAACAGACAACGGCAACAATAGCACAGTGTGTAAAAACTGTCTTCAGTTATTGTTCACGATTAATATAACAGAGCTGGAATATGTCTTTGTAAAACGCATGTGTGACAGAGGTTTGGTCAGAACAGAGGAAATGTCGTGTGACAGCGTGATACTAATGTGAGCTTTCTTGCCTCCTTGTGCGTGCGTGTGTGTGTTCGTGCGCGAGTGTGTGAGCAGTGAAGCGTGAAGCTGTTACTCCGGTCACTGGCTCGATCCCGCGCCACAGAAAGATGCTAATGAGTAGCACACTGTCTCTCAGCTCATAAAAAAAAAGAAAAAAAAATACTGAGAGGAGAAAGATGATGGGATAATGGGAAAGAAAAGAGAAAGAAACAAAAGGCAAATGTGTTTGATGAGAGGCACAATGACAGGAAGAGAGAGAGGAAGTTTGAGAGATTAAAAGTGGAGAGAGTGAGACAAGGGGTTGAACGGGGGAACCCGGGGGGGGATCGGTTGAAGAAAGGAAAGAAGAGAGGGGAGAAAGAGTGGCAATAGTTATGTGGTGTGTGAAGCTCAGCAGCAGCCAACGCTGTTCACTACACAAATGCTTAATGTCTCATTTTGTAAAGCGTTCTGCATGTTTTTGGTTTTTTTCCGCTTTATTCACCAAAATACATTGGAGACTCTGGGAGAAAACGCTTAAAGACGGGATCATGAATCAAAGGTCCTGAACAAAATTTAAAACCCTCAACCTCAAAAAGTTAATGACATGCATCTTCTCCCATTGAGCCCAAACAAAGTCGTCTGAGAGCGGTTTCATACACATACAAGCAGCGGTTTGTCTGAGGAAAAAAGATGATCACTCCTTCGTTTTGAGTGTTTCAGTGTGTTGTTTTTGTGGCTGTGTGATTTTTTTTTTTTTTTTTTTTTCATTATTTGTTTGCCCAGCTCTTCACAGACGGGACTTTTCCAATTGCCCACTTTTTTTTTTTTTTAAACATTAGCTAACCTCACTGAAGGATATGTTAGTCACAGTTTAATTGTCTCTATTTTGGGCAATTTTTCAATTTTGTTTGCTACAATTAAAATCACATATTAAACAACTTGGAGATAATTTTGTTTGGTGAGTTAAATTGTCCCACTGAGGGGAAAATGAGACTCTAATCCTGTTAATCGACAGAGATGATATTATTGTTAGCACAAGGACAATGTGAGGCAACTTTATATTCTCAGAAGTCAAAAATTGGAAAGTGAAGAACACCTGTGTGATGATTTCATCCTAATCACATATGATGGGATCCAACAGGAAGTCAATTGTCTCGGCTTGAAGAAGTCTCCGAAGCACATGTGTTAAATTTCCTGTTGAGTGATGAGAGCGTAGATATGTGATCATTCATTGGTACCAGTCACAATTCATGAAAACAAAATCATGTATGTGTCCAATCGATTGTCCCGAATCTTTCCAAAAAATATGTTTCTGCACAAAACTGAACGACTACCAACAAGAAGAGGAACAATAAGAGGCAAAAAAAGTAAAACCATTACTAGACTGTTGTTTTCATGTTGTCTCCTTCATTTAATATCCTCTATTCTTTGTTTTACTGCTTCCTCCCCTCTCGGTCCTTGTGTTTTACATATGCTGTCTCTCTCATGTATTCATTCAGTGAATATGCAACACATGGAGACAAAGCAACAAAAGATGTTTTCATGAAACTTTTATTTCTCCACCCCCTGTTCTTCATTCTCTGCTCAAGTGAATTCAGTTCTTTACATTTTATCCTGGAGTTGAATGCTGTTTGGCTTCTTCACTGAGGCCGTGACCTCTGCCGCTGACAGACAGTTTACTGTATGTGACACAGTCCCTATGGCATCATTGTTGCAGTATGCGTAGATGCAATGTAACCGTAGATAAAGAGTTTACAGTGTCATACAATAAAGCATGAACGATCAAAGCGACTTGAATGAATAAATTCAATGAATAGATATTGTTGATGGACTTAATTGACTTGGGAAGAACAAGCTGCACTATTTATTATCGCAATTTATGGACAAATGTTTCGGTCAAGTCTCCTCTAATTTCACATTTAAAGTTAAAGTGATGGTCTGGAGTAATTTGAACCCTTGAAGTCTATTTCACCACAAATATGAGTCGAATGCACCCTCTAGAGATATTTTACGCTGGTTGAAGTAATATTAAGTTTGACCGTCTTTTATTTTCACAACCAAATAGTTAACAATGAAAGTAAATGGGGCAGTCAGCCAAACGTATCTAAACTGTAATTTTTTTAACCACTAATAAAGCTCAAAATATCACTTCACTTCAGCAGTAGCATGAATAGGGTCCCTACACATAAACTGAAGTTTATAAATTGATAACTTAGTAAGTGAACTGAGAGTTTATTAAAAAGACAGTTTTACAAGACTTACCCAATGTCTTGTTTTATAACAACTGGTGATGAAGGATGTTCCACATCAGCAGATTTGTCATTTTCCTGAATAACCGGCCGATGTGTCCGTGAAGAGCGATGAAAATGATCAATCTGCTGTAAAAAAAAAAAAGATTAAAAAATGACAATTTAGATGCATTTGGCTGACTGCCCCACTTACTTTCATTGTTAACTATTTGGTTGTAAAAGCAAAAGACGATCAAACTGAATAATACTAAGACCAACGTAAAATATCTCTTCAGGAGTTTGACTCTGGGTTGAAATTCCCCCGGACCATCACTTTAAGTTAAGTAATCCTTGTTAGCTTTTTGTAGAGTGGAGTGTAGATATCACTTTGAGTCATGATTTATACATTTATTAACACATTATTGTTACTGTTTTGTCACATTTGTCGTGTGTACATATGATACATGTGCAGACAGGTTTGACGTGTCCAGATATGTTATTGATACCCATGTAAAGAGTTAGATTTGGCAATGCAACTTCCTTGATAGATTTTAAAAGGAGTGTGTTGTTTTAGTTATTATCACTTTTTTTGCTTGTCACGTTGAGATGTAGTTGTCTGGTTGCTCGCTCTGTGCTACGCTCTGGCATGATCTCAGCCGCGATGACAACAAGATCCTAACGCTGCCAAACTCAAATGGTTTTTTTTCTTTACAGAAAGGCCAGACTTGTGTTTACTCGACAGGCTGCTCTCTGCTGTGGGCACAGCCAGCAGGGACGAAAGCTCAATGCAGACCCAGGAAACTCTGGAGGGATTTAATTTCCCAATATGCCAGAGGGCACCTGGGGATCCCCCAAGAGGAGCTGGAGTTTGCTGCTGGGGAAATGAACTGTGTTGGTTTGCTGCTGTGGTGCAATGGATCTGACGTGAAACTGAAAATATTTTCAAAGCAGCTTCATTTTCTGTTAACCCTTCGATAAAGGGCACAGACTGTGGGAGATTTTTAATAAACAAACTTCTCAGAAATTTCTTCCTGACATATGTCAATGCATTTGTTTAACAAACACTATTTTTATATGATTGAGACTGAGAACATAAACTTTAAATGACTGAAGACAAGACGGTTCAGATGATTTTGAGTTGGAACTGGAAAAATACTGACATCAAACCTAATGCTGTGTGTTTTAGTATTCAGCAGGGATGAACATTCATATCTGACTGACCATGAATTGAGCCGTATCAGACCATGAACTAGAATTGTGCTCAGTCGAGTGCAAACGTCTGCCAAGGCCAAACAACCCTACACATGTCTGTCAGGTTAGGGTTATTATCTGCATCTGCACCAAATTGTACAAACTCATAGATCTCAATACCATAAAAATGTTTTATTAGTTCTTATATCAAGATCTGAACATTATTTCCTCAGAAATAAATGAAAATGTCAAAGAATAAGTGATAAAACCGTCTTGGATATAACATGGTATTTATAAATTACACTGTTCTTTACAGATTAAGACACTGCTGAGATAAGAAAAAAGAAAAAGAACATTCCCACATGTTTGACATTTGCAGAAAATCTCTCTAAATGAATTGAATTAATTTGAGTCACACTGATTTAATGAGAAGTGAAAGTGTTTTATTACTGTGGCTGTGACTGTCGAGTCTTTTCTTCTACCAACAGAGGGCAGCAGCTACAACGCAACATGCAGACTCCAAACTTTGAGGATGTGTTTTGTGAAGTTGTAACTTCACTGCTGTAATGTTGGAAGAAAGATATTATACATGTGTGATGACTAATAGATGCTGGGTGATATTGGAATCGAGCCGTTTTATTGCTAAATTGTTCGATCTGTCCAAGATCAAGTCTGAGGTCACATCTTATATCAAAGTTTCATTTTAATCGATTTAAAACTTTTGGTGATGTCTTAGTTTATTGTAGCCTTCAGGACGTTTATATTACAAAACATATATACACACAGTTTTATATGAAGTTTTTTTTTTTTTTACCAAAGTTTGATTCATTTGTCAAGCTGCATATTTGTGTCTAATCCTGGCTGTTGAAGAATTAATCAATAAAGTTGGCAAACACAAGCTCCTCAGGGATGATGCATTGGGGTATTTTGGAGGAAGATGGTTTAAATCCAGTATGATCACAAAGTAGATCATTAAAATGATATATGAGCTGTGATAACATAAGAAAAGTTGCTGGGAAGATCAACTAAAATATGTTACACTGCTGCTGCTGCTGCTGGACTGAGAGTTTGGACTTTTATATTCGTACTGTGGGAAAGTAGCAGAGTGTTTCTTCTGAGAAGATAAGAGACAAGTGAAAGTTTTGTGGAGATCTTACCCACTTTTCTGGTGACATCAACACACAGAGAGAGAGGGAGGGAGAGAGAGAGGAAGAGAGAGAGGGGATTTGGGGGAAACCTAAGTACAAATCTGTCTGCTTCTCTCACAACCTCCAGGCGTACCAGTCTGTGTTGCGCCTCTGCTCTCAACTTTTTTTCTCTCTCTCTTTCTGATTACAACTCCTCTGCAACTCTCACTTTTTAAGTCCCTGGCAGCGGAGGGATGTTCCCAGGAAGGAGGTAACACCCCAGCTGAACGTTTTCACCTTGGAAAGTTTAGGAGTCAGACGGATAACTTATTCTTTCTTTTTCTTCTTCTTCTGTTTCTGTTTCTTCTTCTTCTCGGACACATCGTTGTGAATGGGCAGTGTTTGGAGAGACTTTTACGCATCCAGCTGAGTGACGCGCGGTTTGATGTTTTAAAAAGAAAACTTTGTCTTTTGCAAGTGTCACATCCCCAAGTCTTCATTTTCTTTCTTTTCTTCAATGGCAAGGCATCGTTTGAAGGAGATTCTGACTGATCGAGTCTCTTGAGAGAAACTTTGTGAACTTCTTCAGGAGCGGACTTAATTACATTTCGGCTTCCATCACTTCGGGGTTTTTTTTTTTTTTTTTAATTCTACCACATAGTCAATCGGCCTCTCTTGACCTTTTTTGGGATCCTTACCTCCACACCGTCTACTCCCCCCCGCGGATATTCAATTAACTCGCTGTTTGGAAGTAATTTCAGTGGATATCATGCCTCCGACCGCGCCGGGGAAGCGTGCTGCGCTCTGCCGGGTTTGGGCTCTGGTTTTCGCGCTGTTCATGTGCGTTGCCTCGGTGAACGGATGCCCACACAAGTGCAGCTGCTCGGGGTCGCATGTGGACTGCCAGGGTCTGGGTCTGAAGACTGTGCCTAAAGGAATACCGAGGAATACCGAGCGTCTGTAAGTGCGACTTTATCACAGTATCGACAGATTCTTGTTCTCTCATCATCAGACTTCTGTCACCTTTATGATGCACCTTGTTACTCCTACAGTTTCTCTCTGACGATTTCAGTGAATTTTGTGCAGTTACCATGCAAACTTGAAATATGTAATGAACATATTTTAGTGTTGAACCAAACTAACTTGACGCCTAAACTCATTACACATTGAATCACCTGCCCACAGTGTAATGTGCTTTGATTGCAACCGCCTGCATCAGACTGAAACTTTGTGATTGAACTGAAATGTATTTCTAAACTAAAAAAAACTTTGCGTCATAAAAGACTCTATCCTGTTGTTTAACTTGAGCTCATATTAGTTTACTCAGCAGAGAAACGTTTATAACCTTTTAAAATTAAATTGAAAAAAAAAAAAAAAAAAACAGTTTCTAAACTTTCTGACAGGAGTTGATTTGAGTTAATTTATTTGGACTGAATTAATTTAAGTCGCTGAAGTTTTTTTTTCTTCCAAAGGCTGATAAATTATGTTTCATTATGTTTATGAAAATTATGTTTTATTAATATTAATACCTGTAAAATGTGTAGAATAAGCCGTCATTTATAGTAGAGAGTTGAAAACATCAAGCTGCAGCCAGTTTCCCTCCACACTTAAAAGATGCACATGAAACAGACTCTCTTCTCCAGTGACCCCAATGAATGGAGGCAGGTAATATATATATATATATATATATATATATATATATATATATATATATATATATATAAACAGCTCTAAAACCCCCAACAGTTCACATAAAGTGACTTTTAAAGTTATTAAACAGGTCAAATCAAAGGCGAGAAGAAGCAGAGAGAGAGATCCCTAAATCTTTTTATACTCCTCTGCTCTCTCTTTGTAATAATACTCTGCAAAGTTTTTTTGCAGTTGTCACCGGTTCTTAAAGTTGAAGTCGATCCTCTGGGATTTGTGTGAAACCCCAAACAATGATTTAACTCCCACAGAATCACCTTCAGTTCTTTCCCGAACCTGACAACAGTTAGTTAGAAATGATATTCATTCCTGCAGCAGAGACAGACCTCTGACAGACGCTGCTGCCAACCTTTAGCCCGATCTTGACACGTATACACCCCCACAGCCACACACATGCATTCACAAACACACACACTCACACACCTATGCTGTTAAGGTATGGGAGTGATTATGCGTGATAACGGAGCTGCCAAAAGCCCCGCGGGGGATCAACAACAGAACCGAGCCCTGAGACAACAAACACAATCAGTAGGCTGCGTAGAGAAGTGGGGGGCCGTTGATGTGGGGGGTGCCGCTGGATATGAGCACAAGCTGTGCATGTGTGTGCGCATTTTTGCTTTTTAATGTGTTTGTTTACGTGCTTTTGTTTGTGTTTCTGCATCTGCATGCTTGCAGTGGCTGGTACGATTGTGTAGCTGCTGTGAATATGTGTGAGTGTGAACAAGGAACCTCACACTTCTTCCGTCCCACTGGGCTGTAGTGACCTCCCAGGACCTGTTGGCTTTTACACAGCAATCCCCACAAGACATTTACACCCAAGGAAAATAAATAATTAGAGCAGGCTGTGATGGGGAGGTGGGATAAGGGGGTCCCCTGCTTCTCGCTGGGGTCCCCGGGGTGGAATATTTGGGGTAGCAGTGCCCCTCCCACTCCCTTCACTCAAGAAACTATGTGTTTATGTTTCCCTGATTTATCCAGGTCAGTGTTTCTGCTGTGTCTTTGGCCAACAGTTGCTCTTTTCCTCCCTTCTTTCTCCCCGTCTCTGCCTTGTTTAATCTCTCTTTCACTCACTCTCTCTCTCTGCAGATATATTTTAGGGAGTCTGAGATGGGAAACATTAAAATGGATGAGATTCCAGTTCTTAAGGTTGTGGCAGATGGGAAACTTTTTAAGAAAGAGAGATGAGCATTATTACCATGAACAGGGATTTGGGGTTTGGAATAAAGTTCACGAGTACAACAGATTCTGGTAACAGAAGTGCCAAGTTTAAGTTATGAGTTAAAGAAAAAAAAAAATCATACAGTGCTTCAAATTATTTTACTCCTTACTGAATTTTTCCTAAACTTTACTGTCTAAAAGTATAGAATATATGACGATACACTGTCTTTATGATCTTTTATGGTTTTTATACGACTGCTTTTTTTTTTTTTAATGGTCCACATTTTCAACTAAACACTTCATGTAGAAAAGGCAGATGGGAAGCTCTGTAACGACGCTAAATTAACTTTCATAAGCTCACAATTTCTCTGCCGCCACCAACTGATGTCATGCTAACGGTTAATCTGACATTTATTATGACATTGTCAATGTTCGGGGTAAAACTGTTAACCGTTCGTGACAACTCAAAACTGGCAAACAACATTAAAATTAGAGTCACAAATATATTTAAATTTACTGAATTGGTTATTTCAGAAGTTTCCTGGCAGGAAGATGTTTCCTGACGTTCAAAAAGCAATGCAGTGTCGCAATATTGAGGTAACTGGCTGGACAGTGGTATGCATCAATTTGGCCTAAAAAACAGCACAAGGACTCATGGGCTTTAAAAGAATAAGTCAAGTGAGAACTTAAGTTTTCAGCATCAGATGCTGAATAACCTGAAGGCCAGAAAAGTGAAAAGTTTTTTGAATTTGAATCAGTCTGGATGGATTCCTGTTTCGATCCGGAGTCAAAGTTGATTTAAAATATATAAAAAAAAAACTTTAAAATCATAGTTATTAGTCTACACAATCAACATGTTCCAAAATTACACATTTTGGCGAAAAATGGTGCAAAACACCCAGTTTTCTGTTGCAGTTTTGCTGTTTAACTGTCACATGCTCTTCTGTTTGCTCATGTTGATTTCTCATGGAAAATCTGAGAAATTTCTGAAAAATTCCAGTTGTGATCCACCTTACATGTCAGCTGTGACTCATGTTGAAATATGGATAGTTTCACAACACTCAAACGCCTCCCGTCCCTTTTTTAACAGCGAGATGAGGAGAAAGTCGTAGAGAAGAGGAGACACAGTCGTCTCACCACAGTAAGAAAGTGATGCAACGAGACCATGAGACACATGTGGTGTTTGAGGAAAGGACACGACTTTCAGCTTATCTTGAGTGGAAAATCTTTTTTCAGCTACTTCTCTGCTGCTCACTTTATCACTCTGAGGCCACATGTATAAATTCAGACTGACTCTGTGGAGGTTACTGAACACAAATGTAGAGAATCACTGTTTAGTGACTAAGTACATGACTTAGGTCAAAGGGAAATTGTGCACAGCAGAAACCACCAGCATGGTCCTTTAAGCTTTAGAGCCAGTTCCTGCTTGCTCTCTTTATTACTCACATATATAACTTGATTCCAGTTCACTTCTGCTACACTTGGAAGCTAAGGCTCCATATTCAGAGTCAGAATCCACCTGTCATAACTGCAGAATGAATCTTTTTTAAAGCCCCCTTTCCCTCACTATTGTAAACAGAGCATTTTGAAAGGTTAACGAGAGAAAAACAGTGGTGGCCTCAACTGTTCACTCAACACACTCACTCACACACACTCACTCACACACCCAGGCAGCCTTGCAGATTACCTCAGGCCAGTCAATTCTGTAATGTCCTCCTTGGGAAGCCACTTGAGACCTCATTTGCATCTAATTTGAGTGGAGGGTTTTGGGGGGAGGCTTAACAGGCTTAACGAGGCTGGGTAAAATGAATTGGAAAACGGGGTCGGCTTTTTCTCTCTCTTGGGTCTAATTCACACCTGCCCTACAGGGAACGCATAGACACACACACACACACACACACACACACCTCCAATGTTGATTTTTAAAGCTGCAAATTCCAAACTGTTGCCCCAGCTGCCGTGAAATGTGGGGGAATTGAATGCTAAAAACTCCAGTGGGGGTCGTCAGTCGGTTGAGCTGCAATCAGGAAATTTTTGTGTTTAAGTGTGTGTGTGTGTGTGTGTGTGTGTGTGTGTGTGTGTGTGTGTGTGTGTGTGTGTGTAATTATATAGATGATTGCTTCTTTATATATGTGCGCTCTATGTCTGCTTCATTGAATGAGCTCACTGCTGGAAGCGGCAAGTGTCCAGAGCCAGCTTTACACAAACTAATTCTGGTTTTAACTGCCTATTTCTCTGTTCCCAAGCTAACGGCACTTTGAGGAAGTTTTGGCAAGTTCCTTCCGAGCAGCACCTTCTCTGCTTTCTTTAGTTTCTCCTGGCTCTTACTCTATCTTTCTTCTTTTTTTCATCGCCACTCCCAACTCTCCATCTCCATCTCCACCCTGGCTTTGATTCTCTTTCCTACATCTCTCGTTCCTTTCTTTTCTCCTCATCCACTTAACCTTCTTTTTTTTTTTTTTTTTTTTTCCTGCCTCCTCCCTGCCTCTCCCATTCTCTGACCTCCGCCTCCCCCTTCAGCACAAACACCTTCAGTTTGCCAGCAGCATCTCTCCAGTCGAGTTTTCACAGCTCCCATTTCCCCTCAATGTGCCAACCTACTGTGGTGCACACAACTGTGGGCGTGTGTGGGGGTAAGCATTGATGAGTGTGTGTGCGTGCGAGCGCGCAGAATGGACACACACGTTCCAGCCTCTGCTTCTGGCTCTTATCAAAGCTTGGTGTTGATTGGTCAATGGACGCTGTAACCACCACACCCTCAGCTATGAGCCGGCATTCCATGGTGGGACTGGAATCTGTGTGTGTGTGAGTCTGTCATAGCCTTCCTTAGGGGACAAAATTTAAGACCAGTTAATTAGGGACAGGTTGTCCAAATGGGGACAAACGTTGGGTCCCCATAGGGGGAAAAAGGTTTACGTTGAGGTTAAGGTTGGTCTACAGGAAATGAATACAAGTCTGCGTATGTAACGTCCCTAAAAGTGACCTATGACTGTGATGTTTGAAGACTGACTAACCTGTTCAAGAACTCGTTGATTAGTTCTGACACTTCCCATCCTCTAAAGTCAGAATAATTTGATTGGATGGAGATCAAACTGTAATCAGTGAAGGACTCTTTGTTCACTTCAGTTTTGGCTCTGCTCCTTTGATTTGTGCCCTGAAGTCATTACTAATATTATTGTGTTGTATACAACTGACAACCACACCCAACAAGTCTGATAAGCACAAAGACTTCCAACTGTTTCGACAATTCCCATGAATCTCTGCTAAAACTGCGCTGCGTTGGTGCTTCGCCAACATTTGTGGAAGCCAGGGAGCTAATTAGTGACGTATTTTGTTTGTGCAGTATTTCTGTATATGTAGGCCACTTTGAGGAAAGCTTCAG
This sequence comes from Polydactylus sextarius, assembly GCA_016801845.1. Classification (NCBI taxonomy): domain Eukaryota; kingdom Metazoa; phylum Chordata; class Actinopteri; family Polynemidae; genus Polydactylus; species Polydactylus sextarius. Next base: position 22,356,077 of record CM028930.1, on the reverse strand, counting down.
TCAGCACACATGCTTTGGTAAGTGTTTACTAAAAAACCAGCATCCAATGAAGAGTCCTCTGTGCTGTTATCGTGGGTATAATGGTGATGTAATACATCTGAGGAGCAGCCCAGTGGTATTGCTATAGCAGACAAGTCTAAACTAATAAGTAAAAACCACAATAAGCTTGCTGTTCTCAAACAGCCTCTTTATGTCACGCCTATCATCTGTGGCCATCTTGTGGTAACAATTCTGTGCCCTTCCAACTATGTTTGATTCAGTTATGGTATGCCAAATGGCACAAGTGAGGGTAACCGATATTTAGGCTCCAGTTCTAGGTCAGTGGGTGATATTCTCTTCCCCTGAGTTTCTTCAACATGCGGAAAGCTGACCTTTCTATATAATGACTTTCAGTCTGCCAAAGGGGCAGGAGCCAGCTGGCACCGACGTTGGGCACTGCCCTTCTGGGAAACGAAGCGAGCTGGATGCTGCATTAAAACATACACAGTCACACACATACTGTTTTCACATGGCAAAGACGTGAACAGACTGCATGTATATGCAAGATCAGACACATGTATGCAGACATGCTCTGATTGCACATTTAAAACTTTGCATAAAGCCACATATAATTGAACTGCACTTGTGAGGACCCTGACTGACATAATGCATTCCTTTCTTAATGCCAAACCCCAACCAAATCTAATTTTAAACTTGACTCTCAAAGAAAAGTTCTATATTTTTTACAACTTTGGTCTTATTGTTGTAGTTTTGGAAACAGAGTGACGATCAGACGTGTTTGAAAGAAGTTTAACAGATTATCTAAAACACCTAAGTTGAAGGAAAAATTGAAGTCGGTGCACCTGAAACCAACAAAGAAGAAAAAAAAATGTCTACACAAGCACTGATAGTGTTGTAGATCAAAGTTAGACCACAAAGAAGGTTTCTTAACTGTGATGGATGTTTTACAGCGAACACTTTAGGTTATAGGTCTGTGATTATTTCACAGTTTGGCTTCATTAACTCTTCAAAGTAAGTTTTGCTAACCTGTGGGTTATTTTAAGACTTGTATAATTGTCTGTTCCTTGTGGTCTTTGCTTTTTTTTTCGTTGTTGATCTTAGTGATGTTACCACGTTACTAAATGTCAGCAATTAACTTGGCGTGAAGGGTTGTTATTATTATAGATAGGAATGATGACGTGATGGCCAAAACTACTAAAATAAGACCCAGGTTGTATGAAACGAAACTTTTCTTTTAACCCTCAAACAAACCTTTGAAGTAGCGAGGACCGGCCAAAATGTCCTCACTCTCCAAAAATATCCTCACATCCCGAGGTCTAAAAATGGGTCTTCACGAAGATGAATTGCACACACACACACACACACACACACACACACACACACACAAACACACAAAAGTGAACAGTGAAGCAACATATATATCTATATGCATGGAGGCACATAGAGATTTAATGCATGCAGCCACATAAACACAGCACACTCATCATTAGGAAAGCTTAGACTCTTACACACAGTACACTCATGCTTTCACTGGATTAAACATGCAATTGGTTGTAGATGGAAACTTTGACATAAAACGACAGAGAGAGAGCGAGAGAACGAGCTTGTGTCACATAGAAACTACACAGAGTCACGAATGACCCTCTGTGACTTTGTGCTGAAACAGAAGCCATGAGGACTGAGGACTTCAGAGTGTGTGCGTGTGTGTGTCATACTAAAAACGCCACTCTTGGTTTCTGCGCAAGTGTGTGTGTGTGTGTGTGTGTGTGTGTGTGTGTGTGTGTGTGTGTGTGTGTGTGTGTAATATACTTGGAGCCGTTTGATGTTAACAAGCTATGCCACTGTTTTGTTAGGCCACTGTCACCAAAGCAACACATTGTATCCCTACTGCTGCTGCTGGGACTTTTCACAGTGTGTGTTTCGGTGTGTTCACTTTGACAATACATGTGTGTTTATACATACTTGTGTGTATGGAGTCCGCGTATACAGTAGGAGAGTGTGATTTTCACCATAATTGTCCCTTTTCGGTTCCAACGTTTTAGCCAAGCTCAATGTGACAGAGGGTTTATGTTGGACTGATTTGGATGATTATGGACGGGACCGGTCATTTCAATTTGAATGTGTGTGTGTTTCTCTGTCTTTCTGTCTCTTTCAAACTCTGTCTCTATCATTCACTCTCTCTCTCTCTCTCAACCTCTCATTCATCTTGACCTCTCATGTTCCCTTATCCTCTCGCTCACTCACTCACTTTTTTTTTTTTTTCCGACTTGGCCTGTGTTGAGGAAGCAGCAGGCCCTGTTCTTGTCAAGTGGCCTCTCACTGGCCAAATTACCCCTCCCGCCCCTTCAACCCCCCCCTCCCACTCCATCCCAACGCTATTCACTTACAGTGCAGCGGTAGTAAATCTAGACAAAAGCAATGCAACCCCTATAAACTCAAGCAAAGAAAAGAGCTAACCAAATACAGTGCTGCTTTACGGCCCCTTTTGGCTTGTGACTCTCAAAGACAACGATGCTCGCAGGCGACTCCCTAATGTGGTCGGGCCTGCGTGGTTAACAGCATCACCAAACTATGATTTTCCTGAGGCTGAGTGGCATTAACAATGAATAGGGACGACCAAGGCGAGAGAAATAAATTGTGACAGACAGAAAAACAAAGCAATAGATGACGAAACGCAGAGAAAAGAGAGACGCATTACTCCCACAGATTTCAACAAAACCCAATCAGTCTGGGATATTGAATGTGAAGGATACATTAACAAGTGGGAGAAGATATACACCAGAGGGATGAAGACATATTTAAAGCTGAAATATGGGCTGAAGACAACGAAATGCAGATGCACAAAGGGTGCAAAAGAAAAAAAATACAAACTAAAATTCATCCAGATTGAGACAGGATTGGAGTCAGAGACAGTAAGAGAAGTTATACTGCACATCTTTCCCATCCAGGGAATATTTCAGTCTACTGTAGGACAAATATGTAACTGACTTATGTCTCCTTCATCATCAGTGTCTCTTCTCCTCTTTGCTTTTATCTCTATTTTTGGGAAAGAAGTTCTGCAGCCTCCTCCTCCCCCTTTTAGCGTTTGTTAACATTCTAAACATTGCGAGTGTCGTGAATAAGTCAGTAGATTACAAACAAGACAAAGATTTTTTTCCCTGAACACAGGCCAGATAAAATGTTAAATGTCAAGTGTCGGCCTACGTGAGAAACAATCTGCAACTGTGGGGTCACTGTCTCTCTGTGGTGGCAGTCAACTATTGTTTAGCAAATTCTTTCTTTTTATTGTGTAAACTCTACTGCAGCTGGATTTTGTTGGTTGATTTTCTCATATCTAATTGAAAGTTATCTGAAAAGTTGAGTTAAATTATATTATTTATGTCTTTATTAGTGTAAAACTACACAACAGGGACTGTACTTCCGTTAAAGGCACAAGCAGACACAGAAGTTTTACAGACTGACAGGTAGATAGATGGTGACTGATGGTGACGAAGGCAGGAGATATGTGAAAAGAAGCAGATGCCAGTGGAGTCGAGAATGAAACCGTCCGAAATGCAGAGACAAATTCAGAAAATGCATCAAGGAAGCGGTTACTTGCATGTGGTTTCGCCTGCTCGCTGTCATCGTGACATTTTAAAGAAACTTTTCTGTGACATACTGAAGCCTTTATGCATGTTTAGCTATCAGATATCTACAGAGTTTTGTTATGAGTCTTTAACTATTCAGTCATGTGTAATTTTTTCAAAAACAGCACATGACCCAGGTGTCCTTTGAGGACCTGTGATGACTGCGACGTGTCCCAGAGAGCAGCTCTGTAACAGGAGAGAGTTCATTTCCTATTAGTGTCACGATGACACAGATTCAAAACAACAGCAGCAGACGGTCGCACAGGAGACCAAACGTTACACAAAAACCCCTCGAAAGGGGACTTGACCGCTTTCCATCGTTTACTTCCTTTACTTTTTTTTTTTTTTTTTTTGTGTGTCGAACATGTTTCACTCAATCCACGTTTCTCCTTGTAAATTAGATAATGTGTTTAATGTGTTTACACGCGCTACCACCAGGATTCACTGGTTTCAGTTGAACATTTTGCCTCTATGGAAACAGCTAATGGCAGATCTCACAATACATTTATGTTGCAGGGTCATCTTTACGTACTCTTTGTTTTTAAATTATCTGTAATTTCTTTTTTTCTCTCTATATTTCTGTCTTGTCTTCATCAGTTTTTTGGAGCAGATTTATAAACCTTTGACTTTTTACTCTCAACTTGAATCATTTTCATTGACGTTTTTACAAGAGCTTTGGTGCATCTCGTCTTTTCCTGATTTGTAGCCACGATCATTGAATTTGTAACAACTTCAAACACCAAATTCTGTCTTCAGCTTTCTCATGCACAGTTAAGAACATGTTTGATTTAATTAGATTTCTAGTCATTATGATGTATAAAGCAACAAAAGAGAAATTACAACTTTCTCACTGGCTTACTTTTACCTTAGTTTCCCAGCTGCTCGTTCAGTCCTGTTCCACAGCTTTTGCCCGTTATGCTCCATATCAAGTGATTTGTGTTGCGTAGTGGATGGATTGCAGCTACAGTGAAGGCTAATTTTCACGCTGCTTGATGCTCACCCCCCTGGTTCTGGTGACTGACACACTGTAGACCGTGGAGCACAGAGGAAAAAGGAAGAAGGCAATTAGGATTCCTTGCGTAACTGGGAGACTTAGAAGATGAAATTGAGCATACCTATCTTTTAGAGAAGGGAGGAATGGAGAGCAAGAAAGAAATGAGAGTGGGAATGAGAAAGTGAAAAAAGAAAGGTACAAGAGCTTTGTGGAAAATAACAGGAGATTAGCACAGGAAGCGAACGCATTTGGAAACGAAGCAAAGCGTCGGTCAGAGAACAAACAAAGGATGAAAGGGAAAGGATGGAGGGAGAGAGAGAGAGATAAGGATGTAGTGTTTGATAGAGAGAGAGGAAAAAGTGATAAGAGGAAATATCACAGTGTCAGACAGAGACGGAGCAGAGAGAGGAAACTGGTTGTAGTACTTATTCCTCATTGTTGAGGGAAGAAAAAGGGCAAAGGTCAAAAAAATAAAACAAACAAAAACAATGCAGATTGAGATAATAGTTTAAAGAGAGAAAGAGAAACACAATTGACCGGTGTGTAACCCGCTTCACCGACATTATACGTCATGTATTCTGCTAATATTTCATGGTTTACCACAGAGGCCGGTCCACCGAGCCCCCGGGAGTCTTTGTCACCTGATCTGTCATTTGTTTAACATTCCTCTCTAATAGTTATTTCTCTGTTTTCTCTCAGTCTCTGTGGTGTAGCCAGCCAATAAAGTTGAGCTGTAAATGAATCAGACCCCCCCTCACACACACGCACACACACCAAATCTATGTGTGTGTAAATTTAACTGGTTTGCCAACATAAACCAGCCAGACTGCAGGGTTCACTGGTTTCACTGGTGTGGAGTGAAGCTGTCTGTGCCTTTGTGCATGTGTGTGTTTGTTGCATGGTATGGTGTATTAATTCCCTGAACACCTGCTGTTTGCATTCTTGTCTTATCCCTTCGACGCAAACACACACACGTGCTCCTTACCTCGGCCTGTAATGGAAACAAACAGTGGTTAGAGCTTTTGTGCTAAAGCCTCTCGTTAGTCGTCTGACTGCCAGCTGGTCAGTTAAATTTAAAGCCGAGTGAAGCTTTACTGCTGGGCGCGGTGGATCTCCCAGGTTTCATCAGACCAGGTGCACGAAGGAGGCTGCGCTACCAGCATGTCGTCATTCACACCCTCTGTAGCTTGACGTTTCCATTGAACTTAGCGTTTAAAAAGCTTTTAATTTGAAAAAATCTAACTTTATGTCCTCATAACTAATTGTGTGGAGTTTTGCATTAGTCCGTGCAGATGCTCCAGCTGAATAACAGCATTCAATTATATTAATTTGACGTGTCTCTATTAGCCAGACCAATCCGCTTGTAGGTTTTGATATTATGGCTTATTAATGTCTTTGTTAATTTAGTAAATCATTTTTTTTTTGAATGGAGCCTTTTATCTTTTATAACATTTGTTCTAAATTATCAATTCCTTGACTCAATCATCTCTGACTGAATTGGAGCCATCGCTGCCAATAAAAATGTTTTACTCGTGATTCTTTGCTTTTATCCATTAATAACTTTTTTGTGAGAAACTGGCTGATGGACAGGGCAGTTAATGGTGCAGCCTTTACTCTGGTTTAACTGGACCCAGTTGCAATAAGTTTGTTCAATAGCAACTCAAAACGTGCACTAATACTAATAAGTGGCACTTACTGATGTTACTGTTTATTTTACCTCATGAGAAATGACAAAAATCATAATTTCCACCTTTTTATGTCTGAATACATCACTGTCAGTTGATGTATTACTCATTCAGCAATTTTGTTTTTTAATTTCACGTCGCATTTCATTTTGTTTTGGCAGTGACGGCGACTTTCTCAGTTTTTAGGAGGTGATCTTAAACAGGGCGATGCCATCTCTCTCCACCTGGCCCCTGCGACTCTACTGTTTGTTTGAGCGCAGAACGGTTTCCCTGGTGAGAGCTGAAGTTTCCACTGTGAACAAGAGAAAGATGGAGATAAGGATGGAGAGAATGGAAGAGAGGGAGAGACAGAGACACAAAAAAAAAAAAAAAAAGGGCTGGAAAAATATAGCCAACTGTAAAAGATTGAGATAAAAGAGGAGAGATTAGATTGAGAGAGAGAAAAACAGAGGAAGGCGAAGAAAAAGTGTTTAGTCAACTGTGAAACAGTGAAAGATAAGACAGAGAGAGATTGAGAGAAGGGGACACACTGTGAAAGAGGGCGAGATTAGAAAGAAAGAGTAGAGAGGAAGGCTGGGAACATGGGGTGAGATTGGCTGTGAAGGACTCACAGATTGACATTAAAGAGCAGTGACTGGGAAAGCAGAGATTTTCTGATAGATGGTGACAAACTCAAAGATTGATGCCAAATGTGAAAAGGTAAAGAGAAACAGATAACACAAGGAGTAAGACAGGGAGGAGGAGAGGATGGTTTGAGGCAGAGAGTTACTCAAAAGTGTGTGTGCGTATGTGTGTAGTTGAAATTACAAAACAACATAAAAAATATCAGTTTCTTTCATGATGGAGGAAGCTCTATCCTCAAGTTGAAAACCATAAATCAATGCCGTATTGAGTTTTTCATCACATCCAAGGGGGCTTATCAAGCTGCTTCGCTTTCCAGGGAACTGGCAATTACACACGTACTGAAAGACAGTGACAGGAACCAGCAGCGCCGAGTTTGGACGATGGTGAAGTGGCTCGCTGTCAGAAACTTATCTGGTCTTGTGATTCCTCTGGGAAGACTGATGAGACTCCAAATCATCGTGAATTTATTTAGTTTATTCTTTTTTTTGATTCTTCATATTTTTTTTATTGTTATTGCACTGTCTTAGATCTCCTCAGATCATTTTTCACAGCTGATATTCAGAATCAATTATGTTTTTTTATTGTTTACATTTTAAGACATCTCAGAAAATCTTGAGTTTGATAGATTGCAAAACTTATTTTTATTTCTTGGCAATTTAAGCTTTTGTTGGACAGTTGACAAGGACTTAGTAGAGAAAGAGATGGAGACATGCAACAAAGCTTCTTGACTGGACCTGAACCAGGAACGTTGGGATTTTTCGGTCAGTGCCTTGGAACTGTCACATTGTTAAACTTGATATAAAAAAAATACTTTGTGTTTTATTGTAAAAACAATTACGTTATTCTAGGAAAAGTTGACAGCTGGAGGAACATGTAGGAAGACAACTACAACTCAACACAGTATATTCATAATCCTGCACTAATAGATTTATAACACCACCAGGGAAGCAAAAAGCCAAAACCAAACAACAAAACGATTGTTTTATAAAACTTAGATAATCCACAGACTTTTAGCTCAATTTTGGTCTCTTCCAGCTACTGAGAGGAAATATCTGATACTAGCAGCTACATTTTCTCTATCACCAAGATTTCTAACTTTTTTGTTGATATAAAAAGTCTCTCCTCTTCTCTCTCTTCTCCTCTGGACTGAGACCTCATCCTGAGCTCGTATTTGTTTTTTTGGTCATGATATAGTCCAGCTTTCCATCTCTGTCCCTGCTGATGTGGGTGGGAGTCTTTGATCAACAGTCATTTTATGTGACCTCCCATTGTATCAGTTGAGATATTGTAACTATTCATTACCCTGGAGCCCTTCCAAGGACCTGCCGGTGGACTCTGGACCCTGTTTTTTGGGCTTTGGGATTGGGCTGTCCTCGCCCACACCAGCCCTCCCCCCGTCTCAGGCCAGAGTATGGCTCTTATTAGTGGTCCTTGCCATGGCAGCTTGGGGAAGCCTTTTGAAACCTAATATGGTCTTAAATCAGATTTATAAATGTTTAGGTGTTTTATGAAAAACACACACACAGGCTGCTTTGGCAAAACCAGACTCTGTTTGTGTGTGTGAGTGTGTGAGTGAAAGCTTACGGAGAGTTTGTGTGTAAAATAAGAGAGGAAATTGTGTGGGTTGTTTGTCTGTGTTCTCTTGTGTGTGTGAGTGTGTGTGTGTTTTTTCTTGCCCTAATTCCTCCAGTGCGACAGCGTTTCAATAAACAGCATAGTTGTATAAAGGGAACCAGTTTATACACACACACTCAGGCAGTCAGGTCGTGTTGCAGTATGTATACATTGTGTGCTCATAGTTAAAACAGATTGAATGTCACTCAGGAAACATGATAAGCTTTTAAACTCTGATGATGGAAAGTGAAAATAATTTTGCCCCACTTTTTTATTATTATTATTTCTTTTCTTTTTTTTTTAAACTGGAAAATTTGCAGCTCAGTAATTCACAGGAGCAGAAGTCGTACGTGTACGTGATTGTGTGTGTGTATAAATCCTGGACGGCAGAAGTGTTACTATGCTACTATGTTTTGGTTTCTGTTTGTTGGTGTTTGCTTGTATATGTGTGTGGCCTCATACGCTGTGGGCCATTCTCTCACACCGACTGCCACATTCACTACTTTGACTGAGCCAGAAACGCACACGTGCACATAGTGGACGATGTCTTTTTCTTTTTTGTTTTTTTGTTTTTTTTCTTTTTTGTTTTTTCCCGCCCCATATGCTTTCCAAGTGCAGTGTATTATATTAAGCTCATACTGTTTAAATAAAACTCAACCTGTAACCTCTTGTGTTTCTCTCTCTGCAGGGATTTGAACAGAAACAACATCACCAGAATCACTAAAGTGGACTTCTCTGGCATCAAGAACCTCAGGATTCTGTAAGTCTGTTTTTTTTTTTTTTCTTTCTTTCTTTGTTTCTTTATTTCAAACATCTTGTGGAGATAAAACCATTCAGAGCTGCTGAAAATACACAGAGAATGTCAAGGTTGTTAAGCAAGTTCACATTACGTTAGCGGTGTAAGTATTTCAGAAACAACACTCGTTTTATTCTTATCTAAAACTGTTTTCTGTGTGAGGTAAGAGAAGAATCGTGAACGTGACAAATCTTAAATAGTCTTACAATACAAGAGAGGACTTCTGTCACATATTTTCATTTATTCTTACTCATTTTAAACACATGCAATTCTTCAGGTATGAGGTTTCAGTCTTTTTCTGCCTATCTAGCTTCTCTCTTTTTCCCCGTAGTGACCTATATTCTTTTATTTACAAGGGAACCTATTAAAAAATAGGAAAAAAAAAAAAAAACGACCATGTTGGAGTAATTACACAAATGCTATATTTACCTAATAGGCCTGTATATGACTATAGGGGAAACAATTCTCTATAAAATAAAGTTTCCCATCCTAATAAGGGATTCCATTGCGGGGGAGAATGCAAGTGTCTTATCCAAGGACTCGAATTTCCTAATTGCCGAATATTTACAAGGTTGAATAATAGACGTGGGGCTGAGATGCCAGTAAGAGGCGGTGAGACCCCCGTTTGTTACAGCGAAAAGCACAACAACAGGATGTTACGCTGTCGCATGATACGCAAAGATGAAACTACTCAAAAGTTTTGCAATTTCTACTCAATTGAAAGCAACACTTCGTGACTCATTATTTGAGAAATATTATTTCTATTTCCCATGTGTGTCTGAACAACAGTTAAACTATGCTGCATTTAAAAAAAAAAAAAAAGTTTTGCAATATTGGGACAACCAGATACCAGAGTGCTGCTGGAAACCAGAAATGAGCAACAGATTTTTTTTTTTTTTTTTTTTTTTTTGAATTCTTCAAAGATGTAAAAGTTGTATAAAATTGGATTATGATGCATAAACACAACATTTCTCAAAATTATTCCCCTGCACCACACAGACTATAAACAACTTCTAAACAGTAAAGGTGTCTGTTGAATCAGATGAACTGAAGATAACAGTGAAGGTTTCTTCCGCTCATTGTGACTGTTCATCCTGTACATACCGGCCAAATACACCAGACCTGATACATGCTCAGCCTGAACTAACTTGATGTGTCATAACTCTCGATTCCAACCAGTTTGATGAACTGATTTGTTTAGAAACTTGTTTAGGTTTTGAGCCTCAAACATGGATCCAAAACAGCTGAGCTGCGCTGACCACTGGCCCATTTCAAAGCAAAATTACTTCCAAACACCATTTATTTCTCAAATGGATGTTATTTCCACGAACCGTCTTTATTTTGTTGTATTGCCTTTTGTGCCTGTCTAATCCCCTGTCTAACCCCCCAAAAAAAAAAAAAAGAGGGAAAAGAAATCCAAGGATGTGCTTGCTGAAGTCATTACCGATGTTACTCTTGCTTGTCTCACTCGTCATATTTAAACGGCTGTGCTCTGTAGAGTGTGACTCCTCAGTCCTCTCAGCTGTTCTAATGACTTCAAGGGCTCCAACTCTCCTGCCTCAAGTGGCTCATATCTGTGTGTGTGTGTGTGTGTGTGTGCGTGCGTGTATTTGTGTGTGTGTGTGTGTGTGTGTGTGTGTGAGGGCTGTAATAACTATAATCACTGTTGGCTGCATGCAGCTTCCCGCCTCACTCTGTTTTAACCAGACCGGCAGATAAAAATACACTCCCATCACAAACTACGCTGAGGAGTGGACATAAGTTTATGCATGTGTGTTTGCATTTGTAAGAGCATTTTGTTTCAGTAGAACTGAAGCTGTAAAGACTGAAACATATGTTGAGTTAATGTTTCAGTGTGTGTGTGTGTGTTTGTGTTTGTGAAAAAAAACAAAGAAAAAAGTTTCATTTATGTGCATCCTGTCGACTAAAGACAGGGTGACAATGGCTGAGGAAAAGACGCTGTGTGTATGTGTGTGTTTATGTGTGCTCGTACACAGTGTGTGTGTGTGTGTGTTTGTGTGCGAGTGAGTGAGAGAGAGAGAGTGTGTTTGCATGTGGTGGGGTGAGCAGCTTGTTTAATGTGGTTGGTGATAAACTGCTGTGACATTTCCCCACTCCAAATCTCTTAAAGAAATGGGAAGGAGATGTCTTGGGAAAGAGAGGAGATAGTTTGAGAAAGTACACACGCATGCGCACACAAACACACACACAAAAACAGACACACACACACTCTTGCACACGCACACATACATGTTGTCGCATACGTATCAAGTTAACAAAAGCAGTGTAACCTTGACTCTTATCTGTAGTCAAATACGTATTACTGTTACTTTATCAAACCCTGCTTCTCTTTCTTTCTCTCTCACACACACACACACACACACACACACACACGGCAGAATGCCTGTTTCTCCTTCTCCTTTTCACTTAACCCTTACATACGCCCCATGGGAAAAGTTTGCTTGTCGTTAAATGCCTCTAACATTCTTCCCAGGAAAGGCCAATAGTTGCAGAAAAAAACAGAAAGTATTCCTCGATGCCCACGCTTCCATACAAGCTTGTAATTATATAATTATCCAAATTATCCATCCATCCATCCATTAGCTATACCGCTTATCCTTGAGGGTTGCGGAGTGGGGTGGGGGGAGAAGCTGGAGCCAATCCCAGTTCATAGCTTATTCATAATTCATCCCTGTGAAAATACATAACTTCCATTACATATCGTCTGACTTCTGTTCAACACCTCAGCCAAACACCAGAAAATTCAACTTGATTGTATCATTTCATTTTTATTTTCAGTTGTTAAATGATCTGTTTATACATAAACACCACGGAAGTCATATAAAACAGGGAGAAAAACATCATAATTGGACTAAATTGTTGGTGTTTTAAATCATCACACTTTTAGTATTTGACCTCATCAAAACACTTTGACCAGACCAACTGCTGTAATCTGACTAAACACTCACTCAGCCCCAAAAATGCATAATCCAGTCCAGCAGTGGAGTATTCTTTAATCTGAGCGGTCAGATTGTTTCTCTGTAATCACGGACACAGCTCGTCTCTGCATGCATACGCAACACGTAGTGTAATAACTTTGGCAGCCTCGCTTTGCCAGATTTCTTCCAGACTGTGGCGAAATTGAGTAATTCCAAACAAATTTAGATGTAGGTGAAAACTTGTGCTTGATATTGAACATTTGGCCGGCGCAAAAAAACTAATGTGGTTTCACCCATTGTGCGTAAACAACAAGTGAAGTTAATATCCCCAGAAGTATTTCCTTATTTCCTTTCAGAGGCCAAGTGCTAGAGTTTGCCATAAGGTAGCGTGACATCATTGTGCTCTTTATAATGGTTGCTAAGACTTTCTAATACGGTTGAACGAAAGAGTTATTAGACACACCAGGCCCCACACGCATGGAATCAGTATGTTTTCTCTCCTTTCTGTTGATGACTAAAGCCTGATACAGACCAATATAAAAACAATACCTCATCTGAACAATATGCCAGCTTTGACTCCCAGCACCATGTGTTTGGCTTATGATCCCATGCCTTTCTAAGCTCCATTCAATAAATCAGCATGCGGTTGATCCCTCATTTGGACAAATAAACTCTGATAGTTACTCAAAGTTGTGTCTCTCTAGAGTTTACAAGATATGCTTTTCTATCAGGACGGAGAGAAATGTAGCTACGTTGGGATAAACATGTTGGATTAATTCTGACTGGACTTTAAATTATGACTGATGGTACTAGCCAGGACTGTGCACAGTGTGTTTTATGTGTGTGTGTGTGTGTGTGTGCTACCAGTGCATAACTATGTCTGTGTTTATGCGTCACATGTTTACATGCATATCTGACATCTGAAGTGCATGTCTAAGAATTTTTATTACAGTATTTTTCTCCTGCCATTGTCTGTTTGGCTTTTGTTTGCGAAGAGTTTAGACGTTTTGTTCCAAAACCTTTACTTTTAGCAGCATGTTTTCACATTTGTGTGTGAGTGTTTATATCTGATTATTTGTATCTGCTAAATATTTTTGGATTTATTGACAGATTTTGTAATTTTTTTACACTTTGTTTAAAGCAATCTATAGACACAGATGTGGAGAATATGAATTTATTATTCATTAAAAAATAATAAAATATCATATGGTCTCTCAAGTTTCCTACTTTTCTTATTAAATGCTGCTAAATGCTTTTTATTTTTCTTCTTCTTTTCTGGCTGGACCTCAACAGTGGGACCAGCTCTATAAACACCATTGTCTGGGACTGACTGAGTGACAAAGTGGAGGGTGATTGAGTTACACCATTGGTCGGCCAAATAACGTGTGACTGCATGATGAGGAGTTTCCCTTTTGGATGTTGCACTTTCCAAATGAACTGAGGCGAACAGTTTCATCATAAGATGGGGGGGCGTTTAACTTGGCACCTTTTCAAACTCCAAAGAAAGCACCTAGCGACACATCTAGTGACTTCTTGGACAAACCGTTGGGACTTTCTGCAGTGGAGAGGCGTCGTTATCGCCTTGTGTTGCACACATGTGAAGAGAAATAGAAAAAACATGTCAGTTAGAGCAGCTTTAATGGGAATTTGGTTTAATTAAAATGCCATATAGCTGTACAGGAGAGCAAACAGACAAATGGGAGAACCAGGATGACACTAGGCAGAATGACAATATAATATGATGAGACCAAAAAAGTCTTTGTTTTGAGTTTTGCGTCTTTTTAATTAAGGTGAAAAAAAGGTGACCGAATCCGCGCGTCCGTCCATCTTGATTGTGTGTATATATGAGTTCAGTTCTTTATGTTCTCGTCCACAAATATGTTTTAGTCTCTAAAGTTTCAGCCAAGACTACATTTCTGTCCAACAGATTGTGTTTGTGTAAAGACGTCGGTATGACAGACCGTAGATTAATGGCTGTAATACAGCTGCATGTCTAAACATTTTCTTTGAAAGAATATTTAAGGAAGGTCATGCCAAAACAATTCCAAGTCCTCATGGCAGGGTCAGACAGCGTCTCTTTTTGATGCATCTTCCTTCGTCTTATTTGGCTTTTGTCTTTCCTTTTTTTTCTGTCTCACTCAATCCATCTTGTCATTGTGGGACTCTTTATTTTTGCATCTCTGTTTCCTCTCTGCCTCCTCCCTTCTCTCCTTTCTCTTTACTTGTTCCCTCCTCCTCTCACATCAGCCGCGTCTTCTGCCGTCCTCCTCCTCCTCCTCCTCCTCTTCCTCCCTCTCAGGAGATGTCACTCTTAACATCCACAGACAGAAAGTATAAACACATATATCTGCCGAGATGTTCTGTCTCCTTTTCTCTGTCCCATCTGGAAAATCTTAGATTGCCCCCAAAAACATTACAGCACACTAAGAGAGCCGAGAGGGAAAAAGAGGAATATGCATTACATTGGGGCGCTTCACTGGAAAGACAGAAGAGAAATGGAGAAGATATCCATTGAGGGATGGAAGGGGAACGGCTTGTTAATTGTTTGTTTTGGCTCGACTGATTGTGACATTTGTGAAATGCTGCGTGTCTTAAACTTTTTAAACTTTTGCTCTGTGCCAGGTTCATTTATTCAGCGCACTGATTGCTTGTTTATACAACAATTTTTAAAAAGTGCAAGTGTCTCTTTCGATGGTAGAAACGTCTTCATTTCCCTCCTGGCAAGCAGCTGATTTTGCTGTTTGCACTGGCCAGAAAATGAGATTTATCTGGTGTTTCTTCCTCTGGTGTGAACCTACAGGTCAGCTGCAGAAATTGGCTGTGGATAGATATTCCCCAACTACATGATCATCCATCAGTGTGATATTTAAATTGAAACAGTTTTTAAAAAAATGCCTTCTGCAGCTACCTTCTACCTTGTCTCGACTATCGTTCCCTCAGGACTCATGAGCGCTGTAGTTCCTCTTCTGTTGCTTTTTAATGCTGGATTTGTTTAAAACTGATAAACTTTAACTACAGCTGTTCTTTTCTCTTTGTCTCTTTATGTCCGTCACCGTAGTCATCTGGAGGACAACCAAATCAGTGTTATTGAGAGAGGAGCCTTCCAAGAGCTCAGGCTGCTGGAGAGACTGTAAGTACATCATCTCACACTACTGTCTTATGTGTGAGGCAGAAACAGAGCCAGGAAACTAAATAGCTAATGCAGAAATCTGCAAACATACACTCATGCACATGCAGTTGCTTCACACGCATAGAAAGAGCCAAAGAGAGAGAACATACCTGGATGCAAGTACCTGGAAGTCCAACTAGAGTAAGTAATGACAGTACCAGTACATGTTAACAAAAACAGGAATATTTAAAGTTTATCCAGCACTTACAACAATCTTCATAGACAATGAGTCTGAACTAAAGTACAAAAACTGTTCTTTTTTCTCTAGATTTCTGTTTGATGTTGATATTATTTTAGGTTTCTCCATCCATTCATACACCCTTTAAAATGGAGCCACATCAACCCTCAAACATGGTTTTTATAGTCTAAACAGTCACAGGTAAACTTAGAGTCAACTGGAGCAGTATAGAAAACACCACTTTACTTTACTCTGATTTTTGTAACAACGGTGAACATGTAATTCAGTTTAGTGAAGTTAAAGTTGACAGAATTTAAAAAGACTCGAGTAAAGTACAGATCCTTCCAAAACATACTAAAGTGCAGTAGTGAAGTATTATTACTTCATTACTATACAACTCTGACTGGATGAGTCCGTCCACTTCACACTCAACCTCAGAATCTCTCACAGATTTTGCCTCGTTCCGTGTGTGTGAGTGTGTGTGTTCGTCAGTTCACACCGAGGCTTTAGTCAACAGAATCCAAGGTGTGAGTGCACAACACAACACTTCCCACACACACACACACACACACACACACACTCACACATACACACACACCTGCATGTTTATGACTCTGTGTTGGAGAGATGACAGACACAAACAGAGCTTTGCAGGAAGACATCGCTTCTGTATCTGAGAGTGTTTACGATCCTGCAGCGGGAGTCAAGAATCTGGAGTCACACAGTTTTTGTTTTATCAGATGGTTATCTCCTAAAAATAATCTGCTATATTTTATAGCAGTTTTTATAGGCGGCCTTCAGGTGAGGTAACACGCCTTCTGGCAGCCATATTGGAGGTCTTTAACTGATGACAGCAGTATTTCTAAACTGAGGACTTGGCTGTTGTAGCAGTGTTGAACTGACGTTGTTGTGTTAGGACTTGAAATGAATATTTCCTCAGTGATATATCGCTTTCATCGACTCATCTCATCGTGGTGCGGTTTTGAATTTGCCTCATGATGCTTGCAGTAACTCAAAACAAAAAGACACAAATATAGAGTGAAGTTTAGCCCAGAGCAAACTTCCCTGACACGGGACAGAGACATGAGTGATGCTGAGTGGCAGCAACATGTGTATCCTGTCTTTAAATGAAGTTCACACATCCAGCAGTGAAAGTGTGAGATGATGGGCTGTTTTAATGTTTAAAGGAGTGTATGTCAGTTAGGGTCAGGGGTTGGGGGTGAGGTGAGGAGGTGGCGTCAAAACTCTCACAAGAGACGGCGTTCATTCATCGACATTATTTAAAAAAAAAAAATAGGTTTGAGCTTCCTGTGTTTTAGAAGAATTTTATAAAATAAATCACTAATGTACTGAGGGAAATGATGGCGTTTTCAGGGTTAAGTATTTAATCACATCGCTGACAGTGAAATGCTATTTAAAATACTTAGCTGACAGGATCTCTGATGTTGTGCCTGTCAGGGTGAAAGGTGAAGGGTGAGAGGTCCTGGTGCTGAGTCTGTGTGATTTATAGAGTTAAAATGTGAAAAACATGGAGCTTACGTTGTGTTGCCGTCTCCTCAGGGCGAGAACTTTCATTTTAGTTACAATTGATGGATGTTTAATAAAAAAAACAAAAATGAGATCTGTTCTTTTAATTTTGTTTTTCTTGTTGAAAGAAAATATAACCAAACTTGTGGATTTTGAGGCGGTAACCGAGCGAGATTAGTTCTTTTCAGTTTCCAAACCATTTGTGCTGGATTTTATTGTGATTATGACTAATAGATATAATTTTCCAAATTTAAAAATATAGTGCCCATGGATTTGTGGGTTGGTAATATTTCAAAGGTTCCCAGCAGAAAGAGCTCGTCATTATTATTATTATTATTATTATTATTTGAAAACGCACAAAAGATTCTTCTTTTAAAAAAGCCATAACTGTTTTGCGAGTGAACGTCTTAAAATGACTCATAACTGTAATAGTAGGCGGTCACGGGCTTTACTTTTTTCATAGCAGCAGTTATTTTCAAGGAGCAGGGGTCAATTATTTCAAATGGTGGATATCTCTTTTTGGACTGCAGCTCTCTTTCCATTGGAGCACACAGGAGTCAGGGTCTTATTATCATTATCACGGAGGTTAAAAGGTCGGTGTCTGTGTCTTCTCCAGCACAGATTCGACTCAGTGACCCCGCGACCTCTCCACCCTCCTTTTTCTTTTCTTTTTCCCCTCCACGCCTCGTTTCTCAGCCAAATGCTTTAGTAGCTTGATAACACTTACACTTCTGCTCCTCACACTGTCTTCATCTTCAGCCGACCCCACCCTGCTCCTGCACACACACACACACACACACACACTAGACACACAGGAAAACACACACACATCTTTCACCCTCACACACTTCATCTCTAACGTCTCTTCCCACACACATACACGTCTCTTTTCCCACTTCATCTTCTTCTGTCTCTCATTCCTCAGTGAATAACTACATTTGTTCACTTCATGTTCAGTTCAACCTACTTAAACAGGGAGTGGTATTTTACATGTAAGATTTAAGAACGCATCAGGTATGAGAGTTATTTCATTTCTTATCAGTTAAGAAACCTATAGACCTGTATGTCAGAAGTAAAAGTGGCCTCAAAGTTTCCCTGAACTTTTGAAAAAACGATGGTCGTGTCAGTTTACTTGTCAGAAACAAGTTCTTTTGCATCTGAGCAGCTTCTTTTTATATTTCTTATCTTGGTTGAGTATTTTTTATTATGACATGAGATTGTTTACGTTGGCTTCACACACCTGAAACCACTTCATGAGAAGCCTTTCACATGTGTTTATCTTGCCCAATATTTGTGGGTTAATACAGGATGGATAAGCTATCAGTTTTAGATTAATGAGAGAAATGACTTAAGTATGAATTCTTGGGCAGAGCTCTTGCATTTCGTGCATTTTTGTCCTATCAGAAAAAAGATTTAGGTCACTCAGACACTATAGTTTATTTTTCCATTTGGATACACAGCGGCGCACATGGCTCTCGTAATCCTGTAATTGATGATCCAGGTTTCTTCTTCCATAAAATGACAACCCAGATTAAGACTTAACGTGTTCAGAGAATAGAGTCAATTTTGTGAAGTGTCCCGGAAAGGTGTTTTTGCACTGAACATATCTTTTGGCATGAAGATGCCAGGAGCTCAAACTTGTTCCCTCTCACTCTCAGGGTCAAAGCACAGCCAGGCATAATAGTGATAACTGGCTTTAGGGAGCTTACAGCTGACACACACATCATGATAACCTGTGGGTCATGATCACAGGAAACCAGACAGACTTTCCCATGAGTTTCACCTCTGAACCACGACCTCGCCGACCTTCAAGGTGAAGATCTCGGGTGGTTGGTGATAGTTCAGTTGACACAAAAGCCTGAATCTGACTGATTTATTAGTGTGTGAGGTTTTTTTCTGCCTGTCTCTGGGTGTTCCAGAGTTTACACTGTCAAACTATTTTTACTTGAAACTATATTTTTCTTTTTCTCCGTCCATTTCTCTCCGCAGTCGTCTGAACAGAAACAAACTCCAGTTTCTCCCAGAGCTCCTCTTCCAGTCCAACCCCAAACTAGGACGACTGTGAGTACACCTTTCGTGTTTTTCCATCTCACCATCCAAGGATCCTACTCTCTTTAACTCTCCCATCTCAGCCTCCATCACTCTCCCTCCTCCTCTCCTCTGCTGTCTCTTTTGATGTGTTACGTGATCCATTTGAAAACACGGTCACGGTGCAATGTCAGAACTTTTATCCGAGTTGAGGGTTCAAGTCCCGCGCCAGGTGACACAGTGCTGCTCTGTGCTCCTGTTGAGAGGTGAAAAAGAGTGTGCATGTTACGTGTGTGTACGTGTGAGTGTGCGTGCACTATTTTAAGAGGTGAAAGTGTGCCTGGAGTGAATGTTTTACTTGGACCAGTGAAGAATTTTTATTCAGGAATATGGAGTTTTCCCAGAGTGTTCAGAGTGTAAGAACAGGTCATAGTGATGCAGTGAAGCCTCCCACTTGCTCTCCTTCTCTTTCTCTCTCTTTTTCATCTCACATTCCCAGACATACTCTTTCTATCTCTCTTTCTTTCTCTCGCTCATTTCTTTGTTTCAGTCCCATAGGTGCACCCACCCTGTCTCCCTTTTCCTCCCCTGTGCTCCCTCCGTCTGTGCTCTTTCTTTCCACTCAGGTTTTCTATTTGTCTTGTCCTCAGAGAGTCTGTGTCAGCTGAGGCTGAAGGTTGAAACACCTTCTAAACTTTATAGCTGTTTATATTGGGTTGCCTTCAAGTGAAGCTAGAGGTAGACTGTGCTTTTGCAAGCCAGTGTGCCTCCGGTGTATGCTTGCTTTTGTATGTGTCTGAACTCATGATTGTCTACATTTTTGTGGTTATATATCATATGTGTGCATATACACATGCATGCATGTATACGCCACAGTGTTACACTATATCTGTACTTGTGTGTGCTGTCTCAGGATTGGAAATATCACTGCAGGGATATTAAACTTCTGACTCTTCTCATTCTCTTTTATAATATTTCCATGAGGCGGAACGTCTTGGAAGCTTCTATAACCTTTAAAAAACAATATAGGTCTTTATAATGATTATCACAGTTTTCAAATTGTAGGTAAGTTAGATGATCAAAATGTAAATTAGTCCAATAAAAATAGTGATACTGGGTGGGTGGGAAACGTTTGTAGCTTGTAGGATTTTTGCAACAGTTAAGGCGGTTTTCAATTGCAAGCCAGAATCATTTTGTGCCAAAATGCCCAAAGAAACGTCCCAAATGATTTTAGATTAATTAGAAATCTTACTTTGAAATCAACCGTGAAATCTACAGTACACATGCCTCCTCCAACATTAACACAGTTGTTATCTATAGTAAAAAGAAAAAAAACCCTCCAGAACAAATGTAATTCTCTACAGACACACTGCCGTTATCCTCAAACAAAGCTGCTCTTCTTATTTCATGAAGGAAATACATGGTTCTCATTGTACAGTAACGATAGGCTCTTTAGGCCTGCAATCGATTAAAAATAGATGTATTAGTCACATTTTCCCTTTCAGAGATATCACTGAAACGTTTCTTATGAAACAGGGCAGTGGAATGAAAACAATAGAGCTGCAAAAACAACACACAGTAATAATAACAGTGGTTTGTGACAATGATTATGAATTGGTTTGTATTTTCTCTCGCACTTTCTCAGTGTGACCTCTTGTGTTGGCAGAAAAGCCACAGAGAGATGAAATCTTCTCGGTGGGGTGCACGCTGTGAAACCTCTATTTAAAACTCTGGACACACTGATTGTGTGTTTCATATATTTGTGGTGATGTGTGATGTATTGCTGAAGACAGCAAAGTAGACTGTTATGGCTGAAAGCAAATTGTCATTTACGTCAATTGTGGCTTCCAGGATCACACACAGTCGAAACCCCTCATGTGAACATCAGCGACACACAGTGACAGACACAAATGCACACACACACATTTACATATGCCACATCCCACTGCATTTATTTCTTTTTTCCAACCCCCTTTTCTCTTGTTCTTCATGAGTGACAGTCTTATTTCCTCCACTGCCTGGCTTACTATTCCATAAAACCTCTAATTGGTCTCGATAGCTTTTATTTATCACCGGTTGAATATGGATCCCTATAGAGCTCTCAGACAACTCAGTAAGAGAGTGGAAAGGGTGAACATGTTCCAAACTTAACATTATAAATCTCATGTTCTTTATATCCCTGCTTTGCCATCAGCACAGTCTAAATTACAGTGTCTGGAGTTTCCTCATGCTCTTTATTTTTTCTTTCCACTTTTCTCATTTTTCTCTTCCTTCTCTCTTTTTCGGTGCTTTTCATCCCCATCCACGCTGTGGTTCTCTGCAAGTTGAGGAAGTGTCGGAAATGTAAAGAACAAGGTATATATATATATATATATATATATATATATATATGTGGATGGGAGGGAGCGTGTACGGAGGAGGAGGAAAAATGAGGAGCGAGAGCAAAAATCAGAGGGGGAGGGAGGCTGAAAGAGAGAATAACAGCAGGAAACTGAGAAGGAGGAGACAGGGAGGTTTGCTGGTGGCTTTCTGGTTTAGGTTCGTAACCTTCCTCTCTGTCAGCCTCGGTTAGATATTAAATGATGGCAGTGTGATAGGAATTACCTCTTAACCCTCCTATTAAAGCCCTGTGGTCTGAGGTTTGGAGAGGGGGGAGGAGTGGGAAGGAGCTGGACTAGCATTAAGGGAAAATAGGCATAGGTTGGAGGGGTTTTTTTGCTTTTTGAGGAGGGTGGGAGGTAAGGGCAAGAGCTATCAGGCTGGATAATAGTTTTCACCAGAGTCTCAGATCCTGCGGGGGAAGAACGAGGTGTTTGATTTAAAGCTAGAAGCGAAGAGGTCGTGTCTTGCTGGAAAATGCTCTAATTGAGTAGCGAGTGCGGACGGCGATCATCTGACAAAGACAGATGAGCGACAGGTATCGGGGCAGGTCATGTGAAGGGTGGGGGATGGATGGATGAAAGGATGCTGGTGGAGGCTGATGAAGGCTGCGGGGAGATGGATGAAGGAATCTGAGTCTGAGGCCCCTCCAGGTGATCGGTCAGTGAGGAGAAGGGGGGTCGAGATAGGGATAGAGAGATGGATGGACGACTGGAGTCTGTGGGTTTCAGCGTGTGCAGTCTGCGGTGGTTTCCCCCTATGGTTTGCAGAGACTGTGGTCTCTGCAAACAAGCATGTGCACACACACACACACACACACTCACACTGCTTCACACACAGTAAACTCAGGCTTTGAGTTGAATACATTTGCTCGAAAAAGGCAATGAATTTCTGCTTCTAAAAGCAACAGTCATGAAGACTCACATGGAAAAGTGCAAGTCGATGGTTAGAGGGGCTTTTGTGCATCAGTGCACAATCACAGTCTATCGAGGAGGTTTACTTACAGGGAAGTGACTTGATGACTGTTAGTCTCCTGTCTAATAACAGTGACCCAGAGTAATCCTCGTCCTCTTATCTTCACTTTCTCCTCTCGGGACTTTGTGCAT
The DNA here is from genome assembly GCA_016801845.1 of Polydactylus sextarius. NCBI lineage: Eukaryota > Metazoa > Chordata > Actinopteri > Polynemidae > Polydactylus > Polydactylus sextarius. The sequence goes on along the minus strand of CM028930.1, from coordinate 22,333,412 downwards.
GTTTTGTGTGTGTGTGTGTGTGTGTGTGTGTGTGTGTGTGTGTGTGTTTGTGTGTGTGTTGAGTGCAATGACCACGAGTGAACTGTCGTTTGAACCAGTGCTGATTTGCTGCTGGTGATTCTCATGAAGCAGCATCATGTCTCCGACCATTAAACAGCTCCAGTTACAGTTGATTGGTTTGCATGAGAGGAGAGAAGAAGAAAAATGAGAGTAGCATCAGACTTGAGAGACATTTCCTCTTTTCCTTCACCACTGTAACTCCGGTGGGGCCTCAGATCCTCGGTATTACATAACGTACGCTGTGATTCTTTTTGATGTTTTAACACGAGATGCTGAAATAAAATCTACATTGTAACAACTTGTTGAACTGAAATGATACAATCTGTGTCTCACAAAAGACAAAACCAGTTCACTGACAATAAAACTTCCTGTATGTACCAGTAGCTCAAGGTGGATAATAACCAATAATGTTAACACAACTAGTCTTCACTGAGTCTTTACTGCTTTACATTATGGCACTTTTCTACTTGTGCTACTGTTGCGCAATTTTTCAGTATTTACTAGTTTCCCATAATTGCCACTTGTGGCCACTGTGGCCTCTATTCAGCAACAATTACACTTAATTGATATTAAATGACTGTATTGCATAAACAATAAGAGGCAGTGTAGTATTTCAATTTAAAATATTTACTCAAGTTAGGAAATGTGGTGTTGCAAAAAAAACTTTTTGCATTTACAAAAACTGACTAATTAACCATTTGAACTGTCATATTTTTCTAGTTAATTTCACTGCTTCTTTCTTAGTTTTTCTAGCTTCTAACACGGTTCCCTCAGTGTCCTCACTGCACCCTGTAAAATGCATCACAGCGGGAAAACCAGCAGCCAAACATTCAGCCTAAAAGGGTTTTGGCTTAATGGAAAAGATAAGTGAGTTTGTGCCCATAGGGATGTTAGTGAAGGATTTTATCCCATCACAATGTCCTTGAAAGAGATGTTTAATTCCTACATGTTCACTCACTGTAGGCAACAGTGTTAGATAAAGACCTAAAAAGTTAGAGTGCAACCTTAGTAAGAAAAGGCTTGATGGATATATAGAGTGGGGCTGGGGGTGAAAATGGCCGATAGGAATCTAATGGTCAACACATCATGACATGGAAAGTTTCCAGTTTAAATCTCAGAGCTGATGATTGAACTGACTGAACGTAAATGAGACGTGTTCTTCAGCACCATTAGCTTACCCTTGAGCAAGGCACTTAACCTTCAAACGCCTCGGTGGAGCTCCCCACAAGTGAGAGCGCCGCCTTAACTTTCCCCGGCTGTTACTGTAAAACCAACTTTAGCTGGTTAAGTCAGGGTGGAGGGAAAAAACAAGCTGGATGGAGAGAAGAGGGGAGAGGAAGAGGGAGGGAAAGCTGAGGGGGTCATTTGAGATGTCTTTTCCTCCTAATTAAGTTAATGGAGAAAGACGAGGAGTTTGCCTTTAATCTTGGCTAATTGTCCATTTAGAGGCGACTGCCATAGTTTACCTGCTGGAATGTTACGGTTTGTGTTACAGGAAGTGGGTGTAGTGTGTGTGTCCAGTGATTGGCTGCGACAGACGGGGCCTCAATGGCGATTGGTGGGAATGTCCTGGAAGGGTGAGGGGTGAATGTAAACTTCTTGAACTCACGTGTGTCCCCTACTTTTTTTTTTTTTTTTATCATGAGCTATGCCACTATTTACTCATCTTTTCTATCTCTTCTCACACACACACACACACACACACACACACACACACATGCACACAGACACACAGTGTGTTAAAACAAAGCCACACACAAACACAACAAACAACTTTGTTGGTTGCATCACTGTCATGAATTGTAAGATTGTTTTCTTGTCAGTTGTCTCCAGGCTCTTTGTTTGGTTTTCACGTCACTTGGTGCTAGCGAGAAACAAACAAGCAACACACACACACACACACACACACACACACACACACACACACACACACACACACACAGACAGAAGCACACACAAATCAAGTCTCTCACGCCAACTCTCCTGCTGATTTAACACCACAGGCGCTACATGGGTCTGCATGTGTGGATTGATGTGTGTGTTCGTGTGTATGTGTATGTGTGTCTGTCTGTCTGTCTGTCTGTGTGTGTGTGTGTGTGTGTGTGTGTGTTGTTGCATTGCAGACTTTATACTAAACCACACACCCACGACATAACTTCCTAATAATTAAACATGACTCAGAAGTACAAACCATGGTATGCAGCTGCACCACAAGGCTTGTAGGACCTGACATGCAGCTGCACCACAGGGCTCATACACAGCCATACACTGTGTGTGTGTGTGTGTGTGTGTGTGTGTTTCTGTTAAGTTTTGAAAATCAGTCAGTTTTGAAATATTACTTGTTTTATTTTTGTCTGAAACGAGGGTAAACATGGCAGGATGGTTGTGATGGCAGCGGGTGTTTTGGTGTGAAGCGTGGTAGTCTCCATGATGGAGCTGCACCACAGGGCCCACACTTAGATTCACTGGTATTCGGGTGAAGGGAGGATTTTTTTTTTTTTTTTTTAACGGAGAGAACCTGACCAGAGCTCTTCTAAAAGAAGACTGCTCTTAGCGGCTTGTGTGTTCATGTGTAAGTGTGTGTGTGCTTGTTTCCCACAGCCCAGACGGCAGCGCGATTTTGTCTCAAGACATATTTAGATAAATACACAGTGTGGAGAGATACCGAAAACCAGGAGGGAGACAGCATGAGAGAAAGAAAGAGAGAAATAAAGAAAGAAACACTGAGGGAGAGGAAATGATATCGGAATCATTTGAGCAATTTGGAAAATCCAGGAGAAGTTTGATTCCAAATGTTTCATAAATACCTTCATACTTTCTGAAATATACTTCCTAACATTAAAGCAGATAATGTTCTACTCAGTGTGTATATATGCACTAAAATAAATGGGTTACTGTTGGATTTCTACAATAACCTGATGGCTTTAAGATAATCTTAACAAAAAAACATTGTTTCTGTAATCAGTGTCTGGAATTTTAGAAACTTTATTTTGCCAGTTTTTTTCCTCAGATAAAGACTATATGTCGGATCTGTGTGGATCTAGTTTTTACAGGTAGACTTGTTCAGGATAAAGACTGGAGGCGAAGTATTAAAGGACATCAGTCCAGCAGGATAAAAGAAAAAGTTAATTACACATAGTCCTTGTTGTTTCTGTGTAATCTGTTCTCTTATTTTCCAATGGATGTTGCCTGATGCTGAGATTTGTCCGGATCACAATCAGTCCCTCAGGTCCTGCTTTGTCTTTAACACACACACACCCACAAACACACACACACACATATATATATTGACATATATTGACATAAAACTCAAAAAATCCCCTGGACAAAATTATTGATGCTCTTAACTTAATATTTAGTAGCACACCCTTTGGGGGGAAAAACTGAAATCAACTGCTTCCTATAACCATGAATGAGATTCTTATACCTCTCTGCTTAACTTTTAGACCACTATTCTTTTGCAAAATACTTCAGGTCTTTTAGATTTGAAGCGTGTCCTCCTCCAACTGTTTTTTGACATCTCTCCACAGGTGTTCCATGGGATTTAGATCTGATCTCTTTTCTGTCCATTTCACATCTTTCCAGCACTTTGTTTTTAACCATTTCTAGTGCATTTTGAAGGTTTGTGTCATTGTCCTGCTAGAAAACCCATGGCTGACACTGGGCACTACGTAGAGCCCCAAAATCCTTCAGTAACCATCAGATTTCATGATGTCATTCACACAGTGAAGACATCTGGGGCCAGAAGCAGCAAATCAACATCAAAACATCTGTGAAGCTCCACCATGTTAGACTGAAGGGGCCGTGTTCTTTTCTATGAAGGCCTCATTTTGTTTTCTGTAAACAGTGCGATGATGTACTTTACCACTGTTCTCTGTTTTAGTCTCATGTGTCCACAGTACGTTATTTGAGGAGGATTGTGGTTTCATCACATAAGTTTTGGCAAAGTCCAGTCTGGCTTTTTTATGCCTTTGTGACAGTAGTGGTGTCCTCCTGGGTTTCCTACCATAGCATCCCTTTGTATTCAGATGACCAATAATTTGGCAGGGGATTTTTTTATTAAGTTTGACTTTCGTCACACAGTCGTCTTTGTTGCAAACAAAGAAATAAACATGTAAATACCAAAACATTTGCAATTATTGCAATCTTTGAGAGGAGTGTTGCTGGCAGGGGTGCATATATATATATATATATATATATATATATATATGCTCCTCTGTCCCCAATACAATGTTATTGTTTCTATTCCTGAACTTGGCGTGCTCTGAACAACCTGCTGTTAAAGAAACTTTGTCTTTTCTTACTTGAATGCCGTCCAAGTTCTGTGTCTGGGTGTGTTTCCACATTTATATTTTTTCATCTTTTTGTCTGACTTCAAATCTCACATGTCAATTGTTGAACTCTTTGCAACTGCAAAGTTTGTGACTAAGAAAACATGAAGTTTGGTTTTCATGCTGTGAAAACAGTCAGCGAAGAAGCCAAATGTTGTTAAGTATGTGTGTGTTTGTGTGTGAGGGTTTCTTAGCAGAGTTTCTTAGCAGTGAGCAGGAGGTCTTAAAGTTCACAGCGGCAACACCTTTCCCTTTCAGCTGCTGCGTTAGCAGCTAGCCATGTAGCCAGCTATCCGCGGGGCCAGATCCTATGAAATGTTCGTGGGAGGCTGGGGGCCTGCAGTTTTTTTTTTTTTTTTTTTATTTTATGTGGCACAGAATTTTTATATGTTTGTGCTGAAATAGCGCAGAGGCTGCATGTGGTAGTAATTTAACCTTGCAAATAAAGGTGAGTTGGATGGGGGGTGGTAGCCACGGAGCTGCTGGTACACATAGTTAAAAATCAGTGGCTTTCTCCTTGACCTGTTTACTCTAGTGGCTGATACATACTGTATAACCATGTGTGTCTTATAAACATGATTATAATTGAGGTTGCATGTCTTTACGTGTGCAATTATGGTATATATATATATATATATATATATATATCTGTGTGTGTGTGTGTGTGTGTGTACAAACACAAAGTATATAGTGTGTATTTGTATATGTTTTTATGCATGATCCTAATGCTGAATGCGTATACATAGTTTAGTAATTTCTGTCTCCTTGCTTGCGTCAGCATATTTTCTTATATATTTGTATATGTCTTTCATTTGTTTGTACATGTCCAGTTACATACATGTCTCTGGTGTGTGTGTGTGTGTTTCTGTCTGTACATATATTTAAAAGGGAGGCGAACTTGATATGGGGCCAAACACACTCGCACAGTGTTTAATCACAATTTGGGTTTTACAACGCTAATCAAAAACAGACCGGGCTCCCTGGAAAAAAAAAAAAAAATGAAGGAAGAGGAGGAGAGAGGTGAAGGAGAGCAGGAGTTGATGGGGAATAGGAGGGAGAAAATAAGAAAACAAACAAACAAAAGAAAAGCCTCCGTGGCAGGTGAAGACAGGAGAAGGAGGGAGAGGAAAAGCCAAAAATAAAACGAGAAATGGGAGGTGACAGGAAGCTGAAGCAGATGATAGGGCAGTGGATTCTGCAAATATAATCTTTAAGAGAATAGAAGCTTTTGTTGATTGTTGACTTGTTTTTTTCCTCCTTTTTATAGACTGGACTAATGATTTGGCTCTGATTTCAGATGCTTTATTTTTCCTAAAGGATGTTTTAAAAAACCTGGCAACCATCCTTTGGCTTGCTTCTGCATGTATTTTGTGTGTGTGTATGTGTGTGTGTGTGAGCGAGCTAGTGTTGACGGGGTGGGTTTTAGAAGTGAAAACACAATGGAGCCATATACACACACACTTCACTCCATCACTAACAAAAGTCAAACCACTAAACAAATGTAATGCCCCCCATAATTACTATCATGTGTATAAGATGATAGAAAAGACAGATTCCTTCCTCAACAAAGCTTTTGGTTTTATGTCACTGTTGCAGTTTTTATAGTGAAACTCCAGACTTCTTGTTTCAGACATGTTTTTTTCCAAGACTCTCTTACAGAGTGGGCAGCATAAAGAATTAGAGGTAAGACAGAAGAATCCATAACACTGGGGTCAAACACTGAAACTCAGTGATGGTTCACCAAGACAAATAAAAAACGGCAGCGATAATCAATCTGGATAAACTATTACCTCGGTTCATTACCCTATGAATGATTTATTAGAAGTTCGTCATTTTTGTAGTGATGTTTAGTCTTTTAAAGATGTCATGGGTTCGATTTAATTTCATGCTATTAATCACGTTGTAAGAACTTATGTTTTTTTTCAAGTGTTGGATGTTTGATTTCAAAATAAAGCTTTTAAAGTGTCGTACGTCTGTAGCTGAAACCCGACCTACAGTGTAACTGCTGCTGTAAAGTTATGTTGATGTCATCTGCGTGTGTCTGTCTTCAATCTCCTCATGAATTCTGGGAAACGCTACTTCCAGGTTATTTACTGTAAAGTGACATGTAGCCAACCAGTCAGCGTAAGTCGAAGCTGCAGCTCAGTGTGGGGTCAGAAAAAGTGCTGAAATCTCTCTCACTCCGTGTGTGTCCGCAACAAGTTACATATTGAACAGATCTCCCACAATGCCGAGCGTTCTTTAGTTCTTAAGTGCAGCTTTACAGTCATGGAGGGGGGGGGGTCCCAGGAAATTGAATAATAATTAAATTGACTGATGCGATATTAAACAGCCCCAGTGTCCCCAAGGAAATATGTCCATATTAGATGTTTCCGCATGTTGTAATTTACACTGAGAAGGTGATGTGACTTTTATGAAACTCAGCGGTGAGCGAGGGTGTGGTCTTCACGCAGGTGTCTAAGAGTTAATGTCTTTTCACAGCGAGGACCTCAATGCCAATCAGTGAGGTCATGAGAGTCTAAAAACGTAAGGATTATGTTATTAACTTTAGGAGCTAGTGTAACACATACAGAGGTGAAGCTGAAACTGGGTGTTTCATTATAAGAAATCAGATTAAATGAATTTGGTTTTCTTCATTTAAATCAGTTTAAAATGTCAGCGACTCTTCAAGTTTTTTTTCTCTGAAGTTTCCTGTAATACATCTTTGATATCATTGTTCATTTGTATCAATCTGAAACTCTGTTTTTTTCTGAAATGTGGCTTTTATGTCCAAAAACTTGATTTCTCGTGTGATAAACCTACTTCAGACACTTTCACATATTGCACACATACTGTATTAACGTGATGAGTTTTGTGGTTTAGTGAATGAAAGTTTTTGGGAATGTTTCAGTTCATGTACGTGTGTGTGTGTGTGTGTGTGTGTGTTAACTTTGTGGGAGGTCTACATAGCTACTGCTTTCATTGTTGACCATTATTATGGCTATGGACTACATGGCTGGAACTGGCTAATGTCTCACACAAACACACACATGGTCAGACACATGTAGGTGTCTAAAGAGTCATACTTTTAAGTGTTTGAGCCTACAAGTGAATGTGTTTGCATGTGTGTGTGTCAAAAGTTAGACTTGTGATTTATACTGTTTAAGTAAAGTCTGATTGTTACAAATGAACCCAAACTGTTATTATTGCTGTGGTGTAATCAGAGTCAAACACACTCCCATAAACTGAATGACCTACAAACACTCTGTATCTCATGATCACGCACACACACACACGAACACACACTCACTCACACAAACACACAAATGCAAATTTACACACACAGTAACAGAAACTCTGCAAAGTGTACACATTGAATCACGCACTGTGTAGAGATACAAACAAACACGAACCAGTTCGCTCTTTTCTCCTCATCCGTCTCACTGTCGCACAAACACATTCACAAAGACTCGACTCCCACATGAGCAACAAGTGCTTCACAAGTGATCAGAGAGCTGAGATGTTTGTAGCCTTAACGTTTCCCTTCGTTCTTCCAGAAATGTCTCCCGGCGCGACGTAAATCCTGTTGTGTACGTAAATTTGAATTATCTCTAAACCAAGGCTTGTGAAGTTTTTACACTCCACACAGGTCCTCTCAGAAGAATAAATAGGTGACTGAAGATCAGTATTTTCCTCTTCCACAAGCCAAGGCTTTAAATCACAAACTCACTGTCATGGCTTCACCTTTTCTTAAAGGTTTTTACTGCAAATCGAATTACCGTCATGTTACCTAACGACACAAAAAATATTTTAGGAAAATAAATTTCCCTAACCCTTAAACTGGAGTGTCACGTAGTGAAGTGTACAGTGTTACAAAAATCTAAAAGTTTGTCTGTTTGTCATTATGTTACTATGGTGTAACACGCTGGCTATAAAGAGCTAACGAATTCTGGAAGCTTTTACATCATCCATGTACGGCTGCAGATGAGTCAGCAAAAATAACTAACATAAGCTGCTACATGCAACATTTTAACATTACTAAATCATGACCATATTGAAACTAAAACATTAGAATAAACACTGAAAGAAAAAAGAAACAGCCCACCATCAAGAAGATTGGCAGCTTCCTCCAACCCTCTAAGACGGAGTTTAACATCGTGTGCCACCTTGTCAATTTGGCTGGAAACCCGCAGCTTTATGGTATAAAACGAACGGGCAGCAAATGTGGGTTACGTTACGAGTTTTAGATGACAGATAGAACGAATAAATGACGTTTGATAAATCACTTCCAACTTGATTATCCTTTTAAGAAAAAAAAAAAAAAAAAAAACCTTTGACTGAACGGCCAAAGTTCCCCTTTTGTGAACGTAAGCAGCAATTTGAGTTAATGGGCAATATGGTTTTTATTTTGAGAAAATTTCCATTAACAGTACCACAGATTCTGACATAGGTCACCAATCATGTTGATTTTCATGGTAACTTACCAAGCAGGGTGCAGTATGTTGGTTTGAAAATGGTACAAATTGCACTTTTGAGTTTGTAGAGCAATGTTTGAGGTAATGATGTAGCTGTAATGAAAAATTCAAAATTTAAAAGAACTACACTCACTTAAAGGTCAACCTAGTAGCTATGTTTTCAGCAAACCATCTTTATCTCAAAGCACTGTATGTAAATATCGTGCAGCCTTGTGAAAAACAGTGAACCGGCAGGAAGAAGGAAAAGATGATGAATGACAGAGATTGGTGATAGACACACAGAGAGAGAAAGAGGCACAATTAGGAACAATCTGATGGTGAGAGAGAAGAGAATGAAGATAGAGGAAATGAAAGACTCTGAAAGAAGTAGAAAGAGAGAGAGAGAGAGAGTCAGCCACATGAATGGGGTGAGAGAAGATTTAACCAGGCCTCTAAATACAGAGCACCACAAAGCCACTTTAAAACCTGTAGAGATATATTTATACATGACACACAAACACTCACAAACACACACTCAGACAGAAAATGCACCGGCTGTGTGTGCAGTTCTCCTGCTTATTTCCGCCTTTCTATCTCCTTCTCTCTCTCTCTTAACGTTTTCACACATGAGCTTACAACTCTGAACTTTACCCAGACGAGTGAGAAGTGTGTGTGTGTGAGAAGATGAAAGTCCAAAACACTCGGACCTGCCAGCAGATCGCTACAAAGTGTGTGTAAAGTCTGATCGAGCCCGTCGAAGGGGGGAAAGTTGGTGAATATCTTACTTTGACCAAATCAAATATGGCAGCATCATCTCCTTCCTCTCGTCTCTTTAATAAACCAAAACTAAACTATTCCCAGTTAGTGAGAACGTGTCTCACACTGACGAGCTCCTGTTGTGTCTGGACATCGTCTGAAGTCTCAGTGACTAAACTTCTCACAGTCTCAAAAACCCTCAGTCAGTCTCAAACACGACTTTAGACTTTTCTGATGTTATTATGTAACAGTTTGGGCTCCACCCGTTGAACTTTAACACAGAGCTTTGAACTTTAAAACAGCACAACATTTGTTAGTTATACAGTTACATTAAAAAAAAAACCAAAAGACTCAACACATTTTCTATTATTTTGAGACTAGAAGTTGTCTATAAATGTCATAATAGGATCTCAAGTCATACTAGTGACGTTGTCTTTCAAGAGATGTTTTTAACCTTCCCAAATATAGACAAGCTGCAATGGAAAAAAAATGAGCTAATTTTGTTATGAATAAATTGCAAGCTGGAAAGGGAGAATGTAAAAAAACTGCTATTTTTAGGTTGAGAAAGATAATTAAAGATCCTAAAAAGCCATGACAGGTTGTGTATGTTGTTCAAATCGAGTTACAAACATGAGGGTTTATCTTGTTTGGGTTGAGAATTCTTCTCACGGCTGAAAATGTGTGCAGACGTCACTGAAGCCATCTCAGAACAGAGAGAGACACACACACACACACACATATACACACACATACAGCACGCATGGTATTAGCATCTTTGTTTGTACCCGTTTGAACAAAGGAGGAAGCAGGAATGTGCATTTTTGTGTTGAATCAAAGAAATACGAAACCCATTTTTTCTCCACAAACCTTGATTTTGATATTCTAACCCAACTGTCAGCAGTAAAAGGCTAATGTCACGCAGATATCTGTGATAATCTGTGTGTTTGCTCAGTAGGAGCTTCTGCATTTATTCTCCTGCTAGTGTGTTAATGTCATAGACTTGTTGCTGTGCTGCTTTAAACAGCAGTGCGAGCGTCTTTCAGTCGTCAGATGCTCCTCTGTTCTCCAGTGTGTGTGTCCACATCTGCAAAGAAGCAAAACCTGACTCACAAACTTGTACCGTTGGACATAATCAACCCCTAGCAATTAGAAATGTGAAGTACATAGCTGAGAGAGATACATTTACAGATTACAGACACATATACATTTCACTTCAGAGAGTGAAATGTATATTTAGGCAAATGTGCTGCACTCAAGAGGCGAGGAAAGCAAATGTGTGTGTCCTCAGCCGCACACATTGTTCTCTGTAAACTTGTCATGCTGAATTTTGGTCACTTTTACAAGCGCAGCGTTACGCTCGTGGTGGAACTTCATAGTCTTTTTTGTATCACAGCGTGCCTGTGATAGCTTTCTGTTTCAATCAAAGACAATAGGCTCCAGTGGCCTGGCCGCTAATTCATAGCTTCGCTTTATAAGGCCACCAAGTCACCACAGCCTCTTCACTATAAAGAAATGGGACTGCTACACATCAAGCCATCACTTATTATCTGTGGATCACTTTACTCTTCTACTTTTACACTTTTCTAACAGTTTCACTGAATCTTTTCAACTCTTTTGCTCTGCTGACAGTAAACAGAAGGACAGTGTTTCCCACAGAAACGATTCTTCAAATCTATAATGTTGCATTCACACAGTGTGAGTTTAAAACTCTCTACTGAAACCTGTGCTCCAAGCCTTTTGCTATAAACAAATCTGTCAGCTTGTTTTTAGCTATAATTATGGCATCTCCCTCTGGGTAATTTGTATAATTTTGGAAATGCTACACCGCTATGGCGAGGTGCGTCGTTCGTCTGAGTTTGACTAAAATCCAGTCGCGGGTGCTTGTGATACTGTGTGCGGTGGATAGATGGATGAATAAAACAATGTACAAATATGTGACAGAAATAAAATCCCATCTGGGACGGGGTTTGACTCTACAGTGGGTTTTTATTTTCAGCTCGATTATTCTGTTTATACCACGAACACATACCAGATTGTTCATTATACTTTGGATTAAATAGAAACCTTGTGTTGGCACAAACGTTGTCAAGCTTAAAATAAACACTAATTTACTGCCCCATTAAGTGGTAGAAGCTGCAGCCTTGTTACAGCCAAAATAACTAGTGATCTTTGTGTGTATTGTCATGCATATTAATTTAGAAAGTTGACAAAGTCTCTGTGTTAAAAGCTCTGATGTGTTGATACAACACACAATCAAATAAATACAACTATGTAGCTTTGATACTGTATTTGTGATATTGTGATATTCACTGTGGACATTTCTATATGTACAACAGTCGGCCCAAATAACCAAAGACGGGATGAATCAGTGAGAGAAAGAAAGAAAAACAAATTTCAAGTGCCAGCGGGAGATGATGATGATGGCAGGGGGATGTTTGATGTGTGGAAAAGTTTGTCTCCACCACTGAACATCAATAAACAGCTGACTGCAGTTACCAACACTGACAAAAGAGAAAATAAACTGTGGAGATAGAGACGCATACCGAGAGAGGGAGGAGGAAAAACAATCACCTTAGAAACAAAAGACGGGGGGAGTCAGAGGAGATGAAAGAGTGGCAGATTTTTTAGTAATAAATAAGACGATGAGAAACAGAGAGAGAATATTTACACACAAGAAAGAAAGTTTACCGATGCAGCAAATTAGAAACTCTGTTAACATGAGCTGCTTACTTTAAAATCCGTGTTTACACACCGCAGGTCAACATGCAGGTTGGTTTTTGTCTGAACCTTATAATTATGATAGATTGATGAAGCTGTCAACAAATATTTTAAATCCAGTTTAATTCTGCGGTGAAAATTGATTTAATTTGATTAATTTAATGTGAAATGAAAGCAACACCACCAGCACAGCTGCTCCATGAGGTGTGAATGCTCTGAATGATGGACAGGAGTCGCACATCAGCACTTTTCACTGATTGAAAATGAAACGTAGGTCAGACTGAACATGTAATAACCCAGGTCAGCTGCTGAGAGACAGATTTGCACCCCAACCAATCTAAAAACCATGTCTGGAAATACTGTATATTTTGGTGAAAAGATACGCTGAAGTTGTATTCAAGTTATTTAAGCTACATTTAGCCTGATGTTTCAATGTTTCTCACATCTCAAAAATGAGAAACAAAAGTTATTTTCTGCTATATATCAAATAAATACTTTAAAACGCTCTGAATCCATGTCTTTTTTTGAAGGAATAGTTTTGACACTATCACAAAAACTCCAGAAAGACGTCAGCTTCATAAAGCCTGTAGTTACCTGGTTACTTAGACCATGTAAACGTACTCGTAGATATTTGAGACGAAGAAGAAAAGAAGCCATGGGAACCAGAGAGTGAGACAGACAAGCTGACAGAAAAAGACACTGAGAAAGAGAGCGTGTAATAGCTAGAAACACACAGACCAGAACAAATAATCATGTTGTTGAGAGTGAGACAGAGGATGTCTGGGAGGGACACATGGTGTAGTGGGGCCCAGAGGAAATGACAGAGCGAGCTTGTGAGACTCAGACAGCGAAAGAAAGGAAGAAGAAGAAGAAGAACATGAACCGAGGAGAAGGGGAGCGAACAAATGCCGGCACCAGTTAGTATTAGGGACAGACCAAGTTAAATAAACGGCCGCAGGCGTCAAGTGATGCTGAGCGCTACTGAAGTCCGTGCCACCCACTGCCTGGTGGCCACTTTCATGTGGTCACTTAAGAGATGATGTCAGTGGCCGCTCCTTGGACGGATTTCTACTGCCCTGCCACAAATGTTTCAGCTGTCTCAGCTCTGCGAGAGGATTAACAGGCTGATTCACACCAGATTGATCCAACCAGAGAGATTTAGAAGCACTTAAAGGTGTGTGTGTGTGTGTGTGTTGCTATTTAGCATCAGTAAGTTATTAGAAAGATAATTTTGCCATTTATTTACCATAAACACATGGCTATAACAAGGCAGTTTGCTGTATATATTTTTTTTTCAGAAACAGAGGTTTTGGTTACATGTCATATCTGTGATAGTTTGGTGGGAAATGAAATGAATCAAACTAACGACCACAACTGGTGGTGATCAAATTGTCGTGTCAAAGTTTTATGACAATGTTTGGAAAGCAAAGACAATTTTCAGAGGAAAAAAAAAAACAATCTGTCCGTCTCTCTCTCTCTCTCTGTGAGCAGCAGACACAACGTCTGTTCTTTACAAGGTGTTGGACACTCTGCTGAGGGGCTGTTGGCTGACGAGAGCATGAACATGTCTACGTACACACACACACACACAAATGTATGTGTGCTTATAAACACATTTATGTCACTTCACTGACAAGGTGCTCACTGATCCTGCTGTCACACATGCATGTGTGTGTGTTGGAGTTGTGTTTCTAACGCTACATTGTGTTGTGCCAGCCAGAGACAGATCAAGCATGTGCGTCAGTTTGCCTGGTAGATTGCAAACACATTCACAGCCAATGAAATCACCCGACAAAGTCAGGTTCAATGTAGCGAAGCCAAACCCAATAAGTAATCTTTCTGAATAGAAGTGTCCAATGAGACATGGAACAGTTTTTTGTTTTGGTTTGATTTGTCAGGATACTTAAACTCTTTAGATCTGCTCTCAACAATCAAGGTTTTGTGTTATTTTGTAGCAAAAAACGTTACCTCTTTGTCTGTAATTCTTGCCCTCTCTGGCATATTTGGCATTTCTTTCATATTTGCTGCGAGTGAATGGAGTCTGAGTCACACGGACATGTGGCTCACATTAGAGCGTCTTTGTTGTGTTATTAAGACGAACCAACGCTCAAATACACAAACGCAGACGGGGGAAACATATGGCCGTACATCCTCAGAGATCTGCAGCGCCTGTGATCATTTTATTTTATGAAAGGTGTCCAGACACTGTTGTAGGGGATAATTTTTAATGTGGTGCGTGCGTGTGTGTTGTCTGTCCAATGAGTAATCAGCACAACAATACGAGTAAACACATGTAATTGTGCCGTAAGCTCACTGTCAACAGCGATAAGTCATCTTCCGCTTTTGGTTTTACTTTTCCTGCCCTAAAACACTAAAACACACCTGATGAAAATAAACGAGGGTAACGATAAAAACGTGATAAAGTTCACTAGTTGGACACAAACTGTTGGACACCACGACTGGAGATAATCACCAAAACCATGTGACCGCTCTCGTCTCCCATCGGCCAGTTTGGAAATTTGAACATCTCGGTCTCTGTTAATGAGTATAATATGATACTAAGAGCTGCTTCAGGTCTTAAAAACATACATGCTTAAATGCTTTAGATGTGTTGTTTAAATGACCTTTTTAAAGTCGGGTTCATATCGATGCTTCACAGCCTTTGACCTTTTTCACGACCAAGTTCAGCAGTCGCATCATAGAACCGAAGAGCCGCTTGGCACAGCTCGTCATTCTCAGGCGCCAACAATCAGACAATCAGAGGAGGACACAAAATCAAGAGGCGTCACTGACGTCACGACCTCGCAAACACAAAGGATTGTGGGAAGCAAAGAGGCGGGAAGAATTCAACAGTGTTGACTGATGAGAGACCACAGAGATGCCACAGATTTGTGTGTGTATCTGTATGTGTGTGTATACATTTGTTTGTATTATATATAGTGTGGCTTTGTGTCAATTCCTTGTGTGTGTGAGAGTGTGTGAGTGAGATGACATGCAATAATGTCATGGATGGTGAACATAGCTATGCTCTGAAGCTGTTCTGATTTTAATTAGCACCGTCTTGTTAACTCAGACACACACACACAGACACAGACAGTTACACACTCCTTCCTGGAACACTGTAGACCTACCACACTCATATATGGATTATGTTTTAAATGACGGGAATAAGGCTTTGAAATACACACACACACACACACACACACACACTTTGGGGCCCTGATGCCCGTTCTCTTTGAAAACCACGCCAAGTCTTGAGTGGCAGACGTTATGTGTGTGTGTGTGAGTCCTACTCTCGTCATCTAAAACATATCAGTGTGTATAATTACAGACCTCCATTTAGCTAGAAACATCTTCTGGAGTCAATTGGAGTGTCGAAGTACCCAATTTAGAAAACAGCAGCGTGTTTTAACGCAGCAGTCATCGTGATCCTCGTGATTGGTGACTTTATTCATGATCATGACCATAAATATTTGAAAAAATATTATCTTGGGCTAAATTATTCTCTGTTTTCTGTTGATAATCTTGTGTTTTTTTGATTTCTTGAGGCTTGTTTATCCATGAAAAAGTCACAGATGATAGCTAATTTGTTCATAAGTATACTCAACCTTTCACATGGACTTGGAAAGTTTGACTGTAAGAATTGATATAAAATAGAATTTAAAATAGAGTTTAATTATTGTCTGAAACTGTCTCCAACCTTCTTCTTTTCTTAAAGTTGACTGGTTCTTTATCTGTTCATGCTGACAAACATAATTCACGGGGGGGATATTTGTTTACATCGAAGAAAAAGCCAAAAAAAAAAAAAAAAAAGGGACAAGAGAAGAGAGATAAATTGCAGAATTTGTGGCAAAAGAAGAGACAGAGAGACAGTGAGTAAGTCAACAATCAATAGCAACATAAATCACATCCTACTCTTCTTTTTTTCTTCTTTCTTCTCCTCTTCTGCTCTTTGTCTCCACAAACATTCGTTGCCGAGGGCTGACATCCTGAAGAGGCGCAGGTCGCCTCCTAAAGCCATGTTTGTCCTGACATTTCACAAGATATAGATTATGTTGGAAACGCTCTCACACTCACAGAAACATGTGGTTTGAAATTTATCGCCTCAAAACAGACGGTATTTGTCATGTGGTATTTGTCCGTCAGAGGCCTTGTTCCTCACACACTAAGACAGACGGATTTCAGAGTTACAACATGTACATGTTGTGTTGCTGTTGAATTTCTCTCTGAGCTCTTTAGTTCTTCCATAATTTCGATCTGGTCTAATCTGGTCTAGATACAATCCTCTCAGTTGTCCCCTCTGGGATTTTTGGAATAATTGGAGTTCCTTCCAGGGCAATGTCGAGTCTGTCCAGTTCAAAAAGTTGTCGCTCTGTGTCTGACGGCAGCGAGTTTAATGAGTGCTCATCTTGTTCACAATCTCCCTCTCTGCTGCACCTCCTCTCTTACACTGCTAAAAACAAAAACTATAAATGGAGGTGTAAAAACATGCACAATTATGTCAGATACAGAAACATTGCCACCACTTTTCCTCTCGACTAACAAGCTCCTGACTGCAAACGGTCTGTCTCTCACTGCAAAAGCACCATTCACTTGTACAGAAACACCATTAGCCACTATTATAAACACAGTGAGAGGTTTTTGATTTCACAAATTGGAGCCTATTCAAAGGCTAAAGCACTCTGGTCAGCGCTTGTTGTTTTTAAATGTGCTCCATAAATAAATTGACTTGACTATTTTCATAATTTTCTAAAAAGTGGCTTATAAATACCACTTACCACAAATCCCATCTCTCACCATATATCCTCAGGGAGTATTGCACAATGGATTATTCACTTCAAATTGAATAAAATACAGAAAATAGCTTCAGTTTTTCACATTCAACCATACGTTTCATTTGGGAACATTATTCTTCTGTTTGTTTAGATTCTGGAAATGACCATTTGCTGCTCTATCATTCAGCTGTACTTTAATTCATGCTTTCTGTTTGAAGTGCTGAGATAAGTATCTCTGGATTTATACGAAGAGCAACTAAATGGTTCCTTTTGAGGTTTGAAATACTTAATGGGCAATAAAGAAACGTCTCTCTTCCCCTCTGATAATCTCTCTTTCTCTCTAAAGTGTTTCCTTTTCTTTGTAGTACTTCAGCTCACTTCCCACACACACACACACACACACACACACACACAGACCATCTATTAATCACTAGTCTAATACTGGAGGTAGATGTAGTAATAATAGCAGTTTCAGCGTTTTGGCGGCGCTCTGCTGGTAAATAGACCATTCTACCTTTCCGGAAAAGCCTGCGAGATGAAAGACTCCTAGAGGAGCCACATTAATGAAATCTGCTGAGTGAAAACTGAACTGGGAGGAAGGGACCTCTACCTAGAAACACACACACACACTAACAGGTAAAGAGGCATACCGATGCACACACAGACCATACATACAGGTTTTCACTGGAATATATATCCTTACACACACACACACACACCTGAGTGTGGTGCTGAGGGAGTTCCCTGCTGTCTTCAATGGGTCAGTGAACAGCAGCCATGCAAAGACAAGTACAGGCTTCCTGTTCATTCTCCACATGAGTTTGTGTGTGTGCATGTTGACTTTACTGACTTTAGTAGCTAGCCGTTGCAGTCAGTTATTAAAACAGCTTTAAATACATCCCATAATTAGCCTTCAGCCTAATTGGCCTAATCACAACTTTGACAAGTTCCACTGTGGAAAACGCTGACAACTTAAAGCTCAGTAGCAGCTTTTATTGTTTGTTTATTGAGGAAAATCCCAGGATGAGGATGGAGCAGCTGTTTCCTTTTTTTTATTTTTTTCTTTCTGTGACGTTTCATATTAAATTTGAGGCTCCAGAAATTTGTTTACATGCATAAGGACTTATTTAAAAGTAGAGAAAACGTTGCTTTCCTCTTTTGTCTAAACACCTGTTTTATGTTTCTTCTGTAGATGTAGTTCATTCATTCATCCACCACTAATTGTACGGTATGTTCGAGTACTCGCCCAATCATTCCCTACTGTTTTCTTTAGTAAAACTGTGATTTACTTAAAATACTTTTTTGCTTCCTAAACAGGTACATGCTGATATTTGGGCTTTGACTTATCTTTTTTGGGGTTGTGTTACTTGTAAAGCGTCAGGTCAACCAATAAATGGTTAGCCCAGGTGTGTTGTCGCTGTCTAGACATGTGTTATTTACTAAAGTTGGGGTGTGACCTTTTCAACAAGTAGTTTTAGATTCTGTTTATTAGTGGATTTCTGTTTGAGGTGATTCGGTCGCATTTAATTCTTTAGTTCACATCTGGAAAGGTCAGAGTGATGATCATCATAGTGTCGTTCTGTAACTCGCTGAGAGAAGTTACCAAAAACTTTCCATGGATTCTGCTCCGTGTTGAACAGAAATGCCTTTTCCATGACTTGACCTGACAAAGAAACCGATGTGTTTGGAAACTGGTCATGGTTTTTTTTTTTTTAAAGAGTCAAAGGTCAAGAGCAGGCAACACAGCAGACGCCAGGGAGGTAATGTATGGCTCCCATGATGCTTTGCTTTTCAGTGCTGACCAGAAGAGCCATTAAGCGTTGTCTGCCTGTTGTACCTGACAAAAAAAGCTTGTGTGTGTGTTTGACGGGTCAAGGCTTCGTTGAGGTTTTAGCTGTTCAACCGTTTCGTCTAAGTGCTCCACCAGACCCATCAGCTTGTTTACCTTTAACATGCATGTGCGCATTTTGGTGCACACCTGAGTCTCTTATAGACTCCACAGCGCTGACAGCACTGTGTGTTGAGATGAGGGTCGTTACTTCATTTCTGAACCCTGAAGCAAGCGTCCTGCTGTTCTACCCGACATTTCTTGGCTTCTTTCACGTCCATCATTCTCTTCTCTTACACCCTCTCCTTCAAACTGTGATATTTTTTGGACAGCTCCAGTCAACTACCACAAAAAGTCATCTCAGTTTGTCTCATTATACAGTGCGGATAGAATTCTGCTTCTGACGATTTATACCTACACATTTTCCACACTCTGTTTCAAACACTCAATATCAGCTCTGTCTCCTCGTAGTACATGTCACCTCCAGATTGGCTTTTATCTAATATATCTAACGTTAATCGTTAGCTGGATCACATATCGTGACACGGAGGACAACGCGTGCAGCATCTGGAACATAATAGATTGATATTGAACGAAAGAAGGAGAAGAAGCATAAAAAAGGAAGATGAGACGGAACAAACTGCAGTTTTTATTGGAAAGAAATCTCTGAGAAATTGAAGTTCAGCTTCTTGGAAATGTGCATCAGGGCAAACCAAAGCTTTTTTTTTTTTTTTAATTCATACACAGATCTGTTTCTCTCTGTGTCACCTACCACCACATTCTTTCTATCTGTCCTCCATCAGTGGAAGAGTTTATTCTGTCCTCACTTTCCCCTCATCCACTCTGCACACACAGAGCCAGAAACTCATTTCTTCTGACATTTGTTTCTAATCTAAAGCATCATCTTTACTTTTTCCACTCTGCAGACCTGCAATAATAGAATTAACCTATGTGCCGCAGCAGACCGCAAGAGAATACCCCTCCGTCTGTTTTCTGTCGTCCTCTCTCTGTCTTACTTACTCTCTCTCTCTACTGTCTGCCTTCCTCTCTCTCTCTCTCTCTCTCTCATGGGTTTTGACTCACTGTCTCAGCAAATTTGGTGCAAACTTTTCAATATTATAGAAAAAAAAAAAAACATGCATAATGCAGAAATATATTCCCTCTATCGTGTTTAATAAATCAGATTCGTGTGTAATAATTTCAATCACACTAACACATCTGCTGAAGTCAAAAACTGTTGATTTGTTGTTCTGTGATACATTACCACTTAAATCTTTAATCTCTATGGATGAGCTTCTTTGGTAACACTCAAAGACTTTTAGGTACTTTCGCTGTTCTGTTTTTCTTCCCGGCTGCACCTCTCCCTGAGCCGGCAGTATTAACTGTAAAGGGCGAGGCTTTGGTGTCTTCCTCCTTCTTTTATCTCTTTTCATTTCCCTGATTCTCTCTGTCTGCCTTTGTCCTCTCCCTCTCTCTAGAAGTGGATTAGTGGACACGTGCAGAAATTGCTGTCCTAGCAGTTCCACAGCCAAGTGGGTATTACATATAAATCTATAGAAAAAAAGGATATTAGAAATCTTTCCATCAAGATACCAATGAAATGAAATGAAATGTAAGAGCACAGTTGATACTTTCTCCTGATTTTAATGAAACAGCAAACAGTTGTTTGTGCTTTTAGATTCAACTAATCCCAGATTCATGTGAGTGCTAACAGCTGCAAATCCTGAAAATGCAATCATGATTCGTTTTTCCAGTTTTTACACTGTCCAGCAGCTCTGTAACACCTACTGGTTGTTAATGAAGCGGCTCCAGCTCGTGTCGTGGTGAGTTGTGGCTTGCCACCACCTTTAGGAAAGAGGAGGCTCTGCCCTCAAATCTCCACTCAACTGTCCACGATCATTGACATAACAGATGTGAAATGTGTTTTATGGTTGAGGCTCCAGCACAGAAATATCATCAATTATCCTCCAGTCTTTCATCAGATGACCTCTCGCGTTTCTCTGGAGCCTGACGGAGCAGTGTTTGTGGTCACTGTGTACGTGTGTGTCTGTGGATGCATTCAAGGTCGTGTTTTTTTATTTTTATTTTTTGTGTATTTGCTGATGCGCATTTGTCTGTTCATGTGCTGTGAATGTGCGTAGTTAGTGCAACACAAGCCTCTTCTGTCAGTTTGTCTCTGGTCCGATCCTGTCGTCACAGATTAATTTGTCATTTCTTCAAGTCATTTAAAACCGTTAGAGAGAAATGAGCACTTTTCCCTGTGGCTGACCAGTACATTAACAGCACAGCAGGAGACACTTAGCCCCTTTAACAGAACACGTCTGCTAAGCTCATTCACAGGCACCAGTATTAGCATATGCATGCAGTTGATTGAGTAATAAACCAGACGTGGGGACTAATGGTGAAACCTCGTCTAGGTAGGGTTTTATTTTAAAGCACTTAAATGTATTAATAGTTAAATTGAAATATTTCCTTGGGCTTCTCTTTCCTCGGAGAGCAGGCAGTTCACTTGCCCTCTGTGTTTTTGAAATCAAAAGGCAGGAAAGATTATGGACACGGGAGTTAAGTTTTGTTGGCACTTGATCCTCAATCATTGGGATCATGCAGTTTTTTGTGGTTTGAAATGCAGGGGAGCTTAACATCACCCGACTATCTGAAAATGTGCTTGTCCCCTTTATTGTAAAAGAAACGTGGCGACAGCAAGTGAGACACTTTTTTCTTTCTTTTTCTTTTTTTCCTGGACTAAACGCTATCAAGACTATCAAGAGTCATTTTTGTTTTGACCAGTAACTATAGCACTCCTGTGGGGTAATCATTACATTTTTCCAAATGTTGGAAAACAATGGTTTCCAACGCTTCATTAACGTCCTGTCAACAGTGTTTCACATATCACATGTGACATATGGAAACATAAACATCTGCTTTGGCCTGTTGCTATAAGACTCACATCTGATTTGTGCAAACTCGAGTAAAAGTTGAATCAAGGACAAAAAAATGACAATAATGAATGAACAGGAACATAGTGATCAAGTGAAAGTGGCCACATAATAAAGACAGAAATAGAGGAATTAAAAAAAGCACATTAACTTGTAAAGCTATTGAAAACAGTAATGTTCCTCATAAAAAATTTTGATTTTCAGTCCAAGGTGGATTACAAGAAGAGTTTCTACCTTCATGATTTAGTTTGTTAAGTTAGTGTTCCTATCTAAAGGCAGTTTCTTTTCTTTCAGGTGGATGTAGTGGGCAAGTAAATAAAGGTTGCAGACTGATAAATCAAACCTTTGCAGCACCAGTATCTGTCTAAGTGGAGCAGAGGAGAGGTCGTCTTTATTAGAGGAAAGGAAAAGACTCTTTGTGGCCAGGAAAAGGGGTTTGGAAACCTCTGCAGTGATTAAGTTGGTATTAAGTTTGTAATAGGACCATGAAAGTGTATTTGTGTGTGTGAGAGTGTGTGTGTGTGTGTGAGAGAGTGTATGTTTGTGTGTGTGTTACCCAATCCCTAAACCCACCAACATTGTGGGTTTTTTGGTGGTGGTGGTGGGGAGGGGCTCTTAGTTGGAGGCCTCAAATTCAAAAGCCGCTGCGGTAGTTTAAGGGGGAGACTCTGTCTGTCTGTCTGTCGGTCTGCCTGCCTGTCTGTTTGTCTGTCTGTGTGTTTGTTGGTCTATCTGTCTGTTAGTCACTATATCTGTCTCACACTTTTACATGTGCCTTGTGTGAATATGCACTAGTGTTTGTGAATAAATACATTATCATGTGTATGTGAGTGTTTGATGATGTCTGGATTTTGGTTTGTGAGACATTGGTTATGACTGTGGAATGAGAATAGAACAAAACAAGAAAATAGCACTGATTTCATTGAGCCCAACTCTGTGTGTGTGTGTGTGTGTGTGTGTGTGTGTATGTGTGTGTGACCACTTAACCAGATGGATAGACTTTTATGTCTGCCCCCTCTCTCACTTTGTCTCTTTCTTGCTCTCTCTCTCTCATCATAGTTTTCCTTTAACTGTAAATAGGCAGGTTGGGAAATATACATGCATACACACACACACACACACACACACACACACACACACACACACACACACACACACAGAGAGACACACACACACATATTTTGGCCTGTGCTTCTGGCTTTATGTAACATTTTTAAACCTCCCACGCTCATATGATGTGAAGGCAAAGGAAATGTGCATGAATGCACTTGGTACACACACACACACACACACACACACACACACACAGAGTTGGGCTCATCATACGCTTGCCCTTCTACTCACCCATGATCATAGCAAGACACACACTCACACAGACCCAAACCACATAGAGAGCACAGAGAGGAGCCGATTGCCCACAGCTTCCTCTTTTTACGTCCGCTAAGCTGAAATTACACACAAACACACTAGCGGCAATGGGGACGTTGTTTGAAAAAAAAAAAAGAAGTAATTATACATCTATGTTTTCATACTCAGTAGATGAGATGCTTAGTTTCCATTCACCAGATGTAATTCTTTATAGAAAACACCATTTGGGGGCATATCCGGCAGAAGCGCTTTTCCTTCTGGTGATCTCCATTAATGATGCAAATATATTCAAACTCCACTGCCCAAAGTCCCAGGTTCAAACTGAAATATAAAAACTGCTGCTAAATGAACACAGATGAAGAGAATTAATCTGGATGTTGCACGAAGATAATCACTTAAAATCTCAAGATTTATGCCGTTTACTGTTTGAAAGTATTTCATTATGTAGTCTGAGAACAAACTTCTTTATTCTCTCTCTAATAAAATTGCTGCAGAAAACAACAGCTTGTCCTAAAATCCGACCAAACATGAGGCTCGTTGCTAAAGTCGACAATCTGCAAACAAAATAACATGTTCTTTGTTTTCATTTTCACACAAACGGTCTAACAAACAAAGTCTTTTCTCAGCAGGTAGGCCAGTAAAACGTTCATGTTCAGGGCTAATGGTAACGTACCTGAATGTAATTACGCACATTGAGATCTTTGACTCCTCTAATCATAATGGCTTGGTGCTGTTTGTGCAGGCTGTGCTCTGTGGGGTCAGTCACTGACATTAAACTTAATTGCATGCCATCATACCCATTTCACTGTTATTTTTCAAGTTAAATGATCAAACCGATGTGAGTTAACTCTGAAATTGCCCCTCGTCTCCGTGTTCAATTTGGCCGCAGAATTTTTGTTTTTCATCTCCTTGGAAAAGCACTGCTCCTGTGCTTTTTTCTCTCTCTCTCAAAAACTCTTTATTTGAACAAGTCCGTCTGTTTCTCTCTTTCTCTCCCCCCAGATATTGAGTCTAGCTTTCTTTAGAAATGTCTCGTTCTTCAGTTTGTTTAAAAGCTTTCAGCCCTTCACACAGAAGGTCCATTTCATTTAGCCTGGAGGGCCTCTGTATGTCTGTGTACACACACTCACTCGTTTTCATCTGACTCTCCTTTTTTTTTTTTGTTGTTTCTTTCTTTCACACCCTCCAAACCCACATCCCTCCATCTATAGATGAGTCTTTGTCACCAGGAGACTCCTCCACGTTCATCAGTAACCAAAGACCCTCTGGTCCCAAACTAACAATCGACTGATTCAAACAGAATATGACTGGATGTGTGTTGTGTTCATGTGTGTTACAGTAAAATACTGTAAGGATAAATGTCTCTGCTTAATGCCTTTGCTTGTTGAAGATTTTGCAGACGACATTTGTTTTGTTCCACATCTTTTTCATCTAATATGTTTTTGTGTTAATGTTAATTGTTCTTCGTGTCTTTTCTAATTTATTACTTAACACACACAAGAAAAAAGCATAAGGTGTGTTGCTTGCCCTTATGAGTGTGTTACTTTGTATTGGTTGTGTTTGGTTGTGTGTGAGTGTGAGTGTGTGTGTGCGTGTGCGGGCGAGGGTAGCAGCTGTGTCCGCCTGCCCCCAGCCTGAATGGCCGTCCTCTTTAAGCTTCTCTAAAGACTGACAACACCACAACTGCTAAACGACTGGGAAAACTAAGTACCTCCATTCTCTGTCATTCTTCTTTTCTCTTCGTCTCCCATTCGCTCCTTCGTTCTGTTTGGTTTTCTGCAGGAAGAGCAGCAAGCTGCCACCAGCTCTGTTTGAGTTCCCTTAACTTTTAATGAGCAATGAGGGGGAAGCTGCCTTTTTTTTTTTTTTTTTACTGACCGGCTCCTTTTCGTACTTTACTTTATGTCTGTCTGTCTTTCTTACCCCCCGCCCCCCTCCTGGCTTTTCTTCTCTATATACCAATTTTATTGTCTTCTCTCTTCTCTCTTCCGATTTCTAGCTGCCAGCTGAAAGCTTCGCTGTATTTACCAGCTTAGTTCCCTTAATCCCAGTACAAACTACTATCGCTAATGACTTTCTCACTGGTTGCACTCTGGGTGGCTTGAGAGGTAGAAATCATTGAGGAAATGAACAGAAGAAAAACAAGAAAGTCCCACGTACAACTGTGCTTAAAGGTGAAATGTACGTACAGCGTAAAAAAAAAAGATGGTGGACGACTGAGCAGCACAGGTAAAGAGGAAAAAAACGATAGAGAAATGCACAGGTAGTTGGTGCACAGTCATGCATGTCCTCCGAAGTGTGTGTCTCTATCTGTGTGTGTGTGTGTTAGCGTCTGACCCTGTGAACTCAGGTGCCCTGCAGGTGTGCGCCCCTACGTAACGGGGGCTAGGAATGTTTTATCCGCATGCACACACTTGCACACACACACACACACACACACACACACACTGAGGCTGGAAAATCCTCAACTACTGCATTCCTCGCTGCTTGAACTGGGGGAGGGAGAACAGTGGACAAAGACGTGGTCTGTAGAGAGAGACAGGAGAAAAAAAGACATTGTAATGCATCAAAACAGGTGAATAACATTTCCGTTGGATCTTTGAAGCTTTTAAGTTGCTTTTAATGGAAGGTGTTATAAAATAAATATCAATTAATGGTGTTTTTTTGTGAGGAAATAACACAGCACAAAAGTTCACACAGCTGCTTTAATCTCTTTGCACCGCCGCCTTTCAGAAAGAGTCCTGGGTGTTATCCAGACTCTGTAAAATTTCTGTCCAATGTGGTATTTCATACATTCCACAATTTTCCCTTCATTTCTCCATTGTAGTTTTACAATTATGAGTCAGTGCTTCACTATATAAATGAGTAACAGAATATGCTCTTTGTGTTTTTGTTTTTTTGTTTTTTTGCGTTCTCAAAAATACCGTCATAAAATGTGAGCGTAGTTACCTGAAACTAATGAATATTGTTTAGTTCTTTCTCCTCATGTAACCTCTGTTTGTAATTTGCTGCAGCACTAGAAATGCCTGCAAGAAAAAAGTGAAAAAAGATGTGAATGAAAGAGTGAAACCAAATGAGGGGATGGACAGGAAAGGAGGAGGAGGTGGAGGAAGAGGGGGTGAGGGGAGGGCCGGTCTGAGTTTCTGTTTCCTCCCTCGTGATTCTGTCTGTCTCTCTGTGTTCATTAAGAGTTAACAGGTGGCATCTGTCAATAACTGCACTGTCTGGCTGCCTTGTTGTGTGTGTGTGTGTGTGTGAGCAGGTGTGTGTTGTATGTGTGTAAGTGTGTGTCTATACACACTCATTGATTGGAGAGAGAGCAAAAAGACAAATGTAAAGTCAAAGAATACATTTAAATGACTTGGATTGAGGAAAGTATTTTAGTTTTTGATATGAGAACAGCTCTGAGGGTGATTTTGTGTCATTAATATTAAATTATTGGACTTGGGTTTAACCATTAAACTCCTTTTTTCCCCCTCTCTGTTTGGCTCCGTCTCTGACTGGGAACTTCAAGTCGTTAGTGAAGTTAAGTACGTCTTGTTAAATTTGCCCCAGAGTGAAAGATTTCCAACTGTGACCTCGTCTCACGCGCTCATATACACATACATGCTCCACGAACAACAAAAGACTCAAAGGAATCTCAGTATTGCCAATCATGTCACCATCTTCAACCTCTTCCTCCGTCTCCCTCTGCTTTTTTCTTTCTGACTCTTTGGATACATTTCCATCTTGCTGTTAAGTGAATTTTATACCAAAGATTGAAAGGCTCCTAGAGAAGTGAAGTTGAATTTTTCCATGTGCCTGGTTAAACCATATACTGTTAAATGTCATACCAATGCAGTAAATCAAAAAAGTTTCATATAATAATCCACCAGAACGAGAGTTGATAAGGATTGATTGTGTCGATCTAAGAATGAAAAAGTGATTGTTTCTGTATTTGCCTGAATATTAAAACTCACTTCACAATGATCTGTAATATTTTATCGATGACATTTCACAAAAACCAGCTTTAGTTTTGTGTTGTTTCCATTTGGATTTACAGTTTTTCACAGTTTAACTGTTTTTTTTTTGTCCCTTGTTTATTCAACAAGATCATTCCAGAGGTGTAAAGATAATGAATAAACCATGATGCGTTTGGGTGAATAATGTGGACGATCTGTCACAGAACTGTTAGTCTGTTAGTACAGAACAATAGTCTGTATGGAGCATTTTGTCTCTCACCATTTCAGAAAATACATAATGATGGTTGAAGTGAGAAGGAGAGGACGTTAGAGGAAGAGACAGCAACTGAGAATCTGCACAAAATCATCTCGACAGGTTATTGAAGAAGTTTCGATAATCTTTACCGGAAGGTTAATTCAACACCTTAAAGGCAGTATTATTGTGTTTTATTTAAAGAATAGTCAGACATATAGAATGAGATGTGATGGCAGCAGAGCTCATCTGGTCCAGTGTCAGGACACAAGAGAACAAACACTTTAACTTGTCATTTTAACAGCTAGTGTTTAACGCCCTTCGGCAGAGTGCTGATGTCCTAAATGACTCAAAGTGCTCAGGTGTGACAACAACACATCCCAGGTGTGAGACGATGTGTTAAACCTCCTGAAGTGTCGCATATGAAACCCATCAACTTCAAAACTTCCACGACAAAGTGAGATACAGTGGAAATGACTTGTGAAAGACTCTACTGTTCTATCTGCTTATTTGCAAACAGTGTTATTTACATAATAAATGGCAAATCTGCAGTAATTCAGAGGATCTTGTGGGATCAGCGATAAAACTGAGCAGATGTCAAAAAGCAGTTCACTGTTTTGCATTTTAGCTTCTTCAGTCAATTTTCACTTCAGAGTTGGAAGGAAACCAAAAGATTTGTTGCACTTAAAAAAAACGAAACAAAAAATAACCAGACCGGTTGGTGACACTTTAAAACAAATGTGAGGAAATTTAAACCTCAGATTATGGAGCGATGAGTCTTTTACCGCACATGTAAGGTGATGAGTTTTAGAGAAATGGAATCTGAATCCTCGGAAAGTGAGTTTGGAGTCTGACACATCGCCCCGTGAAGCCGATGAGTCGCTGTCTAAACACAAAAGCAGCCCCGATCGTATTTTTCACTCATGCGGAGTGAAGAGGGAGGAGGAAAAAAAAAGGCTCCTATGTTATTCTGCTGTCCTGCGGGCTCTTTTGTGTACACGTATATGTGTGTGTGTGCATCTCACGTATCCCACAATCCACCTGCATATGTTCATCTGTGCAGGTTGAGTGTCGGTGCATCACCGCAGCTTTGGAAGTGAGAGTTTCCACACGGACACACATGCACGTCCATCTATCTGTCTATAGTGTAGGTGTTAATGCATCACTGTAGCTTCACACATTCCTTCCTGCATGAGCAAGACTTGTATTTGCTTTTCCCTTCAATGGCTTAAGTGTGTGTCTGTGTGTGTGTGTGTGTGTGTGTGTGCGTGCATGCCTGGATGTTTAAGTTTCCCAAAAGCCACTTTGATATAAATCTGTCAAAGGAAAACAGGTCAGCGGGTGCATGAGGATGTGGAATGCTGTGAATTACTTAACATATACTGTGGGAATTAGATGTTCGTATGCGTGTGTGTGTGTGTGTGTGTGTGTGTGTGTGTGTGTGTGTGTGTAGAAGGAATATATGAATTTTCTCTGCTGTGATCACATCTCGTCTTATCCACAACAAGACAGAGGTGAGAACATATTTGTCTGAATATATTTTTCTACTTTCCAGCTATGTGACGCTCGACTTATTGAATTTTATACAGCGATATGTTTCTGCAACGTGTTTGATTTGTAACTTTGGCAACATACTGCGATTTGTTCAACCCACAAATAACACCATGATATTTAATTAGAATATAATCCTACTTTCAATAATTGATCTGTCTTAATGCATTCAAATTACAAGTAATGCCATCATATTAAACAGTTGAACAGAATAGGCTTTTATCTGCCTGTTTTTTTTTTTTATCTGGCTGTCGTTATGTTCTTTATTAATTTCAGAGATTGCTTTATATTGTATTAATTTCAGAAATGGATTATTTCTCTGCTCATACGCGTAATTCATTCATTTCTTTCTCTCACGCATATGACGTTTTCTCCATTAATTTTCTCGTTCCCTTGAGCATCTCTCGTTCCAGCCTTCTCCTCATTTTATTGTCTGAATCCTTATCTCATTTTCTTCACATATTTGTCTTTATGTTGTAACTAAGGAACAGACTGTGTAAAATACTGGGTGCATATAGATAGCTCATTATCCGTTAACTAGCAGCCCCCGCACCGAGGTGATGTATAGGAATCTGATAAATGTATTACTAAATCAATAGCGCTGGACTTAATTTAACCTGAATTGCCTTGTAGATTTGCATCAGAGAGCGTTAGTTGGGTATTGGAGAAGCTGGGGGTTGGTAGGTCTTCTTGTCCGGTTTGTCCGTGTTATATATTGAAGGAAGTCAGTTAGTCACTGGTTCGGATCCATGTGAACCAGTGACCTTCCTGTGTTAAGCTCAGCTGCTTTGACAGCCAGGAAATAAAATTGAGCTCGGGAACAGTTGTAACATTATGTATTACACAACAGTCAGAGATGAAGGTGATGAAACTTGGAGGCGAACGTGACTCTCACACCATGAGAACTCACACAAGGTTTTTACTGTGATAGGTATCAATTTCTCTCAGTCTGTCTCTAGATCCTCTTCCTCTGTCACACACGCACACACTCACCTTACTACCGACAGGCCTGTTCCCTTGAGATTAGTAATGATTTGTTGTTGTCGGATCCTGGATTTGTCAAGGTCTCACCGCCGGGTGGTGGGTGGTGTTTGACAGCCGATACAGAAAGATACAGATTTCAGCTGAACTGATGTGCAAATCTTTACTGGGAGAATTAATTAGCGGAGGATGAAACAAACATGTTTGTTCAAAGTGACTCAGGTTAAAGCAGAGATCTTAATGCAAAGGGAAGTTTAGATAATGAAAGTTTCAAAGCAGCTCTTTGTAAGTTTTTGCTATTGCTGCTGCCCTGCTAACATTAGCATTAACAGATTTACTCCCCAATTTAGCTGCAAGTTGAGCAACTAATTCATATCCTTTATTTACCAAGATCTGTTAACTATCTACCTGTTTCTATCACTTCTTTGCTTCTGGTTAATTATTCTTGCTAATAACTTGCTGTAACTTGCCCATAGTGAATCATCACCCCCCACTTCATCACACAGTTACATTGTGATCCTCATTCATATAAGAAGCATTTAGACAAATATCATTGATAAATATGGATTTATAAGAAGATATAAAAAAACTTTTATTGACAGTAAAAAGATGTGAAAAATCTTAATCCTCATATTTATTCAGTCTGTCAAGTTGGTGTTAATGAATTTTATTGTCCATTTGAAATCAAAATAAAACAGTGATGATTGTGCAAGACAAGTTCTATAATTAAACACACATAGTTTGTTATTAAGTTACAATCTAAATTCTTTAAACTTGTAATCACATTACTTTAATGTGTCTGCATGAGGTGGCTCATTATTCTATCAACTACGTCTCAACTGTCTGTGTAGTGTAATGACACTTAATAAAGAGTCCATTAAGAGAAGCAGAGCGGTTGTGACTTCTTCCGTTATTCTAAACAGGATCAGCTTTTGTCTACTGCACTTCCTGATTTAAGAAACACACACACACGCACACTGACACACACTGACACACACTGACACACACTTAAACCTGCTGTTAGAGGCTATAGGCTGGGGTCTTAATTGATTGGCATCCAGAGCTCTGTAATTAAGCCAATAATAAATCAGCTTCCCGGTTAATGAGAATGGCTCGAATGTGACAGTTGACACACACACACACACACACACACACACACTGTGGCTGTTCAGTGCGACTGTGCACCGCTGCCCTTTCACCTGAGCTAATGTCGACGTTAGCATAGCTCAGTATCAAAGAGATGACCCGTCGTTACCGTGGCGCCCCGGGCGGTCCCACCAATCACGGTTCAGAGCCAGATTCCGTTGCTGGGCGGATGTTAGGACCCTTTAATAACAGCCTGCCGCAGCTAATTTATGATTGGCTGACTGGACCATTGGCGCTTCAGTGGGACTGATGCTGAGCTATCTGTCTTTTTTAAACTGCTTTTATCTTTTCCTGGAAAACACATTCAGTCATTTCTTCTGCTGGGAAGAACATCTGATTCTTTGTTATGTATTAAGGCATTTTTTTTTGCATCTGTAATGTACTTTTATTAATGTAGGAAGCTGTTCATCACCATTTTAATCAATTTTATAGTTTTTAAGTAACTTATTGGGTCCATTGGGAAAGTTTAAAAGAGCTTTTGTTGCCAGAAATGTTTTCATTTTTGTCCATAACTTTGTTAGTGGCACTTAGCAGTAGCTGTGTGACTGTTTCTGATTTTCAGGGAGTTTTCTTATTATCTTGATCACAAACCTGGTATCAAGGACACACTATGTATCTTTCCTTTGTCTTTACTAAGTGGACATTGTCTTCCCCGAGAGGGTAGTCCTTTAACAATTTGTCCTGCAGTGTTTCCGTTCTGCTCCTTTTCCTTTACTCGGTCGTTATGACAGCTTTGGAAATCTCCTGTCAGGTTTTACTCTGCGCTCCGCTGTGAAAACCTGCAATTTCAGTTTTACTACATCGAGATACTGAAACGAACCAGCAATCTAACAAATTGTCAAGCCACATAAAGTTGATATTTTTCTTGTTTAGTGCGGTTGTTCTGTTGTTGTAATACATGAAAGGTTGATGGTTTTTTTTTTTTTTCATTTTAACACAATAGTGAAATGGTTGTCAGCTTCAAGAAACACAGAGGAGTGTGTGACAAGAGGAAGAAAAAAAAAAGAAAGAAAAGAAACCCAGAGAAGAAACAACAGTGGAAGGAAGGAAAACAATTTAAATTGAATGATGAACAATTTGAGCCCTTCCTTTCCCACTGTTTAGTGAGAGACGTGACTTTTGTATTCAAAGGAGCCACTTGTAACATCATTATGTTCAACAAGTGGATTTAATACGGGTCTGAAAGACTTAACCTAGTCGTGGCAGCACAAAGCCTCCTTAGATTACTGAAAGACACACACACACACACACAGGATAGGCAGACAAAAGCAATTCAGATGAAGGTATTTAAAGGAAGAGGAAATGTCAGTCAACAGGAGGATTTAGAGACTCTCTCACCAAGATAAAATTCTCTCCTTTCTTGTCCTCTTTAATCACATCTCTTTATCACTCTTCTGCATTTTTTGTCTCTTCTGCACTCTCTTTCTATCACTTATTCCTTTTTCCTTCCTCTTTTCCTCTAACATTTCCTGTCTCTGGGTCGTTCATCTCTTTTCTTATCTGCGTCTCTCCGCTTCCCTTCTCAAATATTATTCTCCCATCATGCCTTCCTTCCTCCCCTCCTCTCTGTTCTGTCATTTCTTTCCTGCCTTTCTCTTTGTATGTAAGATTTCAGTTTTCCTTCTCTCTCTCTCTCTCTCTCAGCGCCGACACTGTTGACGTTGGCCCCGGCTCATTTCTGTTGCATGGCTTGTCAGTGGATGACAAATGACTCAGTGTTGCATAGCGCAGCGCCGAACATTACGCCGCTTCTCACTTTTCATAGGCGAGCATGCTTAAATAGGATCACTCTGTTGCTCTGTCGCAATGGCAAGGTTCAAGCAAACAATGATGTCGGTAAAGTGTTTGAAGACAAATGTCATCATCTCTCTCATTAAATCACCAAGTTGGAACTCAGACAGACACATTAATCTAATAAGAAATTTAATACTTTTTACCATCAATTTCATCTTTAATTTTCATGCAACTGCAGCTCAATCAGCATAAATATGAAGACGTCAAAACTCTGCAGCGAGTCACGTAATGTCCTCAAGTTACATGTAAACGATTCTGTAAATGATTCTGGGTATTGTGTGATGATTTCTGTGATTTAAAAAAATGAACAAAACATGAATTATGAACAGGGAATATCTTTGTGGCTCGGTTCTTAATTACCATTCCCAGAAATGCCTGGTAAAATTATGTCTTTCCAACTCCACCACCCTGGTTTGTTACACAGGCTTCCTGTTATAAATCAGAACATAGAAAGACCCAAGAACTGCTGAATTGTCCCTTTTAAATACCCAGTTCCTCCTCTCCATACCAAAACAAACATTTTTACTTTGCTTCTGCAGGACAACATAAACTCATCTCGTCACAGAGCAGCGAAGGAGACATTAATTTATGTGAAAACATCCTGGATTATTATTTTAACTGATATGGTCCTGACCCTTTCCTGTTTCCCTGCTGGCTGCTTGTAATGTTGTGATAATAGAAGTGAAGCTCCGTCTGCCCTCTCCCTCATTACAGGCCACTTTTAGACAGAGGGTCAGCTAAATAAACAACCTGTAAAACACGAAAAATGCAAATGAAGCCCATTATTCAGTTTCTACTGACTGCTCTCCACTCCTATTATTCTCTCATTTCCCTCCTCTGTCGTTGCCTCTGGTTCTTTCTTCATATAATGACAAATAAGTTTGACCTCTGACCCATTTGTTATGATCCTACAACCTTCTGGAAACAAAGACATGGAAGTCCAGATGAGACCAGTTGATAAAACGGCCTGAAGTGGTCATGACACTTTTAAAGAGGGATTCTTTACATTCCTCAGTGCAGCAACAACAACACACACTCACACACATATATTCATGCACACACACACACACAGAGCGACAGGTAGACTTTCATAATGACCAGACCAGACGTCGCTCTGGGATATCTGGTCCAACTGGAAAACTTTCACCTCTGTCATGTTGCTTTCTGCTCTTACATCTCTTTCTCTTGTTCTTTCTCTCACCGGTTTGTATTTCTTCTTCAATTTCACTATTATTCTTTTTCACTTCTTCCTGCCCTTTTTAAATGTCTGGGAGAGAGTTTGCACCTGGTTGGGTCACATTATTATATGTGTTGAAGCTACTCACACAAAGCAAATCTGACATTTGAAGCTTTTGGTCCTAATTGCATTTTAATCTGTTTACCCTGAAAAGTCTTTGCCTTCTTTGTGTCATTCTTCCTGTGCTTCCTTATATCTTAGATAGATAGATAGATAGGTAGATAGATAGATAGATAGATAGATAGATAGGTAGATAGATAGATAGATAGATAGATAGATAGATAGATAGATAGGTAGATAGATAGATAGATAGATAGATAGATAGGTAGATAGGTAGATAGATAGATAGATAGATAGATAGATAGATAGATAGATAGATAGGTAGATAGATAGATAGGTAGATAGGTAGATAGACAGGCAGTTTTTTGTCCTTCTGGCTGTTGTCTCTGTTGGTGAGGACATTGAGATCAGTTCGTCTGTGAACTCTACGGCGGAGAGTCTGGTGATATTTTTCGCCGTCTGACCGCTTGTTTCCTTTGGCCTGTCAGGTTTGTTGATGTCTCGACATTCGCAGACCATCTCGGTGAACACGGTGTTATTATCGCAAATGATGGTTAAAACTAGAAAAATAACATCCAGCTTTTGATAACAGAGTTGAATGGTCCTTTGATGATGGAGGGTGGTTTTATTTTGGAATTAAATAGACTTTAATTTTCTACTTAATCATCTCATTGTAGCTCAATATTGTGTTTTTATTCCACTTTTTTTTTTGAGTCAGTAAAAACACAGCGAACATATTTACACGAGCTGAATGTTCTCGTTTTCCAGCTCGTACCCACAGTTTTTTTTTGCTGAGAAAAATAATATCCACCCCTGTTTTATTTGCTGTAATAACTCCTTCCTGGTGTTTTAACAGGCTCCTGTAGGCGAGAGAAGACACATCCACTTTCACCGTGACACAAATATTGAAGCAGATTAACGCTGTTGCTGTAATTACTCTGCTTGGTTGTCATCACACACTCAATCTAGTCGAGAGGGAGGATGGAAAGAGAGGTGGGAAGCATGAGGGAGAGAGAGATTTAATAGATTAGCTGTTTCATTCATGCGCAGGACAATTTCCGCTTGATAATAGCACTCATCCAATGTCTTAACCAATAAAGAAACACGGACATAGATGGCGAGAGTAATAAAAGAGACGCTCAGTTACCTCCTTTGTGTTTCATTGTATCTTTAATGAAAAGCGTTGAACTTGGGGCGGCGGGCTCAATTACTGAAGAAAACTATCTAAAAAGCTATCACTTCCCATGCAGACACATGCAAACACACACACACACACACACACACACACACACACACACTCGGTCAAGTAAATGTGCAACATATGAGAAAAAAAACAAAGATGTTGCACAATCTGCTCTGTTTATAATCATGACTGTAAACACATAGTTTCACACTGTGTCTCTGTCCTCTCAACAGTTTAATAACCTGCTATGTGACTTTGTGGAGACTCACAAACATGGACATGCCAACACACACACACACACACACACACACACACACACACACACACGTCATTGCGGATGCAGAAGCAGAAATGTTCATAATGTGGATTTTTTAATCTTCACATTTCCATACAAAAGAATGTGAATATGATACGTGCTCACTCTCTCATACATGAGCACACACACACACACACACACACATTCCACACATCCATGAAAGTTCATATTGGTTAGCAAAGGAATGTGTGTGTTTGTGTGTGTGTGTATGTGTGTGTGTGCTTTCAGTTTGGCTTATTTTAAATGAGGAAATTCCCTTTGTGTGTTTGTGTACTTGGGTGGCATGAGGTACAGTATACTATTTCAGTCACTGAATGAGTGTGTGTGTGTGTGTGTGTGTGGTAGCTAGGTCCACACACTTCGTTCTCTTTCATTTTTATCTTGCTTCCTTCTCCCTTTCCTTTCTTTTTTGTGTTTGTTCACATTTTCTTAATTTTTCTCTTTAAATCTGATAATCTGTCTCTCTCTCTTTCTTGTCCCATTTATCTTTAGGTCTCTTGCCCTCCCTCCACCATCTACACCCGCCCCCCCTGCACCCCCCCTTTTTATCTCCCTGCAAACACCTTGTCATTCCCTCACTTTTCACCAGCTGCTGCTTGTTCGCACTCACCGATCCTCAGTGGCCCTGACACACACACACACACACACACACACACACACACACACACACACACACATACATACATCCACACATGCACACGCCCAGATTGATGTAGTAGAGGGATGGTTATACAGAGCATATAGATGTGGCTGCTGGTGGATTTGTTGCCTGTTAGGGTGTAAAACAGAGACAGCTCTCTCTGTTTAACACACACACACACACACACTGTCACATGCATGTACCCACTGACATCCAGTGGGACACACTCTGAGATTTTACCCAGAAACACACTGTAAGCCACACACAGTAAAGCATATTGTTCAAGCTTACACACTTCCAGAACAATATGGTCTCACACACTCAGCAGTTGGTCAAAGCCAATCGCATATTTCCTTTGGTTTGGTTTTGATAAAAAGGCTGCTGGATAACGGTTGCACTTATTTCTCCTCCCTCTGTCTTTCAATCTCTCACTCTCTCTCCTCTACAATCAATCCTCTCTCTCTCTCTCTCTCTCTCTCTCTCTCTCTGTATGTTTCTAGTTTTCATCTCGTCTGTCCTTGGGGCATGCTAGCTGCCCAAACTTTTTGTGCGGTCTGTTTTAAAGAGTGTGTGCGCGCGGCTGTGTTTACGCGAGTGCGAGACATTTTCTTCCCATGTGTGTGAAAGGAATATATTTTCCCTATTTTTGTGACGAAAGTTAGAAAGACAGAGAGAGAGAGCGAGCACACAGGAAAAGAAGATACAGAGACGGAGGTAGAGTCTGTGAGGTCTTGTGATATTAGTCCCGCTAACCCAGCTGGTTGTGAAACAAGCCAGCTCTCTGATCTGACATCTCCATGGGGAATACACTCTTTTAGTTTTATCTCTCTTCTCTCTCCATCCTCCTTTCGTCTCTCTCCGACATTTTTTCTTTCCTCTGAAAATGCAGAAATGCCTCATGAATGTGTATGGAAAAATGAGAAACATATGGCCTCTGTAGAGAAACTCACCGCCTCCCCTCCAAACGTAAATGTTGGCTTTAGGGTGTAACACACGCTCACAGACTTACACCCACACAAGTACCCACTGACATACTTTGGCACACACACACACAGACTCACACACACACACACACACACACACACACACACACACTCTCTCTCTCTCTCATACACACTCATACAATATATGTACAGTATGTGTAATCTATATGTACTACATCCATCCACTTCTCCAGGTCCGGGTCATTGTGGCACCAGGTTGTGTGGGGTATTCCAGATGTCCGTCTCCCCTGCAACGTTTTCCACTTTTTATATCATAGCACACAACATCTGCTCACATTGTTATACAACACAAAGATTTGACTATGTACATACTACGGCAACAAACACTGTAGAGCAGTAGCACATCACACACACTGTGTGACCCATGCTTTATAGACCTATAATGTGTGGAATAATAGTATTTGAGGTGCTAATATATGTGCAGAGTTTTAACATGAATATCACCTTAACACCTTAAAAGACCATTAGAGAAGGTGTGAGTGCGTGTGTATGTATGTACGTGGTTTTCTTCCACATGTGAGGACCTCATTTACTGGCTTTTTTTTTTTTTGTCAAAACCGCATATAATATGTACGCAATCCAACCTGCGTACACGTGTGTATTCACAGACCACCCACAGTTGTTTAGTTTCTTTCACACTTAATCTTACTGTAAGGTGATACTACAGTTGTGTTAATTACCCTCTGGTTTCGACTGAAGAGTTTCTGCGACACTCTTCGCTTCCTTCGGTGCTTTTGAGCATCGAGGTAAACCCCAACAATTTGTCTTTTCCAGTGGGATAGATGAACATGTGTGTGTTTGAAAGCCTGGTTGTGCTGCAGGCACAGAAACAGATTCATAAAATACAGCACAGTCACAAACAATGATCCTAAATTAGGCAGTTTAAGTTTCTAAAATGGTTGTAAAGTGTATGGTCTTGGATTGAAAACATGAGAAACGGCCCGAGGAGCTTATGACATACAAAAGAATTAAAATCAGTGGTAGAATTTACAAACATCATCTCTCTTGGTTTGAGGCACGTTGCCCTTTGCTTCTTAAAGGAATAAGCAGCCAAGTTGACCTCTGACCGTCTGGCTGATCACAGACCAGTGGAGCACCTATGGCACCAGCGTCCCCTAAAGCACAACACTGACCTGAGTTCACAGTCTCACATTTTAACAAATTCACATTCGTTTTTGCAAAACCTGTTCCTCATATAACACAGACAAACTCATGGATCTAATTCTGATTCCTCTACATGTGTGCTGTTCCCTGTTCTGTGTTTCGTCTCAGAGTTGAAACATTCATTAGATGGGAAATGAATTTTTTTTTCTCACGTTTTCTGGTCCATCTCATCTCCACATGATCCACAGGATAATCTCAGTCTTTTTCTCATCAATGAAACAGGACTCTGTATTTAAAATCAGAAAGTTGGCACCTTGGATTTTTATTTGAATTGTTTAAATAAACAGTCCATTCCTGAAAACGCCAATAGTTTTATAAGTTGGTTGTTAAAAAGGCTTGTCTTGCGATCTGGTATGAAGATGTAAGTTATAGCGCTGATATAAAAGTTCATACCACTACAGGTTATTTCACCTTAAAAGGACAGGTATGATGGGATTGAATTGTATTCATCCGTTCTTACATCACTGCCTGTTACTGAACATTTACAGGTGCAGACTCCAACAGCTGTGTTTCCTGTGAAATTGCACAACATCTGGCACTTCAGTCATGTATTTTGAAAGATTATATCTCGTTAATATCCAATAAAGTAAAAAAAAATATACTGTATAGTATGTTTTCATAAAATCTTCACCCCCGCGAGGGCTCTTCCGTCAGTAAAGGGAAAGTAAAAAGTTAATTAACGTTCATGTTTTTTGGCTGTTTTTTTTGTTTTTTTTTGGCTGTGTGTCAGAATATGAGGAGCCATCATGAGTTGTGGTATTACTTTACAAACGCTGTCGGTCGCTTTAGAAGTTTGCCGACAGGGTTTGACGATCCAGACACCTCGAACATTCCCCGCTCTTTGATGAGGGATTCCTGTGGACTACAGGGCAACTATCGCTGGAGGGGGAACACACACCAACACACACACACACACACACACACAAATCTAAACAGTCACATACATGCCAGCACACACACAGAGAGAGTCGTGGACGCACCTAGAAATGGATAGCTGTAGGGGGAAAAACAAACACACACACAAACAGGCAGACACACACACACAGGACGTGTCTAGGCGGGGAGCAGATGGAAGCTGGCTTTGATTGCTTCGTTGACATCTGACCTCAAGGTGAAAAGGTACCGGAGGGTTCAGCAAGACAAACACACGCACATACATACACACCCTCCCTCCAGCATTTTGGAGGAAGGTCTAACAGGTCTAGTACCACTGTGTGTGTCTTGGTGAGTCGGAGGGTCACGTCCCACCGCATGGAGGTTAGGATCACTACCAGCTGGATTCACTTTGATCTATGAGAGAGAGAAAGAGAGAGAGATCAGAGTGTCAAGGTCCCACCTCTACCTACCTCTGCTCGTCTGTCACAGATTATCATTAGCAGACTGCAACAGTTAAAAGTAATGATCTGAGGCATGAACCAGTTGTTTCTCCTTTTAGAGTGTTGATATTTACCATCGGTAAGGTATAGCTGATTTAGCATCACATAGATATAGACTGGTTTAAGAGACACATTTAGAAGTTTTACAGTGATTTCTGCATTGAAGTCTCAGTCAGTTTTAGTTTCATGTATGAGGTAAAGTCTGAAAACACTGGATTTTGTGTTTCGCACAATGCAGCTAACGCTAAATAACAACAACTGAAGTTTTTTGTAAGTAACGTAATGTAAAAATTGATAGAATTCTGATTGAATTCAATCAATAGCTAATTTCCACATATTCAGGCTTCTTTGACACATTTAAATTGTTATTCCAGCAGTTTCCATGATGAGTAGACTAAACTTCACCTGCAGTTACTGTTGCAGTACAACTTTGATCCAGCAGCAGTAGCTGTGATCCAGTGTTGTTGTGATGTTTTGTACCCTGGGGTGATAATACAACAAAAGCACACCCACCCCATCTGCACTTGACCTCTGGTTGTTAAGTTTGCGTTCAGCTTTGACACCTCTATTTGTTAAAACTTTGTGCTCTTGTGGTTGTGCTCAGCTGTGAGTGGCAGCCTCATATGAACACTTTTGTCTGCAAAAGGAAAAGAAAGCAGAGGCAGGTACCACAACATCAAGATCTGTTTAAAAAAATTCCATCTTTTATTGCATCTTCTCTTTTTTGACTTGCCAACAGTTCCACCTTGGCAACATGTTTCCACTTAGCATTTCCACTCTGTGTTTTTTATGTGAAAATTGAAAATACACATAAAACAGGTGGGTGGAAACAAACCTTGGCAGCTTTGTTTGAACTCTCTAATGAAATGAATCTAAAGCAGCAGATAATTTTCTCTTTTTAAAAGGGAAAGACATTTGTCATTGCTTTGATTGCATCAAACTACCAAATGAGTTTCAAACTTGCATTAATATTTCTTCTTGTCTACACTTTGTTGTCAAGGAGAATAAAAAGAGAATTTTTCAGCCACATAGAAAAGATTCTGTATTTTCTCCCCCAAAAGGTTTCTGAGGTTATTACACACTATGTGTTTTCAAAATGACTGAAAAACTGTCAGAAAGGAAAGGAAGTGATTCAGCACCGTTCTCCCCTGACAAGCACAATTTAATTGTCATGTCAAGTGATCAAAACAATATGTGTTTTCTTGTGAAATCCTCTAAGGGCGCCCCGTTCCCCGACACGTACACACTAACACACGCCTACAAAGTTTACAGCCTGCCCTTATCAAAGCTGTTTTTATACCTTTCGCCCCGGATCAGATTCAGAAGGAGTGTCATGTTTACAGACCAGGTCCTCTACGAGCTCCACATGCCCTGTTGTTTACCGGCACAAGCCTGTTAAACTTTCGTTATAGAGGTGCAGCGCCCACTGCTCCACCTCCCTCCACCTCAATAAGCAGCAGACATCAAACGGAAACGGAGATGTGCGACTTTACGACTGATGGTTCAGACCTGACAGACTGATAGAGCCGTCTGGACCAAGATGAGTGTATGTCTGTGTGTGTATGTGTGTGTTGTGGTACTTTTGACTATGTGCGTTATTGATGGAGGGATCCTCTAACTTGCTGCAGCTGTGGCCAGAGCCGCATCAGTCTCCCCCTTCAGCTCTGTCTTCATTAAGAGTTTGATTTATGGGAAAAATCCAAAACAACACCGATTTATTTTTCACGCTAAATGAAGTCGAATTTCCTCAAAGTTAAAAAACTATTGTGGTTTATCCTTTCAGGATCATTCATTTGATGTTTGGCATGACCAAACAACGCAGATGTTCCTACAGACTCTCAACGCCGGTTTCACCATGAATTCTGGTTTCACCTACTGTGCTACGCCGCAACCATAAAACTGTACAAATTTCAAGTGCTACAGAAGGAAAAGACGAAATATATGACTGTCTTCTACTTCACTCACTCTACAGTTTTTTCCCTTCTCTCCAACAAGTGGTTAAGCTCTGTACTTAAACTTGCATCCTGTCTGGGCTCCAAATCCCAGACTCATGTTAATGTAATCTAAGCACGGTGTGTGTGGGTGTGTGTGTCTGTGTAGAAGTGTGTGTGGACATCTTTCAGCAGCCCTGCCCTGCAGCGATGCAAGTCTGATTAGCTTTTCATAGTCAAACTCTCTCTATACTCTGTCATTAGTGTCATTTCACTAATGTTTGACTAAAAATACCCATAGGAGCGTGCTATTAAAACACAGCGGGGCAGTGTTAATCGTCTTGAAACACTAAACCCTCTCTCTCTCTCTCTCTCTCTCTCTCTCTCTCTCTCTTCTGTCAGTCACTCTCGCCCTCTCGCTCACTCTCTAATACTTCGCTCTTGTTCTCTGTCATGTCACACAGACTTTTTTTTTTTTTTGTGTAAACCCCTCTCTCCCTGTCCGCCTCTCATGAGTCCTATTACCAGATGCTATCGAGCTCTCACTGAATATCTTCTCTCTCCACTCCCTAATGATTCAGCTATTACAGATTATGTTATGATTCAGAGAGACGGGCTGAGGAAAAGAAACATGAGCATGTTCATGTGTGTCTGTGTCTGTCTGTTTATATGCGTACAGGTAATTAAAGTATATTTCGGGAGAAGTTTCTTTATGAATCATAGTATTGGCTTTAAACAAGTCGACCGTTAGTATTAATATATTTATCATTATTAGTATTATTTTTAGCTCTGTTTCTGATGTGTTAAACCATCAAAAACATGTGTTTTGGCCTCATGCCAAAAACAACACATCTCCATGACAACGCACTGCCACAGAGCGTGCTCGCTTTAGCTGAGTGTGTGTGTGTGTGTGTGTGTGTGTGTGTGTGTGTGTGTGGTTTGGGTGGGTATTTGGGCAAGTAAATCTGGCCACTAGTTGTTTGAATCCATTAATTTAATATGAGTGTGCAACAGCTTAACGGACATTTATGTTGCTATGGACTGAGGTCATTTTGTTTTATATTTTGGGAAGAAAACATCATAGAAAAGAACCTTAACAAAATATCCTCTGAAACTTTATCTCTGTTTTTTTTTTAATTTTTTTTTACTTCTTTTCTTTTTTTTTTCTTTCTTTCTCTCTTTAAATGTCCCATTAAAGAGGGATGGAAGAGGCTGCATGTTGCTCATGTGTGTCCCTGAATGTGCCCTTGCATATATGGCACGTGTGTGTGTGTGTGTGTGTGTGTGTGTGGGTGTGGGTGTGGGGGTGTGTGTGTGTGTGTGTGCGTCTCACTGAGCAGAGGTGTATGGCAGCGGTGGGGTGGAGAACTTTTGATGACACACAGAGTGTAGACAGCTGTGCTCCAGATGTACTTTGCAGTCACGTCTGAATCCCATTTATTGTCTTTATGGATGGTGGACACCAGGAACGGTCTCATCCAACATTTGCTGACCGGTGGACTTGCTGCCCCCTCGGCTCGGCCACTGATCAATCAAAGCAATGGCCGCCTTCTTTTTTTACGGGCAATTAAACGACACAGCAACAGGGTGGTAGGTGCTCTACCGCACAGTCTGGAAGCCT
Organism: Polydactylus sextarius; assembly: GCA_016801845.1. Classification (NCBI taxonomy): domain Eukaryota; kingdom Metazoa; phylum Chordata; class Actinopteri; family Polynemidae; genus Polydactylus; species Polydactylus sextarius. Next base: position 22,290,009 of record CM028930.1, on the reverse strand, counting down.
GATTTGTTAAAGGCCATAATTTCTCTCCTCTGACGTGAAAATCTACCTGTAGCCTATAAATTTGTCTAAGGCGAAGTGAAGTGCAGTGTTTTATAACAGCTTTTTATGTCTGTAGACAGCGGATGGTAAACGCTCCGTGTTATCTGCAGTGATAAATGCTGCAGAATTTCAACTATTATGTTACTGACCACAAAAACAATCATTAAAGGGACCCTGTGGAGTTTTATTGTAAACAAACACACTTATGTTTATGTTTAATCTGAGGCCACACAGCCTTTTGAAAGCATTTTTCCCTCCATTTACAGTCGTAATGACAACAACTACTGTAGTATTGGCTTGTTATAACAGTGTCAGTACAGATAGAAGCATGGATGGACAGATGGATAGATAGAGATACGTAGCTAGGTAGTCTTACAGTTTACATCGATTTATATGTCTTTAAAAAATACTCATAGACAAAGTAACCTTTATAAGTGAAGTGTGTAATGCATCACTTATATGTGTGAGTGTACACTAAATCTTTGTACTTGTCCATTATATCCTGAGATACAAACAAATGTAGTTCTTACTCATCACAGTATCGCTCCAGAGCGCCATCAGTGGTCAGACAAACCACATGTGTGTCTTTAAACGACCATTTGTATGTGTAAATATTTCATACATTCATGTCTTAGTGTTTTAGTGGCAGAAAAATAGTGATACTTGCCAACTTTTTGTGATTTTTTTTCACTAATAGTAATGTGTAGTCAGTGATGTTTGAGGATTTCAGTGACACAACGGGTCACATGACTCTGTCGCAGGTCAATCTCTCCATCCACCATCTTGCTGGACCACCTGCCGAAACCTGTCTGTCTCTCTCACCTCACCATCTGTCTTTCCTCCCACTGCAGTTTTCTATGTATGTCTAACTGATTGAGCTGTATGTAACCCAACACCCATCTGTTTTGTGTAGGCAGTTAAAAACCAATACGGTCCAAATTAAGCTGCTTCACGCTACGTCTGACACACTGAGCTCTTCAACCAGTATGAGACGGCCCAAGATGCCTCGTGTGTGTGTGGGAAGTTGAAAAACCAACTCATACTGGATCAGACTTATTTTCATGCTGTGTCGCTGTCACTAAAAAGCTCTAAAACATGTGTGATGGCCCAGTAATGACACACACACACCAGTATTGGTACAGATATGAAAACATGAAGAGACAGGTACATGAAAGCATATTCAAGCAAATATAGCCAATAAACCAAAAATATCCCAAAAGTTTTTGCATATTTCTCTCCTAAATTTATTTTCCGTGTCAAATAAATTGAAAAAATTACATTTGCAGCAAATGTTTTCTAATGTTGCAAAGCTTTAAGAGAGACGTTGGTGTGTTTGAAGCACCAAAGTCAACGTTAATGAGTGTCAGACTTAAACGCTTCCATGAGGAGAGAGAAAATTGTTTTCCAAGATTTGATTAGTATTGTGCAAGTTCTTCACTTTTAGCTAATTTTATGCCTTCGTTTTGAAAAAAACTGAGAACAATACCGCACTTGGCAGCATTATAGCACGCCAACTAACTGCCATACAACCACAATAAGTGAGTTATCCATGGCAGCAACAGCAGGTATTAAATTTCAGGCCAGTCAAGATTTTTATAGACAACCTTTTGGAACATCCAAAACCACTTGTGATTGCATGTTGAACCACTGAAATCAAACCGCTCGCTGGTTGAATGTGTGAATCCCACGTCTGTGTTTGTTTGATGGATGTGTTGGCAATGTTGTTAATTAGCAAATTTCTCAATTAACAGAGAAACATGTTTACAGACTGAGAGTTTTTTTTTTTTTTTGACAGCCCAGAGAAAAAATCTAATCATGTCATTTCTTTTCTTCGGTCTTCGCTCCATGTCGTCTTTTACAAAAAAAGAATTTAAACTTTGTCTTTTTTATCCAACAGCCACCGACTTTCTTTATCTCTTCTCCTCTCTTCCTTTCTGAGCAGCTTTGCCTTCTTTGTCTTTTGCTCTTTATCTTTTTCTATCTCAGCAGTTATTCATCTGTCTCTCGCTCTTTTCCCCAACTTTCTCCTCAGGTCAGGTCTGGTAGTGATCATGCATGCTGATCGCTTCAAAACCAGCAGAACTAATGCAGAGCAGAACAAGAGCTGTGATGTAGACGCAGAGAAAAAAAGAAAGAGAGAGAGCGAAGGACTAAAGAGACAAGGAGTTAATGGAGAGGCCGCGAGAAAGTGGGATACAAGGAGAGAGATGTGAGAGATTGTGTGCTGAGGTAATTCATCGCCCAGAGAAAACAGGCGGGCGTTACAAAGCGAGGAATAAAACGAGCGACAGTAATAATCCAAATATTTGTGCGCTTGGAGGTAAAGGCTGAGTGTGTGTGATTGTTACATTATGAATGGCCATCAGGTTCTTATTTCATGTACCATAGACAACAGCTGGGACTGTATTTTTAACTATCATCCATGCATCCATGCATCCATCCATTTTCCCAGAGAGTCATTTTTCTGTCCATCCATCATCCCTTCATCCATCCTTCCGGCCATTTATCAACATATTGGTAAAACATGCTACGAACCACCTATGCTGTATATTGCGTCTCTTTATTTTTCCATATCTTAATCCATCTATCTATCCCTTCAGCCCTCCAGCTGTTGGTCTTCCTCTTGATCCATTTATATTCTGCAGGAGAGTTGATGTGCCGTACCTCTCAATCATTCAGTCTTTTATTATCCTCCCGTCCATGAAACACAGCTGCACTGCTGCGCTCAGCCGCTCCTCATTTGTCATCTCATTCACATCAGGTCGTGTTTCCCCGCTGATAAACATTTATCTGCTCATTCAAATCTTTTTATCTTCTTCTGTCCTCAACTTAATTCACTCACTTCAGCTCTGATCTCAGCAGAAACTCTGTTTAATCCGAGAATTACAAGAAGATTTAATTGTCGTGCTCGGTTCTCGTTGAAATGTGTGACATGATTGAAAGCTGTCGCTTCAGGAAACAGCAGCAGCGTCATTTAGTGTTTCTAAAATAAGCTGCAACTATAAATCTGTAATAGGAAAGATGTCAGAGGAAAAAAAAATATTTCAAGAAAGGTCCAGCGTTCAAAAAGTTGTAACAATTTCATGACAAATGAGAGATTTTTAAAAGCTTTTTCTTCCATCTGTGCCACCATCCCCTTCTTTTTTTTTATAATATCTATCTGTTTTCCATTAACGTAGCTGTGATTACGGGGCAAGATCTGACTTTTCTGGCTTTTAGCAAAGATAATAGAAGCAGACGATGACCAGCACATGTTGACAGAGATGGCAAAGGGATAAAGACAGAAAGACAAAAGGGAAGGAGGAGTGGAGAGACGAAGGGAGGGGAAGGTGAAAGGAAAGTTTTATATCAGACGGAGAGAACAGAAGAACCGGGACAGAGGATGAGATGTTCGGAGATGACGTCGCTCGTTCACATTACCTTGTGTGGAAACATTTTCATAGTTGTAAAATGTGAGTTATGCCGACTAATGGAAGGGCAGTTCTTCATTATTTTCTGCATTCTTTTCTCCCCACATATCTGTCTTTCTTTATGTCTCAGCCTCTGCTTTCTTTTTAGTGTTGAATTCAGTTCAGTTATACTTCACTGGCATGAAAGCAAAGAACAACTTTCGCCAAAGCATCGAGATCGACATTGTTCTGTCTCTGTGCTTTGTATCAATCCATGGGTGTCTTCGCTCTCTTTTTGTTTCTTCTGTTGTTGCCATCCTCTCGCCTGCTCATCTTGTTTCTCTCCATCTCAGTCGTCTCCCTCAGTGCATCAGTCTAATCGCCGCTGACGTATCAATCATCGCTACTTTGTTCTTGTTCTTTCAGCCTGACCTTTGTGTGTGTGCACGTGTGTGCGTGCACATGTTCATAGAAGTGCATATGTGCATATGAATGTGTAAAAATATTAACACTTCACTACTCTTCCCCTCTCTGCTGTTCATTGATGGTGATTAGTAGCAGGTGTTGGCTCTAAATTCAAGAACACACAGATTCACACACACACACACACACACACACACACACACACACACACACACATGCAGTCAAATGATAGGTGTGATTTATGGGACTGGGACCTATGAGTTGCTGGAACAACATGGTCTCGCCCTCGAAGATAACATACGAAGCACGCACATGCACATAGTACACACGTGTGTATGGCATAAACACACATAGAGGCAGACACACACGGACGTACACACATGGTGCATTTTTGTCTGACATGGCTGGCTCCTTTCAGCCCAGAGGTGAGATCAGACGTTAAAGATGTTGTGTTGAAAACACTCCTCATGGAAACTGCTCTGATTTATCTTCAGGAGCAGATACAGGCCCTTCACTGCAACCTTTTATATATATATATATATATATATATATATATATATATATATATATACCTCTGGTCTGTTAAAGCACCTGAAATAGCATTCTTGGATTGAAAACACATATTTTAACGCCAAACTTCTCTGTCTCTGAAATGGATGTTGGCTGAATCATTAATCCTTTAATCTGGTGACAGTTGAAAAAGAGAACAAAATTGCCTGTAATGTGTTCACTTGTGACATGATTTAATACAAAGTGGTCTAGTGAGGAGTATGAATGTAATAGTATATAACTGATGATTGCTTTGTAGTATATTATGTGGCTGGTACTTTGTTCAACGGTGCATTAAAACTTCACACATCACCTGTCAGTGCGTGAAAATGTCTGCGTTTTTTACGGTTTCGTAGCAAAACGACTCAACGGTTCAGAAGCAGCTTTGGATCTCTCATTAAATCTGTGGAAACTTCCGTCCATCGCTTCTCATAAATATCACGCATGTCATAAATCACATTTTTAAAGGGCCTTTCTGACTCTTTTTTTTGGAAATTAATTGGTGTAACAGAATATTGTTTAAACAGAGTGAACACAGACAGTAGCTTCTGGGATTAGCCAATGTAGATAATTACACAGAGATTCACATGAGAGCATTTTCCCAATCTTTCCAGTGGAGGTGGTGAGTATAAAGTTCTGGTAACCAATATTCAGAGCGACCATAATCATGAGAAAAATATCCCGTTCTTCCCGGATGTGTAACTATTTTATAAGCTGAGAAACAATGATTACAGCTTCCTGAAATCCTTCGTCTTCCTGCCGATGCAGTTTAGTCTATTTATCTGAGGAACATGAAGTCTGTAGGGTGAAGGGAGAGTAGCCGAAAAATCTGATTGGATCCGCTTTAAAATTCTGTGCTGTGTAAAAAATGTGTTGAAAATGAGTCTTTGAGGACAGCAATACCAAAGAAGTGGAGTGACTTGTGACTTTTTTAGCTGCATGTGGCGTCTAAATATATGAATCTTTTCATGTTGCCTGTTGTGAGTCACAATAACGTGAGAATAAAAATAAACCCATCATCGACGCTGGCAGCAGCTTGAACTATAACAGCTTATTCAGTACCAATTAAGATAGCACCTCTATTTGTTTTTGGATTTTTTTTCTCTGAGATTAAAAAAAAAAAACAATTACCTTTATTCAAAAATGGAAACATGGAGATATTAAGAGAAAGAACAACATAACGAGAAAGAGAGTAACACCCTTGAGTCCTTTCCGTGAGTTCCAGTCTGCCGATCTACAGACAGACCATTAGTACGACTGTCACTACTAATTATTCCCCGTAGACTTCACTCTACTCTCTGCTTCTCTTTGTCCTGACTTTCCGCAAACGCAAACTCTGCTCGGATCGGCTTTTTCATTTCTTGGTTTATTTATTTATTTATTTATTTACCACCCTGTTCTGTTTGTTACCTGCTGCCTCTGTTTATTTGTAACTCTCTGCAGGAATCAGAACAGAACAGTTTGAAGCAACGATTCATGTTTCTCTGTTTCAATCTCTTTTCTTCCTCCTCCTCCTTCTTTTATTGCAGTTTGTTTTGTCTCAGTTCAGAGATTCACTGTCGAATCAAATAAATTACTCATTTAATGAATTAACTGTTGATGAATTCTGATCATATCACATCAGACATGAAGAATCACATGGCGTTAGAAACAGGAAAATTATGTCGTCACACACACACACACACACACACACACTAACAGACTTCAGTAATGACTCAAAGAGTCGCTGTTTTGTTGCAAGAACTAATGCAGTGAAACAACTTCACTTAATGTAATGAGGTATGTACAGTATGTGTGTGTTGGTGTGTAACAGAGGGAGGAAGAGAGAGAAATGATGCGCGGGACACAAATGTTTGTGTGGATATTTTTAATTCCTATAATGAAATGTGTGTGTGTGTCCATGCTTCCTTTAAAGGCACTGTGGGGACTTGTGTGTCTTATAATGACAAAATCTTTTAGTTAAAACTTTTGTTAACAATCACAAAACAACATAATGTCCCAAAACAAGTGTCCATGAGCATCTGTGTCGAGGCGTGGCACATAATTAACCACGGCTCCCTAATTTGAAGGATCCATGGTGCAGCAGCGTAAATGATCTATATTTTAGATAAATATCTCCTATGTATTAATGGCAGACATCCATCACTGTTCTGTAAAGGCAACATATCTTTAATGGATTCTCACATTTAATAGTTTTACTCGTATATATTGTTAAATGAATCATTGACATAAAGAGAAAGAGATGATGACAAATGACAAGAATAACAGGAGCTTAATGAAAGAAAGAAAAGAAAAAGAGGCAGATGGATGGAAATAGAAGGAATAAAAAGAAAACAAACAAACAGAGTAGACGTCCTGGTGGTGAAGCAATCGAACATGAACCGTGATTTGAATCTGTAAAATCAAACTTTGTCATCTCTTTCCACATTTCCTGTTGCACTTTGCTTTCTGCAATCTAAACAATCTGAAATGGCACAAAAAAAAAAAAAACACCAGCAGGGTTCACAGTATGTGTTTCAAAATCATTAATATATGAAGAAAATAACTTTCACTGAAAGAGGAAATAAGAAAGTTTAGTTCCATCAGTGGCTTTGACAGCGACGTTGTGTCAGTTCAACGTGTGTGAGTTGTTTGTCAGAAAGAAAGGAGGAAATAAAAAAAAAAGGTGGGGGTGGAAGAGGGAAAGTTGCATAAAAAAAGAGTGGAAACTTAACAATTAGCGTGTGTAATGAGGCAGGCGGTTTGTTTGGTGCTAAAGTGAGCGGGGCTTAATGGGTGGTTGGTGTTCGACTATGTGGGATTGGCAGGGTGGTGGAGAGGAGGAAAGCTTTGAAGTCTGCGGAAAAAAAAAAGAAAAAGTAAAGAAAGTGGAGGAAGTGATAAACACACTGCCACTTAGCATAGGAAGATGGTGAGATAAGAGGGAGGGATGGAGCAGAGAGAGAGAGGGAAAATTCCCTATAATTTCTTAATTGCTTCATGGTTGTTTTGGAGATTAGTGTAGTGGTCAGCTTGATAGTCACAAGAACGTAGATGCTAAAACATATCATAGCTTCTGTGACCAAGTTTGTTTTTCTTGTAAGAAACCGCATGTTCAACTGATGCACCAGAACATTTCACTTCATGTTGCTTCTCATTTCTCACCGCACTTTTTAAGGTTGTAGTCACTTCAAAACACTACTTCATCTGCAGTTTGGGAGCCTCTTATCTTCTAATAATGTCTTAAACTGATAATTGCTTTCTGTCACCCAAAACTCTGATTAATTTCCCATGACCACATGAGTAATTGTGGAGATTATATACGTCATAACTTAAACTTGTACATCACTTTTAGATCTGAGGCATTAACAGCGGACACAGAGGAAGGAAGGCAAAGCTTGTGAAAGTAAAGGAAAAACCTATTTAGAGAGAAAAGAGGAAGAAATAGCAACTGGTGTAATGATACATTTGAAAAAACGTTCTCTTTTACAAGTTTCCCGTCTGAATCCATGGAAACCCTCAGTAGTAACTTACACTGTTTAGATTTTAATATGAGAGCATGATGATGATGAAAGCTCTGAAAATGACGCTAATAACATTTTAGTGTGTGTGTGTGTGTGTGAGCACACACTCGTGAATGTGTGTGTCTCTCTCCCTCTCTCTCTCTCTCTTGCCAATTTGGAAATCTATTAGTTTTTGTAGAATAAATGAAGAGTGCAGCCTTGAGATGAGATTTCCACCTCTTGCTCAAAAAAAAACGAAAAGAAAGAAAGAAAAAGGAAGTGATGTCTCGCCAACTCATGAAAAACTGACTGACATCATAAATCAATTTAGAAAAGTATATATTAGTGGCTGCTGTGTTTCAAGATCAGTGCCTATAAAATGCTAACACTTTGAGGCTACAGGCTTTTTTTTATATATTTTAAGATTTTAAGATGATAAATCGCAAGCAGCAAGTTTCTCTTACGCAGAAAAAAACATTTTGTAAATTGAGCGTGAAAGCTGCTCTCACTCTGTGGAGCAGGGACGACTGAGTTGAAGTTTTGATTTTTTAATGTCAGAAAATATTAACTGGGATTCATTTTGATTCCTTTAAGTATTAAAATTTTTGACCAAAGCAGTTTGGATGCTTTATATTTTCGCAATAAAGTTTAATTTTCAATCTGAATTCATATTGAATGAAAACTGTCAGATGAATTTGACCTCCTGTATGGTCACTACAAGCTACAAATGAAAGATGAATCTATCCGGTTTAAATTTTCCACATTTAACTGATGCAGATTGATTGTCCTGCACTGGGAGGTAGACACACACACACACACACACACACATCTCCACGTAGTTAATCATGTATGTGAAGGTCCGGTGGGGAGGAAGGAAAAATCTGGAATACCAGTTGGACTTGTGTGTCATGTGTTTTTATATACATCTATCTATGTGTGTGAGTGTGTGTGTGACTTGGCCCACTTCCCTGTCCCCCCACGAGCCGCTCTGTATGGGGTCCTGCTCCGGATTATCCCCAGGAGTTTTGCACGCACACGTACAAAGACACTCGCTAAACCTTCCAGTCTGCTGTGGGTCGTCCACCCGTCATATTAAAGCCCCGCCTCCAGCTGTCAGAAGCTTCCTGTCAACTTCCTGTTTCTGTCAGAGGCAACACAGAGGCCTTCTTCTCCACATAGACGTCCCATTCATTCCAATAGGAGCTTCCTGATATGTCTTTTTTTGGCCCTATCGTGTCTTTCATCATATACCTGCTTCTACACATGATCTTTGCACGTGTGTGTGTGTGTGTGTGTGTGTGTGTGTGTGTGTGTGTGTGTGTGTAGAGAATGCGGCGTCCCCAGTATGCCCAGTAATGTTTAATTGGTATAATTAACCTGTTACCATGGTAATTAACCTGGGCAACAGTTCTGTCAACATTATAATGACAAACAGATGGTACCACTGCTGCCAAGCTTGACACACGGCCATGTACACACACACACACACACACACACACACAAATGAGTTATCTGCTCTTTCTATATGTCCTTGTACTGCAAATGTATATTTAATAATAATATGAGCATACATGCAATTAACATTAAATGGGATTCCCATTAGCTTGTCATCATTGCACGTTTCCTTTACAGTTGAAAATTAAAACAAAAGCAAAGTTAAACTCTGTCAGACAGGAATTCTAACTAAACTACAAGTCATTACAAATCTCTAAAGCTGAAAGTTACAATCCTCCTGAGGTAAATGTTCTGTGTAAATTTCAGTGATAAGTAATACATTTCTAAAGAGAAAACACATGTAAACCAAAGAACTGTATTTTACAGAAATGCAAATTCCAGTCGTCTTCTCCATGTGTCTTTGGTCCATATCTGAAGTTGAATGGATATCTCCTTATGTTAAGCTAATTGAGAAACTTTAAGTTAAAGATAGAAAACAACCAACAGGTTGGTAAAGATCATGACTTGTTTGACCGTTTGGTTTGAATTTGAATGACACTATACCTCCTTTAAGAAATGGCGGCTAAACCAAAACTGACGGACTAATGTTGAACTTTCAGGTGCAGTTTTCATCTCCAGTATGATTAAAGCTCAGTTTGAGAAGCACTGAAAGCTCAGATAAAGTCACCATATGGAAGCCAGTATTAATTGTGTGAGGATTTCCAGTGTCACCACCACCGCCGCTGCTTCTCCTTTGTTGTCTGTTGCTACTATCACATTGACGAGCTGCATAAAAGCTTCCAACGGGAACCAAAGAAATTAAATGATTGTAGGCCACATTGTCAGACAGTGTAATCAGTGGAGCATGATGGGAGCTTTGATTTGATTACTTCCTGGTGTTTTGGACCAATCAGGGCACTTTTTTTTGCTGCCATTGCTTTGTCTGATCTTATCAGAAAAAAAAGACTCTGTCAGGCTTCTGAGGCAGCGATTTTAATGTGCTGTGAAGGGAAAGGATTGAAAGACACAGAAACAGACAGACAGACAGAAAAAAAACAAAAAGTAGTGAGCGATAGAGAAGCAGAAACAACATGGCGCTGATGTATAGACCCAGAGAAAGGACGGTTTATCTTGATGAAAAGCAGAGCCCCATTAGTTTCCCAGTGTGTTTCTCGATGTGTGTGTGCAGGGATGTGTGTATGTGATAAGTCTGTATAGGGACAGTTTGATGGCTGTTGGAATAGTTAACAGGCAGTTTCTCCTCTCACCTCGACCATGGCGGTCCAGTCAGTTGACTTCACGCTGACAAAGAGCAGGACACATATTAACACAATCACTTTTCTTTAATTACATCAGGTCAGTGATGAAAAGTGTCTTCCCCACTTCAGATGAGCTTTTTAGGTTAAAGCCCACACTTCACACTTCATTTTTACATAAAGATTTGTGACGTGTAACGATAATAAAAGATATTTCGTTTGAGTTCTTACTTTAAAAGTTTGCAGGGAACAAAAATAAACAGGCATACGAATTTCAATGCTCAAACGAACATGAAACCTGGATTTAGAAGTTGTTTTATGCAGAGGATTCATTGGGGGGCGTGTGTCACCTTGAATTTAGGGTGAGAGGTGAGCTCGGAGGTTTGTGTGGTGATGACATGATCTACGCAGGCGCTCACCGTCGGGAGGTGTCTTCTGGGAACGTGAGTGTCAGTCTGGGTCACGAAGAGAGAAAGTGTCCACTGAGACGCTGAAGCAAGATAAGAAACAGACTCTGCTTCGGATAAACACAGTCATCCTAGTTGCCAAGGTCACAGCGTGAAAGTGTGTGTGTGTGTATTTGTATAGCTGTTGCATGTGTTTGTATCTGTGTGTGTGTGTGTGTGGTAGAGTCACTAAAACCACATCTGGAGAAGTCTTAGTCTGACTTTTTTAGGTTTATCTCTTTCCATCGACTTCATTTATTTTCTTTTTTTTGTCGCTGCTTCCCAATTTGTTTTGTTTAAAAATGATTTTTCCTTATTTATTTTGAAGTGCAATAAGTTGACGTTTGCCCATTAAACAGACTAAAATGAAGCCACAACAGAGGAAAATGAAAATATAAACTTTAAGGATGCTCTTCTTTTTCTCTTTTTCTTTTAGTTTGATGTCAACATGTCCATGAGTGATTCACAGTTTCATTTTCTCAATTATATAAAATCTAAATGTAAAAAAACCCCGAATAATTACATAATGTCACTGGTTGTTTAAAGAAGCGTCTCTTTAGTCTGAAATATCTCAACCTCACACTACAACTTGTCAGTCAGTCAAATCATATTTTCAAACCAGTGTAATTATTCCTTAAAGAAACCACAGACATTAGTGACTTAACCACATTCATGTCATGGTTGTCAAGCACGTTAAACTTTGACATTAAATGCAGAAACTGCTCAAAATGTTGGACGTTGATAGAAAGTTATATTTTTAAAAATGTCCTTCTCCATTCAGCCTGATGAAGTCAAACTGCTGCTGACAGCATCAACCTGTGTTTCTACCAGGCAGCTACCTGACTCAAAAAAGTGTGTGTTTTATTTGTTTAGTGTGTGAGATGAGTGTGTGTCTTCAGGTCCATATTTAACCTGACAAGTTTATTAACCTGTCAGTTTATTAACATCCCATAAATATAAACATTTGTGTTTATGGAGTTTAAATGTCTGTGTCGTCACAGTGTCAATGGATGAATATGTAGCTGTGCTTTATGGTTGTGTCCACCAGGGGGCGCTGTGCTGTAGTGTTTCCAGCCCTGTTTAATGTGGGGGGGGGTACAGGTGGGGCAGGGATGAGACAGCAGTGAGGGTGTGTTGGGTTCGATGAGACAGCTGTTGGTGCATGTAACGAGGTTCCCTGTGCAGAGTCGGGACGGTCGCTCCGTTCACTTTTAAAGGGTCCAGGTTGTTGATTACGGCTGAAACTCAATGAAAAGACCTAAACGGTGAACAGATGCAGAGGCTTTAGTGCTGGTCTGCTCAGTAAGTCTGCGTGGAAAACCACATGACCCTCTTTGTCCTGCTGGTTCGCAGCATTTTGTGTGTGTGTGTGTGTGTGTGTGTTTTGTCTGCCTCATATCTGTCCTTGCCAAGCTAAAACACTGTAAGCCCGGTTGATGCCTCGTCATGTAATCCCAGTGTAAATATGAAGAATAATTATACTAATGCCTAATTCTAGTGAGCCTTAAGAAGCTGGCATTATTTGAAACGAAGCGTATTCCTTCAGTGCTGCACTTTTCTGCTTTTCTTTGTTTGGATGTGTGGGATCTGTGGGATTTCTACATGCAAAGGTATTTCAGTCTGTGTGTGTGTGAGTGTGTGTGTGAGTGAGTGTGTATGTACAGTGTGTGCATGAACTCATGGAAATATTTGTCAAACTTTCGGTTGTTTTCGATCGTTCGGATCCAAGAATCCAAATCAGATGTTCCTCTTCCAACGCTCTGACTACAAGCAGTTGATTGAGTTTCAGCTCAGTCAAAACACGTCTTAATACTGAAGAGAATCCACTGTTGTAAAAAAATAAAAAATAAAAAAATATTACGAGCCTTGAACCCAGAACGGCCTGTGCCCTCGTCCTCCTGAACCATCTGTCTCTCCTTCACTCCTCCTTTGTTCTTTTTCCTCCTCTCTCTCTCTCCTTTTAGCCCCAAACTTCCACTATTTCCTTTTCTCTCGTCACCAATAAAAAACAATATATTGATGACACTCAATAAAAAGCCAAGAACTGTAAATCAGATTTGTTGCGCATATTTTGTGTTCTGGGCAAGTTCATCGTCCATTTTTTTTTTCTTTTCTTTTTTTCCAACACACACACACACACTTTTAAACACAGCAACTTGCAAATATATCTGTGTAGAAAAAAAAAAGGGTTTGCGCTCTCCCAGCGCTTTCACCACAAACATCAGATGGTATTTTTATGAGAGCAACAAAAACTCTGATCTATTGCGAAAAACAGTTCCTGAAAGGCAAACACCAACGGAGAGTTGGGAGAGGAAGACGAACAGATGGACAAATTGGTGGGCAAGCAGACACAGCGACAGAGAGTGATAGCTTCCCCATACCACTGCTAAATTATAGCGAAAGGAAATGAGACACAGAACGAGAGAAATGACATAAAAGATAAAAGGAGAAGTAAAAAAGACAAAAGGGGAGAAAGGCGAGGAGAAGAGCAGGGGATTTCCAGTGAACTCAGAGTGGATTTCTACCGTCTACGAGGGATTTGATGTTAAATAAAAGTGATTGGATCAAGGTGACGTATTCTTGCCCCGTTGGCAGAAGGACAAGACATCATACTGATTTTTTTCGTCAGTTTTATCAGTGTAAGAGTTTGTGTAAGACTCTACTTTTGATTTGGATCTGATTGTCGGTAGGCTTGTTTTTCATTATATCATTTTTTTTTTTCGCTCTTCTCGTCTCGCTCTCCCTGCTCCTTATCACGTTGTTTGGTTTTATTCGGTTAGGTTCATGAATTATTACACGTGATATTTTAAATATGTGTAATATCACGGTTGTTGTTGTGAGTTTTGTGGATTCGTCCGGCGCGTTCTGCTTGAGAAAACTGGAGCAATCTTCAATCAGAGCAATGAAAAATGTTTCCCTTCAGGCTATGAAACAGTGTTGCTTAAAAACAAAACAAGACAAACATTAAAAAAAAAGAAATAACACTCTCCAATCAATAATGAAGTAGCTGAGGTCACCGAATGGACAGAATGTGACCGTTTTCTTTTCCTTAAGGCTTCTCAACGATTTCTTGGATTGGAAAAAAAGTGGAGGTCGTGCGGTGCATCTCAATTTGAAATAAAACAAATCTTGCCTCCAAGTTTTACTCTTTAGGCATTTTTCCACACTCCTATCACTGCCTATAACAAAATAGCCTGAAAATCACCCGGAGTTGTTGGACAATGTTTGAGTAATGATGTTGAGCTGAATAAACCTCTACGCTTCTTCGCTGTGGCCGTTTAACGGCAAAACGGTCACAATATATTAAAAAAAATCCTTAATCGGCAGCTGGGAGATCAAGTGGAAGTGAAGCAAAGTCTTTTTCATGGATTATTAAAAACACACAATGTAATTACTATGTATTATGTAAAAGGAGCGCTCAATGAAATGAGAATTTGCAATCTAAAACTGATGATGCTTTAAAGTGGCCTCTGTGTAATGAAACATTATTTTGCATATATTTCTATTTGAATGAATTGCTGTAGAGACGGTCATTTGAAGAATTGTCCCTGATCACCATATGTTTCTGCTCATCTTCCATTTTATTCTCGTTTACTTCACGCTCTTTTCATCCTGGTAAATTTTGTTTGTCAGAGGAGAAACTGCTCAACACTTGTTCTCTGGTAAAGTTTTGAGATGAATCTTTAATCTATTCAACGTCCACAAGCGGAGACGAATATTTTCAGATCATGACTTTTTTTTTTTCTTCCTTCTTCCTTCTAACGTCAGCTTCCATCTCATCGTAACACACTTTGTAAAGTCAAACTTTCCTTCCTCTGTCACTTTGTAATTACATCTCCACTCACCTTTTTTTTTTTTTTTTTTTTTTTTACCATTCCTCTCGTCCTGCCCCCTGCCTTGTCTCACTTTTTTTATTGTCGTTCTCTTAGGAAACCGGTCTACATCTGCTTCAAAAATACCTCATTTTTTTTCGCCTATTTCCTGAAAAAGCAATTCAACATTTATGCCCTTGTTTTGTTAAAGCCATCAGGGATCAATTACATTTATCTTCTATTTATTGCCAACTACTCTACAAAATCAATAAAAGATGTTCAGTCAGAAGATTGCTGCTCCGTCTGCTACGCTCAGTGAAAAGTCAAGGTGAAGAAGGCCGCGTTTCAGTGGCTGATGCGCACGTTCATTATCATAAAGTGCACTGAGGTAATGAGAAATCATTTCTATGGCGTGTTACCTCACCTGAAACAAGCGCATGCTAATTATTATATGCTTATATACACACTCAGTGGCTTTCTAGAGAATTGCAGCGTTTTTTTTTCTTGTATTAGGTCCAATTTATGCACAAAAGCAATGTTAGAAAACATAAATAAAATAAAATAAAAACATAAAATCTAATGAGAGTTATTCTTGAGTTTGGTTTTTATATTGCAGAGGCTGCTGCAGAGAGGACGGTGGCGACTGTGCGGAGGGAGGAGGAATAAAATTTAATGGACAAAAAGCAAGCAAGCATGAAAGATGAGCAAGAACGAACAAAAAGACAAGGACAGGAATAGAACTTAAACAAGGTTTTGCTATAAAAAGCGTGATCAAAACCATTTTTTTTTCTTTCTTTTTCAAATTAAAACTTGGGACTATTTGGGATTTTGATTTGCACTTAATAGTCTGACCATGATTAAAGGGTTTCTTCATTAAAGTGAGAGAGGCGTTAAATTCCATCCCCCTCAGTATTTATTTTAGGTTTAATTTCTTAGTGTTTTCTCACATATTCTTTGTTTCTCTTTCTTTTTTTTCTCTCTATCTGTCAGTTTGAACCCCCCCCGCCACCGCCACCCCCCCTGTCATAACAGTCTTGATTGCCACAGCTGAGGTCGCTCAAAAACATGTCTGACTGAGTTCTGAACCTCACACATCATAAAGTCGTTATGAGTGAACGTCGTGCCAGGCCAGATGAAAGCGCTCTGTGCCCTGCGAATAACACCACATTAACACGACTGCATCCAGAGGCAGGAAAGACCAGTGGACAGACGGACAGACAGAGGGACAGGGGGACAGGCTGACGTGTGGGCAGAAAGACAGACAGAGTCATGAGTAAAGCCTGTCGATGGGAGTCAGGAAAGCGTGGTGTGAATAAAAATTAACGACGGCTGAATTCTGTTTTGCTGCCTCACTTTAAGAGGGTTGCTGGTGTTGTGCACGTTGCCTTAGCTGCCGTCACGCGGCCGTGGCGTACTGCGACAGCTCTGTCGAACATGTCCGTCCATAATGTTATTACTTACACCTGTGTCAAAATGTCCGCTGTGAAAATGTGCACAAGGTCCAGACTGAGTAACAGGAAACAAGACGACAACAACAGCAGCAGAGTTTGAAAATGTTGTTGTGTGTGTGTGTGTGTGTGTGTGTGTGTGTGTGTGTGTGTGAGTGTGTGTCTGTTTAACACAGGTATGCAGCCAGCTAATTAGTTCTGAGGATTAAGCTGAATGATGATTGGATTTAATTAGTCTTTTGTTCCAAGGCACATCTCTCTCTCTCTCTCTTTCTTTCTTTCTTTTACATTCTCTCTCTGTTTCTCTCTCTCTCACACACACACACACACACACACACACTTGTACTCTTGTCTTTGTGAGGACATTTAGTGACATCAAGCATTCCTCAGTTTCCAGCCTCAACCGTAACCATCACACCTTAATTTCTAACGCCAACCTAAACCTAATTCTAACCACGTTGGCTCTATTGAAAGACATGATCTAACAGGTCTAATTACCATTTTCCTCAATGGAATCTAGTGGCTTTAAATTGTTGTTTTCTGTTCAAACATAGAGGATTTCACTGTTCAACAAAGAGACCAGCCTCTGTAGGAATTATAACTGAAGTGGACACACATCTTTTACTATAAACAGACTGATCAGTCATTTAAACCATCTCGTAAGCCCAACTCTGCAGGGGTGTGTTTGCGTATGAATGTGTCTCTGTAGAGAGTTGAAGCTGTGCCCTGTTGCCGCCCCTTTTAGTTGATCTGAAAGTAGTTGAACTCAGTCAGTCGTTTCTTCTCCTCGTTAAGGTGAGCCTCATGCTAACATACCCCGGGGAGTTTACACGAACAAAGGAAGGAAACGGTTTGATGGTATGAAGTGTATTAGTCTCTCTGTTGTTCAAACAGTACAAGTGCACAACAGCATCTCCCGCACACACACTTCCTCCTCTCTCTTAGTGATGTTAGTGTGTGTGTGTGTCAGGCAGAGCGCCACGATTTCAACAGCAGACAGCCACAGTAGCCACCTGAAATATAAACACTTTCTCTCAAGTTTCTCCTTCTCACACACACACACACACACACTCCTACAGATGTTACAGCCACCAGATACACCTCCTCCCCGTCTCCCTCCCTGTTTCAGTCAATCTCTGGTTTGAAGAACAGCTCTACAGTTTTTGTAACTGTGCGTGTCGACTCCTCTATGAACTTATTTAAGCTGCGGTTACCCACACACGGTTCTTCTACATTTTCTCAGAAACTTCATTTGGCCCACACTGACGATCACACTAACTCAGTTGACCCCCCCGACCCATTTCAGAATCCTCAAAAACCCAATCCGGGACATGATCCTCCTCGGTGGCTGAAACCTACCAGCGGCACCAGTCGTATTGGTTATACAACACCTCAACTAGCCGGAGGTCCTGTCTCCTCAGTGATGGACCACACGGACCACACAGTTTAAAAACGCGTCCATACAAGTTCAAATTAAGTGCTCATGCTGACCAAATTATAAAGCAAAGCTGAAACCAGCAGAATATGTAGTGACACATTATACGCTTAATGTTTTAATGCTGCTGCCTTACGTTACCAGATCCTAAATGCATGAACACATTACATTTAACCTCTTCCTGTGAAAACAAAAAAGAAATGTGTATATGTGTGCTTCTGTATCTGGACCATGTGCTTCTGTGCGTGTGTGTGTGAAATAGTGTGTCTGTGCTGCTGGCCTAGTATTTTAGTCTCAGATAGAGGAACTGATAAAATCTGCTGGAGGTCAGCCAGGCCTGAATCCTCTCTAACTTTTTTACCTTTCTTGGCTCTGGGAGTACATGCATGTGTGTGTGTGTGTGTGTGTAACCCTTTTTGGCTCAGATCTGAGAACAGTGGGTGGTTTTCTCTGTTTCCACTTTCTGCCAGCACTTTTTTTCAGTCCCTTCCTTATCTTTTACTTTATTTATTAAGTCTTCCTTTTGCATGTCCCCTTTGTTATTTTTTAAGTGCTTACATCCTTTTATCCCTCTACCCAATGATGTTTACTTCCTTTATACTTTCTTTTTTTTTAATTCTCATGTGTTTTTCTCACAACAAAATTCTCTTCTCCTCAGCGCTTTCTTTCCTTCCCTCCTCTCCCTAATATCTTTAATGCTCTTTTCTCTGTCCTCTCTCTCCCTACCTCTCTCTCTACCCCCCTATGTCAGTGTCACCACCTCTTTTAATGGGTGTCACCTGCTAGAGTAATGGCCAGGGCTCAATGTGCCATAGCAGTAATTTAACACTGCCTCACACACACACACACACACACAGATGGACTGATGGACACACAGTGATGGATTACTCCGGGGACTGTTGCAGAAGTGCTGCATGTAGGTCGGTCTCATGTGGATATGACAGTAGTAAATTAAAGTGAATAAGTGTGTGTGTGTGTGAGAAGCGTAAGTGACCAGTATGTAGTCAACATGCTACGAGATGAGATAACCCTCGCTAGGAGCGCTGTGGTTTCTCAGACGTTTTTCCTCCAGTTTTATGTGGTCGAGACTCGACTTCAGCATATTTTTGGTGGTTGCTGGAAGAAAATCATTAGAGTCATAATCTGCAACATGGTAGCGAGAATAAATGTCTGTTTTGCCACTCATCATCGACATCTGATGTGACTTAACAGCAGCTGAACCTTAAGGCCAGTTCAAGGAGAGAAAGCTTTTCCAATTTACTGATGTAAACCTCAGGACCTGATGCAACAACACATTAAAGTTAGTAGGTTCACAATTAAAACTGTGGGCACACAAAGACATAATGTGTGTGTTTACAAGATTTTTAAAACAAGGTGCTGTTTTTAGCTGTGTGATTTTATTCACCCAGAGTTTATTTGTGAACACATTATAATCTGTTTGCATATCAGCAGTTAAGTCGCTCCATTGCACTGCGCTTTCAAAGATTGTACGTGTTACTTGACTTGACATGACCATAATGCTTGGCTGTGGCTGTGTACAGTACTCCAGTATTATCATTAATTCACCACATGTACCCGCGAACCATCATGTGCAGCAACAGCATCAAACCTCCAAATTCAATCAGTGATTTTTATGGACACAGTCTCACTGCACCGTCTGTTTTTATAATATCATTTCAGTCAAGGAAATGGTGTGTCCACACTTTCTGTTCATATTCATCGTCTGGGCATCTGGTCCATGAAGTCAGGTAGAACAGTTCCAGAAAAATCCCTTTGGCGTACAGGAGGTGCCACATTTTATGTTTCCAGTCGGAGCAAAGTCAGTGGCTTGTTTGGAATAAACAGAAGAACAACTGGACAGGAGTTTGACACGAAAACCGACATAGCTCAGCAGATAGAAAAAATGAAAATGACCTGTTAAAAATTCAAACCTTGTTAACAGTACAGTTGAGAAAGAGACGTCACGTTGTTTGATTGACAAGTTGTTCGGAAATATGGCACAAAAACACCAGAGCGTGATGCTTAAACCTGCCACTTTCATTATTTGCCCTGGCTCGGACACATGATTGATGCAGGACTGCATTTGATTTTAACATGAGACTGACGCTGCAAACATTACGTAGCGGTTGTATTGTAGGTGGTCGCAAACACAAGAGAAGCACACGGAAAGATCAAAACATGTAAAAGCTCTGGGTCATAAACACCACACACACACACACACACACAGTCTGAACATGAAAGCAGTGCCATGGTGGAACAGAAATGTTTTATGTTCCTTTTCAACACCTGGTTAAGGGAAAATGAGAGAGAGACAAAGAGAGACATGTTGGAGAGAAGATGAGGGATGGAAAACGGCTGCTTAGTGACTTTCTGTGCCCATATGATGCCCATGTACCATGCAGCGTTTATCACCCATACACCAACTTTGGCGCTGTCTTCTCCTACAGACTTTGGCATCACATCAGTCACACACACACACACACGCTCACACACACACATACTCTCAGTATAGTACTCAAAGACAGGGCTGCCGAGGCAAGTTTTTTGCAGGTGTGTCTGACCGTATATTCCTCGTTCCATATTTTTATGCATGTGAGGTGTTTTGTGCTTGTGTGTGTGTGTGTGTGTGTGTGTGTGTGCATGTGCGTGTCTTGGAGTTTTCAAAAGGTCTTTGACAGTAGAGTGACAGCTGAGGAAGATGGATGTGTTGCAGAAACTGGACAGTGGGAGATCGGAAGAGGTTGGTTGAGTTGTGTGTATTTGTGTGTTTGCCTGTGCATGAACTTGTATCAGTGTGTGTGTGTGTGTGTGTGTGTGTGTCTCGAGGTGGGGGGGGGGGCACCTGCTGACTGATAGACGTTTTAGTCTCTCAGGCTTTGGCAGGAAGAGATGAGATGACCATATGCGTGTCATAGATTTTCTTTTCAAATACGTATCCATAGCAGCACCGTGGCGCTCGACACAAAACAGACACACACTCGGAGCTCCAGAGAGTAAAGATGGCTTCCAAGTACCACTCGTCACTGCCGTCAGCTGCTCCCTGGTTTCTGCATTGTTTTCATTAACTAGCGATCAACAAAGGAAGAAAAAGGGTAAAAATCTGGGGGCGGAGTGGGAATAAGAAGCAACCTGGGACTGACCCATCAAAACCCATATTGAACATAATCACATATGGCCTGTGTCACACTTTACAAGAATCCTGTAGTAAACAGAGCTTAGAGCACTTATGATCAGTTGTAGAACAACACATGAAACAGAAACACCTGCAAATGAATTATGTTTATATAGTTTTATAATGGCCTTCTTTAATTATTATTTACATAGTTCAATTATAGATTATGATGATGATGAAGATGTGAACGTGGATCATTAGTTTCTCACCTTGCCTCCCTCTCTTTTCAGCACTATATTTTTTTTTTTTTTTTTTAACATTGTATAGTCTGAACATACTCAGTAAACATCAGTGTTTCTGCACTGTAACATAACTACTGTTTCTACCCTCAATATTTAATTGCTTTTATAACTTAAACAAGTAAATCAAGCAACACATTGTGAACAGAAACAATGAATACATGACATGTGAAAGAGTTCAAGTTGTCATCCTTTGTAGAAGATTAAAGACAACGTGCTCTGACACAACAGCCCCAATCATTTTATTGAGTTTCCATATGTTCATACATTCAGGAATCCCAGAAATCTGGTCAGTTTTCATAGCAGCAGTATTTTTGATGTAGTTGCAATACATATTCAGTGGTTTTTGGCTTAGTCTCATTAAAAATTCTCTACATATATCAGAGTCACAGCAGCTATCAATTACAAAAATTGAACATTCTTAAATTTGACATTTGTGGTTTCCTGTTTGACACTGACAACATGTAGCCATGATAATGTGTTTATCATGTAGTGCTCATTCAAAGACAAAACATTTCTTGGAAAAGTTGTGGAGGAGCATGAAGAACTTGACAGAGTTGGACAAGCAACAAACATTTTGTTGTTTTTTTTTTTTACAAAGGAAAGCTTCCTCAAGTGTAAGTCCACGTGAGTGTGTGTGTTTCCTATATCATCTAATCGTAAATACATCCAGCTGCAATGGAGACGTTAAGCAGAAACATAGAAGAGCCCGTCTTGGACAGACAAGAAACAAAGAATGTAAGCAAAGAGACAGAGCAGGGAACATTTTCTATCTGCGTATATTTTAAAGCAGCCAACTGTAACTAAACACTGAAAGCCAATCGTCGATCCTTGGTCAGATATTCAATATAGACAATTCATCGTCATGTCTAGATTTGTGACGTGTGCTGTATATTTCTTGTGTGTTATTGATAAACCATAGATTACATTTTTGGCACAGATGTCATCTGGGGTCTGCCCAGTTGTTGGGAAGAGCCACATAATTAGTCAGCAACATAATACCCTTCAGATGTCAACACACTGACTGGAGAGTCGCTGTGGATGTGGATGTTGGTGAGGAAGTGTGATTAGTTCCTGGGAACTGTGTTGAAATGTAAGAAGAGAAGTGGAGGCTTTATTTAGATTATTGGATGATGTGAACACAGAGGGTTTTCCCTTTTAAATTTCAACAAAAGGATAATGGTGGAAAGTGATAATAAAATGACGTTAATGAGGGGGATTCCAGTCTTTTGCCATTAACCATTTTCTAAATATATCACAGACATTACAGACAGTTGGTATGGACTGAGGGCCATGTTGGAAATCTTAACTGCGCACTGACAGTGGTATCCATCATAAAAGTCCCACTTTATGCATTTTTGAAACTCTAGTCTTCTGTATTAATCCAGATGTTTTTTGCCTTGTATGTTGCACAACATCAAGTTGATGTATTTAAAACTATATGTCAAGCAAAACCATGGCTTTTAACGTCAAATGTTTGGGAAGACGAGCAAAACCTGAGCCTCGTTTTACACTGCAGCCAGTAAAAATAATCCTTATGCAGAACATTTTATTGTACGTCTTCAACATATGTTACAATTTTCTCCCAAAGCAGAGCATGGATTTAGCTGTAATCCTGTACAAGTTGATTTAATATTTTGTGCCATCAGCTGCAGGCGTTTATTGATATTCTCATTGCAGTTAACGTACAACCTGCATTAGATGAAATGGTGCGATGGTGCAATAGTTATTTTAAGAACTTCTACTACAAAGATCCCATTTAAAAATATCTTTTCGTCCATATCACCTGTCGACACTTAAAGTAATTTACGTGGCAATTAGGGAGACACTTGAAAGTTTTTGGGCCCTTTGGTCTAAGAAATAACCTCAACTTTGAACTAAGTGGACTTATTGGCACTTTAGGAGTTGACATCATCTGGCCTGGAAAACACTGGTACACCTGACTTTTAGACATGGAAGGAAAAACTTGTAGGAAGTGTAAGTAAAAAGGAAGAGAGACACTGATAGTGATAGACAGTAAGTGCCATCTGGGCAAACCACTATTTGCAGCCATTATCAGAGCTGAACCGCAAACAACACAACACACTAATCTGGCTTCCTCTTAGTCACTGTCTTCCTCTCATGCACGCACACAAACACTTATCTTCTTAAACAGTCAAACACGCACAGACATACATGGTGGTCTCGGTGAGATCAGAAGTGTCTGCCAGGAGAATCTGTGGCAGCGAGATGAGAGATCAGCTTCATCATTAGACTACATCTTGGAGCCATTGGCTGGCTACCATTTAGAGACCACAGGAAGACGGAGTACCCCCCAGAATTACATACATACATCCATCCATACATACACATCCGTGGTCTATCTGCTGTAGATCAGCAGTTCACATGAAAGAAAAAGTGCAATGATGTAGAGTGGTGGCATGTGAGAGGAAGAAAAACTGAGACAAAAAGGGTTGAAAGAGGAAGAAGAGAGGACAAGATGAAAAGCGAGTAAGACAGATGGAGGAGGAGAAGAAAATGTGTGTATGGGGGGAGGGAGTCGAGGTTAGAAATAAAGAAAGAAAGGGTGCTGTCCTGTCATCTCCTTGCCTGAATTGTTATCCACGCTGCCCCTCGACTTCACTCACACATGAAAGACTTGTAGCTTCACCCTGTCGTCCAGACACACACCGAGACACACACTTAATCACACTCCAGCATTCTCACACGTACAGACTGATACGCATACACTCCATCTTAACACGTAAACACTCACACACTCGCAGGTTCACCCCCCCTGCTGTTTTAACTGCTCCTATTGTTCAGAGCAACGGTTCTCCCTCCATATGACTTCCATATGCGGAGCCATGGCTGACTGTGAAAACTACTGTACTTCAGCTTCAATCTATATGACTCTATATAAGCCCCGCGTGGGTCCTGCAAAAGGTGTCAGACCAACGTACAACACATGGTAACCTGACCTTCACTCCTGCCACGCACCTTATGTCTCACAGGTGTCATTCATGGTAGCCAGGAGAACGGTGGGAGCCACATGTGGGGTCGCAGCGGAAGACTGAAACGATCAGTAGCGGAGAGCTTAAGTAAATGTAGATGCATTAAAATCGTATCTGAAAGCCACACAGAATAATTTCATTTCAGCATGTTCTTGCCTCAAGCTGCCGGATAATGGCGCTGTATGTAACACGGTGAAGCAGCACTCCTCTGAGCCATCGTTCGTGTCAGTGGCCGGCCGCGGTGCAACAGATGAGAGCTTCATTATTTCTGACTACTTTTAAGAGCTTGCCAGAGGCTTTTCTACCTTTACAGACAGCTACTGGTTTCACTCCTTCCAGTAAAGTATAAAAATGTTTCGGTGGAAAGGTAATCTGTCACAATGTGCTTCTTGTCACTTTTACTATTTTGTCAAAACTACTCTGTCCTTAGAGTTTTCAGACACTGAGTTTTTAGAGTTTGCAACCAAATGGCTTTTAGCTTTTAAGTGCAAAAAGACAAATTATTTGTAAACTTGGTTTGATTTTTTTCAATAAATCAGCTCATTGACGACACATTTTATTTTAGTATCCCATCAGCGCTGCTTTACTGTACAGCAATGACATAAATGAAATGAATCTAATAAAAAAACGAGTTCACCGCGTTACAGTGGTACCATATTTTATATTCATACATATTTGGTAGCACGGGTTAAGTGCCCGAGGCTTGAGGTGATTAGTGGTTGTGCTGATGCTGCTGGACGTGGTTTGTGTGCTGCTACGCCTCTGCTCTGGTATGTTTCTGCAGCCATATGTGTCCCATAAAGGTGTCAAGACCAATGCAGCACATGTTAACCTAAGTTCAGCCACTGCTGTGGATTCTATAGATCACTTCAAGGTAAGTTTTTATCCACATGATCAGCTCTCCTTTGTCTCTGGATGATGTTCTTTAGAATACAGTTAATTAAAGTTTTTTTAGTTTGAGTGCAGTAGCAGAAAATGTTAAACAAAACACATTATCCTGGTGTTAATACAATAGAATGGATATAAACTGTGCATAGATGAAGGTGAATATGAGCAAACAACAACAAAAAACAGCGGCTGAGGGGAAAATAAGAACAAGAGGCAGCTGTGGAGCCACAGTAAAATACGAACAGCAGGTTTTCAGACTTCACATATTAGTGTAACATCTCAATCCACCTGCTTTTTAATCCATTAATTCTTGATTAAACGGTGAAATCACCAAACTAGCTCCTTCATAAAAAATGGAAGCCACTTTTTCGATCCATGTTTCTGTGAAATGCAGGAATAAGATGATGAAATTGGAAGAAGTCAAGAGGAACACACTGACTGAAACTGTATTAAAAGAAGGAGAAAGACTGCACATTAAAAATCATATAAATATGAGGAGGGACTGCGATATCTTGTGTTCTTTCTTGTTATTTATTTATAAGCGTCAGCTGCCTCAGAGTCACCCCCACCCTCAAAACTCAACGCTGCCCCAAACTGGAACCAGATTTCTGGGAGGCCGGGAGGTGGTGGATGTTTTTCTGGGTCCTGAAGGAAAAAAATTGGATCAAGAAGGGGGAAATTTCATGGTTTTGGGGTTTTTGGGGAAGAAAAAAATATCAAGATTGGTACTATTTTTTATCAGAGGGCTTAAGGTTGACTGACACAGAGTGAGCTTAGGCTCCTTCGTTCAGTCAGTCTGAGTTGGATGAACTAATACAGTAAAGAAAATATTTTCAAAGGGTGAATTACAGTTTTGGCCAAGTACAATAAACATGCAAAGGTTTAATCTTCAGATTTCCAAGTACAGTATTAACATATTATTATATTTAAGTGTAAATAATGATTGAAGAGTGCCGCAGTATTCAGGATGTTTTATTTGATCGTGGCCACACACGGTATAGTTCCATATAAATATAATCCTCTCAAGGTTTCCTATTACTGATAAAAAATTTATATCTCTATAATTTTAAACATCACCCACACAAGTCAAGTATTTGCACCACAACTTTAAAACATTTTTTTTAAATTTTGTTTTGAGTCAAACAAGGCGATCCAAAAGAGCACAGCAAGCACTTTGAGAATAAAGGCGAACATAACCAAGGAGGAAGCCATCGTGAGTTGAGGTGGTAACATGTGTCATTTCTGCCTCCACAGTGTCTGGCAACACGGTGGTGCTCTTCTTTTAAAAATTCTCTTTTATGTCTTTTTTTTTTAAAGTATATACATATGTTGTTTCCAACCAAAATCATATTTTACTTGGAAACAATATCATGTAAAACTAAATCTACCCCTGCAAAATATAGTTAATAGTAGATGAGATAGATGATAAGTTAAACTGTTGAGAGAAAATGTTTGAAGCTGTGAGAACTTCGGGGGCTTTACATTGTGGCATTGACGTGGGTACATGAAGGCTTTAGTGAAACTGTTGGCTCAGTCTGAGCATTGAGCTCTTCTGTGGTTTAAGTGGAAACAGTAGGGGAGAAAGACTGAAAATCACCTCTCCTTTTGTCAAGAGCGATGAGAGGTTCTGTCTTTATGTCCCTGCTTTTCTTTTCTTTTCACGTTTTTCCCCCCACATCTGCCTTTTTGTCTTCCATTTTTCTTCTTCTTCTTTCTGCTGTAACTCACTTCCAGTAGAATCAGCAGAACTGTTTCGTTCTCATTTCATTTTTACAAATGTCCATTTTCCACCATCACAGATAGATCCAGGTCAGAATACTGTGAATACTGTTAGAAAATATTCAAAATCTGTAGGATGAGAAGACAGTTTACACTATTTTATGTTTTACTTGGAACAAGGAAGAGTGTGAACATAACAAAGTCCAAATTGATTTTCTGAGGAATTGTACTATATGTTCTTTCAAATCCTTCATGGATATTTCTGTGGCTGCCATTTTTCTTCACAGTTAACAGCTGCAAAGATCCTTTTGCAACAAGTAGAACTGAGAATGTTTTGATGCTGGAAAGAAAAGAGACATAAGGACACAATGTTTCACTAACACATGATTTTTTTAAACCTTGTTCTCACTTCGATTCCTGTATTTTTGACTTTATTTAACAACATATTCCAGTTTCTGATCGATGAACACTAAAAATACATTTTAAATGTCTGATGTCAAGTCAGACTGAGTTTCTGATGTGATCAATTTCCATTTTCTTGTCAAGGTTTCCAAAATTCAGCTCTCATCTCACTCTCTGTTACTGTATTTTCTTTTCTTTCATTTTTCCTTTCAATCTGTTTCTCTGCAACTTCAACAACAGAAAGAGATAAAGATAGACACTAAAAACAAAAGGATAAATAGGATTACATATGGAAATGACACTGGTAGTCGCGTACGGATCAGTGAAAAAGTGTGTGTGTTTAACTGTGGCTAAGCCTGCGGTCCATATGTGTGTGTCTGTCTGTGTGTAGCCCTTGGATCAGAGAGCAGTGTGTGCATTGGCTGAGGTTTGGGTGAAATGAGCCGTTTTAATGAGTTAGTTACTGTAGCTGTGTGTGTGTGTGTGTGTGTGTGTACGTGTGTGACTGAATGTGCGTCCGGAAGCCCACATGGCTCAGCATGAGTAGCACCATGTCCATGCGTGCACACACACTCACACACTCTCATATAAACTCTTCAGACATGAAATTATGTCAGTGTAGAAGAGTTTTGTGAATTTACAGGAACACTCCTGCTGCATTTATGCTTTGATTGCCATGTTACTGGCTTGAAATGTGACGGCTTCCAAACTTGTAAAAAAGAATATGACTTCAACGTAATGAACATTTACAAAACTGAATATATGTGGATTTATACAGTCCACAATAAGTATTTTTCCAGTTTCCTCTAAATTTAAGTTATTGCAAAGAGAATGGCCAAGTCGACTGGCAATATGGAAGGACTTACTTTTAAATCAGACTTCAACCAAAGCACGAAAGTGTAATTATTGTTAAGACAATAAAATTTCTTGAGGATGGAGCTCGACCAAATTTCTAAGACTTAAATTTAAGTCAATGTTGCATCTTAGAACTTTGCCAGAAGCTAATTTTCGGTCCAAGTCACAGAAGTTAAAGAAGTTAAATGAGGAGTGGAGAAGTGGTTGTCTGGACCAAATTTATGTGAACTAATGTTTTTAAGGAAACTGTGCTGTCTCTGGCTCAAATGAAGTTAAAAAAATAATTACTTTCACTTCCCAGTAGCGATACCTCCAGTTCGGTCAGACGATCCATCAAACACAAATTGGCAGCATCTGCAGATTTTCAACACTGCAACATATCAAAATAACAAGTTTAAAACAAAATATAATGTCCAGTTGGCTGTTTACTAGTGTTAGATCGATGGTTTGAGGCCTTGAGTTGACCCTTGTTGATGCATTGATGTAGTGTTTTAATATTTCAATGGAAAATCTAATTATTAAACAGATCAGTTACAGACCTTGAGTCATTTCAGCCTTAACGTACAGTAACTACACTCTCTCTCTTTACATCTTACCTCCGGTGCACTCACACACAAAAGCACATACACTTCACAGGCAGTGAAGTGAGAACAGTGGATAAGGGGTGACCCCAGTTGATAAGACACTACAATGCACCTGGTTATGATGTAAATGGGTCATTTATCCTTACAGTTAATCATACACTCAGCTGGGAGACATTGTCTGTGCGTGTGTGTGTGTGTGTAGGTGTGTGTGTGTGTGTCCATGTTGTAGGACACGAGTGAGTTGGAGGTCATTCATTCATTTTCCATAAACATACACTATTACCTTCTGACTTCCTCTCTTCTCTCCTTTCATCCTCTCTTCTGTCATTATTCTTTCACCTCATTCTGCTCCCTCCCTCCTTTTCCTCACTTCATCTGTTTCCTTCAGCATTTGTGATTTTCTTTTCTTTTTTTTTTTAAACACATCGCCTCCCTTTCTCTCTTCACTCCTTTACCTCTCCTCTTTCCTCAGTCCCCGTCCCCACCTCTTTTTCTTCTTACACATCCCTTCCTTTCTCCTCCTCCTGCTCTGGCTGCTCCTTTCTCCTCCCAGAGGGCCTACCCCTGCTCCACCCGGGGGCCCATTTGTTTGAATATGCTCCTCAGTGCACCGTGCATATAAATCAAAACCTCCGTCATGATCTCATGATCGCCGAGGTCATCACAGATGGAGGCTCGACCCAGGCAGACTGGGCCTCCACACTCTCAAAGCAGTATTTTTGCACACTGTGTGTGTGTGTGTGGATTCCTATATGTGAGCAGGCACACACACACGCATGCCACCATGTCACAGAGCACAGTGGGACTCATACAGACAGTGCAGTAGTTTGTCATTGTAGCAATTTACCTCTGTCTGTCTAATACTCAGCTGGTCCACTTAACCCCCCCCAAAAAAACTCTCTGTAAGTGACACTGAGTGTTTAATTGGCCCCTGAGGATACTTGGTGGACCATGCTGTTTAAGAAAGAAAAGGGAATAAAAAAGGAAAAAAGTATCTGCAATGCAGGGAAATTAATTTTTCCTTGGGTAAAGTGGTCAAGTGTTTGTTGTTGTTCCCCTTAAGATTCACAGATCCTCCCTTGGTGGTGCTTAGCGTTAAGATGAGCCATCCTATGCAATGAGAATACACTAGTTACATGCAATGTTTGTGAATGGTTTCCCTTTAAGAAACACAGAGTTCAGTTTGTCATTGAATTAAATGATCCAATGCTTCACTTGTCCCTGAAACTACGCAGTCTGTCTCAGGGTAAGCAATCAAGTGCTCTGCTGTTTGACACAAATGATATTTGTGGAGTTATGGATTTAGAAATGGGCTTTTATTGAACCACCTACGTAAGGTACACTAATTCAGAGGGTCCACTTAACCTATTCAAACGTGCCATTTAGCACCAATTAACATTTAGATGGGGTGATTTATGAATGTCTGTTTTGCGTGTGTGTATGTGTGTGTTTTTTTATAATCTTACCTCCTCCATCTCTCTCTTCGTCCGCCCACATTTTCTCTACCAGGTCAAACCACATCGCTCTCGCATCGCTCTCTCTCTCCTGCTGCCCTCCATCTTTCTTTTTTCTCTACCAGACCACTGAGACTTGACACGGGGATTGTATATTTGATTAGTGTCTACATGGCCGATGGCGCCACATGTAATCTGGGCGGCTTTATACCTTTAGCCCATCTAGATGGAACGAGAAGGAGAGTGTCTAACATTCACGCTCACGCGCTCGCGGATAAATACAGGTAGATGCACGCGCGTGTGTGCGTGCGTACGGACACACACACACACACATACACACACTGGCAGCACAAACATAAAATTTCCGGCATATTTGCGCACAAGCACCAACACTATGTTAAGTGCCCTCAGTGGTTATGATACTAAAGATGAAAGATAGGAAAGGAATGTGTGTAAATGTAAGAAGATAGGTCTCTTAGTCCCCGAATGACACTCAGTATGAACACAAATTTAGAGGAGAGGAGAGGCCCGGTGAAAGAAAAACTGTGTGATTCGTAGGATGGAGGAGAACGGGAGTAGTGGAGAGACAAGAAGGCCGCATTGAAGAGATGAGAGCGAGGACACGGGGGTAAAGAAGGTGAACATGGAGACTGAAGGAAATACAAATGAGGACAAGAAGGAAAGAAACAGAAAAAAAAATGCTGAATGAGTAACAGGAAATGTTAAAGTGACAGTAGCAGTGATAAGGTGTCGAGATTTAAGTGGAGTTTATGTTTTAATACGTGGTGATCTTGTCATTTAAAACATTTCTTTCTATATCTGTGATTTGAATTAATATGCAATCACAAATATGTCTTGTTTGTTGACTTTATTGTCATTTTACTGAACAGAAAAGTTTGCTTTCGAAATCAGTGGTTTTCTTACAGATCACGTGTGAACAGTTGAAGCCGTTTGATGGTTGAAACATGACATGAACCACAGAATGTGAACGGGGTGTTAGCTGTCTTGCTGTCAGTGTAAGTAGCTGTTTGTTTCCTTCCTCTCTGTCAATGAGAGAGAGAGATGGTATCAACAGAGCAAACACACACACACACACAAAAGAGTGAGAGAGTAAGACAGATACAAGTAGGTGTGGGTTACAAAGGGATTTCCTCTCCTTTGGCGCAACAGTTGCACTTGGTAGATGTTTGAATATGTGTGTGTGTGTGTTTTTATTCGCGCTCTCAGGAAGTGGTGTCCTGTTCTACATGTTTCACTCTCACTGATTTGATTGAGGAAGGGAGATAATAAACTTAGTCTGGCTACCACTTCCTGGAAATACCCAATAGACTCTACACTGACCCATGTACACACACACACACACACACACACAGGTAGGAAGGTTTTCAATTTCTTTTAAAAGTGTAAAGAAAAGTGTGAAAACTATTTATTGTCATTAATATATTTTCAGGTTGTCGAGTGAATTTCAGTCTTTTCTGTGGAAATTTTGCTGTTTAGACAGATACACTTAACTGTGCTTTGCCTGCAAGTTTTTTCTTTAATTTTTAGAGCAATTATGCTTTTTTTTTTTACTACTGAAAGATTTGCAAACATCCTGACTGAGGCATTTTGTTAACTATCCTATTAACTCTAATGTACTGTTTTTTAATTTAACCATATTTTTCTTTGAAATTGTAATTGTTTCATTTCTTTTGTAATTTATTTATGTCGTGTTGTAGCATGGAATCCATTACTTCCCAAACCTTCTCTCACTCACACACACACATGAAATATCGCAGCCATAATGATGTGATGCCATGCACTTCCAGTGAAAATCAACATGAAATCCAACGTTTTTTTTTTTTCAAGACAGATTTATTTCTTTCATAACTTTTCCCTGAAAAGATGACAGATCTCGACAATGACGTGTTCATCTGCAAAACAGTGGCTTGTGCTTTGTTTTCTTGTTGTCATGGTGACAACGGACTGCCAAAAAAGGAAAAATAAAAAAGATGAGATGAGATGAAACGAATGGCACGAGAGGAAATGGACCCATCCAGATGCATCTGACCCTAAACAGTAGAGTTCCCATCAAGCCTGCGCATTGTTCAATATCATATTTGTCTGTTTCCAGCTGTAGCTTCCTTTTCTTTTTATCATGAACTAATAATATATCACTCTTTTACACATATATTTCAATCAATGACCAACTTTTAGCAGCATCTATCTATCTTGGGAAGGTCTTCATACCACATAGAGTAGCACATGTGCTCACCAGTCGAAGATGTTTTTAGCAGGTGGTGGCAGAAGAGGAGCAGGTGAAGGGATGAATGGATGGACAGATGATAGAAAGGAAAGAAACAGGTTTCTTGTGTAAGGATAGACAAAAGCGAACATGGGGTGAAAGGTGAGAAGGGATACGGTGACACAGGAATGAGCGGTAAAAAGGGCAGAATTTAAGAGAGAGGGAGTAAGAAAAGGAGGTGAAAGAGGAGGAGCGTCAGACAGAGGGACAGAGGGAGGTGTGGAAGGGGGGATGAAAAGACGATGCAGAGGAGTCGAGTCCCCAGCTGAGATCTCATTTCCAGCCGCCTGATAATGCTGCTCTTCTACCACTAATCTCTGCACGGAGGAAATGAGAAACACACACACAGAAGCACTGTCTTGTGTGTATGTGTGCAAATACAGGAGTGTGCATAAAACCGATAAGTGCACAGACACAAGGGTACATATGTTTGAACATATTTATTTAAATCGTGAATAAAAACAACTAAAGCTGATCATTGACATACAGGAGGATTATAAACATGACAATTTATGTGTAAAGATGTTTTTTCCCCCCACACAGTCTTTTCTCTGTCACACACACTCACTCTCTCTCTCTCTCACACACACAAACATATATTCCCCACTGGGAGGCTATTAGCTCCTTGATGTCACAGGGTGAGCAGTAGAGAATAATGATTTACAGATCCCTCCAGTATCTGTCTTGCTTCTTTGTAGCCAGAAGAAAGACAGACATGGTGGACGGACAGATTGACAGACGTGAAGAAAAGAGGATAGGGGGAGATGACACACAACAGGTGTGGAAAATGAAAAATACAGACATCCTTTTTTTGTGTGTGTCCTTTGTTTCCTTTCTCTTGTGCCAAGTCTTGTCTTTCATTGGTCGACTTAATGAACAACACATCACTTTGATTCATGTCCGGCGATGACAAATTTGTAGGACGTTTAGTCGGGAAATAGGAAATTATGCAGCTTTCTATTTAAACTATGCAACTACGCTAATGAAACGTCTGATTTAAAAGACAATAAAGTTCAATGTACAGACGCGAGATGCGTTTACTTTTTTTCATTGACGCCAGAAAAATATTTATTCTTGTCATCTCACTACATCTGAAAATCGATCATCTTTGATCTTGTGGGTGTATTTTACAGGTGTGTTGCTTTCTCAGCTCACCAGGGTGAGAAACAGCGATAAACCACTTTTCTTTACTTATGAAAGAATTTTTTTTTAAAATCGTATGTAGAAGAGGAATATGTCTCAACTTTTTCCTAAGGGAGTGATCTTGTCTCTGAGAGTCTGTGATCTGTAGGTATTGATGTTGATGAGCAGGCAGAGTGTGTGTGTGTGTGGTAGTGATCTGAAAGTATTGATTGTGCAGAGATGCAGCACAGAGGAAGCATTACAACGCCATCTACTGTCAGGGAACTCCTCCTGTTCTCATCTACCAGACAAGGTGTTGCTTTGATACAGATGTTGTACCTGCTGGGTGGAGTTTGAACTTCACTGAGCGGCTCTCTACCCACTCTATCTTCAATATAGAAACTAATCTACTGTAAGTGTGTTGTTTTTTTTTGTCGACATCACTGTACAAATGAGACAAACAGATGATATTTTTGTTCTTTATTCTGTAACCATTCTTTTGACCCTATCTCCTTCCTCGTCTGCTTTCTCTCAGCTGTAACGTTCGACTTGCTAATGGCTGTTTGATTGCAGCAGTATGCCTGTGACCTGAATGAGTAAAGCAATGCGGTTACAATCACATGTATTCAAACTGTACATTACCTCATAAACGCACAAGCCGCTGCTGAGTTTCACTGTAATTTGGCGTAATTGTTCAAGATGCAGTGTAATGTTGCATCTGTGTTTTCTTTTACTGACCCTGAATCAATCGCCTAAACACGAGACGTCACGACCCGACACTGTATCTCGCTGCTGTTCAGTATCATTGCCAACGTAATGGTTGGCTATCGTCTAACTTTAATTTATTGGGAGGTTGGGACTTATTTTTCTACACTTTCGGGGACTTGGGTGAAATTTTTTCAGGGGAAGTGATGTAATTTTTTAAGAGGGAATGAATGGGGTAATTTAAGAATTAGAGTTACATTTAATCTGTCAAAGTTTCTTTGATGCAAATGGTCAGAGTTCGGAAATGTAGTCCGCAGAGAGTAATACAGTGTTTCATTGATACAACACACAGTGTGTTGTATGTTTTGGACCTTTTAACTAGTTGCTGTGTGTTGATGCTGTAGCTTAGATACTGTAATTTGCAGAGCTGGGGTCCTGTTTACTATCATGATAATGGAGTTGCCATGTGGCTTTGCTTTGTTTGCGTTGCTCATAGCAGATTGTTGAGGTCTTGGTGTCTGGATTTCAAACCCATGTAGGAGTTTACCACTGTAGCCCAAGGTTCAATTTCCAACTGCAGATTATATTTATAAACCGAAATGATCACAGACACATGAGTCATAAAAATGATTTACAATAATATGATATGATACGTTGCATTACAATAAAATCTGACAGCCTGACAGTTGCTCTCCTCACTGTGGAGAGGGCCACCCAGCTGGGGAGAGGTGAGTTTACTCTGATCTCACTGCAGTTTCAGCTAAATGAAGACAGTTGGATTAAAAAGAATGACTGATAACACATGACCACATAAACAGTATTTTATAAAAGCTAAAATATATGACTCATATTGTGATTGACATCTCTGAAAACCACTGCTGCAAAACAACACTTCTAATATGTCTCACAACAGAGATGATTTAGAAGAGCAACTTTCAGCTCTTTACAGGATGAACACCTTCAGCATGGGTGGCCCCAGCTGGAAAAAAAACACACATACTGATCCACAGTATTTCACAGAAAATTCAATTCAAAATTGAATATGTAAAATAGCCTTGGATCTACCTTTCTTCTCTCTCTCTTCACCATGTGTTGTGTGTGTTGTTGTTGTGATGTGGTTGTCAGCCATTTTGCTGAGGTAAAGACATAAACTTGTGAAATTAGCTCGGCCTTGTAAAGGCTGGTGTAGTTTTATCCTGGAAAACATTAACAGTCTGGAGCAATTACCGCTCAATAGCTGCATTCTGTCGAGTGTGTGGGTGTGTAATAGCGTGGTGTTTTGTATTTCGCTGTGTGTGTGTGTGTGTTGAACTGTGTGTTTGGTGGGGGGGGGCAGAAAGAGGAAAAAAAATAAGATGGTGTGCATGTTTGTGCTGTTGCACATACGTCATATATGGACTGTTTGCAAAGTTTGCCCATTTGTCTGAGTGTGTGTGTGTTTGAGAAAAAGAAAGAAAGAAAGAAAGAGCACTTTGCACTCCACGTGATAACAATATGTGCTGATTATGCTCTCCTGGGTCCTGCCCTCCTGATGCCTCCACCCCAGGTTATTTCTCTAACACACACAAATCTCAGCTCTCTAAACTCACCTACCATCTTCTCACTGTGTCCTTGACTGTGTCCTTTGTTTCTTCTCCTGTTCTTCTTGTTCTCAACATCCATATTGCCTCTTTTCTTCTGTTTCCCTGATCATTCTCGTTCTTTCACCTTTTTTTTTTTTTAATTATTATTATTTTATTTACATTTTTTCTCTCATTGTCCTTCTCTTCTGTATTTCTATATTTATCTCCCTCCTTCCCTTGATTCCTTCCCCCAGCTCTCTACTTTCTCGAAGACCTCTCCAACTTTCTCTCTCCCACTTTTCTTCTCCTCATTCCTCTTTTCTTTTCTGTCCTCCCTGCCCTCCATCCCTTCCTCCGTTCTCTACCTCCATCGCTGCCTTTACCGTCCTTTCCCTTCTTCATCGTCTCCCCTCTCCAACTCCTCCCTGTTTCTTTCCCCCTCCATCACCCACCCCCCTCACCCTCACCCCAGCCCCACCCTCCTCTCCATTAGCAGATTAGATTTAGTCCCATAATGCCGCTGGGCACCATGATTTTACTGGCTCTCATTACTCCTAAATCATCTTTTCCTCCCTCTCCTTCTCTGTCTGCCTTACTCTCTCTCTCCCTCTCTCTCTTCTTCCAACTATAATATGCAAACACACCCTTACACACACACATCATATGCCATATGCCAAGGCCTGCGCTGTGCACCGTAACACCCCTGAATTAGCGGCCGGGCCAGTGATTTGTGATAGAGTGTGATTGGGTGGGAGTGGAGAATTTGGTTCAATTTCTGTCTGTCCGCATCCATCCTTTATTTCTCTCCATATATTCCCTCGGGGCATGAATGATTTTCATATCACACCGTTTGAGGCGGACTGCATTTGCTCACACGCTGTTATATGAGGTGTTTTGGCGCAGAATTTCCTGGAATGAAGGAATGGTGTAATGCAGTTTTTTTGAAGGACAGGTCATCTTTTTTTTCCTGACATTTACAGTAACTGATTGGAGGGAAAGAGACAGATGCGAAGAGACAGGGAGACAGACATGAAGAAAAACAGAAAAAAAGAGAAGAGAGACTTATACTTATGCATGCGTGTGAGCAAGCGAGCGGCCGTTAGGTCTGAGTGTTCATCATTCCCGTTGTGTCAGCGTCTTATCGTTTATTATGGCAGCGGGTGAGTTAGCTGTACTTTTACCCTCTGTGACAAAACTGCTGATCATCACGTCCATTTTAATCATGCCACGACAGCGTCAAGCACATTTACATCATTCATCCACACGCTGCACTGAATTTACCCCGTATTAAACAGCATCACTTACTGAAATAATACACAGCCTGTTTAACATTTGCAGATTATTGGGTCAGAATGAAACAATTTTACAACTATCGCTGTGTCTTTCCAGTCAAAAATTTTTATTTACAACACCACTACCAGGTTGATATTACACTCAAGTTATAGTCAGTTCAACAACTGTTAGTAAGACAGAGGGAAGTTCAGGCTGAAGGGTCCGTTACTGACGGCCATGTCTCTGTAAGTCTGTTGAAATTGCATGTGTGCCACTGAGAAGACATCTGGTTGGTTTAGTTAGATGTGATTTAGCATTACAGTTGTATTTTGTAGAGTTACTACCTGCTGCCACCTTTGAATCGTATCCAGTTAAAGTGACCAGTTCACATACGCATACACTGAGAGGAATTAAAGCTCATCTTACCTCTTAACTGCAAAGCAAGTGTTTCATCTTAAATTCTGCCTCTTTATCAGTGTCACAGCTAAAAATAGTGACTATTCTCCATGATGGATAATGTCCTCTATATGTTATCCTAATAGCCCACCATTGTCTTTCAATATAATGTGTTAAATAGTTAAAATTTGAACAAAAGGCTCATAAACGTAAGAAATAAATCTGTGAGAACGTTTAGTCTTTTTGAGTTTTATTTGCGTAGATATATGAAGGTGATCTGTAACATTTATTTTATCCATTACTGGATATAAATCTTTGGTGAATATTAAAAGAAGCAGAGTAGTTCCGCCTTATGTTTCTTTACATTTCCCAGTTGGAAACCACATTTACTGTTTCATTAACTCTGCTGATCCATGAGAATCGCTGTTGCGTGTTGCAGATTCTCAACGATGTCCATATGTTAAATCCAATTTACCTTTTCTTTTTTCCTCCTTCGTTTTTCTATCCTTGATTTTTCCAAGAAAATTAACTAAGAATCCATTTCCTGCACCTGTCCTGTTTTCTTCAAACCACCAAGAAAAGAGCTGGTTGCTGTAGAGGAACAATAGCGCCGAATCTGGATCCACTCAATCTAATCTCTCAGCCTTAATGGGCACCGCTGCTTCTCAGACACACCCTGCAACACACACACACACATTAACCACACGCATGCAGAAAATCACGTACACACACACACACACACACACACACATACACGCATATACACAGAATTAGTGGACACTCATTCCAGGCACGATAACATTTATTCAACTAGCACATAAACAGTTTTTCTACAGGTAAATCCTGTCGGTCTCAACAAGGGCATGAATACAGTCAGAGGAAAACACACAAACATGTATACACACACACACACACACACACACACATCCCTCTCTTCCAGTTAGCCCTGACATTAGCCACTCACTGTTTCTAACTGGATCATGGGGCTTACTAAAGAGATTAGATCCTAGAGACAGCATAGCAACACACACACACACACACACACACACACACATGCATACATACACATGCACACACACATACATGCACACAGATGTTCGCAAAAGTGCTTTCTCTCTCTGGTTGTCTCTTTTATTCTTTTTTTCTTGATCAACCCAACGTCTCTCTCTCTCTCTCTCTCTCTCTCTTAACACACACACACACACACTTTCTCTCTCACACTCAACCAGACAGGCCCTCAGGCAAAAAAGACAGCAGCCAGTAGCCATCATGGAAGACAGTCTGTCAGAGGAATTAGCCTACCGCTGCATGGGAAGGGAGGATGACTGTCGGTTCTGTTAGCCATCACAATCACTTTATTTCACCAAGTACACTCACAGACAGATACATCCATTGTAAAAGCCTCTTTTTCTTTTCTTTTTGTACATTTGTTTCGCTACTGTGTTACAAAACACCGAGACGGAGGAGGAGTTGAGAAGTAAAATGTGGAGCTTGGTATCAAATTCATTTTAGAGTCAATGGTTTGAACTTTTATTATGTTTATTAACTTATATCAATGGGATAACATGACCGCTGGTGTTGTACAGTCTTCTCAGTTAAAACTGATTGAAACTAATTGATTCTTTATTTCGACTAATCACAAGTATAATTTCATTCATTTTCCCAATGGTTTCATTAAACATGTTACATGACTTAACAATATTCTTGACTTAATTGCATCTACGCTTTGGACTCCGATGACTCAGCCTCTTTGAATCTCTTTGGGTTGTGATTGTGTTTTCCTCGTTGCCAGGTTTTATTTTTAATAGCTTAACAGTGTTGCCAGTTGGCATTTAACTTAATACCACCCACCTTTATGGGGATTTAGTTAATTCATATTCATTCATTTGTGCCTTGTACATGCACGTTGGCCAATAAATCAGTTTGACTTCTTGTGGTGCAAATTTGCCCTTTTGTTTTGTGTTCAAAATCTTTTCAGAATCAGGCATAAAAAGAAACACAACGTTTAGTACAATGTTTTTCATATGTACACCAATCAAAAACATTAGCAAAAACATTAAAACCATCTGAATTTTATTTTGGAGGTTCCTCTTGTAGCCTACCATCCAAAACATCTTTAACTCACGAGAACATGGACATGGGGCCTCTGGGGTTGTGTTGTCCTGTGGTGTCTCAGACTGAGACACTAGCAACAGATTCTTTGGGTCTTATGTGTTGTGGGTTGGGGTCTCCATGGATCTGGTCCAACACATCTCACAGATTCTCAGCCCAGATTGGGATCTGGGTAGTTCAGAGTCTCGCTCAACACCTTGGGCTCTTTGTCATGTTCTGTATTTTAAAAAGAAGTAATTTCCAGATGAATGGCACAACCAGAAGATTGCATTATAACAAGATGATGAATTGTATTCACTTCACCTGTCAGTGGTTTTAATGTTGTGGTGTCACTGGAATGTCAGATCGTCGCGTTTCGAGTGAACCAGAAAACAACAACACATTGTAAACCCATCGAAAACACTGAAAACCAAACAAAACTGTGATTCCTTTGTTATGATGTTTTTTTTTTTCCCGCTAGAACGCTAATTAAACCAAGTCTACCTCTAAAAGTAGAACGTATAATTAGTAAACAATATTCAGATATTTCGTGTCAGGCAATTTTCAGATCAACTTTCAGACATTCTTATGTAACATAATGAGATTTTTGTCTTAAACTTAGTTTGCACATGTGGGACCGCGTCAACCTTTACAAGGGAACACATTATGCCATCATCGTCACAGCCTCGGCTCCCTCACATCTCCCTCCGCTCACATTCACATCTGATCACCTCCGAGTCTCGGTTGTATTCTTCTCTAAGCATCATGAAAGGCCACGCAGCCAAACACAGAAACAACAAAGGCTCTGTTTCTTTTCTCACTTCCTTTCTTTCATACACACACACACACTTATTTTTATCCCGCACACACATCCTCTCTCTGTTTGTCGCTTTCTTTTAATACTGTACGCGCACACACACACACACACACTCACTTTCTGTCTCACTCTGACTCCAACACTGTTGAGACACCTGCGTTGTTCTGGTCTGTTAGTGTGCTAAAAGTTAATTGGCCTGCTGGTAAAATGGCCTACAGTAACCTTGACAACGCTGACCTGCTGAGAGACAGATCAGGGCTGAGAGAGAGCTCACATGTAAACAAAAGACATATATAAGACACACATTATACCAGCAGAACACATATTTACGGTAGTGTGGTTTCATTACTATGAATATCAATCAATCAATCTTCATATGTATAATGCTTTTCATACAAAATATGTAGCACAAAGTGCTTTACATAAGCATTAAAAAGAATAAAACAGCCTCACTAAGATAGGCTATAGGGATAAGATATAGTAAATATAAATAAGATTATGGTTAGCATAAAATTATTTAATAAGAACTAAATGTAAGATTAAAAAAAAACGGGTAATGTATATAAATGAATAAGATTTGATTAAAAGCTTCACTAAAATGGAAAGTCTTCGTTTGCTTTTATAAATATCAACAGTCCCGGTGGTTGTCAGGTCTCCAGGAAGCGACTATGCAACTAAATGATGCTTATGTTTTAGTCTTAACTTTAGGAATTAATAAAGAGCAGCATCTGAAGACATGACGGCTTTGGGAGGTTTATAAATCAATAGTAATTCAGATACACATTTTGTCTTAAAAACCAGTAAGAGGCTTAAAATCAATCTGGAAACACACAGGAAGCAGAGATTCTAAAACTGGTGTAATATGTGCTTTCTTTCTGTGCATATAGATGTACTCCCTCTCTGCACACACACACACACACACACACACACACACACACACACACACACAGACTTCCAGCCGTCCTCTTCTTCTGTCCAATCTGCTAATTTGTGGTGTATTATTTATGGGTGCTGAGGTGCTCCCCAGATGCTTATAAAGGCAAAACACCTCCGTCAGCTCCTTTATTCACACCTCCCTCTCCTCGTCCTCCATACCTCCATCAGTCCCCCTTCCCCCCTCCACTTCATCCTGTTATCCTTTACTCAGACCTAGTTTTCTCTTTATTTTTTCTATCCTCATTTCTTTCACCTGTCACCTATTTTCCTTCCATCACCTGCCGGCCTTGCATTCACACCCCCTTCCTCCTCCTCCTCCTCTAACTTCACCTGCCTGGCTGTCAGCTCTTGTCTTTCCTCTTTTCCTCCTCTCGTGCCTCGTCTTCTTCCTTTTAGTCTCTCTCTCCCAACAGCCGATCTTCTTCAAAACATGTCCATCTCTCCTTCAGTGACGGTCATGTCCATTCAGCCGCTCAGTAAAGAGTCAAATGGGGGAGGGGCGGGCGGGTGAGGCTTGGAGGGGAGGGCGGTTATTGGGTTCATCCTCATTCCACTGGAAAGCCTACGCAGCACCCATCCACCGTTCCTACACCAACCATTTATTAATGCGCTTCTCCATTTGCTTTAAAAAGCTCGCCTAGCCATTTACCACATGCCATGATGGGTTTAATTATTTAGCCAACAACAGGATTAATCCCTGTTAAAACGACGCTCTGCAGTGTTAAGTAAAATTGTTCTCCTAAGTTGAGCTTTTCAGCTTAATTCTGTTTTGAATTGTGTTACTTGTGTCCTCTGGTTTTCTCTTCAATTATTATTATTATTATGATATGACATTATTTGCAGATAAGATGAGCATATCAAATAAGGAGTTTAGACAAACTGTCTGTGGACTGAGCACGGCTCTCAAATAGCTGTATGTTGGTTAAGACATTTCCCCAAGAACAAATCCATTTAGTCAAGGATCTTTGGTCATTCTGAAAATGAAAATCTCAAACCTAAACCCTTTATCACCCGTAATGCTTCAAATCCATTTTTCGCTGAGGATCATTCATTTCACATGAGAGAGTCCATTATCAGTTTATCATTTTGATGCTGATGTATTGCATCACCGTGCTGTGTGGTTTTTCTGCTTAGGTGTCAATTATAAAATGTCAGTACACGTCCTCCGTTTGTGAGGCTTTGTGGAAAAAAAGGAACATCTGCTGATCAAAGTTGTGATTAAAATGTACTTTAACAGTAACTGATCATGATTACTAAGCACAACGGATGAGTTCAGACTTCCAGTGAAAATAAGCATATCATCATTTTGACAGGTTGAACAGCTGTTTTCAGTTCAATAACCAGCATCTATGTGATAGTAGTTTCCAGAAAAGGTCAGAAATAAGTCTGATCTTCTGTAGATAATAGGTTCAACTATTCGCCACATACCAATAGAGTATGACTGTCTATATCATTATAATCTATCATTCCTGTCAGGTTTTACAAAGATATTTCTGCCCCAAAGGTACAACTCACTTTTTGTGGTTTTCATGTTTTAATTTTGATTCTGTGATTACAGTGATTAGAGTGAGTCCTCTGTGAGTTGAGATAATTGCTTCGCTTTTCAGAAAATCAGCAGATAAGCAAAGAAAAAAAAATAAATAAATAAACAGCACTTGAAATCTGTAGTATCACCAATCATGAAATAACTGTTCTCACTGCCAGTAATGAATACAATAAAATATGGTTTAAAGCTGTTTTATACGGTGGCCGGGAGGTGCAAACCAAGATTACAAAATGTGAAACACTTTTACAAAGCTTGAGACAAATTTACATTTTAGAAAACATTTTTACATAAAACAAAATTACAGGGTTGAACCGGAACAGCCAATACGAGTCCATGAAAACTCGTATT
The DNA here is from genome assembly GCA_016801845.1 of Polydactylus sextarius. NCBI lineage: Eukaryota > Metazoa > Chordata > Actinopteri > Polynemidae > Polydactylus > Polydactylus sextarius. The sequence goes on along the minus strand of CM028930.1, from coordinate 22,246,911 downwards.
GGCTGTTCCCTGTTATCACTTCCGGTTCAACCCCGGAGTTGGTAGATTCTCTTTCCGGTTAATGGTTGATATTTGTAAATGTGTTTCATGTCTTGTAAATGTGTTATGGTAATGTCATTTTGTTTTATGATATGTAAAAATTGTTTCCTAAAATGTAAATTTGTCTCAAGCTTTGTAAAAGTGTTTCACATTTTGTAATCTTCCGGCCACTGTAGTTTTACTTTCTTTGTGCAAGAAAAAAGCTTTTTTTTTTTTTTTTTTTTTTTTTCCTCAGCTGAACTGAACACTTGTTTGATTTCCTTCTCTGTGTTGCTGCTGCATTTATCTCATTACTGCTGAAGCACCTGCGTTTACTCACAGTTAGCTTTAGTTTTTATAGGACTTCATGGAATTGATAGTGTTCAAACTGTGGTTTGGTCAAGATTGCTAAGAGGGTGCATAACCATTTGGCTCTCTCTTAGAGGAACAAGCGAGATACTAAATCTTCTTCAATTGAAAGACTAAGAAATCTCTTTTATCTCTCTGTCTCCAATTCATGTAATACCCATCCCTCCATCTATCGCACCACAGTCCCTTTCCATCTTTTCACGCCTGCCTGTTAATCCACCCTTCCCTCCTTCTGTCTCTCCCATCTCTCTCGCTCTCTGTCCATTCTAATGTCGTCTCTTGACCCTTTCCTGCCGAAGTTTTATTAGCTCCATAAATGTTCCTAAGAGCCTGCAATATCGCTTAGCTAAAGCACCAAGAGAAAAGGAAGAACTAACAAAAAAAAAAAAAACGAAAGAGAAGTAGTAATATCGCTTAGTCCTGTGGATGACAATTCAAATAAGAAAATGTATTAAAACAAAATGGCGTTGGGGACATTAAAGTAAATTAGCCAATAACAAATGACCATGTGTGCGCCCCGCTGCCTTAACCTCTCCAACTATTTTTTTTTTCCCCGATAGTAACTCATCTAAATTTGTTGGACATCTTTCAGGCGTGGGGCCAGAAAAGCTTTTATATCCATAAAGGCCTATGGATCACAGAGAATTGCATTAAGCTGTCCAATTTAATTACAGTATCGACAAAACATAATAGATACTTACAGCCTTACGGAGAGCGATGGGTAGAGAAGGGAAAGAGCAGGAGAGAGAGCGAGAGGGAGAGAGAGACACGAAAAGTGCACACAATGTCCATTTATAATGCTGATGCAGTGTATGTATAAAAGAGGTGTTTGAGGAACGTGTGTGTGTGAGCGTGAGTGTGTGTGTGCGTTTCTAACGAAGGATTTGCAAGGACCCATGAGAGCTTTTGAGAACGCTTAGTTTGATTTAGATGCTACATCTCCCCAATGGCTGCTTTGCTGGCAAACACACACACACACACACACACCTACGCACAATCTCATACAAAGTCACTCATAGACACACACATATACACACTCATACACACAGATAAAACTCCACCCACACACACTTACTTATATCAGTGTAATGGAGCGAGTTAGGAGAGTGGCTGTCCCGTCCCGTCGCAGCCAGCCAGGACTGTCAGACTCCCGTCCACCATGATCAATAGAAGGGGGCAATATTTTTATTCATAAAGCGCACACTTAATTAAATCACAGGGAGTGGAGTGGCTGAGGAGGGTGGGAGGGCTGAATAAGGGAGGAGGAGGAGGAATGGAGATGGGGGTTGGGAGGGGGAGGGGGGGTTACAAGACATTGCAAGGGCACCGAGTCAAAAGACTGATGAGGAATTACAAAGACTGGAAAAGGGAAATGAAAAGGAGGAAAGGAGGAGACATAAGGAAGGAGGACCATCCGGTTTGTCCTCTAATATGCCACCGCATCAGCATGCAGAGGACGGACTTCCAGGCTATATTTGTTTGATGGGAAGTACTTTTATTTGTCTTTGTGGCAACGTTTTCCATTTGCTTAAAATAACTTTTATTCTGTAATGGACTGAGCGAGCTTTCAGAGGAAACATGCGGTTTGGAAGAAATGGACACTTTCAAAAAAAGTTCAACATTTTGAAATTATTTCTTTAATTTTTCTCTTTGGCTTAAGCTGGATAAAAAAGATCAGTACCGGTCTGGAAAAAAAAGAAAGAAAAAAGAGGATGAAATAGCAAGTTTGGCTCAAAGAATAAGAATAATTTTCCTGAAATGACAAATTATTCTTTTAGAAGAAACCAAACAAGAACTTGCAAATTCGATAAGAAGAGAAATGCAACAGAGAATGAAGGCTGAAAATGTGACAATAGAAAGCACTTGAGTCCCTAGACCATCCTTTGTGAGCCTTTAACCAAAGGGAAAAATTTTGGCAATGAAAATATTGAATTAGTTGTAAACCTTAGAAATATCAAACAAAAACAAAACAGCGCACAGTCCCACACAGCGGTCCTGCTGTCTGCAATGCACTGTCAGCATGTTGGGTAATATATCCCCTCAGTTTGTTGGCACAAGTCAGAATCACTCAAGTAAAGTGGCTCTGTAGCCAAGACTCGGAGACCGTGGTTGTAATGGGAAGGCTCCAATTTTGAATGCATGGAGCTATATGTCTGTGGCGTTGCCAAAATGTAGCATTTATAGTCAGTAAGTTTTCCCAGGATAAATGAAGGTTACACAAAAGTTGCTATATGTTCCATTTAAAGTTGCCCAATAAAATAATAGTTAGAATATCATATACAAAGGCTGTTTTTGACTTATTTCCACTTGGATACCACATTGCAACAGTAGACCTTCATGATGGCTGTTTGCACTGTGAGAATATATCATATATGTCCACAACCATCATATCTACACTATACACACTGCTATGTTTGAGTAAGTGGAGTGTTGTGGTAAAAATTTTTTTGACAAAACGTTTTTTAAAAAATTATAAGAATCATCACCACTTAAAGTCATAACACAAAGTGAAAGAGTTATTCTGCTTTTAAAGCAACATCCACTAACTCAGGCGTAAAAAACCTTCCTGTACATTCATTATGACTTAAAGGCAGCACTTAATAGTAAATTAAAAGGCATAAAGGACATTTAAATAGTTCCCAAGGTTATAGATACCACAGTATGTTGAATGGCTTCTACAGTAGAAGCAGTAAGCACTGTAATACCTGCTGCATGACTTTGGTCCTACCCTACAGTAGAGTACCTTAAAAAACAAGGGGAATATGAGCTAGCCAGCAGTCGATATTTATTACTCTCTTTATGGAACAATATTAAATGCAGTTACAGCCCCCAAGGGAGAGAAAGAGACAGACAGAAGAGAGAGAAAGTGAGATAGTGGGGAAGGGGTGGAAAAAAAAAGTGATAGAAGAGGAAGAGAAACATAAAAAAAGAAAGAAGTAAGAGGGTTGAGCTAACCATTGAAGGTCTCTCGGGTTTCAAAAAAGAAATTGTGCCACCTCTGTCTTCCATCTCTGCCCCTTTTCTTCCCTCCCGTCAGTTTTCCTCCTGTTCCTCTCCTCTTTCTTTTTCATCTCTCCCCTGGAGCCCAGCCAAGGGTCATCTCTCTTTCTTTCCTCCACTACAGTCACTCTTCTTTTAATAAAAGACACACACACTCTCACAAAGATGCATACTGTACATTATAGCCCATCCAATCTCACTCACCTGCTGTTTCTTTCACGCTGAGACACACAAATTCTACCTGACATGCGGATACACACCTTTGCCGCCCTCCCTGTCAACTCAGTCTAACTGGGACCTCCTGTGATGCCAACTGACATGAAGTCACATGAAATCAAACAGGTCTGCTCCAACTCTCTTGTTTGCAGGTTAATGGCTCAGGGCTGAATGAGCCTGGCTCATATCTGGACGAGCCTGAGGGTGGATCAGTCTAATATCTGGTGTCCACTGTTACACAAAATAGTGTAGCTGTGACATGCCCGGAGAGGAAAAAATAATGCGGTGTGAAAAGTGTGTGTGATGCCACGGATACAGATGTGTTTAAAGGGTTAACACCAGCATCCAATCAGGCTCGATGTGGCCTGTTTAGCATTGAGTGTATGTGTCTGTATGTGTTAAAGGGTTAACAGTAATATCTGAAGCGGCAAAGGGTGACCTGGCCAGTGTTATTATTCTCCTCACATGAATAATGGAACTTAATATGGAGGAGGTGATAGCTGTGAGCACACATACACACACACACACACACACACACACACACATCCTCACACACCAACACGACCACCGCGACCACCACCACAGGAGGATTTGCTGTCATTTTCAATCCCCTCCAGACTTCTAGGGGCCAAAGAGAGTCATCATGCCCAGAGAGGAGAGGCCTTGGCTGGGGAAACTCTAACCGAGGTTGGGGGGTCTTTATAGTGAAAGGGGGAATGTCTGGAAGACATTTGGTCAAAATTCAATCAATTATACAGTACTTAGGAAGCCATGACAAACATGGAATGGATAATGGAAGACTGCCCCTTATTCTTCTTCTTGTGCTGCTGCTGTTTGTTTGGCCTCTTCGTCTGCTATGTATTTTTCTCCCTCTTCTTCCTCTACTGCATTTTCATCTTTTGTTTTTCCTTGTTTGCATGGATACAAAACTTATCTTACTTGAACTTTCATGAACTTTGTGTTGTTTGTCTTGTCTCCATGCAGCTCTTGAAATCCTCCAATTCCCCAAAAGATATGCAGTTGTTTTCATAATCAGTATCAGTATAATTTACAGTATTTGTCATCCTAATAGAGCTGATGTATAATTCAAACAGCCATCTTTCTCTTTAATAGAATTTTCAGGAGATTCATTGCCTGCTCCTTCAAATACTGTGGCAACAGAGAGGGACCAAAAAAGGCCAAACCCAATAATTGAAATGTGGGAGTAGATTGCTAGATACTGGTGTACGGACCATCCCGCTATCCAGATGAGCTTTGTGTGCGTACATGTGTGTGTGTGTTTGTGTGGCTAGTCTATCAGTGAGTGTCCTTTTCAAGGATCACAAGTCAATCTCCTGTCGGTGATGGCCTTTGCTCTACGCAAAAGGTTGGTGGTGTGACTCAGTCATACGAGAAGACAACTGTTTACATGACGACAAAACGTAACTGGATGTCATTAATAAAAGATTATCTAAAGAGTTATTTTGTAATAACTTATAATAATTTAATAATATGTCATATTGGCCTGCACATATCATATTAAAACGTAGCCACATGGCAGCCAGAGACTTAAGCTTAACCATCAAAAACCAAGAATCCGATTCTTACATTAACACATTTTCTGCCATAATTATGCTTCCACATAGTTCTGAATTTGTTTTCCAAATTCAGACTTTATTGTTTTACATTTGATAGATAATTTAACAGTCATGCTTAACATTTTAGACCATGTTTGTCAAGTCATTCTGTCTTTCTGGTGAAGATGGAGCGAATTCAATTTGTCAGCCGTTGTCATTAATTCATCTTTTTGGAGACAGGATATTCACTGTTTCACTTTTCTGTCACTTCTTGTACAAATATCTCCTATCTATCTCCCTCCTTTTATAATAAGATGATAAGATCTTTACATTTTGATCTTGGTTCATATTCTAATAATAAGCTCATTTTAGCAAACCTATTTCCTTCTTGCTCAACATTGAATTGCATTGTAACTATGTAAACATTCTAATAATATAGAAATAACATGTTTTCTAGTTTCAAATAAAATGTTGACAAGATGTCCGTGTTTTTGTTTGCACCTCCCAAAAATATCACCTGACCGGTGAGAGCGCCAGACGTAAAAACATTTCCCTAACTCTAAAATCAATCACACAAATGGATAACGAGTAACCACCCGTATAATAAAAAACTTCATTCAGAGCTTTGTGACATATGACGTTTCTTCTGGCAGCCTAAGCTGTGTACTCCCTGAGCTGGTGTCACTCACCCAGCTGGAGTCATAAAGGCCGACAGACAGACACACAGTCTCATAATGGCTTTTATTTGACTTGGATGACTTTCCTTCTGTTAGAAGAAATAACGAATAAATATCATGGTTGGTAAACAAAACAATAAAAGATTTATTAGCCATGGAACACATCTGAAATATGACTTTTTAATGTTTCTTTTTCTTTATCTTGTTCTCTTTCTTCCTTCCTTGTTCTTTCATAATCATTAATGTTTGTCCACAGTCAGAGGGGAGGGTGAAATTAAAAAAAAAAGTTGCAAATCACAGAGATAAATGAGATAGATTTATAGATATAGTTAGATAGTTAGATAGACATGCAGAGGGAGTGATATTACAGCAAAACAGAAAAAGGGAACACAGGATAAAAAAAAAAGTGTGTGTGATAACAGCTTTGCTTTCTATCTGCTTTCTATTTACTCTGTCAACGTCAGCATGAGAAACAAAACGAAAAAAAAATAAAAAATTAGAATGAAAACCTCCCTTTAGAAAAAAATCCCATCTCTACCCAAAAAGTGTCAAAACCTTCAAAACAAGAAGTGTAAACACAAGAAATATTTTCCGGCTGTGCTGCACATTAAAATATCATAATACCATTCCTGTCTGTCAAATGTTTGCCTTTTTTTGTGCTCCTTCGTTACCGCAAGCGCTGAGCTAAATTGCACATAAAAGCACATATTTTCTTTGCCTAAAGAGTATACAAAGCCAGGCACATACTTTTCCCATCAAGGCACAGGGAGAAAATATGGGGAACGCTCATCTCTTGTCAAACAAAAGGAATGAGCCAGAAAACACAAGGCTGAAAGGGAAACGTCTAAAACGATGAAACCTTGTTAGTTTGAGGAAATGAGTTTTCTATTTTCTGAGCACGGCTCCACAATTAACATTCACAGCACTAATAAAGGTTGATTGACTCTGGAATAATGTACAAACAATTTTCCACCTGTGCATTTTAATTTGTGTAAGCATATACAGTGTGTATGTTAGGGTTCACGCATGTGTGAGTGTGAGTGTGTGTTTGTGTGTGTGTGTGTTTGTGAAAACTGACTAATAAGACACTGTGTTTCTTAACTGCGTGACGGGAAAATGTTATGAATATGGTTGGTTCACAATTACTGTTCCTCCACGGAGACGCTGGCTGATTTCCATGGTCTTTGTGAGTGTGCGTGCATGTGTGTGGTCTAGGTATTCCTTACGTTGTGGGGACTTAAATCTGTTTACACACTCACATACCTGTCTCCCTTATGGGGACAAAAAGCAGGTCCCCATAATGTAAAATGATAATAACAGTAATAATTAAGGTGAAGACAATCTTAAGCAAACTGAGGTTTGGTTAAGGTCGGGGTCAGGGTTGGATAAAGGTTAGACAAGTGGTACTGACAATTGAGATCTCTAGGGTTTCCAGGAAAGTCTCCAGGAAATAAATGCAAGTCAATGAAATGTCCCCTGAAGTTATGGAAACCAGACTGAGTGTGTGTAAGCATGTGCGTGTGTGTGTGCGCGCCAAGGTCAAACAGGAACGTCCAGGCAGAGGTCTGTTGCTCTTTTGTGCAGCTCTGCTCTAATTATTCAAATATGCGTCCACTCTCTAACATGTGTGGTCATGTATGTGAGTGTTGCTGCTGATTGCCTTTGTTAGCACATGTATGCACACACTGTTTGTGTGTGTGTGTGTGTGTGTGTGTGTGTGTTTTCACAATTTGTGTTTGTAAAGTATGTGTTCAATTCAGGCCTGACTGGCAGGGATATAGGGTGATTAGCTCGTCTGATATTTCATACCTCTCTTTCTCTTTCTCTCTAATTACATTGTGCTCTAGAAGCCGTGTTTTTCTGCCAGACCTTCTCCCCCAACAAACAACACCAGTAGAATTAAGGCCAGGCCATTGTGCCATGTCAGAAATCATTTGGCTCATATAGGTATTCATTACGGAGGGAAGAAAAAGACTGTTGTACGCGCTGCCATTTCCAGTGTGTGTACTAAAGAGAAAGAGGAAAAGAGTCATCAGAGGGAGAAAAAAGAAGAAAAAAAAAAACTAAATATGTTGCTTGATGGTGCTATGAAAACGTGTGTGTGTGTGTTTCTCAGAATAGATGTGATTGCTTCATTTTTCCATCAGAGCAACATTGCACAGTTGGAGGGTTTAAGTAAGTTTATAAAAAAAAAAAAAAAAAGAAAAAAACCTTTTACATTAAAAACATGTGAAACACATTCAATGGACACACACACACATATGCTTGTCTTATATTCTCTCCTCTTCTTTTCTTGTTCTTTCCTCGTCACTGCTTCTCCATTAATCACACACACACACACACGCTTCAGTATTTCTGATAGTTCCTTTTGTCTTTGAAGCTCTTTGGACCAAATTGTTCCACTGATCATAAATGTCATATCATCTTTTTTCTCTCTCCCTCCCTCCACCTCTTTCTCCTTCTTTGCCTTTGTTCTGTAATTGGCTTTGTGTGTGTGTGTGTGTGTGTGTGTGTGTGTGTGTGTGTGCGTGTGTGTGCGTGTGTGTGCATGTGTGTTGTGGTTTTGTTTATCATCTAACTCTATACATCTTTGAGCTGTTGGAATACCTTAACTAATATCTTGTGTTGCTCTGTTTCTCCAGAGACCTCAGTGAGAACCAGATCCAGGCCGTTCCCAGGAAAGCGTTCAGAGGAATCACCAATGTCAAGAACCTGTAAGCACAATTACTCCTCACCTTCCTCCCTCTCCGTTGCCTTACCTCCGTCTTCCTTCTCTCCTCTTTTCCACCTTATATTCCTACACCTCTTTTGTTTCTGTTATCAACCCTAATTCACCTAAAAATGTAAATTAAATTCATATTCTTTATTATTTCCTCAAACTTCATGAACCCCTTAGGTCAGTTATTACAAACACTGTTCAGACCCACATAAATTCATTTGTTTTATTTGTTGTGGAGATCTCAAAAGTTTCCACACACGTCAGTTTGGATTTTTGGGAAATATGTTTAAAATGAGGTAACACAAATCTAGATTAATAAAAAATCATTTCAAGAATAAAAATGGGGAATCCCCAGTTTAAATGTAATATAATATCACCACTTTATGTGGAAAACAATTAGTTTTCCTCTCAAAGATTCACTTTAAGATAAATCTGTATCTGTGGTGTTTAAACTCGATGATGATGATGTCATTGTGTGTTATTTGAGGACATTGTTGTAATCCACAGATATGGCATCAAAACACTTTATTTCTCATTCATTAATTTGGTTTGTTTATTCATAAGCACAACATTTACTTGTATACATGAAGCTCTTTGACATATTTTCCACTTCCACATGTTTGGTCTGTTATTTCCATCTCCTCAGCACCTCCTCTCCCTCTGCAGCCTCCTGCTTTTCATCACATCTGCCGTTTTTTCTTCCCTTTTTCCTGCTTTTTCCTCCTCCCATCTTCTCTAATTTCTGTCTCCATTATTCCCACTTTCCTTTTTATTTTCTCCACCTCTCCTCCTGTCCAGAGAGGTTTTATCCTCACATCAAGTGTTCAATAACCTCCTGTCATTTATTCATGATGTCCTAATCATCAATAGTGTAATCAATATGCTGCTTAATCAATGTTTCTTATTGATAAAAGCCGGTCAATTCTGCCTGATGCTGCATAGGAAACTACTAGACTAGACTCTTGGGGGTAAACAGGGTCTTCAATGTGAGAGAGTTCAATACAGGTTAAAACAGAATAGAATAGAGACGATGAAGCTTGATAATGATGAAAAGAAGCAGATTTGCTCGACAAATCTTGTCTGTGTAAATTAAAGTTTTCCGTTGTGTTTTATCAGTCATGACTGACATGACAGAGGAGTAGAAAAGAAGATGTGGAGAGAAAAACAGGGCAAAACGTAATAACTACAAGATGCAAAAAGATAATAACCCCATCCTTCTGGATGCTCTCCAAGCCTCATTTCACTACTGGAGCTGCTGACTGACAGAAAAACAAACAGAGAATATTCTTTGGTTAAATGAGACTGAAAGAAAGACTGAGAGAGAAAGGGGATGATTGTGCTCTTAATATGTACAGATGGTCTTTTGTGGAATTTCCATTGCAACGTGAAGAAATAATAATGAACAGATTCAGTCGTCGTGAACCCAAGAAAGTCTTGGTTGACTGAAATCGTACCTGCTTTTCAGATTATTAGATTGGTCACAGTGATTTCTTGAGATTAATAAATCAGCATAAAAACAAAAAGTATTTGCAGGAAAATAAATCGGGTCGATTTCTAAAAATAGAACTAGAACTGTTGATACCAGCATAAGAACTGTTAAAGAATTTTATTTTGAGATAATTTTGTTTTTATTCCTGTTTTAGTGGATCTGAAATTGTAAATTGTTGCCACTTTAACTTAACAATCACTTATGTAAATATGAGTCATGTTTGATTTGATGCCAGATGCATCAGACTATTTAATTATATACTTTGATTTAACTGACGAGCAAAAGCTTGAAGCATCAACTGATTAAACTTTGTGGTGATTTATTTCCTCAGCTGCTCTTTCCTGGTTCAATAATGAACTTTGAACCTCAGTAATGTGGACGTGGATGTTACATTTAATGCTGAACTCCACAACAACAGCTGTGAAGATCCTGCTATAGGATCAAAAGCAGTCGAATAGCTACTTAATGAAGCTTCCAGTGAGACTGTTTTCTTAGCTGCAAACAGGCTGTTTTTGGTGCTAATTGGCCTCTAGCCTCATAAGACTCCACCTTCTCTGTAGTCTTTATAACTGTGATTAAGTTACTATTAAAGTTAGTGTAGTTGTCCTTTTTTCTGCTGTTATTTTATATCCTCTCCCATCTCTCTCTACATCAATTGAGGTTTTTTTTTTTTTTCACAAACACAAATAATTATAAAAATTCAGACGGATGCTCATCAACACTGGTGATCCGGGCTCTCGTGTGGTTTGGCTCAATCATTACAACTCAGCTAAATGAGCAACCTCAGAGACAGTTACAGTGACTGCTTGAATTTATTTCACTGCTTTCATTTAACCAGACAAATAAAAAATATGCCGCTTAGAGATTTGATATTATGTGTCTTTAAATTGTGAAGATCTATGAGTTTCTCCATGATATTTTTTTCTCACTGGGCAGTCTGTGAGTTGATTAATATGCATCTTGCTACAGATCAGTAATTCAGAGTTGGGCTACGAGCTGAATGTGCTCTTCTGCTTAGTTTCCTCTCCCAAGTGTGATGTAAGTTCAACGTGGCCGCCAAAGTCCACAGGAGATTATTACTCTTAGGTTAAATGGACCTGAAAGTGCCTGAACTCTACAACTCTACCGCTGTGTGTGTGTGTTTGTGTGTGTATGCAAGTGAGCGAGTGTCAGTTCCCACGGCCGAGCTCCAAACCCTTTTGAGTTCAGGTTGGTCTGCAGTCATCTGATCCACGCTCCTTTCTCATGACGAACACACTCCAAACCTAAACGCTCCACCTTACGTCTTTGACTTCAGACTCACTCGAGTATTTCATAACCGTTTGAAGTTTAGAGCCAAGAACCAACTTCAAAACATATACTATCTTAAACAGCAGCTTTTTGAGTATTGTCAGGTTTTTTTTTTACCTGTATTGATCCAGGGAAGGTTCTCTGAACGTACATCATATTCACACATTATAACATTTACACCTGAGCGCTGCCCTGTGTGTGACCACAATACACTTCACTCGTTACACTGAGCAGATCCACAGCACAGTAAAGGTGAAATTCAGTATAAGTTTCCAGTCTTTTCCTCATTGGATATATTCCACTCCTTAAATGCTGCTCTCTACCCTTTACCTTCTTAACACCATTCTTGCTGTTCAAACACATTTGCCAAAGCTATAAAGTCAAATCAATCAAATGTGATGATAAAATTGTGTCTGCCTCTTTTAAAAAGTTTTGCACTAAATTGCTTAGACGCACAAAATGATTCATTTTACTTTTTTTCCTGCCAAAATTAGGAGTGACTCAAGCATATGAAGATCATTCATTTCTTCCTCCCCCTTTTTGACATTTTGCAGCACGTCCTCCTTCTCCGTCCTTCCCTATTTCTTTCTCCACTTTCTCCTCTTGTCAGCACTCCTTCTTTCCTCCTCCCTCCATGTTTTCCTTTCTCCTTCCCTCCACATTGCATCACTTTCCTCTACTCTCATGTTCTGTCTCCATCTGCTATCACGCCTTCATCCTCCGTTCATCCATTTCTCTTCTTTTTGTTTCCCTTATCCCATCATCTGTCTGTCAATCATCAATCTCTTTGCTTGTTTTTTCCCTCTTGGTTCCTTTTCTTTCTCTCTTTTAATTCCTTTCTTTTTCCATCTCCTCTACACCCCCCCTTTAAATCCCCTCTCTCCCATGTTCTCTTCACTATTTCCCTCTTTTTTCTTTCTCACTTCTCACCATCCCTCCATCCCTTCCTCCATTAGACAAGGTGACTCCTGCAGTAAAAGGCTCCAACCCTCCATTACACCACAGAGTAAAAAAAAAAAAAACCTTCATGACATTCTGTCCCTGGTGGACACACCATCGACTTTCTCATATGTCTCCCCCTCCCTCTCAGCCGCTCTCAGTCTGTGTCTCTCTCTTTTCCATCTCTCTCCCTCTGTTTCTCAGAGGGCAGGTTCTCTATCTTTCTCTCTCTCTCTCTCAGTTGTACCTTTTCATGCTGCCCAGTGGCCACCACAGTATTGTACGCCATTTATTGCACTGGGACACTCACTCTCTCTCACACACACACACACACACACACACACACACACACACCCTTTCGACCCTGCTATCAGATTGACTGTTTTGCTGAAACTGCCAAGAACCTGGCAAATACGATTACCGCAGTGTTCCACTAACCTAAGGAGACAGGTATATGCCATACATCTGTGTGTAGGTGTTGGTGTGTGTATTACTGAGCTTCCCTATACATTGTGCTGACTGCTGATGTTGTCATTCTCCTAAACTCTACCTGCCAATCAAACTACACATGATAAAAGCAAATGTGTAGTTTGAACGATAGAAAGCACCGTACCAAAACTCCTGCACTGTATTCTGTGTTTTATAGTTTTATCTACAGTACATTCCACTCTGGGTGCTTACATCAGATCCAATTTGATCTAATCGTGTTTTCCATAATTTAATCTTGTCATGTCTACTCTAGTTACTTGCGTCCTGTGTTGTCTTGCCTTGTCGGAAAAGTCATCATGCTAACCACTTCTGTAAACATCCAGTGATGTTGTGTCTTTCACGCTTCTTTTTCTGCCTCTGAGCTTGCATAAAATCAGGATGCTACAGACAAAAGGAAAGAAAAAAAAAACTGTCTCTTTTGGGAGAAAATTGCACAGAAATACAACTGTAGCTCCCAGACAGCAAAGAGAAAGCTCTGTCCGCTGAAAACTGACCCTTTGCACCACCACCCACTCCACAAGACAAAAAGAAGAATATATTTAAGCTGGTGTAGTGGGCACTGCACTGAAGTGTAATGATTTCTTGGTGTTTAAATCACTCCAACTTATATAACCTGGTACCACCAACCACCAAAAAAACCACTCCAGCTAATAAACCACACCTCAGTTATTAAAAATTTTCAGAGAGGTGTCATGTAGCTAAATTGATTCAATATGAAATGTATTTATCCCTCACGGTGGTGATTTGATGCATCCTGGTTTGAAAAAGGAAAAGACATAAAATCACCATAAACAATTTATTCTTATTTATAATGATGTTGCAAAAAGGTTAAATGTGTTCATGTAGAAATTAAAAAGCAACTTACCAACAAAAAAAAAGAATTACGTTTTTACGTAATGGAAATAACACATCATATGCAAACTTTTGAGTGACTGATTCTGATGCCACCAAACATTCTGTTATTAAAACTTCCTGTGTAAAGCTTATTCGACAGTGTTCGGTAGTTAGCTACTGTAAGATTTCCTGCTCACAGCGAAGAGAGAAAGAGAAGCGGCCACAGATAATGTGTGTGTGTGTGTGTGTGTGTGTGTGTGTGTGTGTACGCGCAGTCGTCGTCACGCTTAAATCACAACATATGTGAGTCACTGATGCCGGGAGGTATATAGCTGCAGTTGGATTACAGAGAAGCATGGACACATCAGATAAGGTACAGCTGTTTCATATGCCCTCACATTACACCTCGGTGCCCACACAGACACGCTTTTTATCTTCTGTAGCCATCACGTCCTCATATTGTACCTTGTTTTCCATCTGCTCGCCTTCTCGCTCTCTTACCCACTTTTTTATTTATTTTATTCTGATAAAATTTAATTCATTTTTCCCACCGGGTCCACCCATGCTCAACATCGACACATTCATATTACCTCCAGGTGGTTTGGAAGAATGTGTTCGCAGAATGTGATATGTAATTTCTTCAACAGTATGACTGCACAGTTTATCAGAGTAAGAACAAAAAAAGAACCAACCCTATTGGCTTCACTTTTTTTTTTTTACCTTTCTCCTTCCTGTCATCCTCTCTCTTCTCCCTCGTAAAACGCCTCCACGCTTCACGCTTCCCTACCCACAATGCAGTGCAGGATGGCCGTTTGTTTGAATTATGACAACAGCGCCTTAGAGAGAGAGGTGAGAACATTGTGTCGGCTGCGTACACACACACACATATACACACACACAAGTTTCTGACCAGCTCTGTTGTGCGTCTCTGTCACTGCAGATTCTCAGCTGTTTGTATGTTTACCACAATTCCAGAAGTGGACAGTTAAAACCACACATATATCAACATGTACCTACACATCATACATGTGTTCTTGCAAGTACATTTTTGTTTGTGTATAAAACAATGAATAATTAACAACATTGCAGGAGCAGAACATCTTTAAATGAATGTGACATCAGTAGCGATAATGCACACACACATGGTTTCAGTCATTTTATCCCCCCCACTAAGAAAACTGCACCTTGAAGAAATGATAGCCAGCTTCCTGACGACACATTCCCATTTTTGTCTTCGCACGACACCAACCCCCTACGCACTTCCTCAAATGGCAACATGAAGCTAATTCATTAAAGGTTGTGACTGGCTGAGGCAGGAGGGAGAAAATGTCAATAGCTTTGTTTGAACAGCAACATATTTGGGTCGACATTGTTCCACTCACAGTTGTATTTCTCAGCAGAATAATAAGATTTATGATTCAGTTTTGATCAAAGTGGCAAAATGTAGTGGTCAGTTTCATCCACAAACCATTTACAACAGATCAGGATTTAGAGTTTTGCAGAACTGCTTTTACTTATTTTTAACTTTAGAACATTACACACATGTTTCCATCTCTTTTTACTGTTACAGAGTTCCAAAAATCATAAATCCATCTAATCAAATGTAAGGCTATATTCAGTTTGACTAATTTGCAAAAGAGTCGGATGTTATCCTTGACTGCATGTACCAATCTCAGATGGACTAATAATTATATGAAAACCATGACATTGCTTCCTGCATCCTTGAATAACCATAAAAACGGACTCGTCATTTGCAAGTCAAAACTAGCAGTTTATTGTTCAAATCCTCATTTGCTGCATTAAGGCCACAGGAAGTGGCAGCCATTACAGATGTCCATCCACCCTGCATTGTCCCTGCATCAGCAGGACTGCAGGCATTCCAAGCATTTGCTCTTGGAAATAAATCAACAGCACAGCAAACCTGCATCGATTGTCTCGCTCTTTACGAATGCGTTAGAATCACAAAGTTATATTTAGATAGAGAGAGAGAGAGAGAGAGACCCAAGAAGAGACAGTGAGAGAGTTATAGGAGCAAACAAAAAGATTTAAAGATTGCTAATGGCAGAGAAAGAAAAAGAGGAGTCATCTCATCAGCCCTCGCCTCGGTTCATTCATTCCTCATCCCTCCTTTGTTGTCCAATCTTTCACTTCTTCTTTCCATTAGTACATTTTTTTTTCTTCAGTTCTTTAGTTTTTGGCCTTTCGATCTCCTCTGCTGCTCTTCTTGGTCCGGATCTTTTCTCTCTCCAGAAAAACCAACCTGTCTTTCTTTGTTCCCCCACTTTCTCATTTCACACAGTGTCCTGCCACATGTCTCCTGTCTACTTTTTTTCCTTGACTGTCCCTTCTACTCTCTATCTGCTATCATTCACTCTCCTGCTCTTCTCCTTTCAGTCTGTTCACTACTTCAGTTCACTCTTTTCTCCTTCATTTTTATCATTCTCATATTTTCTTTTCTTCTTCCGCGGTTTTTCCTTCAGTCTATTTTCTCCCAATGACCTTTGTAATTGAAGTTTTAGTTATTAAATGATTTTTAGTTGTAAATTTTCCCCAACTCTAGCTAATAGCTACATCTTGTCACTGAGCAAAGTAACCATCAAGCACATTTAATGGAGATTTTTGTTTCCTTTATTTTACTATAAAGATTAAAGTTCGATTTTCTTTTTCCGCACGTCTGTGGCGAACACATGAAACCAAAAGAGCTTTTCAAGGATTCTGGAAAGTGTGGAAATTTCATTATGTCATTTGTCATTTGCTTCACAATGGGCGCATTTCACCAGAACACACAAATTGTGCTACTGAATTAGTGTTGTCATAAAAAGGAGCCACCGCAAATGTGTTTCCAACATGTCTCCATCATGACTCATTATGTACTTTCTTTATCAGCAAAAAAAAAAGTTCTGCATTAGGCAAAGGGAGAATTCTTGAAATTTCCATTAAAAAATTGTGCCTCTCACATTAATTTCCTAATTTGTTGAGGCATTATTTGTCAATATGAATTGGATGGAAACCCAGCTGTAGTCTAGCCTCCTTTCCATCCTCCGTCCTTCATTAATTACTCAGTCAGTAGTTGTTGCTCACTGATGGATTCATGGAGTGGCAGGGCTGCTGTGTGTGTGTGTTTGTGTGTGTGTGTGTGTGCTTCTCTCTGCTCCAGATGGTAGCAGAGGGATGCATTGAATCAGTCTGCCAATAGGCCTTATGATAGACATGATTAAACACACTAATTATATGGAAGGAAATTAAATTTTAGACTCCTGCTCTATCCCCACGTAACAAACATCTGTGATGTGAACACAGGGAAACACACACATGGACTATGAATTCAACACAATGGTACAAATAAAGGGAACACACACAGACACACAATGTACACCCTTATCCCAGATTGATACCATCATGTCACTGCTAATCAGGGTGCTTGGCGAACAAAGATGTCAGAGGAATCCAATCATATCACAGATGATAGAATCGTTTACTGTGGAAGAGGATGGAGAATGAAGTGCGCGGACATCAATAATCCACCAGTTATTTGTGGTTTAAGGAAAATTAAAGGTGTAAGGTTCTGGAGGATGGAACAACACAATCCAAGAGTTGCACACAGTTTAAGAGTGAAAGACCATTTGCTTGATGGTTTATCACCTGAACAACAGTGTAGACAGTTTTTCAGTTCTCTCCGCAACAACTCGGTCCAGGTAGGCTCTGGTTCTGGTTTTTGTTGGATTTTAAAATGGAAACACAATGGAAGCTGGATCACTTTCCATTTTCCTCATAGCATAACAACTCCCAACACTGCAAATGAAACAACACTTTAGAAATAAGAGAAAAGAAGGAATTGTTCTTTTTCTGCAAATAAAAGTAAGATGCATCGGCTGCTCCACCTGAAACTCTACACCACACTTTTTTTAACCGTGCAAAGTAAAGGATGCACTACTTTCTGCACCAGCACTAAATTAACATAGCATCATATATGAGGTGAGAGGTGTGACGTCTTACCAGTGTAATAAATTGACCTTTTTGTTCTTCAGAATCTTCTTCATGCATTTCTTATATACTCTTATCAGAGTAAGTTAAAAGCAATGCTGAAAATAGAAAACCTTTAATAACTACTGTCAACTTTGGCAGTGTCATGCGTCTCCATATGGCTGATCAGGCCATGTGCCAGTTAACCATCCTAAAAAATAAGTCTTTTAATTACACAAAACACAAATATGGCACAGCCATATGTTGGTATTATCCCCAGACTGACTATATTTTAGAGTCCAGTCATTTAACAGATGCTCTCACTCACAGCTCTGCTCCAACAAGTAGGCAAAGAAGAAAAATAATCTTATGTTCAAAACGCAGTATTTGACAGGAGAAGAAAATTTACACTGTAAATTCAGCAGACCACTTGTTTAGTTCTCCACATAGATGATCCAAGCAATCTTTACAAATTGTGCTCAATTAATAAAGCGTAGCATGGCAAGGCGGTAAACAACTTATCTCTCAATCACCTCTAAAATATAATTGCATCGCATCAAAGCAGATCAAAACATCTCGTTGGTCTGTGGAAGCCTTTGGAGGGCCGAAAATAATTATGTTGCAAGCCAAACCTGGCCTGCAGGGCTCAGGCTTGTTTGATATTTACTGTCTTGTGTCCAAACTGAATTCATGCCAACCGTTAACCACCAGCAGCTGGTCAATATAATGTAGAAATACATGAAAACTGTGTCGAGCTGCATTGTGCTGGGGACTGCTGCTTTCCATGGCTTTAGCACCAAGAAAATGTAATCTGAAGTCGTTTCCGTTTGTCGTCCTGTAGCTGCTTTTTTAAAGTGCCTCTCAGTAACTTCAATAAGATGCTGAAATGAATTTCGGCTTTTTCTGTTATGTTTTTTTTGACATTCATCTCGTCTGAAGGCATTGCTTTTGGGGCCATTCTTTAAGCAGCGACTTCTGGAAATGAAGCTACATATTGAGATACATTGTGGTGTACTAGTAAATACACCTCTCAGACACTGAGGGTTTACACATCTCTCAAATTCTTCTCACACACCTTCACTAATATACACATATAAAAACAAACCAGAGAAATTGTTGCTCCTGAAGCCCAGATGTTATCTCTGGTTCCCCCACAGAGAAAAAAAACAGCTTGTTGTTTGGGGAAGCACCTTCCTCAGGGTTAAAAGCTGACATGACTGATACAACAGGTGCTGCTGTGTCCCATGCAGTCACAGTGGCTATGTGGAGTAGAAGAAAAGGAGATTTAAAAGCTTTATAAAAGAAAACAGGGAGAAGAAATGGATTAGCACTGGATAGATGGTGTGTGAGAAGAGAAAGGTGAAGGGGAGTCAGAGATGAGAGGAGACAAGAGGGCACTAGAGAGGGGGAAAAATGGATTATGAATGGGAAGAGGGAGAAAACATGAACAACACAGACGATGGATGCTCAGAAACAAGGGGAGAAAAGAGAAACTGAGAGGATAGAAGTCAAAGAAAAAAAGGATTAGAGATGGAGGACTCTAGTGGAAGAGAAATGAGATGGGGATGGGAACAAGGAGGAGAAGAAGATTAAGGTGGGAGTTAATTAAGGAGTGATGTGCTTTTATCTTCTTGTGTCTGGACAGTAACTAACCATGGTGTGTGTATGTGTTTCTGAGGATATTTGTGTTTGTGAGTCTTCATGAATATAATCACATATATTCTCCTTGGTTTGTCATTTTTCTGTGTGTGTGTGTGTGTGTGTCACTTGTCTGAGTGTGTGTTAGAAGAGTAAATGCCACTCATCTTTCCCGGTTGAGTTAAAAAAGAAAAACAAGATACTTTTAAATGTCTGCCCTTTTTATCTTTCCATCTGCAATACATTCATCTGGTGATCCACAGAAGAGGAAAGAAGGGGAGGAGGAGGAGAGACGTAGGGATGGATGGATGAGAAGGAGGGAAGGGAGGGAGGAGTGGAGCTTTCAGGGTTGTTGGGTTCATGGATGAAGGGATGGATGGCGGTGAGGAGGGGGTGGGGGGTGGGGGTTGTTTGAGTACCTAGACCTGAGCAAATTAAAGTAAACGCAAAGGATGGATGACGGAGGGGTACAGGGTGCATCTGGGAGTCCAGAGAATAAAGCGACTAGCAAGACGGGGGGGGGGGGGGTAGAGAGAAGAAGAGTAGGGATGTAGAAAGAAAGAGAGCAAGGAAGGAAGGAGAACGGGAAAGAGGGGCAGAGTCGTGACTGTAGGTTGATTTACGGAGGCTTTTCTTTTAATGAAATTGTTTCAGTGACAGAGCCGGTAAAAGGCCCTTAATGGATTGGCTGGCCTAATGTAATGAAATTACTCCCTCTTTCACTACTGAGAGAAAAAAAAGAATAAAAGAGGACATGGGGAGGAGGAGGTGGAGGAGGAGGATGGGAGAGGAGAAAATGCAATTAATATTTACAGAACAGACAAGCAGGGTGGGCTTTAGTAGCTACGGCTCGCTCGCTCTCTTCTTCAGTGTGTCTGCCTCTCTCGTCCCCCTCTCTCCCGGTGGCCAGTGTGCGCTGGGCGTACAGCAAGGGAGGGAGGTGATAGGCTGACGCCAGACAGGCCACTACCAGCGCACCGGTCTCCTCTCTCGCGCTCTCCTTTTCCTCTCCTCCTCTCCTCAGGGCTGGCCATATCAGCACTGAGGTGAGAGACTTAACCTCAGCTATCGTCTGGACTGGGTATCCCTACAGGGTGTGCTTGAGTGTGTGTGTGTGGGCAGCAGAGTTAATGCTGCTGTCTCCAACCTGCTACTTTAAGCTCACTATTGAGGTATCACCTCACACATACACACACGCACACCCCTATGGGTGCACACACACTCATTCACGCAGCCCATCTTTTGTTAGTCCCTCCCCCAGCTGAGCCGACCCTGCCGACTTGCGCCTGACTCTCTCCCATCTCTGTCTCTCGTTTGTGCGTGCGTGTTTGTCTGCGCGTGTGTGTGTTTGTGTGCATGGTGCAGGCAACTGGACAGCAACCACATCAGCTGCATCGAAGATGGAGCTTTCCGAGCGCTGCGCGATCTGGAGATACTGTAAGTAGAGGAAAAACCCTGCTTCTCTCACTCTGACTCCTGCATCGCTCTCCTCTTCTCATCAGTCTCATCTTCTCCTCTCTCCTTCTTTTTCACGGGCTGTCTGTGAAGCAGGATTCTGTCCTGCGCTCTCCTCCTCTCACTATCTTTGTTTTCTGTCTTTGTTTCTTCGTTCTTTCATGTAAAAATTCACATCTTTCTCTCATCTCCTCTGCTCTCCTCGTCTCTCTTACTCGCATGTCGTCTTTTCATCTACTTTTTCGTCTCATCTAATCATCTTTCTCGTCATATACATTTGCTGATTGTCTTGAATATGAGAAAGTGTCAACTTAAAAAGATGCTTTGCTGATACAGTGTAGTTTCACTGTTGCTAATTATCTTCAGTGATGTCTTTATGTATGTGCGTGTGCACTGAGGTGCACGTCTAAGTACTTGTGTGCGTTGCTTGCAAGGAGAAAGCGTAGTGAACCTGTTCATTCACCAGCAAATGTGCCGTCCTTGACTTGACAATACACTGACACACACACACACACACACTCACACACAAGCAGCAAGAATGAGGGAAAAAGTGCATCTGCCACCTGCTGTGGTTTGCGTTTTCTCTGCTCTGTGTTATTGCATGTGGGTGATTCCCTCCGCATATAGGAATACGTTAATGCTCGAGTGTTTGCTTCCAGCTGTGTATGCAATTGTGTGTGTGCATGTGTGTGTGTAGTTGAGGTGTGTGTTAGAGAGAGTGTGTGCACAACTTTGTGTGTCTGATCTGTCCACATTTTTAGAGCTGCTCATTTGTCACTATGCTCAGAGGTGTGACTGGCAACTGTGCAACGTTGGATTGTGCTGGGAAAAGAATCTGTCTCCACACCTGTACGTTGTTGTGTGTGTGTGTGTGTGTGTGTGTGTCCATGTCATGCGTTTGTTCTTGCACAGTGGCAGCTGTTCAGCTTCAACTCATCTGTTCAAAAGATGTATTTTCCTGATATAAAATACAGTTTATAAACGTTACAGAGTCAGAGCTTAATTGTATGAAACACAGAAAAAGAAAGAAGTTAGAGACATTTCTTTTTTTTCCTCCTTTGGTTGGCACAAATATTGGTCCATTTGTCTGCAGGGTTGTTGGCAATGCAGTCATATTCTGCTGTATGGTGCTGACAGGTGAAAAGGTTAGTAGTATTGTTGCTGAATATGATTATTAGAGGGTAAAACTGTATAGCAAATGAGGCAGAGAGAAAGAGAGAAGCACAAGGACAAAGGAAGACAGAGGAAGAGATAAGAGGAGAGGAGAAAGAATGGCAGGGAAGAACGAGAGCAGCAGAAGAAGAAAAGGTTGCCATCACTGCTGGAAACATGTCTCTGTCCACATTTACGTCGTACAGGGATAAATGCTGCCTGGTCATTAGGAGGACACGGTTAGGGTTCATTGAGTAAGACCCAGAGGACACACGCTCATAATGCTAATAGTGCAGCATTAAAGTTGAGATTCGAACAGGAGGAGGAAGCTGTTGACTGTCATGATTTAAAATCATTATGACTATTTTTTTTTTTTTTTTTTTTAAAATCAGTTTGGCAGCCCAAATGAATAGTGTAACTCTAATTGGTTGCTTCTGGAAGAAATCTGTCTCATTATCACATAAAGATCTACTGCACTAAACAACATTCTGGTAGACAGGCTATTAAAACCAGAGATCATTATGTAAAATGCGTAAATTTGGTGCTCAGGACACGATATAAACCAGAGCTGCAGTTCAAGAAAATGTTTCTTAAGGCAAATGGGTGCATGTGTTCATTTTTTTTTTTGCACATGTAGCAAATCCTACATTTTTTCTCCTAGTATACAGTCTTATTTTATTCTTCTTATTATTTATTTAAGGTGGGATCAAGGCTGACATTGAAACGTTTATATCCTGTGGTGTGACCATATAGAAGGAGAATAGAGCTCAGGGTGATGGAGATTCCCAACAGTATCAGACACATCTTGATGAGTATCTCGCTGTAGATGTGGTTGTTGGTGGTGCAGTGTGGTGCTGCCTGATGTGTTCCCATGAATGATTAAAGAGAGCAGACATTTACAGTGGAAAACAGTCGATACATGGCAGCCTCCACTGAGGATCACATCCGGTACAAATTTTCTGACTAATCTTGCATCAAAGAGATACTGTACATCATTTTTGTATTTCACAAAATGTTAATTTAAGCTTGAGATGCCTACAAAATCGTTTATTTTAACCATCTTTTTATTCAACCTGTCACTTTTCCCTTTCTAGGGTTTTAGTTCTTTTTAGCAAAGTTAGCTTTTTTTTTTTGATTCGCCTGCCTCACTTTTTGCTCAGAGCACAGTGGAAATGATAGGGGGCAGATAGAGGGGGATCGGCAGCGTTATACAACATATTAGCAATTCATAAGACTCTGACAGCTGAGTGCTCGGCAGGATTTACAATTCACTGTAAATGCGCAGCCGTTCCCATTCACAGCAGACAGCATGACAGCACATAGTATATTCACTGAACGTGACGTTTTAATAAAGGCAGGTGTGAGTGTGTGTGTGTATAAGTGTGTGTGCGTGTGTATTAATGTGTGTTTGCGTGTGAGTGTTTATGCACGTGTGCAAAAAGCATGAATGACAGTAAGCAATTCCACCGCTGGACTGATCTTCATTTCAAGCATCTCACACACACACACACTCTCATGCACAGATGTGTGTGTATTCACTCATACAGTCACACACACGTGCGCACAGACACAGACCCATCTGTTCAGCTCTTGGGGTTCATTTCGTGACCACAGTACAAAATGTGATGCCAGAAGTAACAGGGTTTGGAGGTCATGTGACTGCTCTATCAGGTAGGTGTAAAAGTATGTGTGTTCAAACAAACTGTACGTGATTGTGTATGTGTAAGTATCGTTTTGCTTTGTGTTTTGTCTTCTTGAGGACTAGTTTGCATTTTTTTTAATTTTTCTTTTGCAAAGTTTGCTTCTAGTTAATCAAAGAGCTGTTTGAAGGTTAAGATTTAGTTTCAGGGTTTTATTTTCTTAGGTTTCGCTGTAAGTTTAGGTTTAGGTAGTTTATTATAAAGCAGAAAATCTTAATATCAGTTGGCTCCATCCCAAACATATACATTCATAATGAACACAGGCAGTTGGCAGTTGAAGCCTTAATCAGGCTAGTGAGCAGGATTAAGTGAGTGTTTGTGAGAGAGGTTAGGTTACGTCCTCACACATATAAGTCTGTGTGTGCGCATGAATGTTAGTGTGTGTTTCTGTGCACTTTAACATGAATACATCTGTGTTTGTGTTGTGATGAAAACAGATTATCTCTGTGTGTACATTTATTTGTGAACATAATTTTCTATACTTCAATGTAAACCTTGGCTGAAACAGTATTTAGACTGGCAGGCAAATGAATAAGTGCGTGTGTGTGTGTGTGCGTGTGCATGTGCATATGCGTTTCAGCCATTTGTGTGTGTATGAATCATGCTAATTGAAAGAGTGTGCCGCTAACGAATCTCCACATTAATTAATCCAGTCATTTTTAATTATCTGCTGTTTCTTGGTAGACTAGGTTTTATCTGAGCTGCTTAATATGTTTCGCGGCAGCAGTGTTGTCGAGTTGAAGCTGAATATTGGGGCGTCGTGTTCCTCATTTTGAAAAAAAAAAAAATGCTAAATGGATTTTAGTGAGTTAGTTTTATCAATGTTTGTGTAATTGTCCTAGAAATATAGAGGAGTGATGGGTTGTTCTTTATAATCATTAAATTAGACAACACATTAAAATAATGACACATTCAAGACACAAAATGAAAAATTTTGTGTGCACAAACAGAGCTCAAGGAAATAATTATTTATCTTTGTTGACCAAAGTGAGATCATCTCATTCTTAATTTAGAAAAATATTGGTAGAGTTTGTTTCTTTCATTTTTCACCTACAAAAGAAATCCTGAAATCAAAATGCAGCACTCGTCCCGGTATCTTGTCTACATCACGTTCTGCAGCATCTTTGACGTATGTAGAGCGCTTCCGCATGTGCTCACGTCCTAAATCACTGACTGAGGAATGTGTAGAATAAAATGTAAACTGGTCACACTGCTGGAGAGTCTTCACAGTGATTCATTGGTGTTTGACAAAGAACTCATCTCTGTTTTCTAAGAAATGAACTGTTTCCGTGAAGTTTGAGCCGAACAGATTTGAGTTGCTGTTAATCTCTGTGTCGCGGTTTGACAGAGGAGTTTTACTTCCCAAAGAGGTTTAGGAAGAAAGACGGAAATGACTAGACACTTTAACATCCACTATTTCCTTTGATATCTGGTCCCTTTGCTCATATGTCCTTAGATAGTCTCTTTCTCTCACTTCCTCTTCCCTCTGCTCTCTCTCTTTCATGGCTGCCAGGATGAAAGTGGAGGATCAGTGTTGTAAAAGCAAGGCAGTGCCGGGCTATGATTTATTTAGACCTGAAAGGACTGCGGTTACTACCCTATCCTCTCTTTTCTTTGCCAGAAGAGGCAAGAGACAAGAGAGACTTTTGGGGTGGGGTGGGGTGGAGGATGCTCACAAAATGAAAAAAGGCAGAGGGAGGGATTTGAGGGAAGGCAAAGAAAGGAAAGAGTGTGGTATCGGTGTTGTAAAAGCAGCCGGTTTCCTGGACATCATTTATTTATCTGCAGTTGGACCTGAGGAGAGGGAGGGAGGGAGAAAACAGGCAATACAGAGGAAAAGATGGAGGGACATCCAGAAGTAAGGAGCCAGATAAAGAGATGTAGGTGGAGAGAAGAAAGGAGAGAGGCACCAGGGCAGTGGACAGAAAGATAAAATGGATAGATACAAACAAGAGTGGACAAAGGAGGAAGAAAAAAAACTTGCAGTTTGTTGCAGATTGAAAATGAAGCAAGAAGAAAGAGATGTAAAACATAAAGGTGTAAAAGACATCAGAGAGCAACAAGGAGATGAAATAGGAGACAGAAACGGAAGAAGAAACACTTATGTGATGTTAGCGGGTAAAAAAAAAAAAAAGAATAGTGATAGAAAATAGATTGAAAGGATCAGAGGGAGGGGAGCAGAGAAGCATTAATTATTGATAGAACAAATGTCTGACTGACTGACTCAATTTGGCCCTTTGTTGTTTCCAGACCACCAAGGCTGTCAGATAGACTCAGAACAGCATTTCTCAAAGAAAAGATGGAGACTCCAACTGGGAAACTGGTGTGTTGATTTTCTGGGTCTTTTGGTTTTATTGAGCTTAAAAAAATGCAGAGTTTATTTTATTATAGATGAAAGTTACATTAATATTCCTGTAATTGCTAACAACTCCCAGTCATGCTTTTAATGTAGCATTTTTAATCTGCACATTCCAAGTTAAAATTCATTAATTTAACAGTATTTACAGCCTAACGTTGTCAAATTATGAAGAAATAATGACTTGAGTCATTTCATGAGACTCACTATGTAGTTTTTTTGCTTTTCAAGTTACATCGTTTATCTTTTTACTAACCTCTTACCCTCAGCCAGAATGGCAATGCACAGGATATGAGATTTCTTTAGTATTAAACATTTTAATCTGTGATTTTAAAACTGGAAACTCAAGTCACCCAAGGGGATGCATGCATAAACAAGCTGAATTTCCTTCAGTGCATGAATAAACTGAACAGAAACGCTAAACAGTTGACCTGTGCTGCAGGTTGTCTCCTCTCTCATCTTTATATCCATCCAGTAGTTTTGCGCTGACCTGTAATCAAGATAAAGTCCAAGTTATGCCATGGTGTAAGATTTAAAAACAAAAAAGAAATGAAATTAACATTCACTGCTGATTTTAGGCCAGTGTTCAGGACTGAGTCTTTGGCTGGGAAGTTGCCATTCGATTTCTGAAATGAACTTTTTGGCTTGTCCACATACGCTAACACAACATTACCTGCCAGGAGTCACTCTCAAGGCCAAAATTATATTTTTCAGACACATTTTGAAACATTTTATCCGACCTGTTCTTTAAAAAGACTGCAGTGAGGTATTAAAGGCCATAGAGTCATAGAAAAAAAGCTATGAGAAGCCTTTTTGATCCAGAGACAAGATTTCACCACACGGTCAGAAGATGCAACACACGTCACGGCAGGGATGAAGTTTTACAAGACCAAAGACTCCACATCACAAGGGTGTTCGATTCAGTCTACTTAAAAAGCCACTGTGGTAGATGTGTCGCATGATTCACTGACGGATAAATGTGGCAGACGTTTGGTTTCAGTGTTGTGACATATTGTGTCATTTTAAAACATGTTGCGTAATTTGAAGCCAGTCAAAAATGGAAGAATCATTTCATTGCTGTATCTCTTAACATCAAACATGTCGTTTTGTTGGGTCTCTGTTCTGCCGAATGATCAGACCAGTGTTTCTTACATGAATTACATCCTTACTTTAAAATTCTGCCGCTTTACACATATGTCACTGTTTCAGTTCCAACACAGAAGTTTATTTGTCCTTTTATGAGGAGGTGAGAGCAGACCAGAGTTTGGTTTCTGTCACAGACACAACATTAAATTCCAGAAAAGAACATGGACTTCTCACATTTATTAGTCAAATCCCGTCACCTAACAGGAATGTTAACATTGGACAATTCAGTGACGTATTTTAATTTCCAATGCCAGCATTTTGGAAAAAGAAAAAACTACAACAGCTTTTCTTCACAGAACATCTGGACATGATGATTACGTAGTGATTAAAGTCGGGGAAAGAAGACATGGTTAACATGGTGGTCAAATTTAGACAGGTACAACGTTTCATCAAGATTAAGTTACAGTGACTGTTAGAAAAAGAAACACTTGGTTGGTGTTTGGGCTCAGTTAAGCTTTGGCAACTACAACTCCTAGTTAAAGGTAGAAAAAAGCTATTTTTTCCTTCTTTCTTTTAGATAAATGAGTTTGAGATGATGTTTAAAACAGAAATGAAACAATAAGGCTAACAGCTCCTTCTATACAGCAAACAGACCATTGTAAAATGGCAACAACCCGAGCTTCTTAATCCAGTGTTATTCTTTGTTTCACCAGACCAGTCAATTCATTGACATTCCACAGCCTGTGTTCTGTGATGCTCTTCCAGGAATTAGTAGCATTGATCAAGTTATATAAAAACAGCTGTCGTTTCAAAGGTGGCCACATTGGTTTGGTGATGGGACACTGAAGTGCCTTTAAAGATCACAAACCACCCAAATCTTCTTTGTGTCATGTACAAACGCACAGATACACCCAAAGGCAACTCATTATTCTTTTGCTCAGAATTGTAAACACATTGCAAACTGTGGTGGCCTTATCATATTTGTCATTAAACACCTATCACAATCAATTAGAGCTGCACAATAATTCTAAACAAGTGATTTTTCCAAATGACGACTGTCATTGATGCGTGACAGTACACTTGGAAGTGTAGACATTAAACAAAAAGGATTAATCTTAATTACCCAACTGTTTCAGCTCAACACAAGCCTTTGAAGGTTTCAGATTGGTAAAGCCAAAGTTCATAAACACATTTTGTAATTTGCAAATTAATTTCATCTGCTTATTATTGAGAATAACAACACTGGCAGTCTCCAGTCTCTGTATCTGTTACAAAGGTCAGATTCTGCAAAAAGATTTGTGTCCTGAAAATATAATACAGCTAATGAACACACAAAGAGGATTGTTTGAAGGCGTTCCATATATTTTTCATCAAATATTGTGCTGCTGACAGAAACACATCGAGAGAAACTGAAACACAACTTTCCTTTAATGCATGGTTAAGGCGAGCAAACTCAACAACCCCACGGTCGGTTTTCCTCCTAATACTTTGATTTTACCTTTTTTTTTAAGTCTTTGATGGTCAAAGCTGCATGTGCTCTAACTTGTAAGGCCAATAAACACAGCAGAAGTGGAAATGTAATTATGTGATAAACACAGTCTTTATATTTGGCAGAAGAGCCGCTCGATCCACTTTGTCGGTTCGATTCCCGAGAATTCCTCGTCTCTGCAATCACGTCAGCGCAGATGGTAGGCATTCCTCCTGTAGCGACTAATGACTGTGTGTGCCAGTGTGTGTATGTGTGTGTTTTTACTCAGTGAGAGCTAATTTAATGCTGAGTGCCAGCGTTGAATGCAGGCCAGCCTTCCTCTGCTGTACCCTCAAGTCTTTCCATATATTATTCTGTTCATTTGTATCAATGAGGAATGCAGAGTAGCACGAAAAACCCTTCCTCTTAATCCCCAAGATTTGAAGTTAGAATAGCGTTTCCAATAATTTGTCCACGTTCGTTCGTTTATTTTGTCTTGTTTGATTATGTTATTTTGATTGCATTTCTTTATACTGCTATTTGTAGCTTAATTAACTACAGGAGTATATTCAGTGGTTCTATGTGGTCTCATACGGCAGCTGAGAAAGCTCAATGCACTGCAACTTAACAAAACACAATCAAACAGACAAAACACAAGCAAACATCATCAGTGTGACAACACGTCACAACACAAATACACACAACACAACCAGAAACAGAAACATTGTCCCTGATATTTGCAGTGCATGAGCGTTTGAGATGATGAAGATCTTTTTCTTTATTTTCTTTCATTCTTGGCCACTGTAGGCAAAACCCATAAACTCTGTTCTATAACCTTTAGCTTCCAGGTGTTTCTCCAACTGAAAAATTTGTCAAAAGTCATTGTGTGGAGCTTATCGTCTTGATGTATTAATCTCTGCTCTGATGCGTTTGTCTTTACCAGGGCACAGTTTTCAGATTGATTACATTCACAAGGGCAAACCAATCATTGCTAATGCCCTGCATTGTCTCAATCAATAATATATAATCAATTTGAAAACACTTACCAAATAGCTAACACCTAATTTGGAATTCCACTGTGTTTTACCAAGTGTGCCTGTGTGTCTTTGAATGAGTTAATCCAGTTAGTGCATGTGTCTGCCA
Organism: Polydactylus sextarius; assembly: GCA_016801845.1. Classification (NCBI taxonomy): domain Eukaryota; kingdom Metazoa; phylum Chordata; class Actinopteri; family Polynemidae; genus Polydactylus; species Polydactylus sextarius. The sequence continues at coordinate 22,217,354 of CM028930.1, read as the reverse complement.
GGCCACATCAGAATAAATGATGGGCCCCTGTGTGATGATGAATGGTAATTTAGATTTAACATAACTGGACTAACGAGCACACTAATGACTCCAAAGCTAGTCTGGACAGCTCTCACCCAACGGCCTCACGCCTTGCATCCCAATGAGCTGGGGAAAGGGCACCCACACACACACACGGAGGAAAAACATGCCCCAGTGTTTTAATAAATGCATGCATACGCGATAAAAAATTCACAAGTGTTTCTAGCAGGGAGACACACATGTAGCTCCAGCACACACAGCCTGAGGTTTTATACGTGTGTGTGTTAATTTGTGTGCACATGTGCATACGGTCACTAAGAACTCTATGAGTTGTGAAGAGCAGCGATGTCAAGTTAATATGAAACTGATTAGTTAATAATTATTCCTAGGCCAGTTCTCAACCAGTTAAATTAGATGCAGCTTTCGTTCACTGATCTTTTGACTCAAGTTTTTTTTTTCTTTCCACTGACAACGAAGATTAATGAAAATAGATGATAAGTACTTGCTCATTTTCAGATATAAATAGAATTAATCACTTTCATTTTTTTAAGCGTCTCTATCTCGGTCAGTAAATGTAAAGAAAGTAAATCGATTATTGTCAGATCTGAAAGATTTTTATCAAATTTTTCTTCTTTTTAAAAAATCCAACACTGACAGTTTTCAGTCCACGTCTGCATTCAGAGGTCACTGATCCACCAGAGCCACAGTCTCTTGTGACTTTGTTGAATGACGTGTTTAAATATGGTCAGTGACTTTATGACAGTGTTTGTACATTAACATTATGGTTTTTTGAAGCCAGTCGTTGCCTTCGTGTTTATACAGATTCGTTACATTCAATATCATCAGGATTCTGATTATTTCCAGCTGATCAATTCCTGAAAAAGCCGATTTGAGACTATCAGCATTATCTGCACTTATACTGAAGTGTCATTTATCCAGAATCTTTACATTGCTACTTACTAGTTTTTTAGTCAAATCAAACCAGATTCATGCTGAAACTTCTCATAAGCATCAAAAGCAATAGTGCTACAGATGAAAGTCAGATGAGAGAAAAGTCTTTCCTAATGGCATCATTTAAATGCAAAGACAGAAGGGATTAAAAAAAAACACACACACACACACACACACACAACTGTCTCCTGTTTGATTCCCTCCTATAGGAAAGCCTATATATCTTTCTGCTGATACCACAAAAAAAAAGAGGAGCGGGTGCTTGAAAGCTCATAAGAGTGAGTGAGAAACAGGTCCGATGTCATGGCAATGATCTCCAGTGAAGTGAAATTAAATTTGATTTTTTTTTTTTAAGAAACTAAGACAGGACAGAGAAAGTCAGGGTGTGACAAAGAGAGACAGATGGAGGAACAGCGAGGAAAGTAGGAGAGAGAGAGAAGATTCACTGCGCTGTTACATGACGTGTCCACATACCCACACACTCACATGCACCGCAGGAGTCCAGGGGTCTGAAAGGCCTCAGAAGAGCAGCAGAACAGCTGCATATTTTATGATCACTGTTCTCCACAAGGCACAGCTTTCTGGAGAGAGAGAGAGAGTGTGAAAATGATAGAGTAAGAGAGGAGGGAAATGTGTGGGTTATAGTGTGAGTGTGTGTGTGTGTGTGTGTGGCAGAGAGCTTTTGACCAACCAGCGACTGTCATAATTCATAAGGGGAGACAGACAGTTGCTCAGCGCACTGTAGCCCTACAAGGTGACTTTCACTCAGCCTGTAACTCTCTCTCTCTCAAACACTTCATCCTTCTCTTCTTAATCTAAAGTGTCTTCCCTCTTGTCTTATAGCCTTTTTTATCTCCTCTGTAGTACTATTTACTTTTTGTCCATGTACTTCTGTTCCTTCTTTTCTCATTCCACCTACCTTCACATCTTCCTCTCTCTCTCTCTTCATACCTGTCACTCTGTTTTTCACCTTTTCCCCTTTTCATCTTTTTTTTTTTTCATACGGTTACAAAATCTGCTGTTGTACAAATAGAAACGACTTACACCTCCACAACAGCCAATAGGAGTTAGGTTTGGACTCTGACATCAGCAGTTTGGGAAAGTTGTGTGATCATTCAACCAAGTGTTGAGACCAGAATAACCTTTTCTAGCTCGTCTCTTTTCAGTTACATCAAGGGAGAAAAACAGCAAGAAAAATAGAGTGACGTGTATCAAGCTTGTAAGCCAGAGGCAGTCAATTGTATTTCCACCCACTGAGCTGTTGACTTCTCAGCCTCACTTCCACCAGGCCTCCCTCACTCCTCAAAATGTCTGTAATATATATATATATATATATATATATATATATATATATATATATATATATGCCAGACACCAGAGTTTGAAAATGAAAGTAGAAGCGGTCAAATAGGAAGGAATGTTAGCATTTCTCTTTAATGATGTTTTCAAATACACTATTATTGGTCAGCTGTGTAACACTCTGAATGAGACTGATGAAAATGAATAGAGTTATTAGAGACATAGTTATGAAATATCTAAAAATGTCCATCATTCTTCACTTTTATGCCATAGAAAAAAAAAACTGATAATCTTTTGTGGTGACCTCATCATGCAGCGGGCAAAGTGCATAAAACCTCATATAAAATGTGTAAGAGCAGGAGTATATAAAATGTCAACCCATTACTCTGTCTCCATCAGATATGATCCTTCCATCAAATAAAACCACCCTCATCTCCTCAAATTATGACCTGTTTTACACCTTTGCATTTTTTAATGATACCTCGGTGCACCGTCCAAACCGTGTTTCCGTTTTGCAAACACCAAAGTCATAATCAAATAACTAACACGTGCAATCATAAGGCGTCACAGAAAACTGTCATGATTCCCAAATTGATATATGTTTAAAAACAAAGTCAATTGAAATAGCTTCTTAAACCACAGGAATCACAAATCCACTGAGTGGGCGAGAGAGTTTCCCTACTCCTCACCGCTGAATGTTGCATCACAATAAACCAACAAACATGACATTGTGGCTCCAAATAAAAGATGTGTGTGCTGTTAAGGATTTGTTTTCTCACGCTATTGAAGAAATACAAAAGATAAAGAGATGCCTGTTTGTCCTAATGATACTTTACATAAGCATGTTGAAATACCCTGGGTTTGTGTGTGTGTGTGTGTGTGTGTGTAAACATATATATGTAAACAGTGTACAAACTTGCAAAACATAATTTGAACTGAAGAATATAAGGATGAATCAAGTAATTGTGCTATTTTACAGTAAAGGGTTGCAAAAACTGTGTGTGTGTGTGTGTGTGTGTGTGTGTGTGTGTGTATATTTGCCCTCCATGTCAGAATATCCCCAGTGCAGTTGGTGTGTGTCCAGTCTCAGCCGCCCCCAGTAATGATTGCACTGCTGTGGTTGCGTCCTGCCTCCAAATCTGTCTTTTATCCCTGACGTGTGGGCGCTGGATCGAAACCCCCGAAACAAACCCTTAACCTGAACCTAAAGTTTAGTTATACCAAGGCTGTGCATGTATGCGTGTGTGTGTGTGTGTGTGTTTCTATTTATATAGAGTATAGACTATTCCAAGAAACCAAAGTTTTACTTTAAGTGGATGCATATTTTGAAGTGTCTTTGTCAATATTTGTCCGTTTTTACGCCTCATATCTTTGGCCAAATCTTTTTGAATATGACATATCTATCCATCCATGCATGTGTGTGTGTGTGTGTGTGTGTAAGTGTGTGTGTGTGCATGGAGGGGTCAGAAGCGAACAGAGCAGTGCAGCTTTCTGCTGTTCAGTGATTTTGGTTTGGCTGGCCTTTTGGCTTCTGTTTGAGTCAGCGGGCTCAGCAGAGCCATCACACCCTGGCAACATCGAGCACCCTGGCAGAAACGGAGGGCTTGACCTTAGAGAGAGAGAGAGAAACAGAAGGATGAGGCCATGTGGGAGGAAGACAGAGAGTGAGAGAGGAAAAAACAAGAGAGCACAGAAAACAAGATGGAGGGTCAGAAAGAAAGATAGAGTGAGAAAAGCGGGTCAGTCACGAGCAGCAGAATGAAAGCTTAGAAACTGCTTTATAAAAATTACTGGAAGGGTTAGGAAAAATAAGATGGATGTGTAAGGTAACTACTGTGTTCATAATAATGACAGTGGTTTTACACATATTTGTTTGGGATTTAGAGAAACTAGTTGCGGTTTGAACAAGGTGGGGGGGTGTGAGGAGAAGGGAAGCGAAGCGAGGCCTGAAAAAAGAGATAAAGAGAAAGTGTGACAGTTGACTGTTTCCACTGAAGTAATGATAGTGGATTTATAAAGCGCTTTAGAGTTTGCTGGTTTGGAGAGAGACTCGCGGAGGACGGGTCAGAGAGGTTGGAGGAGAAAAGATGGAAACGAGAGAGAGTGAGTGCAAAGAGATGTGAAGGGAAAAGGGGGTGGAGGTGATAAAGACGGAGGAGACACTTACACAGGGTGAGATGAGGAGGGGAGGAAGTAAAGAGCAGAGGAGGGAGTTAAAGGTAGAGACAGTGATATACAGTCGATGGATAGAAGAGGGAGGCAGTATCGACACTTTTTACCAATGTAGGACAGATTAGCACAATTTCTGATGATTCTCTTCAAAAATTGAAAGTAAGTAGCTGATTTTACAAAACGGAAAATTCAATATGTTGTATAGAAAAGTTGAAACTAAACTGCTATTAACTAAAACCTTCTGTGTGCCCCATTAATTCTGTATCTATTGGAAAGTCCTGCGAGGGCTGTTTCTGTTTCTTGACTTGTGCTTTGGATCATTGTCCTTAAATAGAAAGCAGCTTCATTTGGTGTTTCACTGACCGCAGGACATTTACACCCAGTATCTGGTGATATTTTAGTGGAATCCACTCTTTCCTCTATATGAGGTTGCCACACTGCTTCAAAGAATAATATCACCACCCTGCTTAACAGATGTCGAGGTGCTCTTTTCATCAAAAGCTGCTCTCTCCTTTTTTCTCTAAACACACCTTTGGTGATTGTGGCCAAAGAGCTCAATTTTAACTTCATCTGTCAGCTGCACTTGTTTCCAAAATGACTGTAGATTACCCAGAGGCTAAACCTTCCTGTGGAGGTTTTACTTTGCCTTTCTGTCCACTAGACTGGCAGTTTTATCACAAGGTTTACTTGACTTCCATAGTTCATCTCAACTGCTTTTTTTCTTCATGTCAAACTCAGCTCACAGCTTTCACCACACAGCAGAAGCAGCCCAAAGATGAAAATTTGACTCCCAAAGAACACATAAATCGAAGGTATAGAAACACAAGTTCGTCTTAGACCATACTACAGGAGAAGAGAGGTTTACCAACAAACCTTAAACAGCCACGCAGGTAACACATTCAATCAACAGCAGATGCTTCACACAGAGGGAGGAGCCCAGTAACACAGAGCGTATGCAGAGGTGGGATACAGCTTCAGAAATTGGAAGAGCTCGATGCCAGCAGTGTGACCCACGCGCAATTCATCACATCCCACTGGGTGGCAGGACAGGAAAGAGGAGGAGAGATGGGGGTGAGCGAGAAGAGGAGGGGGAGGGAGAGAGAAAAGCGATTTCAGGTGGAAATCAAGCAGAGCTAAAGCCAATTGGGAGAAGATAAGAGGACAGCAAAAGAAAGAAGAGGAGTCGAGGCAATATGCAATCTAATATATTCTCGTTTCAGGTGTAATGGTCTCATTAGTGGGTTTTTATGTATAACTCCTTTTGTCTGTCTTCATCACTCTCATGTTTTCAGTTCATATCCATTCTTCTCTTCTCTTTCTTTCTTTCTTTCTTTGCATCTTGTAAGTTTCATTTCAGAAACCCATAAAACATTCGTATTCAATCAAAGTACCAGGATGATATGGTCATAAGATATCACAAATTATAAAGCAGGTGTAGTGTTTCACTGTACACACTACGCATATGCAGTGATCCTTCACCATATCCGCTTCACCTCTCGCAGCTTTGATACATCGCATTTTTTTGTGGCTAGCATATGTACATTTATATCGCAGGAGTCTTCATTACATCGCGAGATTCTGCGGGACCTTCTGGTATTTATTTATTTATTTTTTTTGTGACATTTTAATTATTTTTGCGGTAAAATAAGAAATTTCTAGCCTAAAGAATACATAACAAGCTTGGGAAAGGTTTGTAAGTATGGGGAGGGTTTATATAGGCTTAAAAAATTAGATAAATATATGGTTACTAATCGAGTGGGGTTCTGGAGCCCAACTGGGATCACTGTATACATATATACAAACACACACACACTGCCTCCTCCCATAGTGGGACATACTAGGGTCAGTTGATTTGATTAAAATGAGCTTAATCACAGTTATTTTTCCTCAACACAATGAGGGTTTTATTTATACCTCAATTCTCTGTAATATCTTCATGTTTCCAGTTTGAATCTGTTAAAACCCTTTGCCAAGAGCTTGGCATATAACTGGACAAAACTTCCTTTGTCCTTCAGGTAGTCTTAAAAGCTTGCAGCGCTCAGCACCTACCGGCCTCAGTGGGGAACAATGCAAACATCCATTATTCACTTAACTGAAGTGCCGATACAGAAACCTTTACTTGCCTCGATTTGTGCAGCCATATTTCAGCAGAAAGATAAGAGGGCGGGTTTTTTAAAATGCCATACTTCAACTAGTACAGTTGTTTGTTTCTTTGTGGGACAAAATTATTTCACTCTTAATGTGCATTACCTGAAAATAATAATATCATTTTTCAGCCGTTACATTAAATGTGACATAACAACAAAAAAAAAAGTAACTACTGAATATCTCAGTCTCCTAGTGCTTTTTCAGTTTTGGTTGTAAACAGCTAAGCTTTCCCAGGATGGTTTCCAACAGCAACACTCTGAAAATGTCAATTTTCTTGGAGGTGAGTGGAGTAAATTGCATGACTTTGGTTGTTCAAACACTTCAGAGTTTATTAAACTAGCTCGATCGCGCGTACCCACACATACACATACAGTATAGACATGCATTATTGCATGTACACAAAGGAGCACAAGCAGAAAAAACACACACCCACAAATACTTGTGACACATGCACACAAACAAAACACACTCATCCATACACAATTTAACACCAGGCTGCTAGGGTAAAGCGGTAAAGAAGACATTAAACCCCGTGGGAAAGTTCAAATATGAGACAATTGAACCACTAAAAGCCCATAACTCTTATACCTAAAGGCCCTTAAAGCCTGTTTGCAGACCTCATAGACCTTTAGAGCTCAGTACTAAAGTCAACAGGGTCAAATATCTCTTCAGCTTACAACTTCAAATCTCCTTATCAAAAGAGACACACAGTGAATGAAGGACAGGAGCATTCATTCACATGTTATTTCTGTTTCTCTGTGACTCACAGCTTCGCCAACCTCCCCCCCACACACACACACCAACAGATACAAGACACTAATGCTTTCATTAACACAGTTACATCCTTGAAAACTCTGTTTGTCCTTGTCTACCAAACATACTCACAAACACACACACACACACAAATGAAAGGTGTGCATGTGCATTCATGCACATACTCGTAACAGCAACACACACCTGCGTCTATAAAAGCAAAGCATTGTGTGACTTTCAGATAACTGATTACTTCAAGGGTCAATGAGTCTGTGTCTGACTCAGCGAGACAGAGTACAGCTGTCCAGCTCCAAAAACATATACACGTAAGCATGCATACAATCACAAAAGGCACACATACTTACCTCTAAATCTCCCCTACTCCCATGTCTCCAGTGGCAAAGTAGCGAGTAGGAAGAGTGAAAAGGTTAAATGATCATGTGACCTCTTTGACTGAGAGACTGACACGCATCCTGGGGGCTGACAGAGTGAATGTTAGGTGTGATGGGGGTTAAACAAATGAGTGATTGGAGGAGTGAAGTGTCTGTGCGTTTCCTTTTGCCTCCTCTCCTAAAGCTACAATGAGGCCTCGGGGACGATGGTGAGGGCTCTTCACACGTCTCAAAAGAGTCTTTTTTGGCCTTTCAATAGCTAGCCTCTTTTCAGCAGCTGTGTGGGAAAGCTCAGAGAAATAAACTCCTATTAGAACCATGTTGGCATTGCAATAAATTATAAAACACCAAAAATTTGTCATCATTATGAAAAAATATAAGAAACAACTATGACTAACTGTACTGCTGATTGATACACACAGCTTTGTTTCTTTAATTAACAAAAATACTGAAATCTAAGAGTGACATTTTGTTGTGTTATTGAGGTTATGGGCCAAATTATTTCTTGGCTTGTCACAGTAACCCCCTGAGGCATTGGCTGGAGATGAAAAGACTTTAGCAAGTCATTGCACTTGGCCAAAAAAAGATGCTATTTCTCTGTTCCCCCATTTATGCTAAGCTAGGCTAACTCTGGCTTCAGCTTTATATTTTTACACACATTTGCCACCATATGTGGAGCCAGTCTCGTCATCTAACTTGCAGCAGTAAATCAAATTAACTCAATATCACTTCTTCTGCTTTTTGTCCGGATGATCTGGCTTCAGTGATCGCCAAGATGGCACCAATGGTAAAATGACATCACAGACAACATGTTCACATTTTCCTACATATGTATTATATTTTGTAACAGTTATCAACAAATTCTTGCTCATTTTTGTCATTTCACATGTAAGTTTTCTTCTTCTGAGTGAGTAACAACCTACATGCTCTTCTAGTTAAATGCCATAGCTCCAGCTGCTTATTTTTACTTTTATGAAAGAGATTAAGAATAGATTTTAAAGTCAAGGATCTTCTCAGTCACTAGATGAATTTAAACCTGTTTACACCAACACTCCTGAAAAATCAATGTTCATACTGGCTTCACAGTTAATCTTAATATGTGCTTTGAATAAAAATCAGAACTTCTCTCTGAAACAGTTTATACCTGCTTTAACCTGGCCACCCCCAAATCCTCTCCACCCCATTTTATTTTCTGCCAAAAAACCTTTTTTGCATTTAATCTTTCCAATCAATATTTTTCTCAGTCATAGTGGTGGAATTACAATTTGAGTCATGAAAAGATTTTATTTATAAGCAGACATGTTCGATTTCTTGATACCATTAATAACAACATAACCTTTAATTTGCATTTTATTTAAGGTGATGCTGTTGAATTGTGTTCTGGTTTGTTTGGTTTTTACATATAATATATGAACGTAGGAGATTATCTGGAGGTGTTGGAATCCAATTAGTTATGATCCACAGCCATTTCTTAAATATGCAGCCAGTACAAAGTACAAGTATTAAATTCACATTTAATTACATGCTTTTTGTTATATTTCTATCATTTACGCCTAGTTTTACTATTTAATCCTACATATGTGGCAGTTTCCCCTTTTAAGCAATTAACAATCCCCTGAGAAAGGCTATGGACTCATTATGTAGCTGCTACAATGATCATGAGTTCATTTTAGTGTTACTATAAGGGCAGTTTTTTACAAGAATACACTACACTGTATTAGTCTGGTGAGGAAGCCTTTGGTAGTAGATTTTGTCAAGTATCTCTGCCTTTGCTATGATGAAATCTCAGCTGTAGCAATGTGTGTCATCTTTAAATTGTGGATCAAACCAGGACAAGACACAGTGAAGATCAACTTTGCTGTGTATACTTGCAGGGATCCCCACAGGGCCAGTCCTTGAACTGCTGTAGTCAACTAACAATTAATTTAGCCAATATGATGAGACACCAAGTTGATCATATTTCTCCTGACACTTTGGTAACAGGATTTCAGGAATAACAAGATTTCTTTCCCTAAACTTATGCACTTTAGTGTATCACCATTAGATCATAAAACATTGTTTTACTTTACTTACTACACACTCCTATGACTTCTATGGGACAAATACCTTGTGTGTTTGTTAAGGCTGGAAGACTTATTGATCATTTCTGCTGGTGCAAAGGTCAGCACTGTCAGGACAGCTTGCTATTGGTCATTGGTGCAAATTCTTTTAAATGCATGACAATCACATAGATTCACCTTGTCCCAACAGGCAAGTCCACTGCTACTTGTGTTGCCATTGAAAATAACAATTTTTGCTGCAAAATCAATTGTTCAATCAATGATTAATCAAGAATTATGTTAAATTCTGGTGTGACCAGGTCCTAATCCCATCTTTGGCTGGCTGCCAGTGCTATAACTAGTAAGGTTGTTAATTACATTTACCTGACATTCCCCATCAGGAATCACTGAAGATGAGTCACTGAAAACAACCGGCAAATGTATCTACACAGCTCACTGATCTTAGAGCAGAGCAGCTTGTCGTTGTAGCCCTAGTGGTAGTCGGTAAGACCCTGATAAAAGCGGCGTGCCTCTTTTTTGTCACATCAAAGTCTGCTATATGATGTCAGAGTGTGTGATTGTGTAAACGAGTGCGTAGTTTGATACATCCTCACAACAATGCAGTCATAAGTAGGGTCATAAAATTGCTTTGTTGTGCTTTCAGTTTGTGGTTTAATTCCCACAATGGAGTATTGATTTGAGATTTCAGTGTAGGTCCAAGTGCGCCGGAGGGTTTTTACCCCAGAGCGCCATTTAAAATGAGACATCAAAGCTAGAAAAAGTGAAGTATGATATTCCACAATGATTGCAGAAAAAATGAAATGAAGCAGTGAAAGCCATGTTTAGCCTCTGGTTCACATCAAATCATAACACTTCTGTCAAGTGGCTCCTCATATATTAGAGATGCTGAGGAAACCATCAGAGAGTTTCTCTCCCACTAATGAATGAACAGCAGTTTCTAAATGAAGTTTTCATTGTTTTAATTCCTTTTTTAAAATTCATACTTGAGGGAAGAGTAATTTATACACTGAGGAAGACATTTAAATATCTGCTGAAATGGAATAGGAGCAACTCTGTTACATAAAGATACTTTTTATGACTTGTTTTAGATTAAGTATGAAGATTCAGATGTCGTTGCTCTGTTTTCTCTCTGTTCCTTTTCACAGACCATAACTAATGTTAGTGATTACGAGAGAGAATAATCGTATTGAACATGAAGTCAATATTGGTTGTAATCACAGTCATAAAGTTACACAAGTTGTTGTGTAGTGTTTTAGTGGCGCTTGTAATTCAGATGTTCTGTCAGTGTATTGATCTGTGTCTGTTAAGGCTGATTGAGCATAATAGAGACTAATAGAAAATTCACTTTATTACACACACACACTCACTTAGACACACATGATTGCAGTTCAAACTTTGCGGAGCTGCACGTTAATAGATGCAGTAGATAACCGGACAAAACATAATGCTCATTGTAGAGAATATCCCTTTGTCAACATATAACAATAAAATGTCATTTTAATCTTCTTGTTGCTGGTTTACATTTACAGTCTTATTCAAAGGGACTTTGAGAGGACCAGCAGCTGGAAATGTTATTTAAAAAAAACTGTGACCTTAGTATCTGAAACCACAAAGCCAGCGTAGTTTTTATTCCAGTGTGACAGAAAACACACAACAGTTTGTGCAGCTTTTGAATCAAATTAAAGCTGGACCTTGGTAAGCAGGTAGAATATTGGTCTTAAACAAGAACTGTCATGTACAGTCATGTTAGCTGTGTAAACTGAGAGGAACAGAATAAATCAGGTATTTGCTTTAGTGTTTTCATAATGTATCTTTGATGACCACTTCAAGAAAACTTGAAGCTGTTCTTTCTGTTAATAAACTCACAAAAACCTGGATTTTTCTGCAGGGACTCTAACAATATCTTGCTGGATTTTGTTTGTATGTGATGATGTGTAAAACACGGACTGGTTATGGTTAAGGTTAGTGTCCAAGTCATGTCCACATGAATGGAAATCGATTCATTGTCCTAATAAGGATAGCTGTGCAAACGTGTGTGTGTATGTGTGAGGGAGGAAAGATGGAGGGAGGAAAGATTGACGAGTTAGGCTTTGACCTCTGTGTGTAGGCTGCAGCAAAGACACATATGATAACATCACTCTTTCTATCACACACTCTCTCTCTCTCTCTCTCTCTCTCTCTCTCTCTCTCTCTCTTTATTTTACACACACACACAAGCATGCACAAACGATAGCATCTCCCTAGTGGCTTGCCTCTAAAGAGTCTCCTCCATCACTGACTGCAGAGGCCTTTTTACTGCAACAGAAACACCACTGCATCGCATGCAGACACACACAAGCGTGTACTGTACATGCTGACTCAAGAATAGACGCTTAATAGTACCACACACACACATACAGGCATGTATACACACACACACACACACACACATATTCATGGATCATGGATCTATCCTGCAATACGGCTGCAGCGGTCACTGCAGCCTATCTCATATTAAAAAGAGAAAATACAGCTGAATAGGCATTTTGTAATAGAAACATTGTGTGTTGCAAACACTGTTAGACCAGTCCTTGAGCTCTCTTTTACTGTGACTGTAAAAACAAAGTGTTTTTTTCCAAACAGGAGTTTCTTTAATAACTCATCTGTAAGGACATGAAGCTTCCAGTGAAATACATAGATACTGAAAGAAAGTTGAGTATTTAATGGATAAAACTCGTTCACTGGATTCCATATTGGAGATACTGAGTAATTAACTTCTAATACAGACAATTAAAAATATACCAAGAGGCCATTGACCAGTTTGTTCAACCTGTATATCCTTAACATTGTTCGTGACAGGATATGAAGCAACATTGACTGTAAAGTCAGTTCTGAAATGATCCATAAAAAAAGGGCAGAACAGCACAAACAACAAATCTTTGTAACTGAAAAGCATAACGTCATTTAGGAAACAGCTGCAACACACAAGATGCTAATACACAAAGTATTTTCCTAACCATATAACATCAGTTGTGAAACATTTGTAAATGGGACGACAAAGCCAACGTTGTGGTTTGCACTGTGTGATTTTGTGGTCAGGGGTACAGTATGATGTGTTGGGATCTGTCGAGGCTACAAAGATTATAAAGTTTAGACTGACATAAGGTGGAAAGTCCCCGTCTGGACCAACCGGATATTTAACACTATAAAACCAAAGACGTGAAGTGAATGTAGACATTCACAGGTGTACAGTAATTTGGCTGTTTCCCTGTTTCATATATCACTTGGTGCCAAGGTCTTGTTTCAGCTCTTCTGTCAGTTTGTTAAAACAACTAGAACTTTAAAATGAAATGTTTCATCTCATCAGGATTTTTGGGCGACAAATGCTCAGCACGTACCGACTAAAGTGTTAAAATTGAATTATTAGTTGAACAAAATGAAAGCATTTTAAAAGTAACAATTGACTTTTACTAACTACATTTTCGATATCTTTAAAATAATCAATGGTGACGATCTTCCTGCAACAATTCGCCTAAATGCATAAAGTTGTTTATGGTCATTTCAGATCTACAGATCTTGAAGAGTTTGGCCATGGCCTTAGGTGTGTAAAATAATATGGGGAAAAAAAAAAAACGTCCATGATATAAAACTTCTTAAAAAATTATGTTTTTAGTGTTTATCTTGGCTTAAGTCAGTTCAGTCACTACTTTATTAAGGCAGAAAGATGTGGAGGGGGGGGCTGAATGGAGTGAGTGGGAGAATAACTGACAAGGAAATTGCAGAGGGAAATTATTGTTATTTCACAATTAAATTATATATACTGGGTCGAATCACCCCTGACAGGATTGACCATAGCAGCACTCCTGATGTGTGTGTGTGTGTGGATGTATGTGAGGGTGAGTGTGAAACTTTATCCGTCTACCAAGGCCACTGAGGCTATACTGGCAGGGAGGAGAGCGTAGAAAGAGAATCGGAAGGAGAGAGAATTAAAGAGAAAGAAAAGTAGTAACATCAACAAAACTAAGCAAAAACAGTCTATTTTAAGGCTGAGTGGGTGTTAGTGAAAACACAGCAATCCCTCAGTAATGAGCCTATTTTGATCACTTGTGACGACAGTATGTAAAACAAACCGCCCTTGATTTTTGTCGGCGAAATCTGACCATGGTCCCAATGTGTGTTTAGGCACAAACATAATGCAGATGCTGTAAAAAAATCCTTTCATCTCAAATTTGGGCCATTTTTCAGACAGAAAACTGACCTTGTCCTTGTCTGAAAGCATTAAAAACTCGTTGTCAAATGTGAAAAATGAATGGGCTTCACTTATAAAAAACGACTGCTCAGTCTTTATTCTTCCTGAAAACAATGACTCTTTGAATACACAAGGTTTCGGGTGATATGTAAAGTAAACTAGCCATATTTTCTCTCCAGTGAAATTAATGATCCATGAAACTTGGGCAAAAACAAAGCAAAGCGTTGCACTGGCTCTTGTTGATCTTGGCTCCCAGAAGCCACCAGAAAAATTACTGTGTAGTATAAATTTTACTAAATCCCCAGATTTCTAATGTAACATGGATCTGATCATTTACTCTTGTTTTCACTATTGACTTTTTACCATATAAAAAATGGACTTTGAGCCATTTGAACAGTCTCACAAGGTATAATAAGGGGTTATTATATTTGCTGTATATTATATTTCTCCCCAAATCAACCACGTAATGCATCAGTTTATTTGGATTACAAAATGAAATCAGTTATGCAAATGTGGTTGAAAATAGATTTTTTTTTTTTTTTTTATGAATTTACAGCTCAAGGTTTATCTGCTCTTTTCTCTTTTTTCCCAATTACTGGAAAATCTTACACATGATCAATTGTGCATATATATTTTCTCTCTGTTCTTTCATTTCATTGTCTTATAATACAAACCATTTATGATTTGTGAATGTTATTGCAAACGACAGTGATCAGCGTCGTCTTGAATCAGAAAAATATTCAGGTTTTATGGTGAAAATCAGAATTTTTTTATAGCTTGCAGTAGTTCCAAAGATAATAACTCAAGCATTTGCTCTGACACATTCATTATGAACATATACTGTAATGTGAGCTTTTTCCCACTCTTGTGTTTTGTTGCTTTGTAATTTTATGAGCATGTGTGCGTTCCCTAAGTCATGAGGGAGCTGCTTATGTTCTGATGTATTTTGTTTTGTATATGCAGCTTTACCAGCTCATACTATTCTGTCTTTGCTGTCTGATCCCCCGGGGATTGCTTTGATGGAATAGCCGTCTTTTCTGCATTTTTTTCTCCCTTGCTCCGCTCTCATTTCTGTCTCCATTTCTGTACATGAAAACCACAGAGAATCAATAGGTGTTGTGTTTCTTCAGCACACTGAGCGGGGTTGCTTGTGTGTGTGTGTGTGTTTGTATGTATGTGTTTGCGTGTGTATGTTTGCTTGTAATGACAGTCAACCTTGTTTTTCATTCCACTTCAGGTCGATACTACACAGTGTATAGTTTATGAGAGAACTAATAGTCAGAGACAGCAGTGACCTGGTTATGAGTTAGAAATGGAAGAAGCACAGATCAAGTGTGTGCGTGTGTGTGTGTGTATTCATGTGTTTGTGTGTCTGTGTATTAATAAATAACAAGTCATGTGATGATGTGGCACATTCGGGACGCTCTGGACAGAAGGTCAGAATTTGCAATTGCAGTGTTTTACGGTTTTGATGGTGAACAGCATCAGCATCGTGTTTATATGATTTAGTTTCCAGTCAAGTGAGTTTTGTTTATAGAACTCAGAATTACACATTTGTTCCAGTGGGGTTTTACAAGCCTCTATCCTTACACTTTAGATTCAGATAAAGAAAATCTTCAACAGTAAAAAAAAAAAAAAAAAAAGCAGACCTCAGAAGCAACAGAGCAACAGAGGAGCATTCTCCGATCCACAATAACGACAACTTCTGTTCTAAATAAACTAAAAAACATTGTTTCCTGTGGTCGTAAAAAGCTGGTGCCAGTGTGCTCTCCACCACACCAACGATCCAATTAGGCTTTTCTGAAAAGTTATGTTGAATTACTGAAGTACATTCATTACTGCATCCACAAGAACCAACTCAAATCCTAGTAAACAACAACAGATAACATCCTGCTGCTCTGGGATTTAAAGTATTTCTACTGAAAAATCATTTTCCATCATTTCACTTAATTTAATATGTGTTTTTTTTTTCAAATAGACTTTGGTTCCCAACCTTTTTGACTTTCATAGCCATAATATAAATAAATGTCTACTCAGGAGTCTTTGTCATTGATTTGATGTGTAATAAGTCTTTTTCCCTTCTCAGATTTCTTAATTAGAATAGTTTCGGAAACCAAAGGGGTAAAAATACACAGTATTTCACTAAAAAATAGCAATCATTGTTGAAAAAAAAAGTCTGGAAAAAACATAACGTGGTGTAACATGACACATTTCTGATTGTTTGATGTTCCATTAATCACTTTTTGATTTTTTTTCCTGACCCAAGTTCCTAGTAAACTTATTATAGTTTTATAGCTTATTTAAGACCATAAACCAAATCAAATTTCCAGTTTTCAAAATCTGTGGCATTTTTTTCTCTCTAAGAGGTTACAGAAAAGGTGACAAGGACTTGAACCTGTGTTTTGGATTGAATTTGATTTCACTTGCGTCAGAGTTTCAACCACCAGACCAGTATGTGCCACCAGGATGTTATTTTTCTAAAAATCTGTTTTTCCTCTTCTCTCCCCCGCTCTTGTTCTCTCTCTCTCTCTGTTTCTGTGTCCAGCACTCTCAACAACAACAACATCACCCTCATCCCGCTGTCCAGCTTCAACCACATGCCCAAGCTGCGGACACTGTAAGTAAAACACACAACACACACACACACACACACACACAGAAGAAACACTTAAATTACCACAGATGCTCATGCACATACACTCTGTGGTTACACATTAGCACACACACACACATGCACGTGGATGAATTAATGTCTACTTTCATGCAAACTGAGTAAGTACAGATGCACAGCTCGCACACATACGTTATGAGTAATGTTCACTTTAATACACACAAAACACACACACACACACAGCATGGCAGCAGAGTCTGTGTGTGATCATCTAATCATGCCATAATAAGAGACCAACTCTTCTATTGTTTCATGACTGTGAATAATCATGTGGCCATTACATACACACAACCACACACACACACATGAAGACACACATGTGACAGTTGTGTACATGCACTACATAAAATGCACACACACACACACACACCCTTGAGTAATGGTAATCTCATCAATACCACAAGAAAGGCTTGTTTAGACTTTACAGTTCAATCTGCTTTGATTCATTAGTAGAAACCTTGTATGCTGATGTTACTGATGTGAACACACACACACACGCACACACACAGAGTTGTGATCCATCATGGACCCCAGACCAAATCATCATCTTCTGATTGATCAGAAGGGAGGAGGAGCTTTGATTTGTGATGTCTGTTTGAGCGTTTTCAGTTGTGTGAAGCAGATCTTAAGACTTGTCAAGGCCGTGGCACGACATCTCAATGGAGGCTACCCATAATCCCGTGGGATTGTCTGAGAGGCAGTACCATTGGTTGCATTCCTGCTGGCCACACTGGGGTTGAATTCTGCCAAACCAGCCTGCGTAGAATGGGATTTCCTCCCCAAATCACCATTTTTAAGAGACACTTGTGTGGTCACGCAACCCTACTTAAGATTTAGAAAAGGGGGATTTCTAAATACACAATACAACTACATACAAGCAGGATAATGGAGGTCAATTTATCTTTTACGACATCTGTGCCGTTCAACTTTTGACCGCTTGTCCGTCAACTGCCAATCACATGGAGATCGTTTCGATATTTCCTGCATACCACTCCAACTCTAGAGGCAATACAGCTTGAAATCAGAGTTTTAAAATTGGATTTCAGGCAGCAGCACAACTACACAGTTGCCAGGAGATTGAGTGAAGAGTTACCAATATCCAATATCTTTTAATCAGAAGCCCTCGTCTACTTCTGTTTTCTGTCAACACTGAATGACTGTCTCCTCTGATTTCCTCGCTCTTCCTCTTCCTTTTTTTTGTCTCCTCTTCAGTGTTTCACTCTTAATCTTCAGTCTTTTCCTATTTTCTACATCTTTCTTGACCTAAATGATCTTTTTTTCATTCCCCATCTTTTTCCTCCAGTGATTATTCCCTAAAATCTTCACCCACTTCATTTCTTGCTTCGTGTTTTCTTTCTTGGTACAATCCAGCTGATGTTGTAGCTTTCTTCACCTGTCTCATCTGTTCCCTTCGTCTTCTTCTCTGTCTGGTGAATATCTCAGTCCATCCTCCTCCTCATCCTCCCTGTCCCTCTTCATCCTCCACCTCCTCCGTATTAAATTTTGTGTCCACTATTTTTTGCCGCCTTCAGAATCCGTTATTGAATTTGCTGCTTTTGTATAAAAAGAGTCATTCAATCAAATGTTTAGAGATGTCCCTGATTTGATTAACAGGGAAGTTTGAGAGGTGTGTGTAGGTGTTTGTGAGTGTGTATAGAAAACTCCTTTTTTGAATGAAATGACTTACCTCCCCTGCCACTTTAATCAGTGACTTTTTCCTTATTCTTTTTCCTTTATACCTTATTCTTCTTTTTTCCCTCGTCCTCCTTCTGTCCATCTATGTGTACTGTATCATCTTCTTGCTTTCTGTGTCTTTTTCTGCTGTATCTCTATAGTCTGTTAGCAGTAATAATATCACATCATGGCGCCTCTTATTCAGAAACTTGAACCAATGAAAAGATTAGAACTCCCACTGCTTGTGTGTTTGTGTAATTCACTGCACTAAAGATGTGCCTGGTAACCCTCTGGAGAAAATACTAAGAAAAGAAATGCAGACAGACACACACATACACATACACACACTCAAATGTGAGCACAAAGCCCTTACTTACTTGCAAACCAATAAGCACAACAAACGCTATCACCAACTTACAGCTACACACATTCACACTCTCCCCAAGACACACACACACACACACACACACGTACACAGCACTTTCTCCATACCCCCCGCCTGTTCCCATTCTCCCCTGTGTTTTAATCCTACTTGTCAGTAATTAAGGCTGAGCCGGGGGTGGGCTGGGACGTGGCTATCTCCAGGCAGGGGTTTGACTATAAACTGGATTTATAATGGGAGAGCGGTATTAAAACCCACTGCCCCCGCTGCTAGCATCAATGAGCCCATCTCTGTTCCATAACAGGATTTGTCCTCTGCTTTATTACAAAGGGAGGCCTGTCTTCAGAAAGGCTAGATATCCCGGCTGGCATATAATACGCTGACAAGACATTCTACCGTTCATCCGCCCTCTTCTTCCTCCCCATCTCTCACTCTCTCTCTCTCTCCTTCTCTCTTTGCTCCCTCAAGTTGTCAAATCTAACCAGAGCAGCCTGTAGAGAGTCTCAGCTGTGTGAAACATCACCTGATGCATCTTACACTGAGCGGCACAGTTTAATTAGAGGCTATTATTGTGAAAATGTAACTTAAATTATAATTTAATGTGTTTAAGATGTAATTTGAATTTCCAATTAGCCTCTGGAAATGCTATTCAGTGATGTTTCCTGGTGGGAAAATCTTCAGTTGTAGCATCATTTGGTGTAGAGTAAAATGACATATAACAGGTTCAACGATACATTAAGTTTACAAACAAACTGACTATCTCAAGCGATATCTAGCTACACAGGTAAATTTGCTTTCATGGTTGAAAGTTTTGTCTGAGATTTCTGCCTCCACCTCATTACGCTGAAGGTGACTGGAATTTAGTTTTTCTCACTTTCAGAAATGAAAAAAAAATGTTTTAAATCTCCTCACCAGTAATATCTTCCACAAACTATGTCCCAGTTACTCATAGTAACTGACAGACCTTACTGTCAAGATTTGGGATTTGCAGTACTTTCTACTCTAAGAAATTCTTTCTCTAAGAAATACTCCTGAGGGAAACTGTTGTTTTCTCTTGCACTGTTGATTATGCAAAGCAACAGAGACATTGTTTCTAGAAAATAATAAGTTACAGTTGAGTTTTTCAAATGTAAGTTTACCAACACAAACAACATTTCATGCATTTCTATGAATGATATTTGAATACATAGGAGAATAAAACCTCCTTAAAATACTTTAACTGGGGATCTTAAGATGAACCTTGTGCAACCATAGTATGTTTTATCTTTCTTTATCTAAGTTAGCCACTATGAAGTCAGGTCAAGAGACAAAGTATCATCTAAAAGTATAATATTAATAAAAAACATTATTCTCATTTTCTCTCTCTGGCTTTTAGCTGTTGTGTTCCCTCTTTTCATGTCTGGATCTTTCCTCTCTGTCTCTTTTTCCAGAGTTATCCTCTTCTTTCCTACCTCTCTGTGGTCTCCCTCCTCCTTCCTCTCTCCGTCTCACTCTCTGTCTTTCTGAATAGATTGTGATTTAGCCGTATGTGTCCTCTCTCTAGAGGGAGTCATATTGTCACAGACCTTGGGGAAATGAGAACTGAGGATATTACTTTGTGTGTTTGTGTGCGAGTGCTTGTTTGTGTGTGTGTTTCACCTAAGCAACGGCCTCATGATCCTGGCCCAAGGATGTAAGCAATGTGACAAATAGAACCCATTTGAATACAGACTCAAATACATTTGCGGTCTTTGAGCTGGATGTGCTCGATTCAACTTCGACTTTTGTGAGTGAAGTGAGCTGTTCATAATCAAAGGTTTGATTGTGTTGTGTTTTTTTTTCTCCTATCAGGGTGTTATTTTACACTGATAAGTATATTTAATTACACACAGTTTCTTAAAGATAATGCCTTCCTCTGTCTCTCTCAGCCGCCTGCACTCCAACAACCTCCACTGTGACTGCCACCTGTCCTGGCTCTCTGATTGGCTCAGAGCCAGACGGGGCTTGGCTCCCTTCACTCAATGCATGGCCCCCGCCCACATGAGGGGTCTCAATGTCCCAGATGTGCAGAAGAAAGATTTCGTCTGCAATGGTGAGTTAACATCAGCAAACATTGCTGAGCTTCACTGTGGCTGGAACAAACCCTGAAGATTGAACATATTGTTTTCTAATCATCTCACTCATGATACCAACCTTTGTTGACCAAACGTAATACACACATACTTAAGGGAGAGTTATTCTGTTGAATTTAGTGCTGCTGACAGTTGACTCTTTGATGTCGAGGTATACAATACAGAGAATGTAATAAACCTGAAGGCCATTATTACAAGCAGCATTGTTATCGTCTCCAGACAGCACAGCATTGAGTTTATAACACTGGAAGAATTACACTGTGTAGAGCGCATAATCAGCTAAAAGGCCAGTATAAGAGCAGTAGCGTTATCTGCTGCAGATAGTATAGGCAATGTTTATAGGCCTCTGATTCAGCTCTCTCTGCTAATAGACTGTCAGACTGCTCCCTCTTTATTAGCCTTTAGCCTCGTCTTTTCCACCTACATGTTCCATACCAGACCTCCCTCTCTCTCCTCTGCATTATTTTCCTCTTGTTTTTCACAAGTCAAAAGTTTCCTTCCCTCACTTCCTCTGATTTCCTCTTCCTCCCTCTTTCCCTCAATTGCGTGTCTCTCTCTAAATGTTTCTACCATCCTCATTTTTTCCCTCTACTCCTCATATCTAATAGCATTTGTATTAATATCCAGTGAATGTTACAATTTCATCTCACTTACCTAAAGATTTTCATTCCTGGTTGGGTGTAAAGATTTCTATAACAGCATGATGATCATTGTCGGATGTTAAAATTCCCAACTGAAGCTCAGACCATCATTAGGAGAAACAGAGATAAAGTATAATACTTACAGTGAAGCGATGTAAAAGTAGAAGTATATCTACACATAAAAAGAAAAGTTGGTATCTGTTCAGTATTTTCAGAATCTTATATATTGAATTTACTCTATCTTTCTATCACTATGTACAGGTCCAGCCCAGACAGAGTTGAGGACTTGTGTTCCTCAGCTCGCTGTGTGTCCACCCAGCTGCAGCTGCAACAACAACATTGTGGACTGTCGTCGCAAAGGCCTGACTGAAATACCAGCCAACCTTCCTGAGGGCATTGTGGAGATGTAAGACTTCTTTAAACTCAATTTCCCATTAATGTTAGACATGTTCAGTACATCTGTCAAGTGTCCAATGAACACTTTACTGATGATTTATATTAGATTTAGCCACACGCACTTCTTAATGTTGCTACATTTCCTCTTATTTAGTATCATTCAACACAATGGCTGCATGTAAATATGTGATTTTGATGAATTGCAGAATGTCTCAAATAACTTTCCACACAATACACACACTCTATCACACACAAACATACAAAGTTCAACACACACTACATTTATATGATAGGTTTGCAAAGCTATTCTGCAAAATAACTACTTTTACTTTCTAGTGCCATATTTAAAGTTTCAAGTCACTTTACTAAAGGATCTGAAGTATTGGACCACTTCCACCACGCCAACACACAGTTTTACTCCATGTGTCCATGTGGGCAGGAGACATGATGAACTAGACCTCACTGCTGACCCAGACTTTGGCACACTATGATTTTTACAGTGATTATCTCTGTTAGATTGCAGCAAAACTCTTTCTTTCTTAGACACTCAGACACTTTGCCTCACAAACATATTTGAACATACACGCACACATACACACACCCCTCAGTGGGACATGTTTGATATCCGTATTGATCGCTGTACCCTGTTTGTTTGTACAGAGGACAGCTGGTTGATTGCTCTGTGAGTAAAGGAGCAATTCTCCCCCGCAACACTACACCAATACTGCTATACCTCCCCAGCATAAGTAATAGATTCACGCACAAGCAAACTCTCAAACATACACACACACACACACACACACCAGTTTTATTTGCGCAAACAAAATACATATTTTGTCACAAATGTATTCTTATACAGACACATACATACTGGGAGTGTCACATACACACACAAAATTTGATCAAACCACAGGGGCTGTAACACATCTGATGAAATCTCTTGGACACACACATGCACACACACCCAGAATTAGCATTGGATCCATTATAATAAATGTTGTTGCTGCTGCCAGAAACAATAGAGAATAATAGGATGATATATTGTCAGTCCTCCAAACGGGACAAAGTCATCTTTCTGCATGCTAGTAGCAAGGATCACTGCCAACTGTGTGTGTGTGTGTGTGTGTGTGTGTGAGTGGTCATGTGTATTGTATTGTGTGTGTCTGTGTGTGTCTGTGTGTGTCTGTGTGTGTGTGTGTGTGTGTGTATGTGTGTGTGCGTGCGCCGTACTGACTTTCAAGTGCACATGTTCATTTGTCTTCTCAAAACAAATATAGTTATAAAGAAATTTAACAAAGCAGGTTTGTCTCAAGGCATTTAACTTCATTACTTTTTAAAAGGGATGTGTCAGGAGCGTGTGTGTGTGTATTCATACACAGATTACCGTGCACCTGCTCATCTGCCAAACCCATCTCTTGTTTCGAGTTGTCATTTGATCACCTCCTCACCTTATAGATTTTTTTTATATAGCCTCTTAAAATGCCTTCCGTTTAATACATCCTTTGATATTGAACCTCTAAGTGTCTTTGTATCAACCTTGTTTTACAACCCTTGACATAATTTGTGACTTGTTGTGTGTGCAGATTGTTTTCGTCAATATCTGTAGATCCTTGATTTATTTTGACCCCTCGGTTGAAATAAGGTGTTGTCGGCTGCCAAGGGCCTGAGGTGCAGAAATTTAGAGGTATCGCAAGCCAAGAAATAGGCACCTGTTAAGTTTGTGTTCGCTTCAAAAGCCAGGATATTGTCAGAGTTTCATTCAAAGACACTGTTGCAGAGTAGCAGTCACAAATTGATACAATAAATTCAAGCAAATTGTATTTAATCCCTGCAAATGGGATCAAAACTCGGCATTTAGCCAGTGTCTTAAAATATATTGATTGTATTAAGATGCCAACTTACAAAGGTTACAGTGATTCAAGCTAGCTAGCTAGCTTGAATCAAGTGACTTGCACCTAGATAGATAGATAGATAGATAGATAGATAGATAGATAGATAGATAGATAGATAGATAGATAGATACATAGATAGATAGATACATAGATAGATGGATGTCAGGGGATAGGGTTAAAGAAAGGAAAAAGGGGATAGAAAGTGAAGGTCAAGTGCAGGACTGGGTGGGGGCTGAAAAGAAGAAGGAGAGGAAGAAGACGGGTGGATTAGTTCCCATTTATCATTCTGA
This sequence comes from Polydactylus sextarius, assembly GCA_016801845.1. Taxonomy (NCBI): domain Eukaryota; kingdom Metazoa; phylum Chordata; class Actinopteri; family Polynemidae; genus Polydactylus; species Polydactylus sextarius. The sequence continues at coordinate 22,193,273 of CM028930.1, read as the reverse complement.
CAGCTGACCCTGTGGCTGGCCTTGGGACCTCGCCGCATCCCACTCTTCTTTTCTAATTTTTCCTCTCCTCTCCCCGGGTTGTTCACACTTTTCCACTCGTCTGATTTCTCCTTTGTTGTCCTCCTTTCCCGTTTCTCCTTCTGTGGGGAGTCTGCTACACCTCCATGACTTTTTATTCTCCTCACCTCCCCTTTCCTCTTCCTCCTTTACTTTCCTTTTGTCCACTTCTTTTTTTCCCCTTTTACTCTCATTGCAGAAACAAGGAGGCATGAAGAATGCATGAGCCAAACAGATGAATGTGTTTGCTACACCGTCAGGAGACCAGAAACAAAACTGCATTACATTCCCCCAAATGTGGGCTGTGTGCCTAGCTCTGATGGCTCCCCACATGATAATAGAGTAATACTACCAATATGGTGTAATGAGTCTGCAGTCTTCCACAGAAAGAGACGTAATAAATTCCCTTTGGCCCTTAGCCTGAAAAAGTTGAGGAACCTAGAATGTGTTCATAAATATAGACCGGCTCCATCTAAAGAAGACAGTGTTTTTACTCCATCAGTTAAATTAATGGAAAATTGAAATACAACAAATATTAAAAATTAGGATTTAAAAATGATAATTGTTCATGTGCTGCTGACAGCTATATGATTAAACCACATTACCAATGTTTAGTCAGTGGACTAAACCTGTATTTTATTCTGGCTGAGTGACAACAAGTTTGATTTAGCCACTTAGCTAGCTGTCAAGCTTTGTCTCTAGAAACATTTATATACATCACGGTTCTCCCTGAGTCTCACCGAGCAAACAAGTATTGTGGTCAGCAGTCCAGGTTTTGGTTGCCAGACCAGCCTTGTGATTCTCATAGGTTCAGAGGGCTGCTCCCATGTAAGCTCATTACCTCCGAACTGCAAAACTCAAGCTGACATTTTACACTGAGTGACCTTCGCTGCTTCGTGCTGCAAAGCACTGATGAACCTGCAGAAATATGGTGTAGATGTTGATTGGAACAACCACCTTTTGAACTTTTTGTGCACATGTGCTTGGCTGAGGTTGACGAGGGAACAGGACTCCAATCTACGCTCATAATGAAATTAAAGGAAAGAAAAATGAACATGTTACCCCTGATGTGTTGTTGATGGCTATAGATTTACTCATTGTGTGTTTTAATGGGAATTTTCAACACAAATGTTAAAAAAGATTTTTTTTTTTAAAGATTGACTAATGGATTTTTTCTCTACTAACCCCATCCTGTCTTTCTTTCTCTTTTTCTATTTCCAGCCGTTTGGAGCAGAACTTGATTAAAAGTGTCCCAGCAGGAGCCTTCACTGCCTACAAGAAGCTCAAGAGGATGTGAGTCTGTCTGGAAATGACTGCGTATTTAAGCACACACACAAGCATACATACAAGCATACATTCACTTCTATGCATTGGCATACAATACATTTGTTGTCTTATTTTTAGGGTGGTCAGACTATTTTACAATAAGTTACTATATATTTTATGTATATTCACTTCTAAAAAGTGAATGTAAACAGTATAGTATATAGTATAGAACCTTGGGGCACAACAAACTTCAATCAAAGCGCAATTACAGTCATCTAACATAAACTGGAGCCAGTGAGTCCTATCTACAATATTTTAAAATCACATCACCGCTTTATTAGACCTGTATATGTTAATTAACCTCAGCTGTGAGATGATAGTATCTACTGTGCAAAGAATTTAAAAAGAAATCAATAAATAAAGTTCTATGATCCTGATTTTTTTTCCAAGTTCTTTAATAATATTCACCGAATCGATTGCTGCAGAAATCTTTTTTTTTTTATTTTCTAAATTGTAATAACAGGCACTTAAAATTGTGACATTACAGTATGTTAATATGTCTGCGAACGGGGAAACTGTGAAAATTTTAGAACATTTAATAAGATATGCACCAAAATTGTGTGGATCTTCACTATTTTATGAATTCATTTTGAATAAACTATTGACTTCATCCTCAGCAACAGACTTTGATTTAAGTCCAGAACTTAAGATGCATAATCAGTTAGTGAACAGAATGTGAGGCTACACAGTCAAAAAGAAGATACTGTACATATGATCTAATGTCCAAAACAGCTTGAACACACACACACACACACACACACACATACACACACACACATACACTCTTACACTCTTAGTGAGCGCTCATCTATCTCACACCCACAGACATAAAGTTCACTGGTGAAAAATGTCCTTATCATGCAAATGCCTGCAAAAGCTGGACTTTTTGACTTGTGCAAGGTTATAAGGTTATACACCCACTTACCCATCCGCACACACACACACACACACACACACACACACACACACACACACACAGAATTTTCACCTTGACTAAAGTGTTAAATATTATATCTTGCAGGGGTGAAAGTGAATGACATGAACTACACTTAACATACTTTTTCTCTCTCTCTTTTGTTCCTGTTGCTTCACTTTTTTCATCATCCTGTCAGTCTCTGCCTCTGTCTGTCTGCCTCTCTCTCTCTATTCCTCATTTACTTACAGCCCCTTTCAGTTTTTTTTTCACTCCTGTCCCCTTGTCTTGACCTCTGCTGATGTATTCTGTCATGATCATTTGTCAGACAGTTCTAGGACATTCACACAGAATGAACCCCCATTACTGTGTATTACAGTAATGCACTTATCTCTTCGCTTTCTCACTGTCATTCTCTCTCTCTCCCCAGTGACTTGAGTAAGAACCAGATTTCTGATATTGCTGCCGATGCTTTCAGTGGCCTTCGCTCGCTCACCTCGTTGTAAGTATGGCACGCTTACCTGCAAACACACACGCACACACATGAAAACAGGCATGTGCGCAAACGCATATCCAAACAGGAAAGTAATTGGGTTCTCAGACATTTAGCAAATAAAAATGTTGTCACTGTCGACGTTGACAATTGGAGCACAATGCAGTGGAGTGTGTGTGTGTAATTGTATGCGTCCTTAATCACAAAATGTGTGTGTGTGTTTGTGTGTGTGAGTGAGTGAATGTATGTGTGTGTCTCTGAACCCGATAAGAACATGAAGGACAGTTTAATTTGAATCAATCTGGAGCATGAAAATGAGACAGACAGTCAGACAAGGAGGGGCAGACAAGGTGAACCCTCCTGGGTGCAGAGACTGAGCACACACATGCACACACACACACACACACACACACACACACACACACACACACGCACATGGAATTGAAACAGTTGAACAAGAACATAACTGAGAGGCATGACTTCTGCAGTAGAGGCCAGTCGAGGTGTGATGTAGCAAAATATAAAATTGCTCAAGTGAATTAATGGTTGCAACTGCAGTCACAACATCTCAAACATATTTTCATTTTTTGACAATCAAATGAGATAAATGATCCAAAACAGTGTTTTTAGTGAGAAAAGCTTCAGCGCAGAAATAAATGTGTTCTGCATGTTTTGTTTTGCTTTTTATAATTTAAAAAGTTGGAAAAAAAAAAAAAAAATCAACCCAGAGTAGTAAGAGACAGCTTTTTGTCTTTGATTGTAACTCTACTTCAGCTCATCTCACTAAAATAGTTTTTCCAGCTGAGTGGGCTTCTTGGCTTTTTTCAGTCCAAGCAGATGTATCTGTGGTGTTCTTTGCATCTTGAAAAGCTGAATATTAGTGCATTTTAAGACCATATGTCTTAAAAATTAAAATATAGTAATAATATCTTGGTTTGTAGAAACATTTCTTACTAACATGATTAAAACAAAATCATCAATGTGGCCATTTTATATGAGAATATATGTGACATTTAGATGCTTTTCGAGTACAGCATCACTAATCAACATGTGTTACAGGCGTGATTTTTTCATACAGAGGCCAAAAACATACTTAGATGCCATAAAATATAATGATATGTCATCACTTATAGATGTAGAGTAGTGGCTCTGTCTCTAGTCGCTGGTCATGTCACAAATAATATTCATATACATCTTCATATGTAAGCAAAGCCTTTTTAACAGTGACCTAAATGATGTTGTTTTTCCTCTCCTGTGCAGGGTGCTGTACGGCAACAAGATCACAGAGTTGCCCAAGGGATTGTTTGATGGACTGGTTTCCCTGCAGCTACTGTAAGTACTGTCTACGCTGTCTGTTGTTAAGTGTGTACCTGTGTGCATGTGTGGGCTTCACCAGAAAGCAATGAAATACATTATTCAGTATATGAAAGAATAACATGTACACACAAAGGGAACCAGGGAGCGCTGTGTTGTTATGGATTTGTAACAATCTGGTCCAGCTTCAGTTTCTTTTAGGAAATGGTCCGACTCTTTTGTTGTAGGTGATTCATTGAAAACAAACCATATTTGCTTTGTGGTTTAATTTGCAGGGCTGATTTCATATGGTATTATACTGCAGGCTTTGTTAAGTAAAAAAAATCTGCACCTGCTAAAAAAAATACTGTAAACAAAAGCATATTTAAAAGTTCTATAATTTGCTGATGTTCATTAGTATCCTTTGAAAAGCACCAGGATTTCCTTACAGCTTCTTCTAATCTGGCAGTAATATATATGTATATATTGTTTCCTGTGGAGGTAACATAATGAACAGACGTGGCTGCACTTAGGTTGAGTTTTATACTCCATTTTCCTTAATTAAGACGTTTTGGTGATTTGGCATCAGCAAGTCCTATTTACAGTACATTACCTCTGGATCATAATCACCACTCAGGCCAATGTTATAGATCCTTATTGCTTCAGTATACTGTGGTAATTTCATGAGAAAAAGAGCATCAAGTATTTCACCCACAATCACAGAATTTTGGTAATAATCACTATAGTTCAGTAGGATCTACAACACAATCCCCTCCTTATGCATTAACCCTCCATCTGTTCCTTATTGTGTGTATGTATCTGCAGAGAGTCTTTCTTAAACGATCAACATTAACCAGATTGGTGCACTGTAATAAAAACTTTAATCTCCCATTGTTCTTCTAATATTTAGTGTCTACGTCGAGGAAAACTATTAATTCTGGATAATTCCTCATGAGTCTAAGTTTGAACTGCAGCAGTTGTTCAGCATGCTGTAAAAATTCAGGCTCCTATAACGGCTACATTGGTCCTGTATGTGGCATATGGTACTCACAAATGCCGCAGTCCACTGCAGAAACAGTTAATGTTCTGGGCTTCTCCATCGTAAAGTGAAGTGAAGCAAAGAGAATGAGGATGAGTGAATCTAACCCACAAACACCTCTTTACGGGCTTAGGTGGAACATTGGGATGCATGGTGCATAGTCAGGGAGAGGGGGGTGTGGGATGGGGGGTGGAGAGATGGATAGATAAATTAATGGATGGATGGAGGGAAAAGATGGAAATAATGCATTGGGAAGAAGACAGATATGGAGAAACATATAATATAAAGATTAGAAAAGAAAAGGAAGTTTAAAAGTGTTTTTTCCATGTCCAAGTTTGACTCAAGCTTTGACTCTAGCTTCTAATTGGAAAAGCATTTCCCTGAGAACATGCCATGATGTTTTAGTCATAAACTGTAAACACTGAACACTTTGTATTTTTCGCCAGTCACACTGGTGGGAATAAAAAACAAACAAAACAACAAATCTTGGTCAGTTTGTCAGAAATTTCCAGATATTATTGTTCCATATGGTGTAATAATTATAAATTATTTATTAGCTTTTACTGGTGAATCAAGCAGCATGTCAACCTTCCACGACAAAGATGTGTTTATTGCTTTGTATAGCTACCGATCTGCTGTTTATATTGTCTGCGCAGCTTTGTTTTACTGGTGCAGTTTCAAGTAATTAGTTCCCCCTGTGAGCTGCCTAATGAGGCGTGGATATGTCGCAGAGCAGCATGTGTGTGTGTGTGTGTGTGTGTGTGTCTGCTTATGAGTTCCCGTCACTGTCTGTACGTAAGAACTGGGTTGTGCCGGTGTAGGCGCTCCTCATTAGGACGACTCGAGATGATTAAGCTGAGCTGCCGCACCGAGTGCCGAGTTAGTCACCTGTCAGACAAAAGGAGAGAGGGAGAGTCAAGAGATGGTAGAGCATGTGAGAGAGATGAAGAAGCGAAGAATGAAAGAGAGGACAGGAGCAAAAAGTGTTGAGAATGAGAAGAGAGTAAAAAGGTTGAAAATGACACAGACAAGACCAAGCAAAGAGAAGTATAAGGGGGAAATCTGACAGTGTGGATGTATTAGCTAATGAAGTGCAGGTATGAAAAGACGGAGAGAAGGGTGGAGGTGAAAACTCTTCCTGTCATTTACTTAATCCTTCTATCACATTTCTCATTTCCTTCTCTCTCTCTCTATCTATATTTCTCTCTCCTCCATTTTAACTGTCAGCCTCTTTTGCTTAAATGTATATCTGTGTCACTCTAAATTAAATTTTCACCTGTCCTGTCTCACTCCATTATTTCCTCCATCTCATTGCCATTCTTCTGTCCCTTTCCTCCCTTTTTCCCTCCTCACCATCTGTCTCTCCCATCAAAACAAGATATTACACTATCCAACCAACAGTAGATATTTCCCTCCTGCTCCAGAAGAGAAAGTGAAAATATATAAAACCACAATTTTCAGATTTATGGGTCATGGCCAGAAAAAATATAATCATGAGCGTATGGAGAGAAAGAAGGCGAGGGATGAGAGAAGAAATTGCGAGACGAAGAACACAGGAGAGAAAAGTAGTGGTTTTGCATCTGTGAAAGATAAATTATCTCAGTATTTGCATGTACATTTTTTTGCATAGTACACAGAGATAATAAAGCTAAATAAGTAAAACAAATACAGATAAATAAGAAATGCTGCACATCTCTTCCTTGTGTTTCAGGCTGCTGAACGCCAACAAAATTAACTGTTTGAGGGTCAACACTTTCCAAGACCTGCAGAACCTCAACCTGCTCTCACTCTACGACAACAAGCTGCAAACTATCAGCAAAGGGCTTTTCACTCCTCTGCGCTCAATCAAGACTCTGTAAGTACACATATAAATATATATATGCTAGAAGAACACAAATAGCTGACAGCCATGCATTTTTAATTGGCTCTTTTCTAATGAAAGAGACATACCAGACAGCAGCAGCTTAGACCAACAATAGTAAAAGCTTTTATGGGTTTTGTTTGAACCAGGAATATTTTTGTATCAGTCAGCAACTAGAACAGTTGCAGATGGCCGCAAAGTACAGTATCACATAAACACATGACACCTGAGACAACTTTGTAACAAACTGTGAGGTCCTGCTCTTACTTACTCCCATGACAAACCTGGCTTCCCCTCTCTCCTCTCTCCTCCATCCACTCACCTCTCTCTCAGCCATCTGGCACAGAATCCTTTTATGTGTGACTGTCACCTGAAGTGGTTGGCTGACTACCTGTTTGACAATCCTATTGAGACCAGTGGAGCACGCTGCAGTCACCCCAGAAGGCTGGCCAACAAACGAATCAGCCAGGTTAAAGGCAAGAAGTTCAGGTGCACAGGTAAGGGATGAATTTACACACATACAAACATGAGCAGTTACAGGAAGAACACTACAAACACTTGTAGCATTAAAACACGTCCATTTTCTAATATGCATTTACTATGACACACATATAAGCACTCAGCCTCCATCTCTCTCTCTGTGGTTGTACTGTAATACTGTTACTTCCTTTGATACGAGCCATGGGTCTCACTAATTACAACACAGACCAATTTAGTTCTCCGAAGCAGCACAGTAACTAACTCAGTAGGGACTGGCTATAGACTGTGATCGCCCACTTGTGTGAAATTACGTGCCTGTACGACTGCACGCACTTCATGTCCTCGGTGTTGTGGCTCTTCACATTGTTTTCCTCGTCTTAAATATTATCCTTTTTTTTATGGCTCACTGGAAAGTGATTTTTTTAAAATCCCCTGTTGGACATTTCTTTACAGACTATTTGAATTGTGTTAAAACGATGTTTGCGATCATAGCTTCACAAAGCAGCATAGTAGGAGGTCTCTGTCAACTGCATTAGCTCCGACAGTCACTTCTCTTCACTTCACTGAATGTGACTGTGAAAGTGAGAAAAGATGATCACGTAATAAAATCATTAGAAGAGGATGATAACTGGCACTTTTTAAGCACTATTCCCGTTTGTGGCTTATACAACTTTGGGTTTGTTGTTCCCAACCTAAACTGGGTGAACCAATAATACCATAACCAAAAATGGAGAAGGCTTTTAGCCAAAGTGCTTTGGAGTATTATGAGCACATGTTCTATATTTTTAGCAGTGGAAGGTCTCAGTGGTGAGCAAACCCCTAATGTTTGTGCTCTGCCCAATGAGCTAATCAAGATAACCAGATTACAAATGCTTCCAAAGCTGGTTCTGGCAGTTCTCTTTGCTTCAGCCCCTTCTCTCTGCAGTCCCATGCCTCTCCCCGCATCTCTTCTTCCTCTATGGAGCTGTGTGGACATTTTTCGCTATTGGTGGACAGTTCTCTGACTCCGCCTCCCTTCCTGTGTGGATCTGCAGCTGTCTGTTGCCTCTCCTATCCTGTTTGGACCCTGACCCCTGACTGATTGGTGCAGCTCTCTTGTTGCCCCGCCTTCCTCCTGTGTGGACCTGCATTCTGATTGGTTCGTGCAGCTGTCTCTTGTGCTTGATCTAACCATGTGGCCCCGCCTATTGTGACATCACATGGTTCCGTCAAGCGCCAGGGACCGCCGAGCACACACCCACCTGCCTCTCCCAGCCAATCATTCACCTTGGAGCACTTAACTTATCTGTTTGTTTGCATTCAGTCAATCAGACGTCACAATAAGGTATCGATCAGTGTATCAATACTTGACTGGTTTTCTACTGATGAGCAATTTAAAGATGCCCGGTGGAGTATCATCAATGAAATGTTTACAGTCAGTGTTTTCACCAACACTTATTGTGTATTCTAACGCACCCATTGTTTACTAGCTGACAATCTTCTCTCTCCTTTGCACATTACCACCAATAACTTATAACTCTGATGTCTTTTGCCTCGGCCGTGTGCTCACACACATGCACATGTGCCACAATGCAAAGAGAATCTGGAACCACTCTCAGAAACCTGACTCTGCTCTATAGCACTACTAGTGGTCAAAAACTCCACAGGGTGCCTTTAAGTGGCTCAAACACATGCTTTTACCCCAGTGTTGTTTGCTTTGGAACGTATTAACCTCTCTTTGTAGGGTTTTTAAACCACATAAAGAGAAATGCTTGGTACACTCTTCTCTACTGTCAAATTGTCCAGTGCTTCAGTGGTTAGCATGGCTGATCCCCCCGCCTCTGTACAGACCCTTTTACTCTTCTCTGCTCCAACTGAGGAAGACAGCGAAACTTGATAAAAACAAAAAACATCTCAAACCATTACTTTGACAAAAAAAAAACCCACCTTCCATTCTTTGCTTTCTTGTTTTCCCTCAGTTCCTTTATATCTTATTCTCTCCCTTGGTATTACCACTCTGTCAACTTGCCAGTCAACAAGGTTTTGCAGCAACACATTATTCTAAAATATCCTGCCACTGGAAGGATGAGACCTGGCCACGTCTCATAAAAGATAAGACATCATTTTGACGAGCAGTGATCATTTGCTGCGTTCAAATCAACATCTCACTAGGTGGCCTTAGCTGTTTAACAGTGACAAGCAGAGAACAGATGAGCCATAATGTGTGTCCGCCAAGAGTGGAGACAGAAAATGAATGGACATGTAGTCTGTGCCAAAGTAAGGAGAGTCTGATAGGGGAGTGGTGAAAAGCAGAAAAGGTTAAATTGACAGAGACCAGATTGACAACAACGCTGGAAAGCAAGAGAGAGACGGAGGCAACGATAACCGTGAGAAATACAAAGTGTGTACGCGGTGCACACATACAAGTGCTGCATGATGTAAACCAGGTCTGCTTCCACAGGCACTGGCAGTCATAAATAATATCTGCTCACATTATATCTAAATAACAGAAGTGGTCTCTGGCTCACCATGTTAAACAAAAACATCCGGGGTTAAACTGCATTTATCTACAAGATGATTCCATAAAACCACCTGGACTGTTGTTTCTTAATTTGATTTACAGTGGTATCCATGCAGAATTACACGTCTCTGCCTCAGCTCTGTGCCCACCCTTTATACAGCAGACTACTGCAGGAGCAACCGCTGTAGATATGAGTTATATTAATGTCTTAGGTGACTGGTTACCTAATTATGTTTTACAACTCCTGGCAGCTGAAATTAGAATTAAAGTAGAATTTTCCAAACAGTTAAACTCCAGTGAGAAACAGTTTCGACAGGTATTGACATGACTATATCTGAATGTGCATTCATTGCTTTTCACTATATTTATTGGAATGATATTTTGTCCTTCATATTGTAAAATATTAAGAACTTTATGTCTCTGGTGTCCTTTATTTTCCTCTCTATCATTTTTCCCTTTTGTCTACTACTTCCCTGACTATTCTACCCCCCATCAATTTCTACCTGCTGTCTACTCCTTTGTCTTTTTGTTTTTCTGTTTCTACTATATCACTTTATCTCCGTTTTGGTCTCCTCCTCTCTCTTTCGTCTTTACAGGTCAGGAGGACTATCGTAGCCGCCTCAGTGGCGAATGTTTCCAGGACCTGGTGTGTCCAGAGAAATGTCGCTGTGAAGGCACCGTGGTCGACTGCTCCAATCTCAAACTGACGCGAATTCCTCCTCACATCCCTGAACACACCACAGACCTGTAAGTCAACTAGTGTTTCAAGTTGTGTATTACACACACACTCACACACACACAAGTGACAAGTCATAATGAAATATCAGATTGAAAACCATGTGTTAGACCACTCCAACCTGAAACTATAAACCACCACACACCCTTAAACATGCCACAGGCCTGTCAAGAAGTGTTTCACTGTCTCAGACTGAAGCATGTAGACTTGCACACTCTGCATTCAGACGTATACAAACGTATATATTCAGAGCACACACACACACACATCTGCCGGTCTGTTTCTCTGTCTTGTTGCCTCTCTCAGTGCTGTATCATGGACGTCAGTCTTCATTTTTAGCTCCCAGACCAAAATGCCTCTCAACAGTCTTTTCCATCTCCGTCTGTTTCCCAAAGGAGCCATCATGATGTCTGGTGAAGGGTCTCACAGTAGAATACAGAATAGTCCCATGGATCATTCATTTCACTGCTGAAAAATGTGAAGGGAGCAACAAATTTCTTATTTTAAGGACGTTTTAAAAGTCTGTATTTGTTCAGAAAATGTTGGAATCAAAAAACAGATGGCAGAGGCACAGTAAGTCAATTAATTGATTAGTCGATCAACAGAAATATAATCTACAGCTATTTTGGTCATTCATAGATCATTTGAGTCAAATATTCCAGTTTCTCATTTGTGTTTTTCTCTGTTTATTATGTGATAGAAAATGTAATATCCGTTGGTTTTTATATTTTGTCAGACAAAACCAATTATTTGGAGATATCGTGTGTGGTTATGTGAAGTATTATGCTAAGTGGTATAATAATAGGTTTTAAGAAGAAAAGAAGTGTAAGTGTTCATGAGTCACTGGAGCTACTGAACAAAAGGCTCAATTGTAAGAAGACTGCTGTGATGTGACTTCAAAAAGATCATTTAAAAGTTATAAAACACACAGAAACTGAGGCCGAAAGTGCTTCTCTGATTCAAATACTGTGACTCAAGCAAGAGGTGGTGATGCCAAAATCAGCAAGTCCCATTTTACTTTCAGCACCTGGCCCTAGATTGAATATTCAATAAGCTAATATTTCCACACAGGAAATGGGAATCCAGCCAGAAGCAAAGTTTTGCCTAATAATACTGAATCACAAACCGCTTTAAGATGTAGGTGAAGGATGGAGAGCTTCTGCCATCACTATCAGTGTGGTGCTAATGGAGAATAGAGGATATAAGAGCCCACTGAAGCAGATGCAGGATGGTTGCCACCGTATTACTTAAGGAGGTTAGTTGTATAATAGTGAAGTCAACCATGGGTGCCACTTTAGATAACTAATAATGTCAGTATCCCACAGACCATTAGCCTCCAATGGCTCTCTCTCTCTGTCTCTTTCTGTTTGCTTCTGTTTCTCACTGTGAACACTTGTAGCCTCACATCCTCCCTCCCATTCTCTCTGTCCGTTCCCAGGGTGCTTCATGTCAAATATATAAACTTTGTCCTCTATGGTTGGTTAGAGGGCACATCAAAGTTTCTACCATTTTTAACACCCTCTCTCTTTCTTTCTCTTGTTACTTTTTCCTTAAGAACACAACCAACCACTGAGTTGTTGAAGGCACACACACACACACACAAGCTGCCACTCGTAGCCTGTAACCTGCCTTATCAGGGGAAATCAGGGGAGGTTATGGCTGAGCTGAAGGCTTATATATTTCCCCCCTCTTTCGTCTTCTGTATATCTTTCTGTCTTACTTTGTGATTCTTCCCACCAGCCATACAAATCCTTGACATCAGCCTTGATAGTGTTCAATAACTATGAAAGAATCTGTCTTAAGAGAATTATTTGCATTTAAACTACACAAATCAACCAGACAGTCAAGGCAATGTCACTTTCACTGTTGAGTCTGTTTAGTGCTATTTTGGCAGCAGGATTACACCATAAAATTGAGTCACTTTGGCTTTGGCAAATTTTCAGGAAATGCTATGTTCATCTTGATGCAAAAAAAAAAAACTGATCATTTTGAAATTTTACAATTTGATGCTGATCCAGATAGTAATCCAGATCTGATGGATAGAAAAAGCTAAAGTGGTGGTAATTATTATTGTTATGTAACAGTGTGTATGGCACCAACAGCATTTAGAGACACTTACATCAGTATTTCATTAAACACACGAGCAATAAAATGACACAACCCAAATAGCTGCTGTACAACTGTTAGAGTTGTATAATGCTGACATCATCATTTCACACAACAGGTAATAAACACACACATCTGTCCTGCACAAGGATTAAACCTAATAAATAAATAAAGCTATTCCTGTAGAACAAAGGAAGCGTTGATATAAGCATGAATGAAGCTGCATGAGAACAAAACAAACGCTGACATAAGCACATTGTGTTTCTATACACAGGTCTCCATGTCTTTATTTGTCTAACTCAGTTTCACGACAAATAAATCATGTATGTTGTCACATTACTTCCTTTCTTGTTTTATTTTTGTACCATAAGAGCTAGACAGACGTGTGTAGAGTAGTTTGGTGGAGATATGTTACGTTCTGCTGAGTGTCGTTCTAGTCTGTTTTAGTCTGGCTTCATCCAGGTTGATCCATCCTTTAAGTTCCCTCGTATCTCATTAGAAAGTATCCCCTCCAGCTCAACTTTTCTTTCCTCAATTTCCCTCACTCCTTTTCTTTTGCACACAACACACACACACACACACGCACACCTAGGCACAGGCACAAAGAGCATCCTTTTAGCAGCACCCTTTTAGTACAAATTACCTCAATAAAGCAGATGTCTAGCTTCCTATCTCTCAAACTGTTTTCCCATGGCTTAGGGCTGTGTAGGTATTGATGACCGCATAGAAAAGATTAATTTCTCTTCTCTCCTCTTCTCTCCTCTTCTCTTCTCTACTCTTTTCTCTTCTCTTGGGTTGGTTTTGTGCCGCATCATACTTCAACAGTCACCAAAGGCCTCTTAACCTTCATGCGGTCATTCCCCCCTTACATTTGCAGCCTCGCTCCATCTTGTGTGTGTGTGTGTGTGTGTGTGTGTGTGTTGCAGTTGGGTTCATGAAAGAATAAATGACTAACTTGCTCCCTCTATCTTTCTCTCTGTAGGCGGTTAAACGACAATGAGATTGCCGTCCTGGATACTGCAGGGATGTTTAAGAAGCTGCCTAACTTGAGGAAGATGTACGTATACTTTTTTTGTGCTTTTTTCACACAGCTTTTCTCATCTGTTAAATAACTAATGTTAAGACCTAGAGTTGTTAATTTGTTTCTGCATTTATTTTTTTCTGCATTTACTCAAGTCTGACACTGTTTTATATTTTGTTGATAGAGGAAGGAAAGGAATAGCGTTACAATTACAAGATGACTGAAATAAGATGTGACTGATGAAAGCAGATGTTAAACTGTGGATGGACTGAGATAAGAGAGAAGAACAAGAAGTTAAGAGGGAGAGAAATGAGGGAAGAGAAAGTGGAGGGGGTGGGGTGGATATAAAGTGTGGAGGATGAAAACAAGAGAAAAGTGAAAAAACACGCATGCAAAGACAGAAGAGAAAATGAAAACAACAAGGAACAACAAGCGAGGAATAGACGAAGAGAAGTGAATGAAGACAAGCAAGAGGATGGGAGGTGTAGAGAGAGGGATGGACAGAAGGGAAGGGTTGGTCTGAGGAAGGAGGAAGCGAATATTAAATGGAAATAGAAGATGGGCCTTCAGATTTACAGTCAGTCCTTATCTACAACCTACTCTAGTGTGTGTGTGTGTGTGTGTGTGTGTGTGTGTGTGTGTGTCAGAGTGAGATAGAGAAAGACAGAGCAGAGACCAGCCGTTGATTTATTGGAGAGGAAATTGCTAACCATCTAGCAGTGTCACTGACGATATAGATTGGCCAGTGCTCATTTCCATTTTCCTGTTCTCAATTCCTTTCCTCGTTTCCACACCTCCTCTCCTTCCTTCACCTCGTTTCCTTCTGTCTCTCTCACACCTCATGTTCTTTCATCCTTTCTCCTGCTCTGCATCATCCCTTCTTTTCTTTTCTCCCTAACTTTGTCTGTAATTCTTATTATTATTCTGTTTTTATTTCTTTTTAAGTCTCCTCCTAAGATGTCCATTTTCTTCTCTTCTCCTCCTCTACTCTCAAGCTGATAAGAAAAAAAGCATAAAACTGGCAATGAATGAAAGCTGCAGTTGCTGTGATAGCTATCATCGCAAGTTATTGTTTCTGTGGCCAAATGCTCTCTTTTCATTTTCATTTTTCTCATTGTGCAATGAAGAGAGATAGCAATCACTTTCAGTTGTCTGGGACCACTTGTCTCATTTACGTCTGTGTGTGTGTGTGTGTGTTTTGTGAGTTATAGTGATGCTATAAGCTGTTATCAGTATATCTATTGTACAAGACGAGGACATTAAGATGAAAGAGAGAAGAGTTAACATTTATTAGTTGAAGGGACGTGATTGATGACTGCAATTAAAGCGGGAACATTGTGTATTGTGTGTTTGTGTCGAACACTGTGTTCATACATGTTTGAATGTGTTGCTGTATTGTCTCTCTGGTGGTGTATGTGACAGTCTATCCTGCATGTCATTAAAACAACAACAAAGACATAAAAATAAACCTGAATATGGAAAACAGCAGCCTCTGTCATTTCTCTTCCTGCAGCAACCTGAGCAACAACAAGTTGAGGGACATTCGTGAGGGTGTTTTTGACGGAGCCGGTGGAGTTTTGGAGCTGCTACTGACGGGAAACAAGCTCACTGGGCTTCAGGGACGCATGTTCAGAGGCCTCACCGGCCTCAAAACTCTGTAAGTGGCTTAGAAAAGTGTGTGAGACAGAATCCTTGTAATCACCCACAACTTTAAATGAATAAAATAAAAAAAATGAATAAAAAAACTAGAACATCATCATCTTTTATGTCATGTTCTCTTGTAAATTAGGATATTTATTCAGCAATAAAGAATATTTTTAACTGTTTAACTATTTAGTTCAGTCGCTGTGTGGTATTTGTCTTTCAAAATGGCCACCGACTGTTGCCATGGTTGTGACTGAAAGCTGTGCTGACCATAACTTGTGTTAACATCTAACTAATGTAGGACTTCATTAACTTTTGTCTTCTTCAGACTCAAACGAGAAGAAGTAGGTTTGTTTACTCCATCACCCTGAAATCAAGGCTAATGGCTGCATATTGTTGTTCCTCTAATTTGGACACCCACCACCATAAATAGGCAAGCGTCCAATTAGGGGCTACAGGATAGTGTACACAATCGTGAGCTAATGTTGTGTGTGTATGCTCAGTAATGACTAGCTAATGCTATCGTGTGTATATATATATGCCAACTAATGACTCCCTAATGGTATCATGGCTGTCTCTGTATTATGTTAAGAGGCTCCCTGCTCCAGTAATAGCCTTGCTAACTAGGTTAGCCTATCCCAGAGATTGCTAATGCTAACTAACTGAGTTAGCCTGGTCCCACATGACTGAATGTCAAAACCTAATGTCATATTACAGAGTCTGTCATGGTTGTCTTATGGGGACTGGTTTGAATTTGCCTCTGCTTTCTGTTTTATCTTTCGTTCGTGTCATTAGAGATTATATTCTTTCATCCTCTTTGTGTGTTTCTTTTTATCCACCCAAGTTATGTAAATGTTGTGTTTGTCATTCAGCTGTTTTATAGATTCAGACTTCCTGTCAAAAAAAAAACATCCCTCAAGTAAAAAAAAAAAAAAAAAATGAAGGAAGTAATTAATTCAACATTTAAGCTTTAAGTCTTTATTCCAATCTCTCATTGTCCAGATAAAACAGGATTTTCAGATTTTTATTTTTATAGTAAATACATTATTTTTGTGTTTCCAGAATGCTGCGCAGCAACCAGATCAGCTGCATCGACAACAGCACGTTTACGGGTTTGAGCTCGGTGCGTCTGCTGTCGCTGTATGACAACAGGATCTCCAGCATCGCCCCAGGAGCCTTCTCTACCCTGCACTCCCTGTCCACCATGTGAGTCATATCCGTTGGTGTTTTTTTTTTTCTCGCTCTTTCATATATTTCACACGTTTCCTGTTTTGTTTTTCTTCCTTTCTGGACCATTATTTCTGCTATCTCTCACCGTGTGTCACAATCAAATCTAGCCACATCTCTGACTCCCTCCTCCTCTTGCTCTGTCTCAGCCTCTGTCTTCATATCTCACTCTTTTCATTGTGTGTTGGGAGGGGACACATTTTAATTTGTGTGAAGATGTTGGCTTGTGTCCTGAGCAGAAAGATACATAGACAACTCCACGAAGTAAAGCTTTGACAACCTTTAACCTGCCACATGGCGTTACTGTTATGGAGGAGAGAGTGGGAGACATGGAGCCAAGAGAGAAGTGAAGGCTGTAAATAATAGATTGTATCAGGTCAATAAAACATTACAGGTTGATGTATTTTTATATATTTTTTCTTACTCTGAACAGAGACATGCCATGCCAAAAAAGTCTCCTCACATTCTCTCTAGTCTCTTTCTTCCCTCCATACTCCCTTCCCTTGTTCTGCCTTTTGTTCTCGCTCCCTGTCCCACTATGTACCTGTCATCTTTGATTCAAGTTTCTTCTTGAGTCTTCTGGGACAAAAGGTGGGAGACAAAAGACAGAGAGAGAGAGGGAGGGAGGGGGGAAATGGGGACAGTAGAGGTGGAGGGTGGATGGACGGATGTGCTGTTCCATAAACTCAAGGGCTGTGGGCTGTTGGTGATTATCACTACATAAATGGAAATATATTGAATTTCCTTTTGTCTCTATAACTTGTCACCGTTCATTGTTTTTTTCAGCCATATTATATCATAGGTTTTGTCATAACACCTGAGTTTATATGCAACACCTGTCTGCTGTTGGCCATGAAAGAAAGATGAATAGTTTTTATTACTAGAGCGTGTGTTCGTTACACTTCCTCTGAGCATTTTCCTTTATCTTTTCTCTTTTTTGTTCTTTCTCTTTCTCTCTCGCTTCTACAATTTCTAATATCTGTCTCCATTTTTAATGCATTGTCTCCCAATAGAGTTTGTCCATTTAATTAAAAGATTAACACACTGAAAAAGGAAGGAAGGGATTTAGCTTAGGTCTGGTAGTCACGCAGCGAGGTCAATTCATTACAAGGAAATGAGGAAATAACTCGTCCCTATCTATAACAGCATACCATTAATATTGTTGCACAAACAGCAACATTTAGGTTTATTAGTTTGGTCGTACACATGGTGTAAAGCAGCGTGCCACTTACACATCTCTACAGATAATTTGGATGTGAGCTATCAACTTTAAACTAATACATGTTCCTAATTGTTAGACTACTGATATTTAATATCTTGTAATCTCTCAGTTTATATGTATTTATTCATATTTTTTGTCAGCACTGGTTTTACAACCTGACAGCACCGCTGAGTTTCTTTCGTCGATGGTATAAAAACTCATCTGTTCTGTTTTGCAGGATTCTAGTAAATAAAATGACACATTTGAGAAATTTTTTAAATTCTTGTCTCGCTGTCACTTGGATGTGCCAGAAAAATGAAGACGCCCGGAGCAGCTTTAATACCTCCTATCCCACCGCAGTCACTTTAAATGTGGTCGGACATAAATATTACATGAGCAGTCTTATAAAAGCTACAAAATGCAATGAGAGGTGATCAAAAATGAATACAAATGGACAGATAACCTTTTCTCTTTTTCTTTCTCTTTCACAGTGTCTTTCACTGTGCCACCTCTCCCTTTTCGCCCTCCATCTCTCATACTTTCCAAAGTGAACAAAAATAACTGATAACCTTTTCTCTTTGCATCTCTTTTGTTCCCGTTGTCTCTCTCTCTTCCTCTTGCGTCCTTGTCTTTCATCTAAATTTATTCATATATTTATGACTGTCCAAAAACAATTGTTTACCTCAAGGCTTTCATCAGGCGCTCTATCCTTTTAATACTTACACATATGATTCAAAAATTGGAAAGGCTCCTTCCTTAAATATCCAATAGTCTGTCTCTTTTGCTTTCATGTCAATATGTGTGAACTATGATGGGTTCTTGTTTGTCTCATGGCAACTAAGTAACAAAATTTAATATTATACATCAATATATTGTTACGTTTCCATGGTGAATTCATTATATTTTGGAAGCAAATAATAAATTAAAGCTACAATTGTTTAGCAACATGTTAAAGAAGCTGCCAGACGTTTTGCATTCACTGTCTTTTAATGATTCTTCCCTCTCTCGTTTCCATAGTAACCTCCTGTCCAACCCATACGTGTGTGATTGTCACTTGGCCTGGTTGGGTCAGTGGCTGAAGAAGACCAGGGTGGTCAGCGGAAATCCTCGCTGTCAGAAACCAGCCTTCTTGAAAGAGATCCCCATCCAGGACGTAGCCAACCCCGACTTCACCTGTGATGGTAACCCTCTCTTTCCCTCTATTCAATTTTATTTATAAAGCGTCAGATCATAAAAACTTTTATCTCAAGGCGCTTTACATAGAGATACATACAATACAAATACAATACAATATACAAACAATACAAAGAGCAGTGCTCACTTTACATTACTAAGGACGTGGCTGCACATCCCATATTTATTATTTATTACACTGACCCAGTCTGAATCCTGTGTCTTATCCCAATTACTGACTCTATTCTCCTTTAAAAAATTTAAAACCTTTAGAGGAAATTCTCTCATGAAAGTTTGTTTTGTTGATAATACCCAAGTTAAAATCAGTGCCCTAAGACCAAGTCCTAATTCCCTTTATCTCCCCAGAAAATAAGCAAAGATCTCTGTGAGATCTCTGTGATATCTCAGTGAAATCTTGTAACATCCTCAGGTTTGTGTGGACACATCTTCCATTTGGGTTCTGTAACGATCTTTCCACTGACCTCTGTCTTAACCCAGCAGATACACACACACACACACACTGAGCTGGGTATTGTGAGGACAAAATGATCAGTAACCACTGGCAAACAACAGACTTACATGACATCAGTTTGTGGTTTTCTACAGTGACGCTGTTGTTACCACTATGATGCCTGCCTATAGTGACTCCATCGGCCATCAGCTTTTTCCCGCCAAAGTTTGTCGCCGTAGGCGAAATGTGGTCTGGCTTCCCTGTCTATCTCGGTCTCTCTCTCTTTTCTTCCCCCTTTCTTCGTTCTTTAGTGCTTAACACTTTAAACTCTTTTTCGATCTTTCTCTCCCTCTCTCTCTCTCTCTCTCCTGAGTTTCTTTTGAATTCATTACACTTTTCTAATTTCCTGTAGCTGCGCTGCAGCCATTTACTGAAAATGAGTTTGGAAAGTAGTTAGCTGGGTTGGCTCAAGTAAGGAAACTCTAAGATGGTATCAAATCTTAATATTTATTCTTGCATCCTGCACAGACACACACAGAGATAGACAGTCATCTGCACAAACACAAATTTGAATTGTTGTTACCACATTCAACCTCTGCTATTTCTATCATTGCGACAGTTACATGAAACATTTAATTTTAACTTGATCCCAACTTTAAACTGCCATATAGACCTAAATCACTGGACGTATGTTAATGTAAACAAAGGGTTTGATGGTGATCAAATTAACTGATCTAACTTTAGATCATCATCAGCATCAGTTGTATCTGTTGTTCTTAGACGACACATCACTTATAATATTCTGCTGACAGTCACACAATCCAACCTTCAAACACGGGCAACGTAACCTCTTGGTGACGGTAAAATGTTCATACTCTGAGGGTGTCTCAAAGTCTCAAATTGTTTTTTTTAAAAGAATAGCAGCACAGAAACACACACACGTGAACACAGCCATGGTCCCCATGTCCAGTCTATTTATAGTTGAGTAAAATGGCTGTTAAGTTGTCCAGAGGCAGCCAGGGGAAAGGTAAAGTTAATTGAATTTGTGAGAAGATATTTAGCGCACATTTAGATGTTAGTTCAATTAGCTAACTGAAGAGTGAGTCAGCCCACGGCTACACTTCCCCGTGGATTCATAAGTTACACACAAGCATCAGGCATATACACTTTAACACACTACCCCACACGCGGCCACGTTAGCGCCCATTTACTCAACATTTAGACGTTAGCACAATTATAAAAACTTCAAAATGGCCACAGGACAGAGGGGGAGAGATATTTAACAAACTAAATGTGCATGAAACTCAGTGTGTGCTTCTACTCACACATGTGTAGTTCTGCCACTGCTGCATATGGTGGCATGTTGGCACGAAGGCAAAAACAACAAAGTATGAACATACGTGAGTATAAACTCGACATATCGCGCTCCTAATCCTCTGTCTCTCTACGTTCACACAGCAACTCAGCTTTCACTTGTGTTATTATTGGCTTAGTGTCCACTCTTCATTATCCCTCATTATGGTTTTAACTCAACGTGTTTTACATTTGGGACCACAGTTCAACTATTTACATACTGCAGTGCTAGATTAAAGCTGTGTGTGTGTGAGTTTTTCTGTCAGTCAAGGAAATGGAAGCAGTTTGAAGCCAAGAAAAACTCTCCCGTCTCTGATCCTTCTTATCTCAGAGTGTTAGAATGATTACAATCACTCAGATGTTTTTTTTTTTTGTCCTCACCATGTGTTTTGGGCCCATGTACGTTGTTGTTTTTCACAATGAGAGTAAAAGTGTCAGTTTAAAGATGAAAAGAAGGGTTAACGTATACAAGTCGCAGGTTGTACAATCTTTGATGAAAATGTTGGACATAAGAATGGCTTGATTTTCATGAAAATTATATCATACAATGTTTCAAAAAAGAAAAAAAAAAAAAAAAACTAGTCAACTGAAGGACATTCTCATCATGGTTTGACAAAACAATGCAGGCAGTGCACCGAAAGTTTGTCGAAACATTCATTTAGTTTCTGTGTTTACATGAGTTTTCAAGGTTGTTACAAAACCACCTTTCAGCATCTGTTCAGTGTTTCTCCAGTATCATCTAAGGGCTTTTAATATAACTGTGACCTGCCTGCAGATTCTGAGCCAGATGTTGAAACACGAGTGCAGCTGATTTTTACAGCCTCTGGTCCTCTGATATGGATTCTAAATTATTCGTAAAAAAAGTGCTGAGTCCTGAGTTGAGTGGAATTGACTGAGTGCCACATTTACAGTTAAATCTTTATGTCTATCTGTCTACCCCGTTATCTCTCTCTTCTTTCTCTCCCTTTTCTCTCTTTCCATCTCTCTTCTTGCCTCTTTTAACTGGTATCTTTTCTTCTGTCTGTTCTACTTCCTTCTACCTTTTTCCTGCATCTGTTGCTGTTTTTCCTCGATCGTTCATTTTAACATTTTGTCTGTCCTTGTCTTTATCTCTTTACCTTCTCTCCCTTTTTGTCTCTCTCACTGATATTTTCTCCCTTTCTCTCTCTCTCTCTCTCCAGGTGTTGAGGATAATGGTTGTCTTCCTGCGTCTGGTTGTCCTGACGCTTGCACGTGCTCAGACGGCGTGGTGCGATGCAGCAACAGAGGGCTGCACTCTCTGCCCAAGGGCATTCCCAAGGACACCACAGAGCTGTGAGTCATGCATTCATGCACGCACACACACACACACACACACACACACACACACACACACACACACGCACGGGTAAACTCAAACTGCAAAGATCTACTTTTTCCAATATGCAGACATAGACATGTACATGTGGACAAACAGAAACGGGCATTTTTGTCACTGCTTACTCTCCAATAACATGCAAAGTCACAACCACACACACATAAACAAGCAGAGTCACACACTGCTGCAGCGATATTGATGCAGCAGTTTGCCTCTGCTGCTTCAGGAACCAACAAAGCATTTAGTTAATATACACACATGCTGTTTTGCCTGGTTGACTTGATGGGCTTATACTCACGAGAGCGCTGCATGAATCAGTATGTTTGGGTTTTTGATGCTATAAATTTATGAAATTTAAAAAATTATATTTCTGTCAGTCAAATAACATCTAATATGATGTGTTTTCCAAACAGCGAGAGACAGAAAAACCAGGGTCAGAACATTTATCAGCAGTTGAGAGGGGAGATACCAGAACGTGTCCTTGGGTTACTTTCCTCAAACATGTTTTTAAAAAATTGCTTTAAAAAACTATTTTCTAATGTTGTAATGCCAAAGAAACCTCCAAAGTAGTCAAGGTCTTTCTGTCACATTTAAAAGCTGTGTCAGGTCAGTGAAGGTTTTTTCAGACTAGTGCAATAACGTCCTTTTTTGGAGTGAAACACTCAGAGACTCACTGTGGAAAGAGAAACAGAATCTACTCGTATTTTTAATTATCTAACACAGTTATTGGTTGTGTTAATCTTATTTGGCCGATGAGTTCCCTGGCTTGTAAATGGTTTGTAATAGAAATATTTTGTAATGAATGAAGGTCAATAAAGGAAACGTCCATAATGATGGTAACTGTTGCAACTGATGTAGGATAAAACAAGGGTAAGACAATGTTAATTTAGATCAGGAAATTTAGAAAAAATAGGAACAAAATCTGATGTAGGAAGGATGAAATATTACTCACACGGGCGCACACATATAGAAACCCTTCTAGCTGTGAAATAGGCCTGCTCTGTGGGGTCAATAGCAGTGATTAGGTATTGATCAGCCTGAAGAAGACACTCCATCATACTGTCCACATGACCTACTTATGACCTGAGAGACAGAGGAACAGAGCAATGGATCATAAAGTGTGTGTGTGTGTGTGTGTGTGTGTAGAGTGTATATATATGTATGTTAACCTGTTTCTCACATACTCAAAATATAGAATAGGAGAAGTAGATGAATGTTGTATATTTTCAGTGGTTGAAATATGTGTATAAGGCCACATGATAACAGAGTGACGTCAGTGTCACACTCCTGATTTACACACAAACACTTCACCATGGCTGATGAATGCTGGGATATATTATTCCATAATCCACTTATGCAGAAATTATGACATAGTTGCTTCAATCCTGTCTGTGTATCAGTTTGTATCAGGGAAACTTAATCAATGTGAACAATATTATAAAAAAATTACTTTATTAAAAGGTCTCATCTGGGCCTGGACACTATCTTTATATTTCATTTAAGGCCACATTCTCTCTTTTCCCATTCACGACTTGTGTTTCCTGTTTACCGCCTCCGCTAAGAAAATGTTACATTTTAGTATTGCTTCAATTAATTTCTATGTAACAAGAAGTGCTGAGTCGATGAATAAACTTTCATCTTGAACTTTGGAAAAAGCCAAGACAGCTGTTTCCCTTTACTTTATGCTAGGCTAAGCTAACTGTCTCCTCATGAGTTATACTTTAAGTTATGAAATCTGAAATCTCTTTATTGCTAACTTAGATTTTTATCTACAACAAAAACAAATCATTTTCCATAATGTGGAACTATTGAGTAGCTGATCACTTTCAGACAGCGTAGATAACATCTGGAGGTAAGAAGAAAATATTAATATTAGATACATTGACCACCTGACATCACCTGACTCTGTTAAGAGTAAAGATACCTGCAAAACCACCTGATTTTTTAATGAGCTATATTGCCATTTATTCCCCCCATAGGCATATATTTGTTTATATTTATGTGATACATACTGCATTAAGTGTGCTCCTTTCCTTGCAGTTACCTGGAGGGTAATTCGCTGACATCTGTGCCCAAGGAGTTGGCATCCCTGAAGCAGCTGTCACTGGTGTATGTACTACTCACATAACCTCGAACTGAATACACAATCACCACATCTTGCAGATAGTTTGAAAAAAATCTACGTGTGTACATAGTATCAGCAGTAAGTGTGTGTCCGTGTGCTTGTATTGACACAGAGACCTGAGCAACAACAGCATCAGCACCTTGGTGCCGTACACCTTCAGCAACATGACTCAGCTCGCCACACTGTAAGTTACTGTAACACACACACACACTTTAAGATATGCACACACACTCTGGCTGTGCCTTAATATCATAGATGTGTGTGTACACGTAAACAAATCAGTGTATTCTTCTCTTAATTTTGATCAACCTCCTCTCTCTGTCCTCGTTACACCTCAAATGTCTTTTCACTCATCCACCTCTTCCTCTCTCTTATTTCAAGCACAACTTACTTCTTTCTCTAGTATCATCTTCTTCCTGATACACGTGAGATTGATTTCTGTAACTTCTCACTCTCAACCTGTTGAATAATAATCTGCTTTAACTCAGATCTGTGTCTTTACCATTGTCTTATACACAAAGTTTCTGTCTTTCTTGTTGCTCTTATGCTTATCTGGTGTATTTCATTGATTTTACATCAACTTACTGGATTTTGTTTGGGGAAAGTTGACTCTGCATATTTGCTCTTTTCCAGGAACTCCTTGTTTCATATTTCATACAGTTGCACTGATTCATGCCTGGGGGCTGCCCAGTGCAACCACAGACTTCTACTGTTAACCCTCAGATAGCATCACTGGAACACTCTCTGTGTTAAATTCTTTGCTCAGACACACTGTGCCAAGAGTTGACGAGGTAGAGGTGGAGGAGAGTGTTTCACCTTTCACTTTCCACATTGGATTTTCCACTGTGTCAGTTTATCTGTCGATTTATTTCCTGCAAAGCTTCTTTCATTTCATTCCAACACTCTCATCAGTTGTTAACCTGAAATTGCGGGTGTGGAGACACTCAGACACCTTTATGGCATCTTGATAATCAGTTGTTGTGATTATGTAGAACATCATGAGCCTAAACTTGCTTAGAAATAGAGTTGTGGGCTTCTTTTGTCTTGAAATATACATATAGGCAGCAATTATCAGCTTTTAACACAAGGATACTTACGGAACTTGTTTCGTAAGGATGTTTAAAGAATAATAACAGCCTGACGTAACAACTTCATCTCTTGTCTATTTTCATTTGTCCATAATCAGAACTCTGTCCTTAAATTTCTGTCGCTTTCATTCAATGCTCAGGATATTTTTTGGTTCATTAGCTGTTTTAAAAGAGGAAACATGAACATTGGTTTGGGAGTTTGACATTCAGCACACATCTGATTTGCCTCGAGCAGTTTTGTGCCTTTGCACCTAATTTTTCTCCTTTATTAAATGTGTCCACCTTGTTAATTTCCCCTTGTTTAACCTAGAGTGGCTACAGGTTTTTTATTGAGCTACGTAAAATCTGCTGTGTCACCTCTCGTGTCTGCCATCTTATTTGTCTCTTTATCCTACTTGTCTCTCTTCATTAATTTTTATGTTTTCAGGAATGGAGTCAAAAAGACGTCAGGAAACGAATTTGAAATGAAGAGAAATAATATTTTGAAAGACAACGTCCTGAGAGACAAACTAAGTCTTATGACCTTGTTATGTGTCCTCTGTCTTCCAGCATCCTGAGTTATAACCAGATTCGCTGCATCCCGGTCCACGCGTTCGACGGGCTCAAGTCACTTCGACTGCTGTGAGTAGCAAAGCTTGATCTTCAAGTGCCGCAGTAGATTCAATATTCAACACTCCCCTTTGCTAGTTATAGTACTGAATTAAATCAAAGTTTAATCATTCCCCTGGTGTCAGGCCAAGTGCCATGTTAAGACCCAGTCACAAAATACGCCTCAGCCACGCAATCATTTGTTGTTTCAGGGCACTAAAAGAGATAAAAGTGACAATCTCTCATCTCCTCTTTAATACTTTCTCTATCTGCATACTCTGGCCACTCTCTCTCCCCCTGTGTCCCTTTATTCTGTCTCTCCTTCTCTCTCCTCCATCCATCCTGTGCTCCTTCCTCTCTCTTTCTTTCTCTCTCTCTCTCCGCCCAATGTTGTGTTTGATGAATCGACCTTCAGCCTCTGTTTCTCTCAGTCATCCATCTGGCTGTCCACCCTCTGTCTTGCAAACCCACACAGACACGCATGCGCAAAAATGCAACTGAATATTGGAGCCTGACTATCGCTCTCAGCAAAACAGACACAAACATGACAAAATTTATCATAGTATATGATACATATGTGTGTATGTACAGTTTATAGCATTTTAAATTGTGCTTTATCACTGTCAATTCGCACACGGTCAGTTCCCCCAAATTTAAAGAAAACCTGATCTTATGGTAGACTGCTGCACTGATAGATTTAGTTTAATTTCAAGACACGTATCAAGATGTGTATTTTCACGTGACATCTTGAAACTACTTTTTTGGTATAAATTAATTTCAACCATACCAAGGGGCAAATTGATTTTTTCTTTTATTTCGTTGACATCACGTTTCTTTGCCATTAGCGAGTTAGCGAGTTGTCAAACATGCGAGTGAATCTCCCACAACAACTCTGTGTTTCCTGTTTCAAAGCGACTGCTGCTCCCTCTCATCCTCTCCTCGCATCATTAACAGTGTGTTTTCTCATTTGCATACTGAGGAGGATAAATAAGATGAAGATGATGTTTACATCAGCAAAATCTCACATGGTTTCACATCCAGTGCTGAGGCTGGTGATACTTTAAATGATGATATTTCAGAATGAATAAAGATAAGATTTACTGTTAAATGTCAAATTCTCTGGAGGTAATGATCAACTCTAAAAATCCAACATGAAATATTGATGACAGATCTCATCCCTGTACCTTGTCTTAATCTCTGCAGACGTTTCTTCCTGAACTTTGGACACCTTGTTTGTTAAGATAAAAAAAAAAAATCAGTGCATTGTTTGTGTTCTTTTCTCTATGTATTGACTGTATCTCTCACAAGGCTTTCGCCTTGTAGAAGTTTAGTGATCGCCTGTTTTTTTTTATTTTTTTATTTATTTTTTATCCCTCCCTCCTTTCTTCCTTTCATTTTAGTTGATGTTGCCGTGGGGACTGCTCCCTTTCTGCCCCCGCATAGCAACTGGTTGCCAGGCAGCCATCACTGTCACTTCCTCATTACCCACAACCCCCTGTGGGCCAGCCTTACGCGGGGGCTGTTAGACCACCATACATGGACGCACAAACACTCTCACACACACACACACACAAACATATAAAGATATTAAGCGCGTACACAAGCATAAACTTGTGAAAAGAAACAAATATGTGCACAGTATGTAGACATGCATGCACAGCGATGCACAAACTGCCCTGAACAACACATACTGAATTATGTACACACACACACACACACACACACACACACACTTTTCCAATAGTGGAGGTTTGATAGCTGTCCCCTGCTACAGCCCTGCGCTCTAATGGAATGTGAACTTATATCCAGCAGGCAACACACTCAAATTGCGAGACACAAAGGACACACAAACTCTGCAGTTCCCGAGTCCTTGGAGACAAAAGTTTTAGACACACACACACACACACACACACACATACACTACACTCACAAACACGTTCACAAGAACCCAAAGGCACAAAACTAAATGCACATCCTCACACCGATACACATCACAGCCTGCAGATTGTCCCTGTGACACCCAAAGTTTTATATATTTTTTTATATATATATATACATATATATATCAGACAGAAACCAGGGCAAGCTTTATTATTGCCCAGCAATGAAAATAAGCTTTCTGTTTATTTTGTGTTATTCTTTCATAAATATTTTATTTATTTTCCATTATAAAGGCAGATGATGACGTGTCTGCAGCTGTGGAAACATAAATAATTTAGATAATTTAGCAGACAGCACATCAGTGTTACACTTGTGTGCTACTACTTCTACTGCAGCTGGAGATGTAGAAATATTTAGCAACTGGACCGTCACCTCCATCTAACGTGATAGATATAATTCAACACGTTTGTTTCAGGACTTGTAATTGTTTAATAGTTTAACAGAAAACAGTGCACTGCCATCTATAGGTAGGCCTTCAACACAGCTTCAAGGTTTTGATTTAACTATAAATACTATATATGTTCAGTAGTAGTAGAAGAATAGCAGCAGTGGTATCCATAGTAACCATAGCATGAGTGTTAGTAGGTGAAGCAGTCATGATAATAACTTGAAGCTTCTTGGGCTGAATTCAAAGGTCAAATTCCTGTTTCACTGCTGCGAAATGTGATGAAAAGCAAACAATGACCACTTCATCAAAGTAATTAATTACACATTAAAATTAACAATGGGTCAGAAAGAGACCTCTTGAAATTTTGAACAAGGTCAATGTAGAGTTTAATATTAATGGACACTTGTTTTTTTTTTTTTTTGCTCTTGTTCGCTCTCTCTCTCTCCTCCAGGACTCTCCATGGTAACGACCTATCGACCATCCCAGAGGGAGCGTTCAACCACCTCACCGCTCTGTCCCACCTGTAAGTACAACCTCAAGTACAATATATCTGCTCATGTATTTTAGATTTAGGTGTTGTGCGTTTCTCTTTTAACTGTGTGTGTGTTTTGTGTGTGTGTGTGTGTGTGTGTGTGTGTGTGTGTGTGTGTGTGTGTGTGTGTCCAGGGCCCTCGGTGCCAACCCCTTATACTGTAACTGTGATCTGCGCTGGCTCTCTCAGTGGGTCAAAGCTGGATTCAAAGAGCCTGGTATGAAGAAAAACCATGATCAATGTCTTACTAAAGGACCCGCAGTCCATTTATTGTTGTCATCTGATTAAATGATTAAATGATGAAAAAGAGAAGCTGTTAAATACGCTCTTGTACTTGTGTTTTCAAACAGGCATCGCTCGTTGTACTGGACCTCCTGACATGGCCGACAGGCTACTGCTCACCACACCGCTCAACAAATTTCAGTGCAAAGGTAAATACTCTTCTCTTCAGTCTGTTCGCTACTCTTCTGTTGTTTTCTTTTCTACCACTCGGTCCAGTAGACTGGTGACCTGTCCAGGATCTTCCCCTGCCTCTCAGCTATTGCATGCTGGGACTTGCTTCAGTGGTCTGGAAGAAATTAAACATCTGGTGTTTTTGTCGAAAAGTTCTGCATTTGCCTTTCCTCCTCTTCAGAGCGCATTGATTAGATTGTCTCTTTTTAAACAAGTTAATATAGAGTGCACTCCAGATAAATCTGCAGGCTCAAAGGCAGCAAACAGCCGAGATTAGGAGTGGAAAGGTTCTAAAGCCAATCATATCTGTTTGACTGCGCCACACTGAGTCGCTTCAAGACGTCAGACAAAGTTGCCAGACACATGACGGCTTATGTCTCCTGGGCTGTTTAAAATCAGTAGTACATCACACTTTTATTCAGTAGAGGGTTGTCTGTTTATAGATGTAGATTTTTTTGTCTCTTCAGTTGTATTTCTATCAAAGTTCAGGAGAAGTCGACCTCCAGCACTACTTGCTCAAGGTTTCTAGGCTTGTAGTTACTTGTAGTTACCTGCATGAAGACAGAAACTGTACCACACAGATGTAGTTTCCTTTGTCTGTATGTTAGACAAACTGTTGGAGTAAATCTGGACTGTGACTCATATTCTAATATTGACCCTCACATCATCACCTCCTCTTGCTGTTACGTGCCCCGGCCTTAAGTTCTCTTTATTCTTTATCTTACTTATCCTGAGAAGCTTTTGCTCAGCGCGCCACCCATTAGATGAACTCTGTGGGAGTGCCTTTCAGCACAACATGAGTAAATATGTATGTCTTTTCTGCTGACACTCCTTTGCTCCCTTTCTGTTTTATCTTTACCCCCTCCTCCCTGCCTTCTTCTCTTCCTCTGCTTCTGTTTCTGTTATCTTTCTCAGGCCCAGTAGATATCAGCCTCATGTCAAAGTGCGCCCCCTGTCTGGCAGCACCGTGCCAAAACAACGGTACCTGTGTGTCTGAAAGTACTGGATCCTACCACTGCACCTGTCCATATGGGTTTAAGGTAAGACATTAGATAGCAGCAGAGGGAGACACTTGTTAGAGCTTAGAAAATGTTTTTTTTTTATCAGTCTACAGCTTTGTTTATCAATCTCCAAACCACAACAATTCACATTACTATTAATATTAAAGACATAGCAGTCAAATTGCAAGTAGAGCAATCAACATTTCCTTTAAGATTTATGGACGAAAAACTTAACTGCATTACCTCTTGTGAGTGAATGGGTGCTTCAGTATGTTAGTCTGATTTAACTCTACATGTGTTCTCTGTTATGGCCCCATGCACATTTGTTTTAGCTCTTTTACTTATCTACTGCTGCAGTAAATCAGGGTGGAAATGTGAATCAGCTCTATCTCTGTCTTTGTTGTTTGTTGGAAGCATTTTCAAAGTGGTTCATGTGTTTTCAAAATGTATTTTAGCAGCGGTAGAATCTGTAGAAATCAGTCGGTCCTGTTCCTCAGCACCAGCTACCTACACTGTCAGTTTATGATCATTATTCATTGGTTCATCAGTATTTTAAAGCTTCTGAGTAATGGTATCTAACAGCTACAGCAGCAGAAAAAAAATTAACTTTTGCTAGAATTGGCTGAATGTGTGTGTATGTGTGTAAGGTAAGGTAGATGGATTGCCATGCTGCATACGCCTGTGGTATTAGCAGTATTATTAGGCTTAGCTTCGGCCTTGCATACATAATGTATCTATCTGTTCATCAATAAAGAAATGATGACTACAGCTGGCTGCACTGGAGCTATTGACCGATCAGGAGACAAAGGGTATAATAATTGTCAAGACCTTTGCATTAGGAAAGACATGCAAATCTACTACTGAGAGGGCAATTTACATGGAAGGAGTGTGAGTAGAATATATGTGAGTGTCAGTCATTCCTCATGTGGGAGTCTGTGTGTGTGTGTGTGTGTGTTTTTGTGTGTGTACCAGCACTTTAAGATACTCTTAAGATCTCTCTCTCACACACACACACACTTCATAACCTTTGGGCTTTTACAGGAGGACAAAGCCTTAGTCTCACTTTTAATTAAAACATCACTTGCCAAGGTCACAGACTGGGAGACAGGGGCAGTTGTTGTTGGAGTGTGTGCTTGCGCCTGTGCATGTACATATATGTGTGTATGTTTTTCTTTGTGTGTCAACGTCCACTTGGACAACATTAATTAAAATGTGTTAGAGAAACCAAAGAAGGGGCAATACAAGAGAAAAGAGAGAGAGAGAGATAGAAGACAAAAGAGGTGAGGGAACATAAACCACAGAGAGAAAGAGGTGGGTGTATTAGAAAAAATAAGGAAATATAGTAGAAAGGTGCTGTCAGAAGAAAAAAAGATGAAAATGTGTAAAACAAAGGGGTAGTGAGAAGTAATGAGTTGAATGAAACAAAGTGAACAAACATAAACAATGAGTTTACCATAAAAAAAAAAAGAGAGAAGAAAATAACGAAGATGGATGTACAGGGAAAGAAACAACGTCCTCATCCTGTCTTTGATCACAGGAAGTGGGTGTGTTGGTGGACAATGTTTCTGCTGGTTTGAAATTAAAACTACAGCCACAGGGTTGGATGTAAAGCAGGAGTGTGTGTGTGTGTGTGTGTGTGTATGTACAGTATGTGGAGGACTCTGATACATGATACACTTCCAGGTGAAAGCTGTTTATTCAGAAAACAGGTGTGTGGTCATAAGATCAGTGAATCAAAGAAGTAGGCTGAACAGTTCATGTGTGTTTACATGCTGCATGTGTTCACATTGGTGCGTATGTTCATCTGTAATTGATGGTAATTGCATGTGGGTATGTGCAAAAGAAAGAAAAAACAAAGACACTGATTATGTTGTGAGAGTTGAACAGCTAATTAACAAATAACTGTATTTTTAGACGAACCAACAAGAATATATATTTTTTATCTATCCTTATCTTTCACTGCAGCAAAAACATTCAAACATTGGTTAACTTTCTCAGCTTCTCAAAGACCAACTTTGTCTTAGTTTATCATAAAAAAATGTGTATATTTAGAAATAATGTAACAGTAATGACCTTTTTCTGAGAGACTGGCTGTTTCAGTATGTGGTTAATCTACACAGAGGTTTCTGGAAATCTTCCCAACTCAGAAACTGCTGCCAAGTCTCTTTGTCCTTTGTTTCTACAGGTGCTTTCTTTATCATCATTAGCAAGTAGCTTATTACTTCTAGTGCTTGTTGTGTGTCAGTATAAAAGAGGATGAACACAAGCGTGGAAGAGGTGAACGCAGTGATGAGCCAGAGAGAGAAATCGTCTCACGCGTCAGTAAATGTTGAGTCAGAGAAACTGTGTAGAAAAATGTGTTGAAGTGGTCAAGTGGTTTAGAGTGTGGCCTTGAAACTTAGCCGCCTTTGTTTGAGGAATAAAATTACCTCTAGAAGAAAAAGAAAATCATATGTTCAATTATTAACTTTCTTGCCTTCGTGTGTCCTCTCCTCCAGGGTCAAAACTGTGAAATACCCATCAATGCCTGTATTAGTTTCCCCTGCTCTAATGGAGGAACCTGCCACATTCAGCCCGGCCTTGAAGACCACTTCAGGTACAACATTATCTGTTCATAATGAGTACATCGTTTAAAATGGTACATTTCTGAGGTTTTGCTGAAGCATTACAGATTCAATCAGTCAAAAAGGGGTTGGATTTAAGTGTGTGTTGGTAGCAAATATGTATATCAACCTTTTTTATATATAAATTATTCTAAACTAGCAGAACAAAGTTTTTTTAGCCTTCACTGTATTGCATGTAGATGACTAAGAGGAATAAAACAAGAAAGAATAATGTCAAAGAAATCATTTGGAGATCTATTTAGGCTGTGGGTCACATCGTTTTGCCCTTTCAACCCTGTTGGCCATCTCCATTAGTGGAGTCGTTTTAAAAACTTTGGTCTGGATTCTCATCTGAAGGGAAAATTAACTTTACTCAGCCCCCAGAAATATAGACAGTGTGATTAGACTGGACAGCCTTGCTCCACTGGACAATGCATTACCCGAGATAACAACTTACTTTGACCTCATGATGTGTTTTCCTTATTGAGTGTGTTGTGGAGTGAGGGTGGGGGTGGGGGGGTTAGACAGGAAGAGTGCGGACATTTCAAAGGAGGAAGTCCCACTCGAGTTGCTCATTAAATCCTCGTGCCCTGTGTGACCTCCTCAACTGCTCAAAGAGATGTTTTAAACTTCTGTCATCATTCACGTTAGAATTTACTTCACCGGTTTTGCATAAAACTATCAACACATGTTTCCATACTCTACATGTGTTTTTATTTTTTGGTCATAACATAAAAGTGATTCAGAGCAAAGTTATAACTTTAACCTGCGTTTCACTGAGTTTTTATTGTTTGATGCATTTTTGGACACAAGCTACAGAATCATTTTTAATGCTTTACTCTCACTGTGATACAGATAATAAAGTGAAAGTATAAAACTGTAGTTAATTTTCAAAATAATACATATATCAACAGTGGAAAATTCCATCAGTCGACAAACTCCGTTATAATTCACAAAATGTTTTCTTTTAATTTAGGCTCTCATGGTGATTTATAATTTAAGTAGAAATCCATGATTGGTAATCTACATGACCTCTTAATTCATCTTTATTTATCCTGGGAAAGCAAACAGAACATTTCCAGCTCCTCGCCGTGACCTCGCTGCTTCACATTCATGCAGTTTCACACATTGACACCTGGGAGCTGCCCAACAAAATCACAGTGTTTGACTCCTGGCTGCAGAGCGGCTCCACTGGAGACACTGTGGGTCAAGAGCCTCTCAGTGGCAGTTGTTGAGGAGGCGGAGAGCAGAGCATCGCTCATTTGCTTTCCTACGCGTTTATTCAGGACCTCAGACTTGTTTCTTACACCTCTTTGCACCACTGCTGCATTTTTTATACAATCTGAAGCTGACAGCATGAAATACTGTAAATGTTTCTTGGAATCGTGGAAAAAAAAACTTAAAATGTTCTTGGCTGTGAACTAACATATCAAGCAGTGTTTTCCCTTGTTCCCAGTAATCTTATGACTAATCCTTCTTGGACCAAGAAACTAAAACAAGAGCATCCAAGTTAATTTGGAAATAAGTACCAAGAGACATGATATAACTCTTGTAGTAGGCCACAGACCAAAGTAATCAAAACGGTCACCAAATGTTTAGAAATGCCAGGAATTAAAAACAGATTTTATTTTTAGTATGAAGATTTAATTTGGGGCACAACACTTTTATCCAATAAATGTAACTAAACCACATTAAATAGTTGAAATTTGACCCAAATCAAAACTCTTTGAAGGATTCAGGAGTCAGTCCTGGTAGTTTTATTGCATCTAGTTAAACAATTATATTAAAATTTAGCCCACACGCTTAATAACTGCTCATGCAAGCATGTGTGTGTGTGTGTGTGTGTGTGTGTGTGTGTGTGTGTACAGACATCATTAGCTTTTCTCCCAAAAGTCCCCCTTTGTTCGACGCTCATGACAAACAGCCGCTTTGATTGAAACAATTGTCATAAATATCTTAACCAGATCTGTCTCTTCCTCCAGCCCCTTAACAAGGCCTTTGCCCTTTGAGAGGCTTTGATATGCATCTGGCCTTTAACGTCCTATGTGGTAATGCTATTAGTGGGTCTCTTTACCCTTTACAGATCTTCTCTTAATGTTAATACCAACACAGGTAGATGCTCATGCCCTCTGAGAGAGACAAAGAAAAGAGAGGGAGAAAGACAGAACGAGTAGGAGAATGGACCCCTTTGACATTTAACATGTTATATAATCAGTTTGGGATATTCAATAAGTCCAATTAGCCTCGGTTCTTAGCAGGGACCCATTTGTCAAACTATATAGTTTAAATGTCAAAACTAGGATTTGATTGGTGGAACAGTGGTCCCTGACCCTGTCAGTGCTGATCGTGCTCTTTTCATTTCTATTTCTTTGTTCTTTGTTTCTTGTGGGAACACGAAATGTCTTTTTTCTTTTTCATCTTTTTTTTCTCAATCCTGCACTTTCTCTCATCATTCATCTTACAACCCCCCACCCCCCTCTCTCTCTTCATTCTTCAGCCCTTTCCAGTAGCAGCAGATGTTCTAGATAAATGATTATTTATCAGTGTAATGATCATTAAATTTAAGAAGAACTCAGTCACTCGGTGGAAAGTCTGACCACACCTAAATTGAGGATTTCATTTGAGAAGGAAGCTGGACAATGTCTCCGCAAGCACACATTGGTGCAAACTTCTCCATGAATCCATGAAACATCACTTATGATTTCATAAAGACAAGAATCTGCATTGTAATGTACATTTTAATAGGCAGTATTTCTGATCAACACTGTCTCAAATATGAAAGAATCACTCGTAGAACCCAAACATTGATAATACGTACAAAACTACCTCGCTGTATTACAGGTGCTGTGATTGATTTTGCAACGAAAAATCATTTACTGCAGCTTTTAGATGTATCCCCTCCCCAACCAGCTGACGGACTGGGTGGAGGAAACCATGACTATCATATATGGTGTGGGAAGAAAGAGAATGAGAGAGAGGGTGAGATAAGTGTTAGTGTGAGAAAAAGTCTGTGTGGCACCAAAGTTAGATTAGAAAAGAGAGAGTGAAACAAAAGGAAATGGAAAAAGAACATAACAGTGGAATAATTTTAAAGGTGCAAGGGAGTGGGAAGGTCGGAGTATATTACAAATAGGTGTGTGCGTGTGTGCACGTGCGCGTGTGTGGGGGTTGATAATTGTCGTTCACTTGTGCTGAAATGACTTTTCCCCTCACTTAACGTATTAGAATGACCTTGCTGTAAAATCCTTTTCATCTGCTAAAAGTGGATTTGATAAGTGTAGGAGACAAAAGGAGAGAGGTCTGCACAGCTGTGGTCAGATTTATCAAACTTTCTGTGTGTGTGTGTGCATGTGTGTGTGTGTTTGTGATCTATTATAAGGAGTTAACCAGACTGAGATACGAAGAGTGGGAAGAGGGGAGAGAGATCAAGAGGTGGTGAAAACAGAGGAGGGTGAAATTAATCTGAAGATGGGAGCAGGGCAAAACGGTGAGAGGAGGAAGGAAGATGAATGGAGGAAAAGAGGAGGAGGGTTTGATAATTCCTTTAGAGTGCCCCAGGTGGGTGGTGCGGCATCCAACTAAGATTATCTCAGCATTTATTTATTTTTTTCTTTATTTATTTTCTTAGATGTGATCTTGATTTAAAGTTCTTCTTGTGCCTTATCAGACAACAGACGCTTGAGGGACTTTGACTCCTGAATCAATGGACAAACAGACAAAGGAGGGTTATAGTCAGGGTGGCTTAGTGTGTAACAGTCTCTAACGTCAAAAAAACAAGTTTCAAAATTTCATTTCTGCAATAAAATGAGGCATGAAATGGTGTCTTTTGTTGGACCACTAAATATACAGTAGATACGCTGTGACTCCAGTGGTGTGTAAGATCCAACACAGAATGGGTGGAAAACTTGCAAGAATAAAGATTAAATTGTTTTTCTTGAACTGTGTTTGATGTGGCTGATGGCTTTTATTTCAAGTTTTGCAGCGGGAGTGTGTGCTCAGATCCGACCCCAGTCACAATCTAATGATGCACATTTTCTGTATGTGTGATGTGTATGTGTGTGTGTGTGTTGGTGTGTGTAGCTGTGTGTGTCCACCCGGTTTTGAAGGCCAACGTTGTGAGATAAACCCGGACGACTGTGAAGACAACGACTGTGAGAACAACTCGACCTGTGTCGATGGAATCAACAACTACACCTGTATCTGTCCACCCAACTACACAGGTACACACACACACACACACACACACACACACACACATATATATATATATATATATATATATATATATATATATATATATTTCTACACTCAGATATTCCTTAAAACTCACAGTCTTTACTCCTGAAAAGCTGGGAGGGTCAATAAGTCTCTCCACTATTGTACACACACACACATACAAAAATCATATTTTCCACTTTACTGGATGGTAAGTTAGTAATGGACAGCCTCTCCGCAGTGACCTGAAACTGCTCCTACTGAAGGTTGAAAGAGTAATCATGAGAAAGAGAGAAAGAGAGAGACAGAGAGAGAGAGAGAATGACAGTAAAATGGCAAAGAGGGGCTGCGTACTAGAGGGAAAGGAAAAAATAAACAAAGCGAGGAAAAGGGTAAAGAAGGGGCCGGTAAAGGGCAGAAGCAATGAGAGAGTGAAAGGAAACCAGAGAGAAAGAGAGAGGGAAAGAGTGGTGGAATCCAGCAAGTTGAGGCTAAAATGCTGACGAAGAAGTTAAGTTTTTCTATCTGTGACAGTGTCCTCCGAGACACACACACACACACACACACACACACACACACACGAACACGCAGCCTGTCCACCTTGGATCTAATTCAACAAACACACACACGCACCATGTCATTATCATTGTTGGCATAAAGCAGCCTCACACACTGCCAGCCACCTTACCACATACAGCTGTTGCACACACACACACACACGCAGCTGGTTCCTTTGGCTCTGAACCTCCACTCAGCTCAGTGAACCGCGGTATAATCATCAGGTGTCACATTAAGAGGACAGTCCTCCCCTGGTCTCTCTGCTTTCTCCAAACTCAGCAACCAGGATTGTCACATCATATTTGTGCCAGAGGGAGAAAAAAATCAAGATTTAAGGTCACAAGACCTTTTAAACAGCTGATATAAGGTTCCTACAGCTGAGTAGTGTCGTTCTGAAAATGAGAAAGTCACGGTTTCAGAGAAAATGGTCACGCGCTTGAATGTGCTCAACAAATTAAACGTCAGTCTGTCTTTTAGATTAAGAGATATCAAGGCATCACAAAAACATTAATCTGCTGGAGACCAAAAGTACCAACATCAACATCATCTTGAAGGTTATTCAGCTTCTTAGTGTTGAAGCCATGGTTATCTTTATTTATATGCTAAAATTGACATTTTCAGTGAAACTCTTCGCTGCCCTTTTGATGGGCTCATAATTGTAACAAAACTTTTCACTGTTCAGGGTCACACTTTAACTTTGTTTAATTATTATTCGGTTAAAAAAATTGTCAGGATGTTTTGGCCTCTGAACCACAATTAACACTGACAGTATTTCTGTGACAATCTCTTGTGTTGCTTTTATGACACAAGTCAGACAGAGGGTGACGATCCAGCGTCTCAAACTGAGCTCCACTTAAATTTTGAAAGTGTCTTTAAAAGCCAGCGGATAAATCAGGCCCAGGGTGTTCATCTTCCTAGTAATGATTTTAACAGTGGTCTCATTTGTGTATGTAAATCACACTTAGGCATCAAAGGTAATTTCTCAATGATAGATTAATGTTGGCATCTTTAACCAAGTGTCTAAAGTGTGAGATGCTGCAGCCTGCCCAGTAGGCAACATGCTCAGTGAATCTTTGACCTCAACTTGAATTTACTTTCCTCTCACGCAGTTGTTTTGTACATTTGCAGCTCAAAAATTTTGAGAAGTCATTTTCCAGCAGATGCAGTCGTTTAACTGTAGCTCAGACGAACGTCTAAAAGTGACTCGATACGGTGGAGACAGACAGGGTGGGAGTTGGGCAGTAGGATTAGATTAAAAGAGGCAGAGAATGATGGAAATGTGTTTGACCTTTTTCAATCTTGTCTTCCTTCATGTATCGTCCGTCTTCCTTCACTGTTAACCCTTCTCAACCTCTGAGGATGTAAGTGTGTGTGTGTGTGTGTGTGTGTGTGTGTGCACATGAGTATATGAGAGGTTTTTTTTTCCCCTTTTTTCTTTTCCACCACCATTTGAAATTGACAGAATACATGTGCAGTGGTTTTTGCCTTTTTGCTCATGTTTTTTTCTTTTCTTTAAAAAATGATTTTTAAATCTGAGCAGTGACAAGCACTTTTCACCTGGTTGGTGACACGATGCATTAAACACAACCCTAACAAAGACCCTTTCATTTAGATTTACATAATAAAACCTTTTTATTATATTAATACTAATGAAACACTTTTCTCACCAGGTGAGCTCTGTGAGGAGGTGATCGACCCTTGTCTCCATGGTTTCGACCCCTGCCAGCACGACTCAAAGTGCATCCACGTCGGTCGCAGCTACAGGTGAGTGACAGCTTAGCAGGAGGTTGGCACTTAAAAGGGGGTCAGAGGTCAGTAAAGTGACGGGATCAGTCAGGTCAAAAAGTTAAAAGCTGACTTTTTGGAGTCAAACAGAATGTGAACGATCACTGTTGAACACACTTTAACATGTACCAGACTGACTGAGTACTCTGAACCTTTCCCTGATTTTTCAGTCAAAGGAAGTTAATAAAATGAACCTAACTTGTACCACAGACGTGATCTCTATGTCTTAATTGGATGATAAAATGTTTCTTTGCACATGCGTTTGGAAGACAATAAAGTAGATAGGCATTTGTGTTGTGTTTTAGACTCATTGGACGCAAAAACAGTGGTTGAAAAGTTTTCTGAACAGTTTTAACTAGAAACAGATGGTCTGTAGAAAAGGACAGAAACCTCACCTCTTTGTGCAGTAAAATGTCTGTAATCACGAGGTGGAAGCCTGTTGCCAACACACACAATCATACCATCCTTATTTCCATGTCACTCTAGGTGCGACTGTTTACCGGGCTATGTGGGTCAACACTGTGAGCAGGACTATAATGACTGTCTGGAGAATAAGTGTCAACACGGAGCGGAGTGTGTGGACGCTGTCAACGGCTATACCTGCGTCTGTAAAGAAGGTTTCAGGTGAGAGTTGTGGGAATGAGTCGTGGATGCAGCAGATCACTTGAACAGACACAAAAACGCATCACACATAACACACACACACACACACACACACACACTGCAGGGCCAAACTGGGAGGAGATGCAGATGGTGCTTCATAATCAGATACTTGACTGTCTGGTCGTACTGTGTGCATGTGTGTGTGCGCAGCAGATGAAGCTCCATGTGGTTAATTATAGTGGAGACTGTTGGCAAGAGACAAACAAATTCATCACAAGGGACAGAGAGAAAAAGACGAAGTCACAGGTATGCAGAAAACAAAGATAGGATAAACGTCAGGAAAGATACTGCTCGGGTAAAAAGAGAAAATTCAAATAAAGGTTTTAGGGTTTCACAGATTCTTTTCAAAGATGCTGAGAAAAACAAGTAGATAGAATCTGTTTGCCATGTCATGCTCAAAAAATCTGACTATTTCCTTCAGGAACATTACCTTTTCAACTTCACCTGTACAATTTCCAAATGTAATGCAATGAAGCAAAATGTAAAACAAGTTCAGAATGACTTTTGTCAAGATATACTGTCACAACAAATCACCCCATTAAAGCTCTATGAATAAGTTATCTTCTGTTTAATCTACTCTTCCCTCAGCGGGTTGTTC
Organism: Polydactylus sextarius; assembly: GCA_016801845.1. Taxonomy (NCBI): domain Eukaryota; kingdom Metazoa; phylum Chordata; class Actinopteri; family Polynemidae; genus Polydactylus; species Polydactylus sextarius. The sequence continues at coordinate 22,152,504 of CM028930.1, read as the reverse complement.
TGTGAGAACCCACCGCCAATGATCCTGCTACAGACGAGCCCCTGCGACCAATCAGATTGCCAGAACAGCGCCCACTGCCTGGTGGTTGCTGGGGAGCCCGTCTGCCGCTGCATGCCCGGTTTCTACGGCAACAAATGCGACAAGATGGCCACCGTTCACTTCCTGGGTCGTGACGGTTACGTGGAGCTTCCAGGAGCGAAGCTTCGTCCGACCGCTCACATTTCACTGCAGGTACAGGTGACATTTTAACCTCTGCTCTCCATGTACAAACACCTGAACGTCCTGCTTACCTGAAGGATTAAAAGTATGACCTTGTTTAGTGTGTCTGGAAGTTTGCAAGCACAAAGCTCTATTCTGCTGCACTACATGGAAAACATTTTTGGTCTGCTTGAAATAGAACTGTGAGTTGCTGAAATCAAGCCTATAGCACTGCACGACTTAGTGCCGACGAAGCAAAGCAAACATCTGCTACACCCTCTGTTTCCATGTTACACTGAGCACAAACAGACACACACACACACACACACACAAACACACACACGCTCATTCACACAGACTATAGATTTTGGACACCTGAGAGTCATGTCTTAATAAAGACATATTTTTCTCCTTTTTGGAAATGAGAATGTAAGTGGGTGAAACAGGAAAAGGAGGGCAGTCTAATTGATATTTACCACCTGTTTGGATCCATGTGTGTGAATGTGTGTGCGCGTGAGTTTCTGTGTTCCTGCCAGGAGCTTTCAATGTCAGTGCCAAGACTGTTAAAACTCTACCAAGAGGCCCTGAGTCAGAGGCAAGAAAAAGAAAATGAAAAAAAAAAGAATGAAAGGGCCACAGCACTTCATAAATCACTGTATGTTTTTGTCTTTCCCTTGAACATTTTTTTCTCTCTTTTTCGTTCAGTCTGCATCCCAGTTCTCTCTTCACCCACTTTTCTGTATCTCTCTCTCTCTCTCTTTTGTTCTCAACCTCTCTCCCTCCTTTTCTGTCTTGCTCTGTCTAGCTCTCTGCTTTTCTCCAGCAGCTTGTTAGCAGGTGTTGACTTGGCTATGCTCCATTGAAGCCAGAGTGTTAAGTGCTTGGCCCCTTGGCCCCACTTCCATTCGCTAGTTAGTTAGCGCTTAGCAGAGCACGCGAGCAAGTGTGACATGTCAAGTGTGTCTGCGTGGGAGGGAGGCGTGAGCGACCTCGTTTTGGGACGTGTGTGGTGGAATTTACATTTTCTCCTCATTTTCTCGTGGTTCTTTAGCAGTGTGATGGTGTGGCCATCTTGCCATCTTGAGGCAGAGCTCTATTTTTTATTTTTATTTCATTTTGATTTAGAGCTTCTGTACATCGACAGTCTTTGCCCGCTGTGTAGGTAGGAAAAACATGAGGGGAAACAAACTGCGTTGATTACCGCAATGTTGAGACAGCCGGCGGTGAAGAAGTGGAACACAGTAGTCGTCAAAACCTGTCACCAAGTTATAAAGCTTCTAAAACAAGCTGTTATAATGGTAAAACAAATATAGCTCACTATTGACACTGTGTTTTCAGGTCAGTAAGTTTACTTGTAGAAGAAAAGAAAGGTGTTGAGACTTGTTTTTTATTAACACAACAGCAGTCTAAAATCAGCTTTTACCGCTGGAGTCACTTGTGTCCTTGTTGGCTTCATTTGCTATGAGTTAGTTTCACTGAGGTGAAGAAATTGGGGGTTTTGTTTAAACCTTCATGAAAAGCAAGGACATTTATGAAACCGTCGCTGTCAGCCAAATGAATAAAGTAGACAATTAAAATAACAAGATTACACAAACTGTGTCCCTATTGTGTTTGTCTAATGTTGCAACTGAAAAGAGATATTTTTGTTAGCTCTGCCACTGTGTTTACTTTGGCAATACCCTCATAAATAACACCCTTGAGAAATTTCTTCTGTATTTCTAATGCAACTTCTCTGTTTCTCCAGGTGGCGACAGATAAAGACAATGGTATTTTGCTGTATAAAGAGGATCATGACCCTCTGGCTCTGGAGCTTTACCAAGGACACATACGACTCATTTACGACATTGCCAACTACCCACCGACTACTGTGTATAGGTAGGATACACACACACACACACAAACACACACACTGAAGTATTCTTTTACTTTCTTATGAAACTGGAACATTTCATATATTCATACACTCAGTTCTTTCTCTGCAGAAGGTCAAGTTGAGAAAACATTTGCATTTCTTCTCATTCATTAATTGATATTCATTATTTTTACTCTGATTTCTAAAGTCTTTATTTAGACATACACACTAAATTAAAGTTATTTCATGCGCTGGATTCAAAAGATATGAAGGTTCGAGTCAAAAAGCTCATTCACACAAAAATATACAGAAAACACTGTAGAGTTCTGTAGTGTTTTCTGCTCATGTTCAGTATGACATGAACACATACATGCACACATATATTAAACCACTATTTGCTAACCACTGAATGATGATAACATACTGTATAACATTTACAAGATTCAGTTGTTACTGAGGCTCAGTGTAACACCTGAAGACATATACAATGTGCACATTCCAGTTTAATGGTTCTAATGATCAATGTTACTTTTCAGGACTTTTCAGCAGATTTTGATGTGACAGTGTCTACACAATTGCACCAGAAGTTTCTTTAGCACACACACTCACACACTCAAACACATGCACACAGTTTTAGATTCATATCTGTTCACTTCCCTTCATAAACAAACACGAACTCTGAGAGAAATTCCTTCACTAACCAGATCAGACCGACATGTCTGTGACAAACCTGACAAAAGTGTCTGTAAGTAAAAACTCCAAACGGTGGAAACAAACACTTTCATTCATTCAGTGGGTCTGTCACTATAAGCCCCTGGATATTACATAATAAACTACTATGACATATGTAAACATGTTGCTTTAAAAACAATGTAAACTGACAATATAATGACCAAAGACATGTTCACAATCTTTCCAGGATGTATCAGTATGTGTGAATGTGTAAATGTTACTTGTAGAGTAAAACCACTGTGAATGGTCAGTGAGACTAGAAGAATAGATGTATTAATTGAATATAATACTGTTTAAAACCCCAAATCACCCAAATTTTGACTAAAAAAAAGTGTTGAAAAACAGTTAAATTGAGTTGTACAGAATAATACACATTCACAGTTTGCCATATGCAGTATGAGTGATGATAAACATGGACATAAAACCTCTGCTTCGTTCTGTCCTCGATATTTTATTGGAACATACATTACTGACTGAACAAGGTCGAGAGGGAAATATATGACAAAGAAAAAAGAGATGACGGTAATATAAGAGCGAAAGAATCAGAAGAAAAACAGAAAAACGTTTGCCTGATTATACGTTAAAGTAGATGTTGAGAGAAAAAGAGAGAGAGAGAGAGAGAGAGAGAGAAAGCCAGTGTCCATCCTTGTCTGGTGGTGATTGGCTCCTATTGATTGTGTCTGCCTCTGTCTACACTGTCTGTGCCAGAGAGAAAGCGATACATGAAGGGTTATATGATACAAGAGTCAATACTATATTGTCTCTGGGGATATTTAGTTCGTAATGCAAACACAGACAACAATGCAGCCCATGCAAAACAATGTATAGTAAGACTTTCATCAGTCAGCAGCAACAATTCATTCAGATGTTTATCTGAAGAAAATAACAACCAAAAAGACTCGTAGCCAGCTGCTTCTACTTCTTATTAGTGGAAGACTGGGAGGAGGACAGATACAGACACATGGAGATTCATACACTGCATCCACATTGTTGTAATTCTTAAAATCAAAAAGAGAGAGGTTTATTGCATAGAACAGAGACAGGCCAACGCTCCGCCAGTCCAAATACATCTAAAGTTTCCAGTGTTTTTTCGCAGTGGCAGATAATGGAAGGTGTTTAAGGCTGATAGAAACCATCACTTCCATCTTGAAGTCCAGCACGGAAAGAAACCAAAAAAGAGAAAAGCTTCAACCTGAGAAAGCAAAAAATATTAATTGGAACAGGAAACAGCTGAGTTTGGGGGAAAATTTAGTGACAGTTGTGTGAAACACTAGAACCAACAATACCGTGGTGTGAGACAGAGGCTACCAATTATCCTGACCAGGGACCCATTTTTATGGCAATTATACCAAGGCATGATAATAAATTTTACAGTATTATATAAATATTGAACATGTTTTCTTACCACATTTGATTGATCACAGCAGTCAGTGTAATAATGCCAACTGCAAATGAAGGAACCATAGAAAAGGAGACAGATGTTAATGTAATTGAATGAGTGAAAGAGAGAGAGAGAGGAAGTCTGAGAAGAGAGAAGAGAGAGAAGGAGGGAGACAGTTTTTTTTCCTTCGTATTCACACTCCTTTCTTCTGTCTGTACACTCCAGTCATCACACACTGTGGTTTTGCCTGCGCTCTGCTCTGTTGTCCCTGTGGCTACAGACAAGGTCACATACAAAGGAGGAGGTGCCGGTAGGCTTACTGCATCTGATGATAATATGCAGTCTACTCATAACAAATTTGACTTAAGGATTAGGACGTTACCTCATATTACAAAGCCGTCAAGTAGCTGTGGAAGAAGAAAATTGAGGCCATAATTTCATACGTCAAGGGCGAGACTGTTTCTGCAACAGATATTTCAATTATGATTCACTTAAACCCTCATGTATACTTTCTACTTGGATGTTTAATGAAAGAATCACACCCACAGTTTAATAGGCACATATTTTAAATGATTCTACCCCTACTTGGCTCAGACTTGTTCTGCTGTGTTTAACTTTTTTGTCATAATTAGACAGACTTACACACTGGTGCTGATTTTTTCTGCAAAGTTGACCCAGGATTTTGTTTGTAGTTTACGTATGAAATGATCAAATCTACTTGCTGGTTACAAGTTAATCTGAACTGTTTATAGCCTGAAATGTGCAGCAGACACCCATGTGGTTCTGTTTACACTACAGTCACTGTCTGCATAAATGAATGTGTTGCATATTTGTCAGTGTGCGTGGTCCACACATACAGTCTGCTTGCTCATTAGTGTCATGTGGATGTAAGAAGTATAATTTTGGCTCCATGAGGGCAGGAGAATAGCACAGCTTCTGCCAGTTTCTTTGCCGTTCTGTGTATTGAACTTGGCAACTGCATACACAGATTTTAAAGTTGTACTTTCATAGTGATATTGCTAGTAATGTATTATTTTTATTCGGCAGTCTTTCAGAGCTGCTTTGGAAGTTTGCAGTTTACAGTTATGCCTCTTCTGTTTCAAATATTTATTGAAACTGACTGTTTCTCATAATAACTTCAGCATATCCAGTGTGTATAGTTAAATATGCTGAAGTTATTTAGTAGAGTGTAGCATTGTGTTGGTGCATGTGACCTGTCTTCATTGACCTCCGATGAACAGATGCATATAAACAGCCTCATTACAATAAAAAAGCGGTGATGCTTTATTGAACCATGTGGGTGAATTTCTTTCCCCTTGCTGCCACCAGGGAGGCGACAGCTCAGGGTCAACTGTTGATCTGCAGGAATGAAGACGGTACAGACTATGACCTGCTAATGCAGACATCAGCAGTGTACATGTAATGCCATGACATCATAAGTGTAGAAAGACAGTTTTATTGCTTGTAAAAACAACTTGCCACCAGGTCAAGTCTGTCTAGTTTGCTGCAGATTTCTGTAGTCTGTGCACTTTCCATTTGAGTGGTGAGATTCTGTTACTGCCTATAAATGAGGTTGGTTTGTAATCTTGGGTGGGTGGATGTGTGGAAACCCAAATATTGTGACCCAAATATGACCTTAACCAGAATATCGCTATTGTTCACAACACAGGCAAGAAAAATGACAAGAGGAAGGGATGGTCTGAGAAGAAGGAAGGAAGAACAGAATGAAAGAATGGAAACGATGGGATAAATCTAATTAGACACTGGCAGAGATGGTGACGGGTGGAGATCTGGGTTGAAAAGGTTGAGGAGGAGAAAGAAAGAAAGAAAGAAAGAGGATGAGCAGAGAGATGTGTGAATGCACAGAAAGACAGAGTGGTCACTTGGGAGCTAGACATTAATAGAGGGATAGCAAGAGAAAAAGATGGATGGACTGAGGCTGGACAGAAGACATGAATGAAATACCATACAACATGATACAGAGATAACTGGGTAGAATAAGTTGCCCGTCAGAGGAGAAAACAGGAGGTGTAAAACAGATGGATAGAAGCAGCCGAAATGAAAAGACCATGAGACATGGTTGAACGGCAGGATGGATGAGAGAGGAGTGAGGGATGACAGAGAGATGGAGTAAAGGAGGGGGGAAGAACAGAGGGGAAAAGTAAACCACAAAGTGAGTCAGGGAATTATCCTTGTCTGGTCGAGTTAACTTGACACGGGCCACGCCTGGGAGGGAGACGCACAGGCATATGGAGCTGAAGAAAAACTGAGAGAAGTGGAGAAAGAAATGTAAAAGAAAGACAGATGAAGACAGAGGAGGACAGAGAAAATGCACAGTAGCGTGGAAAGGAAAGATCGAATGCGATATAATCAAAGTGTTGCACTGGACGACACAAATAGAGACATGGAAGCGAAAGAAGGGAGCTTAAAGACGCTCCACAAGGATAACCGACCAAAAAAAATGAATGATTGAGCGCAAGAGAAAGAGACAGAACCCCACAGAATCAAATCTTGTTTGAGCACAATACTAAGCACTGAGTAAACACTGTCTCTATGTTATGTTTAGCATTAGCAGGCTGGAAGAAGACAGGGCCCAGCTCCAAGCCTGGGACTCGTTTTACCACAAGGCTCTATGTATTTCTTTGTATGTGCCATCTTTTGATTGCATGAGTCTGAGCATTGCAAATGGCCTATCTTATCTGCCCTAATTTGGAAATACATTGTAAACTGACCCAAACCACATGGCTAGGCAGACACAGCAGAATGTCCTACCACTATTAAACTGATACTGTCCAGAGTGGCGTAACTATTTAACTACCACAATCTGAGCACAGCAATTCTGGCAGATGCCGAACGTGGCACTGTCCGTACAGTTACTGCGGTTGCACAACTGAGAGCCAGGGAGCAGTGCCAGTCCCTGGGATGTTTCTGAGTGAGCACTGGTTTGGTTATCTTGTGTAGAAACCAGAGAGCCAGGAAGGGCACTGGGTTCACGCCAGTTTTTCACAACGAGCTGAAATGTAGCAGTCATGGCCAGACCGAAGCACGCTAAAGTACAACTAATGCTGGTAAAAATGTAAATTAATGAGTTGCACCAGTTGTAAAAGAATTAAATTTGGCTTTTACAGACAGATTTGTTTGTATATTCTCAGTAAAGTTATGTTTACTTTCATTGCTACTCACCAAAATGTAGTGTTGAAAGTGTTTCTCTTCACACAAGTCGATTTTTATTTAGTGTTTCAATCCTCCATTGTTTACTTGTTGGCAGTGTTGTTCTTTGCTGCTCTTGTTGGTGCATTGGTGCATTTACACATTATTGCCACCTGTAGATCACTGAAACAGAGCGTTAAAACATTGGCAAGGAAAAAAAAGACTCCAGAGTGGGGATATGGAGTAGAGGTAGAAAAACTACCCTTAATTATGTAGAATAATAGAGCAGGACAAAGACAAGTCCTGTAGACAAGAGGCACAACCCAATAAAAGACAAAGAAAATTGGGGTAAAAATATAAATGAAGATAGAGAGAGAGAGAGAAAAGAGATGGGGGGATACAAAAATGAAAGACGTATCTCAGCAGGGTGGACAAAAAGATGCAGTGGTGAGAAGCAGGGAGGCAATGATGATAAAAATGAAAATCACACAATAGTGGGGGAGCGTTAGATTTGTAGATAGAAAAAAAGGAGGGAGTGAGAGTGACAGTACAAGTCCTTCACTGTGCCCTTATTAGCAACAGATGAAAGGTTATGCATGCCCAGTGTTAAATGAATGTGTGTGTTGGTGTGGGCACGTGTTTTGTGTGTGTGTGTGTGTATGTGCTGGTGGGAGGGGGCGCAAAATGTGTGTTTGTTGTGTATTAATGCTCTGCCCTTTACTAAATGCCACACTAATCTCCCATCGGGTCAAACGGAGCACATCTACTGTTATTCATCAGCGAGTGACAGAGGGAGCGAGGCAGGGATGGATGGCAACATGAAAGGAGGGAAAGGATGATAAAGAAAGGCGGAGGCGGTGGAAGCGATGGATGGATGGATAAGTGGACAAAACGAAGACAGAGAAAAGACAGAAGTAGGGTGAGGAGGGAGGATGATGGATGATTAGACAGAGGAAGATGGACGTTGAGTGCAGGCAGGATGGTTGGAAGAATAGAAAAAAAAAGGATGCTACACTGGACCAGAAGCAAAGCGAACCCTTTGTGTTTCACCATATTTGTCAATATGTGAGTTTATGTGCATATTAAGTAATGAAACATAAAGCGACACACAATGTTTTTGCTTTAACATCTTGTCATGAAGTAAATGAAGTAAAGGACAATTTATTAGCTATAGAATAATGACACCATCTATGTTTAGATTGGTTTTCTATATGTCTCACTTTCATACTATACAATTCTGGCTGCCACAGGACACAAAGGAAGTTTCCACATTAAAGCTGCTATCAAAAGAGAAAGAAGATAGTATTTCTGTTTTTCCCAAGTAGCAATCAATAGATTTCTCCAAGTAGTAGAAAGTCTTGTTGTCAGAGGAGGCGAAGGCAAAGGAGGCGGGGTTTTTTATGATCCATTGGCTCACCGAGGTGGTCACAACTGTAGAAAGAAGCTCCAAAGTTACATTCAATTGTCATTATTTCTACTGTATCAGCAACAAAAGTGTTACTGTTCCTGTATCGCAGCAGAGAGATCAGTGTTTTTGGTTCAAACTGAGATTATTACAGTCATTTCTTGTTTTTGACGCAAGCCAGGCTGATAGCCATGCTGCTGACACTGACACTTCCAACATCTGTGATTCATCGCCTGTTTTTTACATTATTGTACTTTTTATTTTTGCGTGCCAGTTGTGCAAATTTGGAAAGAAATGAGGGTGTAAATAATAATAATAATAAAAAAGTTGATTTCTCAGCTGCGCCTGTTGTTGAATGCAACTGGCAGCGTTTCTTGGTGGGAAGCCACTGATGGATCATCTCTAGAAAATGAGGTCTGACTAACAAGGACATGATTCTTGTTGGTTGAGATCAGAGTCAGATAGTGTAAATTACATCCCTCTGCTCAAAATAATGTTAGGGAAGAAATAATAAGGACAAGATATGTGTCACTGGTGCAACAGTAACAAGGCCAGCTGTAATTTGTGGCATCATCTTAAAATAAATGAGATTATAGGCGTCATATAAAACTTTGTACATGAATATTTATTTATACTTCAGCTGTCACAATTATACCACATTTATATCATATTTCTGTTCAAATACAAGTCTTTGAAATGATTTTATGCCCAGATTTCAATGAGTAAAGTGACTTAGTAGATGTCTGACCTGAATCTGGCTCTTACAAACCACAGAGCTGTGGTTAAAGCAGACAGACAATCCTTGAACATTATAGGTTTAAAATGCTCAGAGGCCATTCAAACATTCTAATATTGAAACTTTATAGCCCTGAAACAACATGCACTTATTTCTAAAACACACAACATCAAAATTCTACGAGCCCACTCCCGAAAAGTACAAATTTCACTCGAACTGAACGGCCCATTTTTATGAACGTTGAAAAGACAGAGAAAGAAAGAAAACAGTGAAGGAGCTCGCTGTTCAGCAGCTGCCATCTCTGCAATGTCTAATTGAGGTTACCAAGGCAATATGGGACTGGGATGTCTGTCTGCTGAACATCATTTTAATCAGATTGGGCTGTTAAACATACACACAAACACACACACGCTCACAAGAGAGCATAACACACACAAGCAGAAACAAGTAAATATATACAAAGCTGACACTCTTATGTTGTAGAAAGACTGCTCATGCATGTTCACAGAGACACAGATACACAGATACACGTGCACAAGCCACAAATGTGGTTTAGAAACATTGTAAGTAAATGATAGTGTATAATTAGATTTCACAGTGCAAGTACATCTGCACAGTTATTTATAATACAAATATATTTTAAAAAAATTCAGTTTGAGATAAAGTTAACGACCAGCAATTACATCTGGGTTTGAATTTGATACATTTATATGAAGAAAAGCCAGTTTTTGGTTTTAGGAAGTTCTTTTTTAGTTAAGTTTATTTGTGTGTGTGTGTGTGTGTGTGTAGCTGAATTTGATTTCAGACTGACAGGAAATTTAGGTCCCTTGTGGGTTTGGGCAAACAGTGAGTGAGAGTCTGTTTGTTTTTATTGAATTCCATAATGGGCTGTTTGTTTGTTTGTTTGTTTGCTTTTTTACTAATACAGTAGGGTTGGACGGGTTCAAAGACACGCTTACATGTGTGCACACACACACGTACAACTGTACATGTTCACCCCCCCAAAAAAGAGAAAAAAGCTTCATGCAAACCATTAAACATAAAACAAATATAAATTCTCACAGGTGTTGTTGAGGAACGTATGTATTAATATGGTTGTATTTATGGTTTTGATTTTCACTTTCAAACTTTCAAACACATGCACACATGTGTCAGTCACGCTCTGGAAAACATCCACTCGTCAAAACACTGATGAAGTCTGATTTTGGTGAAGATCAAACACATACACGCTCACGCACACATTCACTGTCGCCTGCAGGAGCTGGGATCTGCTCAGACCGACAGGGAAACACTGAGCATCGGTCATCTACTGCCACCCGGTGGAGATTTACTTTCACATCAAATCCATCACTGAGAGAGAGAGTGTGACAGACAGAGAAAACGAGCATGAGGAGTTCAGACCTGTGCAAAAAATCAATTTGAGGATGTCTTCAGCTGTGTGAGCTGCTTGTTTGATTTAACTTTCCAGACACTTGAACAAATTTAAAAGGGAATGAAGAGCTTCTGGGGTGAAAGATGAGTAGCTTTAGAGGAGTAAAAGAAGTAGAAGTGACTTCTGAATGATGTTTGGGAGGGAAAGGAGGGCAGGACAGAGCAAAAAGAGGAGGAGAAATTGGTTTGGGAAAAGAAGATGAGCAGGAGGACGTAGAGAACAGAAAGAAGAGAAGGACAGGAGCAAAGCAAAGTGGTAACACAAACTAAAGATGTAAGAGGAGGCTGGGGAGGTAGAGAACTAATCTTTTAGACTAGCAGACCATCATTTTGCTTGGTTGCAGCAGGCTTGTTTGAGACCATTATTAAATTACATGGCTCCTAATGGAAACCATGTATGTGTCTGTGTTGGGTCTACTGTGAAGTAGCAGCTCTTATTTTAAAAACCACCAGCTAAATGCTGAATGAGACTGATGTCCACAAGAACAGTATGGGGTTTTTTTTTGCCACTGATCTCACACAAGTCTTTGTTTCTCATTAAAACCCAAACTTTTACTCAAAGTAAAGGGTGCACTAATGAGAATTTGGAGGTCAAAGGTCAGAGGTCTTGTGACTATGAAATCAGTCATAATTAAGGACTCAAAGTTTTCAAAGACTTAACTACACTGACTATTGTGATTATTGTAAAAGTCTGAACAGACACACAGAGACGTACAGTCTATTCTAGAAACTCAAATGTCCAAACATAAGATTTTCATTTTCAGGTCCTGGAATAAATTTCGATATTTTGTAGGTCAATAATTCTAACCTTAGTTCTTGTGTGTAGTGTGAGATCTGGCCAATACAAAAATAGTTTCTATGTGCAAAAAAATAAAAGATTGTTGTGTCTCTCATCATTTATTTATTCCCATCTCGTTCCTCTTATAGCTCTACTTCTGTACCATCTCAATCCTAATCTTTTCCTTCATCATGGGAATCACCATTATTCCTTCTCCTTCCTTCCTTTTGTCTACTCAGTATTTTTCTGTTAGGGTCATGCTGGCCCGCCTCCAGAACTCACAACCCTGCTCCATTGGCTGTTAATGCAACATCACTGTAATCTGAATGCTCTATAAACAGCTGTCAATCAAAGCCGACTTGAGGTTCCTCAGCTAGTTAGCCAATGAGCAGCTGCAAACAAAGGGATGCATTGTCTTGATGTTTAGCTGTGGGAGACTGAAGCGGACCACCAATGGAAAGAGTGGCTTCACTTGTTCTTTTGTGTTTTTTGATGTTCGGCTTGTTTTCTTCGGGATTTCATCGAAGAAGAACATGGGTGAACGGAGGCACAGTCAACTTTACCACCCCTCCATCTACCTCTCTTTCCCACTCTCTCTCTCACTCTCATTCTCTCTCTCTCTCTCCCTCTTTTGGCTGTGCCAAACCACTGTCTCTATAGCTGTCTGTCTCCCCTCCAGCAAAAACCACTTAGTGGGAAATCTCAGACACACACTCTTATATACAAACACACACACTTTGTTCCCAGGGTCAGTCATGGTGCAAAAGGTCACGATCTGGGTTCATTGCAGGCTCCTCTTTAGTGGAAACAATTATTTCCTCTAAAAAAAAAAATCAGAGCTCTAGTAACACAACTGCCTGAGGACTGAGAACTGACTGAGTCTGGGCATTAAAGTGGATCAGTTTAGTCTCACCCTCAGACACAAGCTCATCAGTAGAAGTAAATCTGTGTGGGATCTATTCTGGGCCTCAACCCCCATGTTAAGAAAACCGTTGCCCCAGATCAAGGGCACATTTTAATCTTTTCCAAAAGAACAGTGAATTGAGGATGTAATTAGTCTGTTTTATGTCTGAGAGCAACATTTCAACACAGATTTCCTTAACTTCTTTTTCATTTAGTTTGGTCGATTTGCAAACACAACAAAACAAAGAAAAAAAATGTTTGACTTGAAAATGTTTAGAGTCTGTTTTGTGTCTGGCATTTTCAATTTGCTCTATCGTGTTTTCTCCTCACTAATTCTCCCGTCTGGTGTAGAATTCAACAGTAATTTATTATAATAGGAACCATACTGAAAATCTCTCCTCCCTTTTTTTTTTTTCTGTGTGTGTCTGTAACAGCGTGGAGTCAGTGAACGACGGTCTTTTCCACACGGTCGAGCTGTTGATTCAGAACCGTTCGCTGAGCCTGGTGGTGGATAACGGAGCCCCCAAGAGCCTCGGCAAGCTAGCACGCCAACCGTCCGTCGACCACAACACTCAGCTTTACATAGGAGGTACACACACACACACACACACACAGAACCATATGTTACGCATGAATATATACTTTTGTAGACACATGTTCTGAACATACAGATTTACTTTTTGCTTGCCCTTTACTGCCTTTTTGTGGTTGCAAGCACATGTTTGTCATGCGTGGCTACTTTCAAATACAATCGCCCACAACATGCAAATACACACTCAGAGTAAATCCCAGCAAGGGATGTAGAGGAGAGCGGGACAACTGCTTTTGTTTAACTTTTCTTCAAAAAGGAGCAAAACACCCTTCTGTGAACTGTCGTCCTTTTTTCCTTTTTTTTTTTTTGCATGAAAACATGATAATATTGTGTAATAGTCAACACTCTTACTTAGGATTGTTTCCTATTTTAAGAATTAAGCAGGAATTAAACCATAGATAAGTGAAATGTATTAATCAAGCAACCCTCTTTTCACTTTACTTGAAATTTTCACAGGTTCTTTAACTTTTCTTGCTTTTTTTTCTCATCTCGTCTCCATTTCCCAGGCGTACCATCGCAGGTGGTGGCCTCAGGTCTGCGTCCAGGTCCTGAACGTTCTCTTCAGGCTTTTAACGGCTGCATACACAATGTCAGAATCAATGGGGAGCCTCAAGATTTGAATTACAGAGCGAGGGGAGGAGGACGCGCACAAGGAGTCGAGGGCAAGGTGATCACATGGGGACATTTCTTTTAACTGTAGTACCAACATATGAGTGTGCTACAGGAGAAATCCTTCAGCTTTAACTGTGCTGCTGTGATAGAAGTGCTACCTTTTGGGGTCAAAGCTATACATGTAAAGTTTTTCTAATATTTATTTTTTTATTATTTATTTATTTAAGTTGAAATATGATCCACAACAAATCTTCATGTTGTCCAGAGAAGTCAGATGCTGGAGCTCATGACTGTCAATTAGTGTCTGGAGGTTTGAACCCATGCTGGTAGCAGCTGTGGAAAAAAACTGATATCATCTCTGCATTTTGGATTTATACAGCACGGTGCTGATAAAGTCTGCACATTCATTTTATCTAAGAGTGTTTAAAGGCCTTTAACTGAACTTCCACTAACAGTTTTTTCTCTTTCGTCTTTGTTGTGCCTCCAGGGCGATGGTATTCTTGCAGGGTGTCATACCTGCAGTGTGTGTGCACAGGGCACCTGCAGGGAGGGAGGGGAGACGGGGGTGACATGTGACTGTCCTCCAGGACGCAGCGGCGCCCTCTGTGACCAAACGACAACACCGAGCCCTTGTCAGAACAGCAGGTAGGCACAAGTTATTTTAAAACTGTCTGTTTACTATTCTTTACTTTCCGTTTATAGACGACATGGTTGAAAGATAGTTTACCAATTTATATTCCCTCTTTTTTGTTCCAGATGTGTTCATGGTGTATGTGTGCCAAAGGGTCAGTCCTACAGTTGTCAGTGTAATGAAGGTTACCAGGGTCAGTACTGTGACCGACGACAGGAGCCCGTGGCCTGCAGGGGGCAGCGTTGTGGACACGGCGAGTGTCGTGTGTCAGAGACAGGAGAGCCGGTCTGCCTCTGTCAGCCCGGGTACATTGGGGCAACCTGTGATACAGGTGAAGTGGAAACAATATAAACAAAAAAATATGAGAATTATTTTGTCAGTCAGAGTTTAACATTTACGTTGTGTTTTTCCTTCAGAGCTGACGTGTCAGGGAGAGATGGTGAGGGAGCAGCTGAAGCGTCACCAACCCATGAGAACATGTACGTCCACCAGCAAGATTCCCCGCATGGATTGTCCTCGATCCTGCCAGGCTGCAGCGCCCCCTGGCGTTTGTTGCGGTGTCTCCAAAACCAGAAGGAGGAAGGTGGTTTTCCGCTGCACTGACGGCACCTCGTACTCCGAGGAGATGGAAACTGCTCTGGAATGCGGCTGCTCCAAGTGCCCGTTGTAACAGCGCCGCAGTTTGTTACTTCGTTTCACAACACTCACCGCTGCCATTTTGTGAATTCTACACGTCAACGAGGCTGTCGCTCTGAGATTTTTCCACATTGATGAGCACCATCAATATGTGATTTATACTTTTTTTTTTCCACATTCAGTTTGACCGCTCCCAATGTGCTGCAGAGAGAAACCACAAACAAAAAACAAAAATGGGACATGTGTGCGTGTTTTTGACAGAGAGAAAATATATTGTAAGATATAAGTGAGAAAAAACATAGAACTTATTTTTATTATGGATTTTTTTTTCTAAAAGATGATAAAAGGACTGATGAGTTGTTTTTTTTTTAATGTTGATTATATAATGTGTTACATAGTATAAAAAAGTTATTTTGTACCTTGTAAGAAGAAAAAGTACAACACAAAATAGATTAACATTCCTTAAAAGTATATGAATTTATATGTATGTATAAATCTATATAAATATATACCCTAACCCAATGAATTTTATATTTTCTAAGTGTATTTGCATGATGTTAATGTGAGTGCTGATGTGAGGGAGGCTTTGGACACTGAGAGAAGAGGGTTGAAGAGAAGAAGCTCTGTTGATTCAACGATGAGCGAAAGATGGCCGCGTTTTATCGCCCGCTCTCTCGGAGGCTGAAAGGGAACTGTTGGTGCCTAGCTAACCTGCTTCACTATATAATGGACATCATCCTCACATGTGAGTTTTTTTTTTTTTTGAGAAAAAAAAAGAAACATAAAAGACTCTTTCCACAGAGATGATTTAACAGTTTTTTTTTCTTCTAATGTTGTGTTATTCTGTAGTTTTGCTGTTGCACACCAGACTTGGAGCCACATGAGGTTTGACATGAAAATCTGAAAGACGTTTGCTATTATTAGGCTTTTATTACAAAATCAGGATTTCCCGCTCAAATAATAACAATGAAATAATGTAAATTTAGCATCGTTAGTGATACTGATTTAAAACCGACACTGAGGCACATCTCCCTGATGAGTCACAACAGCTCATAACACATGTTCAGGTAAAAATAGAAAGTCATTTTCAGTCAAACCTTTCATTCAGATAAAGATGTTTTTGTTGATTTTTTTTTATTTTTTTTTTTCTGCTGACTGTGGTGAGAACTGCATCCAGCTACACCTGTAACCACCTCTCAACACTACATCACTGTACTAATGTGAGATGTTAAACCACTGGAGTAAACACAGCAAAAACAAAACAAACAAACAAACAAAAAACATTTTCAGCCAGATTAAGTTCCTCTGATTAAACGGCTGCTCAGCGGGAGGTGGTTTTTCTTACTGAGCAGTGAAACTGTTTACACCAAAGTCAACTCTGTTTGCCTTAAAGATAAGTACATTAGAAATGATTGACTGAAACTGAAATTG